>CM060910.1:889110800-890310800 GCA_030737875.1 Allium sativum | reverse complement strand
CAGGCTCACTACGAGGTCCAGATAGTTGCATTACAGGCCCAGATTTAGCATTAGGGTCCTGGCGTTGATTCACCTCCGCCCGATGATATTGATGATGATGATGACAATTCCGATGCGTCTGGTAGTGACGCTATGCCTATTGACTGATGTTTATGCTATATACCCTTTTTTCTATGCTACATCGCGTTGTGTATCTTTTTTTATGTCTGGCATCTTGTATGTTACATAGTATGGTACATGTTGTGATGTCAGTACTATTTCTGTGTTGTTCTATATTTTACGTGTTGTTGTCCTATATCTCACTTCGAATTTAATTAGTAATTTATTAATTCAGTAAATCGCAGACGACTCGATTTATTAACGCATCGTTAAACAAATATATTAATTACTTGAATATGGTTCGTAATGATTTGTAAATGATTTAAACGAGCTCGTAACGTCGCGGTAGTTCATTGTTTTCCGTTTTGAACTTTGAATGAATGTACAGGTTCCTCTATAACTCAGATTTATGTTCAAGGAGAAACGTTGGGAACCATTGAATTAAAATTTTACAACAAAAGTGAGAAATAGACATTTCGTGTTCAAAAAAAGAAAGATATGTCCAAATTAAAATTTTCCACTTAACTAACTGCTTACATATGCTACATAGCCAACTAAACTTTCAACCATGCATACGCTACATAGTCAACTAGACAAGAAACATAATAGAAGACACATACTGAAATTTTAACCATAAAGATACTACATAGTGAACTATAACTAAAGACCTTCTTCTCTTCTACGCCTTATTATTTCTCTTATCCTCGACTCCGTATAATCGCATTGTAATTCATCCATGTGAGAAGTTTCTATTAGCTTTATTGAATCTACCTCTTTTTGTCGCTTTACATCTACCAGTTAATTAAGGGCGTAAATCCTTTCTTGTTGCCCAATAGCTCTGGTCTCCATTGCACGAGCGAACATTTGATTGGACTCCTGCGGAAGTTTTCTGATTTCTGCTTGATTTCCATCAGCGGCTTACTTTTTTTGGCCGCTTTAGCTCCTATTGGCCTAACATATCGGTCATCAATAACGGTAAAGTCCTCTTTGATCCTAAACTGAAATTGTCCTGCGATTCTCTAGGACTTGAACATTCTCTAACTCTTATAGCTTTCCCACGACTATTGCTAGTTTGGACGTCTTGGACATTTTTTTTGAAGTGATGATTTCCATTTCACGTGATTAACCAATAGGTCATACACAAGCATGAACTGATAGAAATGAGGTGCTTGTTTACTTTCCAGTTTATATATATGTTTGAATAACTTGTTTGCGGCAACTCTCTGCAATGTAATACTCCACTTCATGTATAGCTCTATGAACAACAATATAAAATTCAGAGGTAATTATATTTTACCATACGAGTATCACTTCTGAATCTGCTGGGGCTAGTCCACTTAAGTTTGAACATCTGAGAATCGTAACATTGGGCTTAACGATTTATTTTACAATAACGGCCTTTTATCGAAGCTAAACTTTTATTTTGATCCATGTTCTTCTTGTTATATGCATTAGCGATTCTACCCCGAAAAGTTTCACCACTCTGATCAGCACAGCGAATAGGATTGAGGGAAAGTGAGCAGTAGATATAGCAAAGATCTAGTCTTCCGCAGCACTCTAACTAGCGGTAGTAACCATTCGTCCAATTGGTTGTGTACCAACATATAAATCAAAATCTTTGAAGCTATTTCTTACTACATGAACATCAAAATCAGCACTCATTTTTGTTTAGAAATTTAGAGTTTTGGAAGAAGATTTGTGAAGAAGATAGAAGAAGAGTGGTGTAGTTATAGGATTAAAGGAAAAATTAGCCGTTGGAAAATAGGACTGTTGGAAATAATATCGTTGTGTCCAGGCGTCTGTTCAACAAATGCCTAAAGAGATAAAACCATTGAATTCATAGTGCTTGTTGAACATATGCCTGGATCCAGGTGGTTGTTGAACAAATGTCTAGATCCAGGCGTTTGTTAAACAAGCGCTCCGACAGTTTCGGAATTCTGAAAATTTCCCACTGAAATCCAAACTATTGGAATAATCCACATACCATTGGCCTTCTTTTTAAGTTTGGATTTAGATATTTATGAAATTGCAGCTTTTGTTCGAGAATCTCTAATAGTCGGAAAAACTAACCATGTACATCAGGATTAGCATTTAATTCATGAACTTTAGCAATAAAATCAATCAATCCAAGAAACTTAGTTCTTAAAAGCTCTCAGCTTTATCTACTAAATCTAAGAATAAAATATATTCCGAGCTAATTTTTGAAGTGAACTCAAATGCATATATTATGATGATTTTGAGGAATTGTTTGGATTCCTTGTGCAATTTCATTGCGATTGTCTTGAGCTATTTCTTTACTATTGATTATTTTTTCCATTATTAGGTATAATCTTTTTACCCTTTTGATCTGGAATGAATTGGAGTGGGTTGTTAAGAGTACTGATGAAGATGACAGTAATCTGGATTTATGCATCGGACCTTGTGATATTGGAGGTTGATATTTAAGCTGGCTTTATTTGGGCCTTACTGATTTTGGCCATCTATTATCTATTATTTAATCTTTTATTTTTTTTCATTCGCCCCTTTATTCAACATCCAAGTCTCTCATAATTCATGATTCTCCAAATTTAAACCGTGTTGTTTTTATTCCGTTCATCAATGTTTTAACTTAAACTATTAGCATCATAAATTTTCTCAAATATTTTGTCATTCCATTTTCAATGCTTTCATGTGCTTTCTTCACAACATCAAATTTACCCACTACTCCAATAATGAAATACCAATTTTATTTCCAATGTTAATAAAATACAAACTTAATTTTGTCATATCACCTAAAAACATATTGGCATAAGTGATTTAATCAAATAAGTCCAAGAATTGATCAACAAAATAAACGTAAGCAATCCATTCCACTCGTTTTATTATACCTCTTAAATCAATTCCTCATTTGATCATTGTCGTGCAATTTTATGCAAAATAATTTGGTTTGAAATATTTCTATAAAAATGTTAATTCATAAGAATATATATATATATATATATATACACACACACACACACACACACACATATATATATATACATATTTGAATGTGTGTATATATATATATGAGGACAACATCCCTTTATCCCTCCTATTTCCACCACCTAATTATAGTAAAATAAGTTAGTGGGTGACATAGAGTTAATTGGAGGAAAGAGAAACCGGGATGTGTAGTAACAGCGCAGCACTCCAAATGCCCCATGATTTTCAACACAGGTTCCCCATCTGACTCTCCTTCCACTAAGAAGTAACTTGTGGTGGAAATCAAGGTGCATTTGAGGTGTTGCACTGTTTGGGGGTGTTATTGAATGCTCGTCATATATATATATATATATATATATATATATATATATATATATATATATATAACCCTCAAAAAGCCTTTGTGAAAATCACTTTATGTATGTGAAGGCAATTTGAACCTTCTTCCCGAATTGATTTAAAACCATCATTATCAAAACACACACACACATCCAAATATGCTTTACACTGGAAATACACTAGTATTTGAAAATATTTGGAGAAAAGTGAATTGATTAATGTAAGTTGTATTAGCCCGTATTTTACGTATCGAACGATCGTAAAATATTTTTATTTTATTCACTAAGGGTTGGATTATTCTCATATTTTAATACGTGGTTTATGGGGATGTGAGACATGTCCATAATATTTACCAATTTAGTTGGCGACCATTTTGCCGCTGTCAGTCTTATACAGGGAATAACTTTTGACTCGGGTCGAATCAGTTGTTGAGACCTGTATCATCGGAAAGGAAATGATGAATCCCTTTCCGTAGTGGTCACATTAAAGACTTGGCTCAGCGATTTGGGGGGAATCGTTGTTTTAAGGTTTAACAGTTGGCTGTTCAGGTTTGGTAAACCAAATGGGTTGATTTGGGAAGGCCCACTAGTGGGCTGGTGGAGGCTATAAATAAGGGGTAGGAGGCATGGAGAATAGTTTACTTTCTCCATTCTCTCATTTGGAATAGCTAAAGTTCCTCCATTTCTCCATTCTCTTCACCTTTCCACCATTAAAGTTTAGAGAATCGAAGATCTACGTTGTTTAAAGCTAGATTTATGCAAATCCAAGAGAGAGATCATCGAATTGAAGAGTTTAGATCAAATTTTTTGTTGTTCGGAAACATATTTCATTGGTCTTAGCTTGTTTTGGAGAATTAGTGAGTAATATGCATCTTTCACACAGATTCAATCAAGTATATGAATGTTTGATTTTGTTTTCCAGCAAATGCAAGTAGTTTTCTTAGATTTACATCATGATAAGTCGTATTCCATATGAATCGCCATAGGATCTAATTTAGCGACTTAAAACCGGTAATTTTTTTGTTATTTCATATGGTTATGCAAGTTAGATCCATAAATTTGTTCATGTGTTCATTTATCATGATTTTGGTGAAAATTGTATAATTTTTGTGAAAATTGTCATATTCATGTTGTTAATGATTTCATAACATGTTTATGGTTATAATTGATTAATTGAATGAATGGGTTTCGTCGAGATAGTCAATTGGCGAAGTTTTAGTCGATACTGGACTTGGAGTGGACTTGTGCAGGTTTTGGGCCAGTCGTGTTTCCACTGGTCGGTTATATAGTACAGGGGTAGTACAAGGTGAAGTATAAGGTGCAGTACAGGCTGGTCGGTCGGCCGAAAGTGGGTCGGTCAGCTTGGCTTCAGAAGTGGGTCGGTCGACTTCTCAAAAAGTGGGTCGGTCGACTTCTCAAAAAGTGGGTTGGTCGTTCATTGTTGGATCATTCGAGTCGATCTCGATTTGATGGGTCGGTCAGTCGGTCTTGAGGAAGGGGGTAGGTCGGCATGTGTGATGACTGGTCGGTCAGAGAAAAAGGTGGACGGGTCGGTCGTGACTCGGGAAAAGGGGTCGGTCGGTTACATGGGTCGGTCGTTCTGGAATGGTGATGATGGGTCGGTCGTGCTCATTTCTGAAAAATTATATTTTTCAGGTACGACCCAGATTTGAACAAAATGGGATTTTTAAAGTGGGAATATTTGAAGTGCGGTGATGTTGTGACTTTGAGGAGAATTCAAGTGGGAATATTCGAAGTGTTGAGTGTGTTCGGTGATCGGTGTAGAACATCGAATGAAGTGGCTACTCAAAGGTTGTGAGTTGGTGGGTAATGGTTTCTTAAGAAGGTTGCTTGAGCTATGAAAAGTCATTGGGTTGGATGACTAGAGATACGAAGGTCGAGAGATTATCGTTGTTGTAAGTTCTAGTAGGCTCAAAGCAGGGGTACAATGAAGGCACCCAAAAGACTGGAAGGTTGCTAGTCGAGTACCCTAGGTATCGTTGAAAGGCCTAGTTGTCAAGGTTGAACAAATATACGTATCGTTGAAAGACGTATGAAGTTTATGCTAGAACTGGGGTCACCATTAGCCCTTGACATATGGCAAGGTTGGTCGTCATACGATTAACGATGGTTTCGAAGCAGAATTGGCAGTGATAGCCAGAGTCTATCATGATTGATTAATTTCCCTGTTTGTATCGTCTCACGTAAATTTTCCAATGTCGAAGGATATGTTTGTTGGGGGCTTGTCTGATATTGGTTTAGACCTCTAGGGCTTGTGCTTGAGGGGTGTTGAATTCGATTAGGATGGTTTACGTGGGATACATATATTATGGATGCTATGAGTTCTAGTGGTGTTTTCTTCTGATTGCCATGAATGAATGGTTGTTCTGGTTTCCATGAATGAACGGTTGAAGTGTTTGATGTAAAGGCTATCCCCGTCGAATTTGGGGAAGGAAGGTTTCGGTTATTCTCTAATGTTTGGTAGATTGGCCTATAACCTATGTATTCTCATATACTTTATTGTTGATGTTTGTTAGTTGTTTTATCACTCACAAAGACTGTTGTCTGACTCAAGGTTTTATGTTTCCTCTTATTACCTTGGCCTATTCATCCGGTTGTGGATGGGAATACTAGGTGGCTAGTGATAACTTAGTGAGGACGATGTTGCAATTCAGAAGCGAGCGACAAGCTAGCATATTATCTTACTTATGATCTAGTATTTCTTTTTCCGCTGTTTGAGTTTCTCTTTGAGTGTTGTAGTGAGGCTTCGTGTACAGACTTTGTTATTCCTATAATGTATGGATAGCCTTTCAGGATGTTGTGAAAGCTTTCAAAAGTTTGTTATATGATACTCCACTATTCTACCTATTGTATTTGATCTATTATATTTTATCCTTGCGCTATGAGTTTTACGATAGGTTCCGCTTTTGTTATGATACCTTGATGATCGTCCTCAACTACCTGGCACGTCTTTCAGTGCATTATTCCTCTTATTTAGTACAGGGTTATGGGCGGTCATCACAATTGATATATTAATTCATTAAAATCTCTTTTTGAAATCGTGCGATAAAATACGTATGCAGTATCACTGATTATAGAACAAATCTATGGCATAATAAACACAAGATGGGTTCAAAAATTCATGAATCCAAATCCCAGAATAGCTCCGAAAGCAACATGACCAGAGCATCAAAATCCAAAAAACGACATCAAAGAGCCAATGGACGAACAAACAGGCACTAATAAAAGGTCACACGGCATGACCTGGAATGCAATCCAGGTCACGACCGGTGCAATGGTCATTTAGGACTAGTCCATGGTGGCAATGCCTAGGTAGAACCTCGTCAGATTTCGGCAACTGACCATCCATTCATTGGCGCTCGTTTCTTTAACGATGGATCTCCTTGACTTCTAGAACATTGATCTCGCTAACATTCAAGCATATAAACATGTATAATTGAAACGACCCAAATTATAACTCGTTAAGTTTGAACATTTAAAATTAGTTTTAAATGTTAATTTGGAAACATAAAAGAATTTTTATTTATTTATTAAACAATGTTATACGTATAATTTATATTTAAATAAATAACAAGATCGTAACATCATGGTAGTTCGTAGTTTTATATTTTGAACTTTAATTGAGTATACAGGATCCAATATAAGTCGGAATTCTTTGAAACAAGAATAGTTCAAATCTATTTGATCATAATTTTCTAATGAAAGGGAAAAATCAAAATTTCATATTATAGATTTTGAGTTATGTCCAAATCAAATTTTCAAAAAGTTGTTATGGAATCATTTATAAACCATAACGATTAATTAAATAAATTTAATTTGATTTGAAAGGAATTTGTGCGTAAATTGAGATCACGATCGAATTAAGATGCAAGACCAGTTCCGTTGAATTTGTATTGATGTTTAGAGTCCGGAGAGGTAGATGGTAGGCTATTTTTAGAGATCGGGTAATTTGGTGTCCAAAATAGCATTGTTTTGCGTGTAAAATATCATTCCGAGGAAACAGTTTCGGAATGCGATGAAACTTGTGTCTTTGGAACCGTATTAGTAAGTTATTATAGAATTTCAATTTTTATATTGATCAATACTTACCGTTTGATCGTGCAAATGGTAAATGCTTAGATTTTTATTTAATCGTTTTATCGATTTAACATGGGACTTAAGAATAACCAATTTTCAAATAAACTTGGATTTCAATGAAACTAATTTTATTAAATTCCGTAGTGATTAATTATTGTAGGATATCAAGTTTCAAGTCAATTGGATTTATTTTGTGAACGTGCGCGATTTAAACGCGTATGGATTCGGGTTGTGAATTATAAAGGAAGTTTTACGAACGATCTCGGAATTCCACGAAAACTGTTCCATCGTGTCCGGAATATAAACTTATGCTAGGATTTCAATTTCATCGCAATCAGAGGTTGTATGTGGATGTTTTAGTTTGTTACTTCATGCCTAAGTTTCATAAATTATATTATATTGATTTGTGTGTTTATATATACCTCCCTATACCCTAATTTTTTTGTCAATCTCATCACCGGTGGTCTACATGAAACGAACCCTCCATTTCCATTTTGAACGGCATAATATCATCGATCTTCTTCCTCCTCAACCCAAAATTCGTTCATCTATATCAAATAGTTTCAACTACAAGTTTGTTCAGCTCAGTGAGAGCTTCGAATTGAATGCTCTTGATGAAGATCTTCGCAGCGTGGTGGCCAGAATCAGGTCTGAAAGGCCGGCGGTTCGTGGGTGTTTGCCGGTGAATGATGGCACCGGGTGATGAGATTTTTGGGTTTAGTGTTGAGGGCGCTGAGGTGCTCCCATGGGCGGTCTCTAATGGGGGTCTAGTGATCGGAGGATGGAGCACAGTTGGTGATGTTTGTGCATGCGTGGGTTTGGGGATGTTCATGTGTAGGGGTTTGAGTTGGGAACGAAGCAGCAGTACGTGAGGAAGGTAAAAATGTATCGGCTTTTATTTATTAATCCATGTAATTAAGTTAATTATAATATCATTAAGGAATTAGTTATTACAATTAAAACTTGTGTTAACTTTAAATGTTAATAACTTTTGAATATTGGGTCTAATTCGGACAAATCAAAATGTGTTGGACTCGTATCAACATGCACTACGTCATGGAAATGAATTGAATCTGTTTAGATGCAAGTGTAATTTCCAGTTAAATTAAACGCATGTTTAATTTAATTGAAATCAGTCGTTATCTCGATGAATGGAAATCAAGGTGAGTTTACTCACTCAGTTTGTCCCACTTATATTTTATATAAGTCAGATTTATAATATGTGTGTTGTGATTGCTGATTTTTGAATGTATGTTAGTTATATATTCATATGTTTTGATGAATTAAACATTTGTTTAATTCAAGTGAAAACCAAATCGTTATTTTACGATTGTAACCAATTGAGGTAACTTACCTTATTGGTCACATTTATATTAAAATAAACTTGTTAAATAAAATGGTTGATTTATGTAGCACAAATACATATGGGATTGGTGAATGGGTGTGTCGACACCAACAATTCGTGTGTTGGCGTCAAATGAAGTGGTTCTTTGCATCAACCAAGCAGTTGTGTTGTTTTCGTGTTAGGCTTTTGGTATCGGTGTCGCTTCCATAGATTTGTTTCATTATAGTATCGGTACCGAAGTCACTGGCTCTATGAGTTTCTACTATTTCTATTGTCGGTTTCTATCATAAAGTTTCTTGGAAGCTTTCAGCTTCAACTTCAACTTAAACATAATTTAATTTCGACTCTCGAAATAAGCTTCTTTCTAATATCAGTACCAGTTCAAGAAAAGGGGTTCCGGCTGGTTTTAATTAGTGTCGGTATCGTAGCTTTATATTTCTACTTTGTTATGTGTTGTATTGTTTCGGTATCAAACTGCTTGTATTTGGTTTTGGTATCGTTTAATGGTATTATTGGTGTTAGTGGCAGCCCGACCTACAAACACTATAAATAGGCGGGT
Organism: Allium sativum; assembly: GCA_030737875.1. Classification (NCBI taxonomy): domain Eukaryota; kingdom Viridiplantae; phylum Streptophyta; class Magnoliopsida; order Asparagales; family Amaryllidaceae; genus Allium; species Allium sativum. Next base: position 890,301,397 of record CM060910.1, on the reverse strand, counting down.
TGAGTATTTTGTAATAATTAGTTGATTTTGAAAATTGAAAAATTGGCACCGCCATTATTGGGAGTTTAGTTTCTCCATCCCCACTTACGGTATCCATTTGTGGATCAGTGATTTGGAAGATCATCTTTCCAGCATCAGCGGATCAAAGGAGAGTTGGTGATCACGTTTCCGGCATCTTTGGATCAACAGAAATTGTGATTCTATTCATCTCGAAATCTATCGAGATCTACAGGGTTGAGTACCTTTCCAACATCGATTTCTGCAACACCCTGTAAAAATATATATAAAACTAATTAATAATAAATTATAAATGGACTTAAAAATGGAACATTGCAGCATTAAGCATTTATCTATGAAAATATTTTACTTATGTTCTTGACGAAATTCTGATACATTTTCATATATAATATGTTGAAAACGGTGCTCGTTTGAAGAAATTACAACTTAAAGAAATCATATAGTAAATATGTGTATATATGTGATCGAATTAATAAAATATATCTAAAGGATAAAAATAATTTGGATAATAATAACATTCTCGTAGGTAGATTTGAATTTCAAACGAAGAGATAAAGATAAGGGGACAATAATAATGTTAATAAGGTCTGAATAAACTAAATTGATTAACGTTATATATAATAAAACTTTCCATCCCCACATACGTTTATTGGACAAATCAGCGATTAAGAGATCAACCTCCCCCTAGAGGGGTGTCGACCATCGGCCGACCCGCCCTTCTAGGGGAGCAGTCGGTCGCTTGGTACCTGAGATGCCCAATAAGGCTGAGTCTGTGTTAGTTTTCAGGATTAATTTGTAAGAATGAATAGCCAGGATTAAATCTTAATAATCCTATGGTTCTTGTTTACACAAACACCTATAAATTACCCGCTAAACACCATACCTAAACCTAGCCACTCTCTATATTTGTACCTCCACTCTGCCATTAATTCCAGAGAAATTCATAATAGGTTTTCTTCTTCTCTCAAAATCTATTCTTCTTTTTCTAATCTCTTTTCTTATAGGAGTTGAATTAGAATATAAATCTGAAATCACATGATTTTTATATATAATAATTCTAGTTATTTAATCTTATGTATATAGATATCTAGGGATTGGATTCCGCATCAAATAGACAAAACATCGTCAGATCGATGGCATTTCTAATCACTGTAAGTGGAATTAGTAATTACTCAGGCATATTCTACATTAATAGATTATTATATGGATTAGTATGCCTAACGAGATTTGGAATAACGATAATATTAAACTATGAAAACCCTGAATCTCCTATTTTAATATTTATTTATTTAATAAGAATTGTAAATTGATATTGGGTTTTTTGTTTTGTTTAGTAGCGGATGAAGAACATTTGGGTGATATACTTCTATTTGATTTGATTTATCCTTTTTATCTAAATCCTTGTTTGTGATGTAAAAAGGTTTAGATTTGATTAGTTTTATTATTTGAATAGGTTTGGATTTCCATTCTAAATGGATAATTGGAACGTATTCAGATTTGAAACAAATCACATGTCAATGTTTTTATGAACAACATAAGTAGGGTAAATTAGGTTAAACAAAGTTCTATGTGTGTATGTGTGTGTGTATATATACATATTCATGAAAATACATGTATATATGTACATGATTTACACCTCGTTCTTGATTGATTACTTAAATAATTCCAATAAGCATAGGGATGCAAATGTTAATATTTATGTTGTATTTTTCCGTTACTGCTATCATTAATTATGCCCTTATGTCATTATGACATGTGCTTAGCGGTCTGATGTGGAAATTAAACTTGTATGCCTTGAATATAGATTAAATTGACAATTTAAACCATTAAACGTATCTCCGCCCAAACAAAAACTAGTGTTTATTATACATATTAAATATTCTATTTATGTAGCGTAATCAATGTAATTCAACGTAATAATGACATAAAAATATGTTAGAATACGGTAAGAATTTGAAATGTCCTCATATAATGGTTGCTTGTATGTGAGTATATAGAATGGCTCATTTACATTAAATAATGACACACAGACACGAGGTTAGTCGTCATTTGTGGAAGAAGTCTGCCCGGAACCAACCAGCAAATCCAGCAACCACAAGTGGGTCCATCAAATGTGAGATGTCTGGGTGCCATAGGCTATTCAATTTTAGTACACTATGACACGAGGTTAAACCCACCTACAGTAGAAGTCTTCTCGGAACCGGCCGGCATATCCAGCATCTACAGGTAGACGGTTTAATGTGAGAGGTATGGTATGTGCGGAAATAGGTTGGTTTACTACACCTTTGGGAAGGTCGTAAGTAGATGACTCCCTTCTTATCTAATTTGGGTCCTAAATGGTTAAGACTGGGATCCTTTCTTAAGTTTTATTCCTTGGATATGTACCAAAGTCATGGAATCCATCCTTATTAGATTCGAAGTAAGTCCATGGGTGCTCCTTCTCTTAAAGTGGTTAGGCATAGCGGTAACAAAGTAGGGTAGTGTAACAACCCGTATTTTCAATAAGCTGTTATAACATAAATGGAGGCAGAATTAAACTGTAAAATCTGAATCAAGGGAAACGGGCTACGCCATTGCGTTCGTCTCGGAAAAAATACGCGAAATAGAGTCTGAGTTTTCGAAAATCGGAGTCTGTATGACCAAGATATGGCCTCGCGAAGTTTCACGAAAAATTCCCAAATTAAAGTATACTTAATTAAGTGAAATGGGTTGCGCAGAGAAATATATATATTGATATATATATATATATAATTGAAAATTTAATAAATAAATATGCAAAAATGTTCAAAACAGCGAATTTGGAGAGGGGAATAATCGAACCGGCCGATTTTCGAGGTCGACCCAAGCCCGCTGGGTCGACTAGGGGTTAATCCAGGGTGTTTGGCTGTCAACCCGTGGGCCGATTCGCTCAAATGCAGATTTTGCATTTGGATGGTTCTCATGGTTCATATTTAATCTAAAGGCCCTAGATGGTTCCTACACTTGACTTCTTCCCCAAGACATGCTTTGATGGCTTGGATTGAATCTAGGTTTAATCCTATGGCCTAAAACACTTGCCTAATCTATAAATAAGACCCTAACCTATCCTAAACCCTCATTATTCATTCATGCAACTAAACTATGGCAAAATTGCTACTCTCATGGCCTCCACTCAACTATCCTAGCCTCCACTTCATTTCTATGAGAGGTTTCATGATCATGAGAGTATTAGAGAGTCCCTATGTTAGTATGAGAGCTTCTCAAGTTGATCTCAAGGCTAAAGCTTTGATCTTTGTTCATAAAGATGGGGTTTTTATTGATTTGGAGTGTTCATCTTTGGGTTTTTGGGTGATGGCATGCATAGGCTTCATCACAATCTTTGTTTTGCATTTCGATTTGTGCCTTCATAACAATGTAAGCCCTTTCCCTACTCTTAGATATTAACTATGAAGTTAAATGTTCATGTTGCAAGTTTGGGTTTGATCATTGAGAATGATACATGCTATCATGTCATGCAAGCTTATGAAGTCATTATCTTGATCTTATGAGCTAAAAGCTACAACCTTTATGTTGAAATGTTGCATTATGCAACATGAGAACCTTCATAATCTTTATGTCAACTTGCATATGAAGTCATAACCCTTATATGATGATACACGCGAGTTTCTAGTCATCATTCCATGTCTTTTGTCACCATGATTCGTTTATGTGCCAAGTTTGGGCTTATGCATGATTTTGAGGCTTAAGAATGTAACATGCAAGCTAATGAACACATTTGTGCCTCATTTGCCACCATGATTAACTTGTGGCTTAATATCCATTTTTGTCATGCCTTTGCCAAGTCTCTTCTTTTAATCCATTAAGTTGTTGCGAACGTATATGCGAGTTTAAAAACGTTGGGTTATGTTATGGGTAATTTCTAATGACATGAAAATACAACTTGAAAACATTACTTGAATCATAACATGGAAGTTGACATGTAAGTATGCATAAAAACATAAGCTTGGGAATTTACCTATTAAGTTAGGTCTACCCATTGGGAATTTACCTATTAAGTTAGGTCTACCCAATTGCTTGAAAACTTGACTATGAACATGACACTAGAGTAAACATGAAAGTGGCCAACTCGAGGTTGGGTTGATTTTGCAACGTAAAACTACCCGGAACCGACCGGCCTAACTAGTAGTTGCAAACAATAGGACCCAATGTGAGAAGTTGGTCGTGTTGTGCTTGAACCCGAGGTTAGACCAAGTTGTGGTGTAAAGCTACCCGGAACCGACCGGCTTAACTAGTAACCACAACAAAGTCTAATGTGAGAGGTTGGGGTGCATTAAGTAATTAATGCCACATGATAGGGTTAAGTTAATTTGATTGATGACTCTTAACCAAATATGACATGGGTAAATGGGTTAAGTAAATTGGTTAGGCTAATGATACTTAACAAAACATGACAAGGTTGGGTAGGTTAAGTGATTTGATTTGCCTAATGACGCTTAACCATTTTTATACGACTAGTGGACGGGGATTAAGTTAACCAACACTTAATCAATCCAACATGATAATTTGGCAAGGTTAAGTAAGTTTTCTTAATGACACTTAACCATACAAGATGATTAGGGGATGGGGTTAAGTAATTTGCACCTAACTAATCCGACACAGTAATTAGATGGGGTTAAGTAATCCACACTTAACTAATCTAAACACGGTAATTCGATGGGGTTAAGTTAAACACTTAACCAATTTAAACTCGGTAATTCAATGAGGTTAAGTAACCAATACTTAACCAACTTAACGTGATAATTTAATGGGGTTAAGCAACTTATACTTAACCAATTATACATGATGATTTGATGGGGTTAAGTAACTTACACTTAACCAATCTAATACGCGGACCTGATAAGGTTAAGTCACAAGACCTTTTTAGAATATACTTAACCATTGTAGTACGATTAGAGGATGGGGTTAAGCCAACCTATACTTAACCAATCCGACTCGATAATTTGATGGGATTAAGATAATCTATGCTTAATCGATCTAGCAAGATAATCCGATAGGATTAAGGTAAGCTAGTACTTGACCAATTTGACTTGATAGGGTTAAGTCATGAGCCTCTGGGTACACTTAACCAACTTGTGGGACTAAGTCTTGAACTTAAATACTTAGCCAATCTTTGACATGATTCGTGGGCGGGTTAAGTCATGGACTTGAATGATAACACTTAACCCAATAGACAAACCCTAGTTAGAAGAACTAGGTAGAAAACCGTGGTTAATCAAGGATAACGGGAAAGGAAGCTAAGTGGTAAACCTTAGTTAAGGGTAACTAAGTAATAATTCTTAGCTAAGGACATAGGACTAATTCTCAAAACGATGAGTAACCTGATACGGTAGGTCATCGCTTAGTATACGAGGGGGAGCAAGTTATCTGACTTGGATAAAAGCTCCAGCGCACTGGGTGCCGAAGTGGAAGCTTCGGGGGATGTGAGGATATTCTTGGGATCCCTCTGTGGGCTACCAGGTAATTATACTAGGCCCATGAGAGGTTAAGGTCTGCGTTAGAAGGACCAAGAGTATGCCTTGGTTGCTATGCGAGCAACCTAAAGACTGGGATGGATTAGCGTGGAGTCGACGATTCTTGTTTTTGCCCTGGATAGCACATCGCCGACTACCTACCATCTTTAGTCAATCGTGTACGTCCGGAAAGGCAGGGAACCCCCAACAGACCATGTGCTTGCTATCGAGTCATGGGTGAGGTTGGCCCGTAGGAAAGTGGGCTATAGCGGGGTCGTGGAGTGGTTCTTATACATGATTTTTCTTGGATTGCCTTTCAGTAGTTGAGGGAGGGGTCACGTGGGACCATAGCCACGGGTACAAAAACAGACCTTGATATCTGCATCGGCAGACGATTTAAAGCTCCCGACCGAGTTCCGTATTTCTTGATTTGCCCTGGCACGGAACTCGGATGGCACATTGGGGAACATGTGCATCTAGACATGGAAAACGATTCACGATACATACGTGGGATCAAGGGCGCGGTTGACGGGTGGCGTAATCCCTAGTGGTCCTAGGTGGCCAAAACCCAAACCGAGACACGGAAACGTTCATTAGGTAGCATAATCCCTAGCGGTCCTAGGTGGCATAAATCTTAAGTGGACGCGCGATAGTTCATGGTAAGGAAACACAACTAGATCAAGGGTTGCAGTCCAAAACAACTTCAAGGATAAACCGTTTACATGGGAAAGCCCGTACAGCCTACGGCAAAGGACTGAACTTATACATGGAAAGAAACATATGAGTTGAGTAACCTATATATGCGGCATATTAGGTTGACATGGACCATTACACGACTTTTGAGTAAGGGTCATTCACGGATAACACGTAATACAGTTGGGATACTAGTACGACAGGTGCAGAGCGGATATATAGGATAGATGGCATGGGACGTTATACACGATAGATATCTTGGGATATTATACTTGATAGGAACCTGACAAGGTGATACCTTGTTTTATCTTGACATCGTAGTTTAGCACGACACCCTAGTTTATCTGAGTTCAGTAGTTCATCCTGTTATTTTGATTTAATTGACCTATCTTGTATCATGCTTATGTTCATCTCAGTTTCTCATGACAGTTAACTTTACTAGTTTTTATACTAATAGTAGATAGGGCTTACTCAGTCTTTTTGACTGACCCGTTTTGTTTCGCCTCTTTTCTTCCGTTCCCCCTAGTTACAGGGAGGAAACACTGCTATTTAGTTCGGACTTCTTCTGCTTGAAGGTCATCATGGATGGCTTGGACTTTTCCTGGCTATGGCTACTTTACTGTTTTTATTTGGGGAATAATTTATGAAAAAGTCTTTATGCTTCTTTACTATTGCAAGACAGGTTTTGATGTACTCTGATGTAAAAGGCTTTAGACCTTATGTATTCATGTTTATGAAAGTTCGATTTTACTTCCGCTATTTTATATGTTCTGTCTTGTGATATTTCTGTGCATGTTTACCAATAATGCCCCTCTAAAGCTAGTGCATTCCTTTGCGAGTGATCCTAGTGGAGGCGGGGTGTTACAGGTAGTTCACGGGGGATGTCCACTTCCTGTAGGAGCTTGTAAGGGCCAACCTAGGACATATTCTGTTTATGTGATACGTAGCATGCTATTTAATTCACCACCTGTCCAAGGAAAGTATTAATCGGCATAGGTGTTCTACTGTAATATCAGTTAAGTAGTAACATGTGACTTCTTCCGGATGGGTCTTAAATAGCTATGTGCGGACCTACCTTAAAATCTGCATTAAGAGGCGAGATACAACTTCTCCAATTACTTGTGAGAATATAAACTTAGGAATGGTGACGTGTCAGGATGTGGTCTTAAGGGGCTAGGGTCTGCCTCAAGGTTATAAGAGATCATAAGAATCCACCTTTATTAAATAAGTCAATATGGGCCTTAAATGCACGAGAACGCCCACTTCGTTGGGTCTTCACCCTAAATGCACTAATGGATATCTTAAGCGATTGACTCGGATATCCACCTCATTGGTTAGATACTTCTTGTTTATGTGTGTGTACTTGTGTGTTTCGTATACATACCTTGATATATATATATATATATATATATATATAATAAATATAGGGTATGGTCTTTAAGTAAGTACTATTTTTAGTCACACAAGACTTTATGTTCTGACATCTCTCCTTAACATATCCAACAGGTCGGTAGGTAGGGTAGCTTCAATGGACGAAGAAATGATGGAGACCGAAGAGGACAATGGAGATATTATGCTATTATTAGTTATCATTGTTGTATTGCTTATGGAAGCTCTTAATGAAGAATTTTAACGATGTACCTATTGAATAATTGGACCTTGACAATCTATGTTTGAATTATGTGGTTTTTTTATAAAATGATACGTCTTATTTTGGTATTATACTTTCTCATTCTTCTATGTGAGATTCCATAACGCCCTGTTTATCTGTTATTCTGTGCAAATGTATTTCCTTACATTAACCAATGATCCCTTTGGAGTGGCTCTAAGTTTTTATAGGCCTTTTCTAAGTCGAAATTTAGGCCCGCTCTGGGCGGGTTCTCACATTTGGTATCAGAGCATATATTACCTGATTACGCGAAAGTATACACGTATGAGATGCATACTTGTTATTTTGAAAATTTATTTTTATTTTATTTTATATATAAGTAAATATATGTATTTTTAAATATGCATATCTTTAGAAAATAGCATCTGTATGTGTTTTTAGGAAAGGCTTGGCATTAAATTCTGGAAATAATCTATTGTCCATGTAGTAATATAGCAACCTCCTTGTCAATTTAGAAACCTCTAAGCATTGGATGGTTATAGAATCTGGCTTATGGAAAGGAATGAAACCTCCTTATTCAATAAGTGATAAATGGAAATTAATAAGGATGAATCATTTATTTTAGGAAAGAAAGCATTCAAATAAATGTCCATTAGGTGGACTATGGACCAAACTGAGAAATATATCTGGTCTTAGTAAGAAACGGAAGTACATCTTTGATTATTGACATAAAATAGAGCGATGAATGTCTAAGATTTCAAAGGATTGTTATATGGTTAGAAAGGAAAGTATTAATGGATTTATTAAGACCGTTTATAGGAATCAATATTTGGATGAGATATTAAAAATGTCTAAATGAATAAGAAATATTTAAATTGGTTTAAATGGACATAATAGACATGTAATAGGAATGTGTATGGATAGGAGAAATTAAAGAACATGGAAGAAAAGGGTTAAGGCAAGATACCGACTTCTGCAAATGAAGATATCAACCGTTGTTGAAAATATTGTAGGTGCGGTAGAAAATTTAAAGAATAAACATGTTTTCCTAATTGACAAAGAAATGTAAAGCCTACAAACATGATTTTTGACAAACCACTAATTTATTTTTAAAAATAGAATTTTTAACAAATATACTTCCATAGAATAGTGTCTTAGAAGAAAAAAATTAACAAGCTTTTAAAGCTCAGATTTGAAATTATTCTTTCTTTTAAAAATCTAGTATAGATTGTGATAGTGAAACGACGTTTTATCAAAAAAGGGAAAGAGAACAAGACATATAAGCTTGGTAAAATTAAACGTCATTAACATACTCAATTAAAAAAATAGTAAATTTATTCACTAGAATTGGTTAAGTTTGAAGAAATAAAATCCTAGTTAAATGAGAAGCAATTGAGAAAGTAAGAATATTAGGAGTAGTATAAAAGATAAAAGAGTACTCCAAGGAATTTATTTAACAATTTGGAATTTATTATGACCATTAGTTTAAGTATTGAAGGACCTCTCATTGTGTAAACAAAAGATTAATGAATAGTTATTTTCATTAAGGACTTTCAAAATTCATATATATATATACATATATACAAATGAGAGTTTTAAGCTAAAATGAATGCAGTCTAATGTTTCAAAATATAGTATAAGTAAAAAAATAAGCTAGAAATATAGATAGAAATAGAAGAATTAATTGCTAATTAATTTGATGCTAAAAGATTTAAGTCTCATTTTCAAATAGAAAATGAACGTTTATTTCAAAACAATTATCGTTTTGAAAGTCGTTTAAGATTGATGTTCAATTTACGAAAAAAAGATGAGCATTGGAATAAAGAAAGATATTTTACTCTTAAATTAATAGATTTTCGGCATATAGTAAGTATTTGTAAAACGTTAAAATTTAGATATTCATTTGGAACATTTTACTTAAAAAAGAAGAAGTCATTCAGCTTTATTGAGTAATGTTTCAAAAGAGGTGTTATGAGAAGTCATAACATATTTTTAAAATATAATAATGAATGTCAATTGGACATTTTTAGGAAATTTTATTGCCGCCTAATTAAATTTTGAAATTTAATTAAGATTTTATCTTATAGAATTAGCTTTTGTTTTCATGCAAGACCTCAAAATGTTTATCATTCTTGTAAAGTGAAAATGGCAAGATATTCAACATATCAATAAATAGAGGAGTTGAAAAAGAAATTCATGTTTGCTATTATTCTAAGACATTTAGTGAGTGTTCTTAAAACTTTAAAAATGGACAACAAATTTCTTATTGTAACGTTTTTGGAATCTTTGAAAAAAAGATTTATTAAAACTATGCATGAATTAGTATTTTATTCAGTAAGCAATAAAACACGGAAAGCAGTTCTACTCTTAAAGATCGAAAATTTATGAATGTGTAGACAATTTTTTCAAAACATTACAATTCGAACAACAGACATTTGACAGTGTTTCATAAGAAATAAAAGGATTCTATTTTAAAATGGAAGTTCAAAATTTTAATGCTTTAGCATTTAAAAAGGCATTAAATGCAAATTTTCGGAATTCAAGGAACCCTTAATAAATTGTTGTCATAATGGACGCATATACATACATATAAGTGACAGTAGCATACAAATGAATTTATTTAATGATACTACCGTGACATAAATTGTTACAAATGAAATAGAATTAATGGTAGTAAATTAGGTAAATAAGAATTTGGATCAAATAACTTAAACAACTTGATCTGGAAAATTTCATCATCAGTCCGAAAAATGATTATATTTGAAGAGTTGGTGAATTCAATAGATTTCCAGGAATAAGATATGGTTGTAAACTAATTTTCCCGAGATAGTGTAGCTAGGAATTAATACATTAATAACCATATCTAACAATTAACAATGTATATAAATATAAAGATACAGGCAACATAATTCATATTTGTGACCGCTAATTTCTAATTTAATGGACAATAAATTTGTAATTAACAAGATCAAAAAGAAAGTTTGGAACTGATTTATAAGACAAACTGGTTTAAAGAAAAATGGATATATTTCAAGCTTGAGGAATTCTTGAGGGATTTAAATAAATATTCACGAAATGATGTAGAGGTATATATACATACATTAATGAATGGACCACATTTATAAAGAGGAAAAAGATAGAAGAATTAAAGGAATGAGTTGGCATCTCCAAGATTCAAAATGAAATATTAGACCATTTAATTATAAGAGAGAAACTTCCAAGATAAGTTGTTATTGTTAGTGGTACCCCAAATTTATTGGATAAGGGTATAAACATGATATAAGTAATAAATTCCTGTTATGCATGAGACGTTGGGATTTAAAACTCTTATTAAATCATAAGATAAATGTGTAAGTAGTGGAAGAACCTTACGGGGACATTCAACATAGCAACTTACTAGATATGAAATCTGGAAATTTATAATGGAATTGGAATTATATCCTACATGGAGGAAGTGTATTGGTCTTATGGTTTTTGGAAATCTAGCCTCATGAAATGCACCCTCAAGAATAAGAACCTAAAATATAAGATATGAGAATTGCATTAAACCTTTATTTTGAATATGGTCGTGTTTTGGTTTGTTTAAAGTTATCTGTTTAATTTTTATAAATTAGCCTGTGATGACCGCCCATAATCCCCGCACTTAACAAGAGGAATAATAGGCTATAAGGTGTGCCAGGAAGCCATGAACGATCATCAAGGTAGGTAAACATACGCAAAACCTGTCGTAGAACTCACGATGCAAGGTTAAATATAATTGAACATATAAAATAGGTAGAAATTGTGGAGCATCACATAGTAGAAATCCAAACTTTCATATCATCCTGAAAATATCTGTAACACCCCACGTCCATTAGTGTCACTCACAAAGGGATTGCATTAAGTTTCGTGAAGCGTTATAAGTAAACATAATAGAAATATTACAAGACAGATATATAAAATAACAACAGAATTAAAAAAATTATTTATCATAAAACACCGTAGTCCAAAAATTTCACATGTCTGAAATACACAAAACCCATTACAAAATAAAAACTACTGTCTTGTACTTCAAATTTATCAGAGTACATGAAAGAAATAAAATTCCCTAAAACTAAATATAGCCATAGCAACAAGGATATGAGCTTGAGCCATACATCTAAGCAGCTCCAGCAAATATAAGCAGAATCACGGTCAAGCCTGAGTGTTCCCGCCCTGAGAACCTTGGGGGGAATGGAAGAAAGAAGAGGAAACAAAAGGGATAGACATAAATTCTGGTAAGTCCAGTTACTTTTAGCAAGTAAATAAATAAAAGTAGCATGACAGGCATATAAAGTGGATAAGAGAGAGAAAACTACATAAAAGCAGGTATAAGAAGGCAAGCAGGTAGGGTGAATATTCTTCCCTAATGATTACTTTGCACTACTACTAGTATATCCAGAATGAGATGATCCCTTCCACTATAAGGTGGTAGACTTAGGCATACGTCCAGGTGTACCCTAACTACTACCCTAATTGATCGGCTCCCTAATCCGCGTAGATACTCTGTGCATGCCCCACCACAGGATGTATCACATCCTAAAGTGGAAAACCTTCGTTGATAAGAATAGCACCATATCTACAGGTGTCACGATCGTCTTATCCCCCTCTTCCCGGCCCATGCATGAACATGACCCGGTCAGTTTGCGTCATCCACACCGTCCTCCACGTTTGGATCTCTTACAATCAGTTCAGTATGTGTTCCCTTCTCCGACTTAGTTCGGAGTACTCTGTTCGATACCTACTCCGGGTTACTGACTGAAACGAGTCCCACACAATATGATACAAGCTCTCCCCTTTGTCTTGTATCCACCACTAGGTTTCCATAGGTTATTTTTACCGTAAAAGGTGTCTTTACTTATATAACCCCATTCTTTCTACCGGTTATGCTTACCTATAGGTGTCTTTAATACATTTTTTGGGCATGGTAAGCCAGTTTTATAGTGGTCGTACCCCTGTTTATTAGAAGCAAGTAAAGAAGTGAAGTTCTGCAGAGGCACAGAAACTCCATCTGCTTTGAAGTGCCAGAACACTCTAACTATAAAGAACAGGAGAGAAACATAGAGTTTCAACTACTAATAAGGACTTACAGTTAACCCCCCCTCCCCCAAGGGTAGAATAACTGGAAGAGTCAGTATCGCTACTTATAACATTAACATACTCAGAGAAGAATACATCAAGTTTAGGTACAAAACACGAATTAGGATAGCGAAACTCGCAATCCCAATCCCAAGAAGAGTCATGGAACAGAGACTGGTTCTTCTCACCAAGAACACCCTCCTGAATGAGCTCAAAGCTACCTCCAACTACCTAATATTCCAATATTCTAGCATCCTCCACTCTATCTGATACATATTTGTAGTATTAATTTTCATATGGATCATATCTCGTACTAGAAGCTTCATGTACCTTAGCGCGATCATCTAAAAACCAACATATCCCATCATCTACTGTTTCCCCATCAAAGGTGGCCACTTTTTTTTCCTTTAATTCAGCATCACAGACAGAATCTTTACACTTCAAATCTATATAAGAACGAGGATCTACATCAACTAGATCTTCTACTACTTTGTTCTTAGGCACCCATATGCTAGGAGGAGGCTTCATGAGAGGGGACCGAATCTTAGAGGGACCATCAAGCTTACATGAATCTAGAAGATATCTGAAGCAGTGACATTTAGTGCATATTTGATTATTGTACATCAAGGTAAAAATCATACCTTTCTATAGATACTTTCAACTTATTTGGTAGAGGCTTATTAGGAGATATTTCAATCAAAGCTTTTGTGAAAATGAAATTTTTCCTTGACTCCGTGTTCGCATCAAAACACTTAAAATTCCCGATTCTACTAGCTAACCTATTCAAATCTGAAAGAGTGTGAAGGACCGATGGGATTCTAGTGAATATTGTCCAAACTAGAATGGATGGCACAGGCTCTCTTGCTTGTTCAACCGAAGCACTCCAAGATGTAATTATAAAAGGTTTCCCTCCTATTATTGCCGAGTCTGATTCTAATACTTTCCTTTTCTCCTCCATTAACGAAAATTTAAAGTAATACATTCCATTGACTACATTAACATGCAAAACACCTCTCAAGTTCCATGAATTACGACATTGGTCGCGTACATCAATATATGGAACATTAGAGTCTAGAAAGAAACCAACTAAATGATCTTTCAAATAGATAGCTCCCTCTTGAATAATATCTGGCGAAGGACATGGGTTTACAACGGAGGAGGTGAAGACACGAGGTGTGTACATTCCCGCACAGTGAGGAAGAGAAGAAAAGCAAGAAGCGTAACTTGGTTTGGTTTGCAGGATATTGGGCTTTACAGAATGAGAGGGATTGGCCAACTCAGAGGCATTAGTATTCACTGCCACTACAGGTTCAGGAGCATGCTTGGATTGAGGTAGTTTAGGTGATAGAATAGCAGGTTTTAGAGGAGCATTATCTCGAACAGAAGGAGTGCAATTTAAGGAGATGTCTAGGCTAGGCTTACAAGCTGCATTGGAAGGCATGGATACAGACGATCCATCCAATCCCAGAAGACAATTTGTCATACCACCCACCTCACAGTCAGAACTTTTTCCAAATATGAAAACATTATCTGCCTTTTGCAATAACAAAGGGGACTTCTCCACACCACCATTCAAAACTTCGGTATCATTATCAATTAAGCCACCCAAATAAGATTCAGATAAGGTGGTATTAGAGACTTACCCGTTTCAGGCAGCTTTTCAATAGGATCGAAATTTGATGTGATCTTGAGATCTATCCATCTGTTATCATCCGTTTTCTCAGCGAGCAAGGAGGTAACCAGTGAAGATTCAACATCTTTGAGACCAGAAATAGGAGCTGACGAGAATAGAGGCAAGGCTAGGGCATTAACGAGATCTTATAACTGGTTGATGGAATCACCAGGTGAGGCAGAAGCCCAACGAGGGTTAGACAATTTTTCCCAGATCTGGTCACACTGGCAGAAAGATGGGGTTTTGGCTTGCGATTCTTTGGCATGATAGGGAGAAGATGGAAGAAAAGAGCTGGCTAAGGAGAGAAGTGATGGGATTGGAAGGTTAGATAGCGTTAGGACGAGATGCAGATGGAAAAATACAGAGAACGATGAAGAAATTGCCAGTCGCCATGTTTATCTTTTTAATGTTTTAATACATACCCCCCCCCCCCCCAGCTGGTTAAATTTTGTGGGCCTATATCTAAATATTACCCGCCCAACTCAGATATACTTAACTTAAGCCTCCTACTGTTCAAACAAGTTTACTTAACCCCTATTCATGTTTATGTTCACACAATCCCTATGGATTCAACTAGGTTAAGTATTCCATGTCCATTTATGGTTTATAATGGGCTAGCCCTATCACATTAGGCCTACAGCTTGTGGATGCTGGATTTTCCGGTCGGGTCCGGGCAGGCTTATTCCACAAGTTGGGCCTAACCGCGTGTCTTAGCTCATCTCGTATTTGTGCACTTAGACCCCTCACATTAGATTCAACATTTGCGGTTGCTGGATATGCCGGTCGGGTCCGGACAGACTTCCACCACAAATGCAACCTAACCTCGTGTCATAAGTGCAATTACAGTTTCTAATTACTGTAATCCTATGCATTTTAATTGTTATCCAATTTTACCTATGTCGTTATAGGTTATAGGTTTCATTTACCTTTTTCCCCATTATGTTCATAGTGAATTATATGTCCAAATTCATGTTCATAATCATCATCCAAGTTATGCCAATTTTTATGTTTTCCCCGTTCCCTAACTAACGCATTCGCATAGATTTAGTGGCATGCCTAGGCTAGGAAGTAGCCTGGCCATAAACAACAAAATGGAAAGGTAATGGGAAGATGAAAATAGTGATTATTCTAACATAACTGGCATAAATATATGCTGGCATAGTGATAAGCTGGACACATAAGAATAGATCTATGAACTTGTGATAATTAAACTAGATCTAACATAATAAGGATGTCATAATAGGCATGAATAGATCAAAATAAGGATTCATATGTCCAATTAATGATAGATCTTAATTAACAACAACATGATAGGTAGAAGATAATATAGATAGAGAATTAGATCTAAACAAGGATTTAACTGTCCAAATAATGACAGATCCAAATTAACCACAAACATAGATAAAGGTTAAGATCCACAAATGTGACATGATAAATTAACTACAAGTGAATTAGATCTATAAAAATAGATCTAGCATGATAAAGTTTAAGATCCAAGAATATCATAGATTCATAATTTATAACAGATCCAAATCATAGTCCTATCACGTTTTACTTTTAATCATTTAAATCTAAAAGTAACTAAACTCACAGTGTTTGGATTTTTGAAGATAGAAGAGAAATTGTTGGTGTTGAATCTCATATCTATACTTGAATCTCTAACTGATTAGCTCTAGTTGATTGTTGTTGAAGAAAATGATTCGATTCAGTTCAAGCACCGACAGCATTTAGCCTTCGTTGATTTTCAGTGTAGAAAACAAGAGAAATGAGCCTCTATTTATAGCTGCCAGCCTCCAAAATCTGACCTGCCACCTCAGCCCTAGGGGGTCAACCACCCCTTGAGGGGTCGACCCATGGGTCGACATCCCCCTTGAGGGGTCGACCCTAGTGTCGACACCCCTCCAATGGGTTCGACTACCCTAGGCGGGATTTTTCCCGCTTACGCCATTTTGCGTGATTTCGAATTTTGAACTGAAATTTTGAATTCTTGGACCCTATATATATATAATTATCTCACGCGTATATAAACTTCAAACCTTCATAACTTCTTCATACGGTGTCCATTTTACGCAAACCAAACATCTATCTTGACAAAAATTTCGAGAAGGATGCAATGGCACAGTACATTTCCCTTAATTATGAATATTAAATTAATTATTATTTAATTTATCATCTTTTAGTGTTGTTAAAATTTTGGGGTGTTACATTCCCCCTACTTAAAGGATTTTGTCCTCGAAATCTCTAAGTTTGAGAAGTCTGTGTATCCTACCATCCATTACCCATCTACTCATTCATCAATCACAAGCATCCATTGTCCTTAAAGACTTCTAATGCTTATATGAACATATGCAAAGGTGTGTGTATATGTCCTAATACGAATGCGAAGATTATGTGGTATACTGATTCAGTAGACCTCCTCAATGCAATGTATGTTAGTGCCATGAATCCAATATGTATGCAAATAATCCTATTATAACATGTAAGTTCTATATGTGTGCACACTCATTCGTCCAAATGCAACATCCATATGCTAATACATCCATTTTCATCCATTAAAAGGAAAGAAAAATGCACACACATCCATATGTAGTATGAGAGTGATTGAACCGATCCAGTGCCTAATGTGTGTGCATATACATCCACAGGCAACCACTAGCAAACACTTGCATGTACCTGCATCCATCAAATACAACACGTCTCAAACACATGTTTACATCCATAGGGTTCCTATATAAAGGTTGAGAATACTATTGACAGGATACACTCAAATGATAGAAACAAGCATAGATAAAACTTTCAAAAAGGAGTTAAGGACATACCCCTAAAAAGGAAAGGGTATGAAGCACGAATCTTGTCTTCGATCTCCCAAGTCGGATCCTTTGGGTTATCTCCCCATTGAACCTTAATCAGCTTGATTTCTTTATTGCATAACTTCTTAACTTCTAATTCAAGAATACAGGCAGGGACTCGCCTGACTGTTGCCTCCCGCTCCACTTCCACTTCTTCCAATATACTTGGCTCAACAACTTACGCGGTGTCATGCAAACACTTCCGCAGATGAGAAACGTGGAAAACATCATGAACGTCGGATATATTTTCTGGTAGCTTTACTCTATAGGCCATTTGGCCAATCCTCTCGGTTATGGGAAATGGTCCCCCAAATCTGGGTGTCAACTTCCCTACCGATCCAAAGTGAACCACATTCCTCAAAGGTGATACTTTGATAAAACCTAAGTCTCCCACTTCAAATT
Source organism: Allium sativum (assembly GCA_030737875.1). Taxonomy (NCBI): domain Eukaryota; kingdom Viridiplantae; phylum Streptophyta; class Magnoliopsida; order Asparagales; family Amaryllidaceae; genus Allium; species Allium sativum. The sequence continues at coordinate 890,283,568 of CM060910.1, read as the reverse complement.
CGATGTATGTCCTTCTCTTGTCTGCATAAAATTTCTGCCTATCTTGAGCTATCTTCATTCATCGTCGAATAAGATTAATTTTCTTGGATGTTTATTCAACCATGTCAGGTCCAAGTAATAATCTTTCTATAGATTCCTAACAACAAGTTGGTGATCTACAGGGTTGTCCGTACAATACTTCGAAGGCTGCCATGCCGATACTAGCTTGATAACTGTTGTTGTAGGAAAACTCTAGTAAAGGAGGTTTCTCTTCCCAAGTCCCTCCGACGTCTAGGATACACAGCCTTAAAAAATCCTCAAGAATTCTGTTCACCCTCTCCGTCTGCCCATCGGTTTGAGGATGATAAGCGGTGCTCAAACACAACTATGTACCTAATGCTTCTTACAAGCTTCTCCAAAATTCACTGGTGAAGATGGGGTCACGATCGCTTATGATAGTGGAAGGTACTCCAAGAAGACGAGCTATCTCACGAACATAAATTGCTACCAACCATGATGTTGTCCTCTTACTTTTAACTGGAATGAAATGAGTGCTCTTAGTGAGTCTATCCACCACAACCCAGATACTGGTGTTTCCTTTATTTGATCTAGGCAAATCATCTATGAAATCCATGGAGACGCTCTCCCACTTCCACTGTGGAACCTCCAAAGGATGAAGTAAACCACCGGGCTTCTTTTGCTCATCTTAGACTTGCTGACAAACTAAACATTGAGGAACAAACTCTGCCACATCTTTCTTCATCCCAACCTAAAAGAAAACCCTCTTCATGTCTCTATACATCTTATCACCTCCTAGATGAATAGTCATCTTGGAATGGTGGGCTTCTTCTAGAATTTCCTTTATCAAGCTTCCAGTTTGAGGAACACAAAGCCTTCCATCTCTTCGCAACCACCCTTTTTCATCTATGGAATATCTACTGAGTTGACTAGAAGTCTCCCCTTTTCTAAGCTTATCCATGTTGTCTAAAATTGATGGGCCATCTCGCTGCGAAGCTCCAATATGATCCATAAGAGTAGGCTGTATTTCTAATGATGCGAACAAATCAGGCAAAATCTCGATGGAGGGTCTAAAGTCAAAGGTTGATATGTACTCCAAATTCTTCCTCTCCACAAACAGAGGACTTAAGGCCATCCTCTGCCTACTTAGTGCATTAGCCGCCACATTACCTTTGCCAAGGGTATAAGCAATCTCAAAATCATAAGAAGCTAGGAACTCCATCCACCTTTGTTGCCTTAAATTTAGATCCTTCTGTGAGAACATGTACTTGAGAGACTTATGGTCAGTGTATAATTCGAACTTCTCTATAAGTAAATATTGACACCACGTCTTAAGCACGAATACTATGGCAGCTAGCTCTAAATCATGGATGGGGTAGTTCTTCTCATGAATTCTCAACTGTCTACCCCCATAACACACTATCTTTCCTTCTTGCATCAGAACCGCACCAAGTCCTGTACCACATGCATCAGTGTAAACTGTAAATACTTTGCTCCCATTGGGCAAGGTCAAAACGGGGGCTGCTGTCAGAGCTCTCTTCAGCCGTCGGAAAGCAACATCGCAATGTATATCCCATGAAAATGTCAAGTTCTTCTTCATCATCCCGGTGAGAGGGGATGATATCTTTGCGAAGTCCTTAATGAACTTCCTAATAGCCTGCAACTCCAAGAAAGCTTCTCACCTCTGTTGCATTTTTCATAATTTTCCAATCTTGCACTGCAACTACCTTTGTGGGATCTACAGCTATCCCTTCTTTGGAGACTACAAGCCCTAATAATCTCACCTCTTTTCTACAAAAATGGCATTTGGAGAACTTTGCTTTAAGCTGATGTGCACAGAGAGTTTTCAGAACCTCTCTCAAATGTTGCGCATGTTCTTCTTTTCTTTTGGGGAAGATTAAGATATCATCAGATATCATCAACAAAAACCACGACAAATTTATTTTAAACTCCCAAAACACTCTACTCATTAGATCGATAAAATAGGCGGGTGCATTTGTTGACCCAAAAGGCATAACTAGCCATTCAAAGAAACCATCAGGAGTTCTAAAAGCAGTCTTGTCTATACTATCCTCAGCCACCCTCAACTGATGAAACCCTGTGGCCAAGTCTAACAGAGAGAATACCGAGGCACAAAAAAGCTGGTTAAACAAGTCGTCTATTCTCGGAAGTGGGTGCCTGTTCTTCTTGGTGAGTTTATTCAATTCTCTATAGTCTACACATAAGCGAAATGAACCATCTGCCTTAGTTGCGAATATCACTGGAGCAACCCATTCAAATATGCTTCGCCTAATAAACCCTTTTTCAAATATCTCCCCTACTTGTTTGCTTAGCTCCCTACTTTCCCTTGGAGCCATATAGCGCACAGGCAATGCAACTGGCTTTGCATTGTCCACCCAGGATATATGAAAATCGATCTCGCGCCTCGGAGGTAAGCCACGGACCTTCTCAAAAACATCATAATAATCTAGAACTATTGGAACAAATCACAAATCATCTATAGATGCATCAAGAGACTCTAGGAATCTAAGCATAACAGACCCCTGGGGGTCGCAAGAAATCTCGAAGGTCCTCCCATGGCAAGTCAAAAGTTTAACGACCCTCCTATCATAATCTAGAATGGCACCATATGTGGTTAACCAATCCATCCCTAGAATCGGACCATAGCAAATAAAACCGAGCACATATGCATCGCATTCAAACTCGACACCTAACATAGATATTCTCATACGCCGGCAAATCATAGATAAGTGAGTCGAACCACCAATGGGGTTTGAGACAACCACGGAAGCCACTATCATACTAGTAATTAAGTGTAGATATTCAACTGCAGAACTAGATATAATGAATGTGAAGGGCCAGAATCAAAAAGTGTTTTAATAGGATGATTGGAAAGAGAAATTAAACCTTCCACAGAAATTTTTCTACCTCTGTCAGGAGCACTGATCGCGAGAGCATGCACATGCCCTCCAGAAGTTCCTGCCCTATGACCTTGTCCCTCTTTCTTCAGGCACTCCATAACACCCAACGTCCATGAATGTCACTCAACTTTCATGGAGTATTATTGGTGAATAGAACAGAATATAACAAGACAGATACATATATTGGTACTTGAAAAAAAATTAAAACAAAATTTATTGCAGCGGAGAAATAGTTTGATTACAACAATTTCATAAACCAACAGAAAAATCAAGTACACTTAGTAACCATCTTGACAAATTGTCTTCTGAGTACATAAAATAAAAAGCATAACCCCAACATAAGTAGCCATCAAAAAGATGAGCTGAACTTTACTTTCAGCAATCCAAGCACTTCCAAAAGAGAGAGAAAGAGATCAAGATCAAGCTCCACTAGTACTGGTCCCACCCTGAGAACCAGGGGGAAAGGAAGAAAAGAGGCGAAAACAAGGGGGTCAAACCTAAAGTATGGCGAGTATAATAACTTTAACAATATAATTATTAAAGTAATTAGGATAAGGCATAAACTGGTAAAACAAGATATGACCATGAAACAAGTGGGCATGACAAAGCAAACAAGAGGAATATTCTGGCGTTAATATCGTTCCTAATCACTATTGGATAATTACTATACTGCACCTTTACTAGTCACCCTAAAAGTTGATCCCGCCTACAGAACTTAATGATGGTAAGGGTAGTTTCGTGTACCCCAAGTTGCCTTCATATGTGCCGTCTGCCCTTATCTCCACTAGTTGAACCCATTACCCCCCATGCGATCGGCTCCCTAACTCGTAGATATCCGTGCTGGTCCCACAATGGGGTGTATCACTCCCCAAAGTGGCAACCCAATACCACTAAAGATGCACGGCTTATATCTGCACGATGCAACAACGTCTTACCTACCAGCCCGGGCCCACGCACACACATGACCCCGTTAGACTTGCGTTGCCACCGCTAACCCGTTTTGACCTCTTACAATCAAACCCAGTAAGCATGTCCCGTCCTCGAACTAACTCGAGCTCACAAAGATACTTAATGGGCTACTGGTTTGAAAAGGGTCCTCATGTTTGACACAAGCTTTCCACCAATGCTTGGGCCCCACTAGAACTTCCCACTTAACCCCTTCTTATTCATGTCTTCTTACATGTTTTCAACTTGGTTAAGTGTTTCTAATCGTATTTTCACATGCCACCCAGGCTACCCACTTAACCCCCATGTCCCACCACATGTTTATCCAGTTAAATGTTACTTAATTCATTAGAACCGTAACCTTGTAAAGACCTCCCACATTAGACTACATTTTGCGGTTTCTGGATTTGCCGGGCGTGTCCGGGCAGTCTTATACCGCAAACGAGCCTAACCTCATGTTTTTACAATCTTTATGCATTTAATTTGTGCCTTTTAGCTCTCACATTAGACTACCGTTTGTGGTTGCTAGATTTGCCAGGCGGGTACGGACAGTCTTATACCACAAATGAGTCTAACCTCGTGTCCTAGGCAGTTAATTATTACACATAATTATTTAACCCCAAATTTGATTAATATCCCAATTCAAATTTGTCAATAAATTCCAAATTAATTTATGTCCATAATTGTCACCTAAATTATGTCCATAATTTCAGGTATATAAATTTATACCAATTAATGTCCCAAAATAATTGTATGCCTTTAAGGCCAGCCAATTCACAATTATGTATATTTAATATTTTCCCATTGTCCCCAAGCTATTCGTACGTTTTAATATGGCGTATGTTAGACTCGCAAATAGTCTAACTTGTTAAAAGAAAAGCAACATCACAACTTGCATAACACATAAAATAGATCTAAGAATCATGACATAAGTTTGCATAACCAATAGCTTGCATAGGAAATGGATATACATAAATTTGCATTAACTATCATGGATCTAAATATAGATCTAGACATGTAATCATGAACTTGCATATATGGATATGATTTTCCTATAACTTGCATATGAGTTTCATTCAAAGTAGCATATGATTCACATACAAAACTAGCATAGGTAATGGGCATATAGAACATAAATTTGCATAACTATGTACTGCCATGGATCTAAATATAGATCTAAACACAAAGATGTAAGCTTGCATGTGGACCTAAACATGTAAATTAGCATTTGATTCAAAAACTAGCATTTGATTTAACATCCCAAACTTGCATAAGATTCATATACATATGATTTAACATCCCAAACTTGCATATGATGAATCAAGTTAAACATATACAATTCAGCATGTGAAATAGATCCACAATAACAAAACTGTCAATGATAACATCACATGATTCAAAGTCGTATTCTCTTAATCCCAATAATAACTTATCACAATTAAATTAACTAATTATATTGTGAAAATAATTATACTCACAACAAAAGAACAGTCTTGTTTTCCTGGGATCTGCATTCTGAAACTGAATTGTTCGCCTTTGATGTAGACTAATTGTTATCCTAATTTAGATTAGATTTGACTTTGATTCTTGCTTCTATCTTGTTTTTGATTTGAAAGAGAACGGCAGCTACTCTAGGATCTCCATTGACGGCATGGCGGCTCTTGGTATAAATTAGTGTGATTTTAGGTTGAGAGTTAGGTTGCTTATATAGAATTTTAATTAACTTAGAGTTGTTAGATTTACCCTAGAAGCAATATAGACCATCCAGTCAAGATATAATAACACCTCAGCCCTAATGACTCAACAATGAGTCGAAATAGTGTCATCTTTCAGATCTGCCCGGGGGGCGGGTAGGTTGGCCCCCTGGTCGACCTGTATGGGTAGGTCGACCCTGATCGACCTGGCCCTTGGGCGGGAGAATTCCCGCCCAGCCTACTCCCCTGTCTGAATTTGAATTTCGAACTGTTTTTAATTTATTTAAATTCTGAAACCTCGGAAGTCCATAACTTCTTCATACGGGGTCCAATTTACGCAAACTCGAACTCTATCTCAAGCAGAACTCCGAGACGAATGCAATGGCATAACCCGTTTCCCTTAATTTTCACATTTGAAATTAAGTATTCTTAAATTCGTTAATTTTCAATATTTAAAATCATGGGGTGTTACATTCTCCCCTCCTTAAAGGATTTCGCCGCCGAAATCTCCAAGTTAAGGAGAATGTATATCCTATCATCCAATCATCCATCTACTCAACCATCAAGCACAGGCATCCATTTTCCTTACAAGATTTCTAATGTCGTATGAACATATGCAAAAAGTTTATGTATGTGTTCCTTATCTAATGCAAAATCAGGCAGTCTACTGATTCAATTGACCTCCTTAATGAAAATCATGATAGTGTCATGCGTCCATTATGCATGCAAAAGAATCCTAACGATACATATTACTTCTACACGTGTGCACAACCATTCATCAGAATGCAGCGTCCATATGATAACACAACCATTATACATTAATTAATTTAAATATGCACACACATTTATATGCAATATGAAAGTGATTGAGTCGATCTAGTGCCTAAACTGTGTGTACATGCATCCACAAGCAACCACTAACAACCACTCGCGACCATCAATCATAACATGTTTCAAACACATGTTTACATCCATCGGTTTCTACCTAAGCATACAGAATAGGACTGAGGAGATATACTTAAAAATATAGATAAAGCATGAATAAACTTACGGAAAAAGAGATCAACGAGGTACCCTCAAAGAGAAAAGGGTAGGTTGCGCGTATTTTCCTCTCAGTTTCCCAAGTCGCGTCTTCCTCAGCATCACTCCATTGAACTTTAACAAGCTTGACTTCACGGTTGCGTAGCTTTTTGACTTCCATACCCAAGATACGAGTTGGAACTCTTCTCACAGTCGCTTCTCGTTCCACTTCTACTTCCTCTAGTATATTCGGCTCCACCTCTTCCGCAGATTCATGTAAGCACTTTCGTAGCTGAGAAACATGAAAAACATTATGAACTCTAGCCAGTCTCTCGGGTAGCTCTACTATGTAAGCCATCATCCCAATCCTTTCAATAATTGGAAATGGACCTACAAATCATGGTGCTAGCTTTAGTATGAACCCAAAGCGAATGACATTCCTCATAGGAGATACTTTAAGGAACACCCTATCTCTAACCTTAAACTCAAGGTTGGTCCTTCTTTTGTCTGCGTACGACTTCTGTCTATCTTGTGCAGCCTTCATCCGTCTTCTTATCAAGTCTACCTTTTTTGAGGTCTCTTTAACCATGTATGTCCCAAGTACAAGCTTGTCTGTAGACTCCCACCAACAAGTTGGTGATCGGCATGGTCTTCCATATAAAGCTTCAAAGGGCGCCATTCCTATGGTGACTTGGTAGCTATTGTTGCAGGCGAATTCCACCAAAGGAAGATGATCCTCCCATGTCCCTCCAAAGTCAAGAATGTGCAATCTCAATAGGTCTTCTAATACCGTGTTCACCCTTTCCGTTTGACCATCGGTTTGGGGGTGATAGGCCGTACTTAAGCATAATTGGGTGCCTACTGCCTCTTGCAGACTCGTCCAAAACTCTCTCGTAAAGATAGGATCCCGATCGCTCACTATGGTGGAGGGTATCCCATGGAGTTAAACTATTTCTTTAAGATAAATGGATGCTAGGGACGAGGCAGTCCTTCTACTTTTAACAGGTATAAAGTGAGCGCTTTTAGTAAGCCTATCCACTATTACCCAAATACCGGTATTGCCCCTTCTTGACCTAGGCAACCTATCAACAAATTCCATCGAAATGCTATCCCACTTCCAATGTGGGACCTCGAGAGGATGAAGCAGACCACCGGGCTTCTTCTTCTCCTCTTTGACTTGCTGGCATATCAAACACTTAGTGACGAACTCAGTTACAACACTCTTCATGTCATTCCAAAAGAAAACCCTTTTTATATCTTTATACATCTTATCTCCGCCTGGGTGTACGGTCAGTTTGGAATGGTGCGCCTCTTCGAGAACCGTCTTCACTAAACCCCTTACTTGTGGGATGCATAACCTTCCATCCCATCTCATCCAACCCCTATTATCAATGGACTATCTATTGAGGTGACTAGAAGTCTCACCCCTAACTATCTTTTCCATCACATCAACTAGCTGAGGCACAGTTCCTATTGAGGCCAAAAGAGTAGGCCACACCTCTAGTGATGCTAACAGACTAGGCACAATTTCAGAGGCGGGTCTAAAATTAAAGTATGCTATATACTCCAAGCTTTGCCTTTCTATGAAGAGAGGACTCAAGGTCAGCTTCTTTCTACTTAAGGCATCCACTACCACATTGCCTTTGCCTGGGGTATAGGGAATCTCAAAATCATAAGAAGCCAGAAATTCTGTCCACCTTTGCTGTCTTAAGTTAAGATCTTTCTGCGAGAAAAGGTACTTCAATGATTTATGGTCAGTATATAATTCAAACTTCTCACTTAGGAGATAATGGCACCAAGACTTAAGCGCAAAGACGATGGCAGCCAACTCTAGATCGTGGGGTGGGTAGTTTTTCTCATGTACTTTCAACTGTCTGCCTCCATAAGCTACTACCTTCCCTTCTTGCATCAAGACAGCACCTGGTCCCGTAGCACATGCATCCGTGTATACGGTAAACATCTTGCTCCCATCCGGCAATGTCAATACTGGAGCTGTTGTTAGAGCCCTTTACAAATGTTGGAAAGCAATATCGTAATCCATATCCCAAGCGAAAGTTAGGTTCTTCTTTGTTAATATTGTGAGTGGGGCTGAGATTTTAGCAAAGTCTTTAATGAATTTTCAGTAAAAGCCCGCTAGCCCGAGAAAGCTTCGGACTTCGGTTGCATTCCGTGGAACCTTCCAATCTTGCACCGCAACTACTTTTGCGAGGTCCATGGCTAACCCCTCTTTGGACACCACATGTCCAAGAAACCTCACTTCTTCTCTCCAAAAATGGCATTTGGAGAATTTGGCCTTCAGCTGATGTGTACAAGAGTATCCATGACTTCCTTTAAATGCAAAGCATGCTCTTCTTCATTTTTGAGAAGATCAAAATGTCCTCTACGAAGACCACCACAAACTTATTAAGGAATTCTCTAAACACCCTACTCATCAAGTCAACGAAGTAAGCGAATGCGTTTGTCAAGTCGAAATGCATGATAAGCCATTCGAAGAAACCATCCGGGGTTCTAAATGTGGTCTTATCAATGCTCTCTTCGGCCACTCTTAGCTGATGGAACCCGGTAGCCAAATCTAGTTGGGAAAAAACAGACGCACCTACAAGCTAATCAAACAAGTCATCTGTTCTAGGAAGTGGGTGCCTATTCTTCTTGGTCAGCTTGTTTAGCTCCCTATAATCAATGCATAGGCGAAGTGAACCATCCGCTTTAGTTGCGAATACTATTGGGGCGCCCGCATTCAGTAATACTCTGCCTTATAAACCCCTTTTCAAGCAGCTCTTTGACTTGCTTACTGAGCTCTTTTCTCTCCCTAGGAGCCATGTGCCTAACGGGTAGAGCTATGGGTTTTGCATTATCAACAAGGTATATGCGGAAGTCTATCTCCCGCTTTGGCGGTAAGCCCTTCACCTCTTCAAATACATTTGAGTATTCGCGGACTACTCTAATAGACTGCAAGTTTTCAACTGACGCGTCAAGAGATTCTAGGTAATGTGACGGCCCGCCTCGCACCAACCGACATTTACTCCAAAAGTGCGCTGTACACATGTCCAGTTAGCACAGAACGGGTCGTCAGAAGGAAAAAGGAAGAAAGAAATGAACTAACAAAGAACCTGTAGAATGTCTCACAGCGCATAGAATAAAATATAATAATAACATACTTGACATAAAACAGGAGAGACAGTGCATAAGCTGAAAATCAGAACTAAACATCATAGCAACGGAAATCCAAAATACAGCTTATTACAACTTTCAAACTGTCTCAAAGCAAAAGAAAGATAAAAGAGGTACACTACTAATGCCCAAGTAGCGACCGCCAACGACACAGGGAGAATATATATAATACGTGGAAGCCTCCTGCCCGCCTCCGAATCAGCTACTCGCGCATCACCAGCTAACTTGTCTCTAGTCTGCTCGTGTGAGCACCCAGAGTAATAAGAGGAGACATAAAACTCTGGGTCAGACATAAAGCCTGGTATGAGCGATAAGCATCTAAAGTGAACAATAACAGGTAGACTAAAACATACCTAAACCTGGACCTGCAACCAAAGAGTTAGCACTACATACTGTACAACACTCTAAGGTACCATATCAAACGATGCAAAGATACGGAGGTGGGGAAAGTGTACATGTCATAATGATGGCAACAATCAAACATAGCATCCATCCTTACATCTCTCACTCAGTGCATAAAGCATACGATATTCACCACTTCGATCACCCAACATACCTCGCTACGATCACTCTGCCCCATGAAGTTATAAATGGCTTCACTGCACTGATAACATAGCCACAAATCCTTCGCTATGTCCACTTTGCCCCATGGAGTCACAAGAGCCCCACTGCACTGGCTCATAGCCTTACTAATCCTTACTATGTCCACTATGCCCCATGGAGTCGCAATGACCCCACTGCACTGGCTCATAGTCTTACTACGCATCACCTTGCCCCTCAGGTCATAATGACCCTACTGCACTGATAACGTAGTCTTGCTACCATCACCTTGCCCCTCAGGTCATAATGAACCTACTGCACTGATAAGTAGCCATCATTCATTTTTAGTGGTGAATTGAAGTTATGAACATCGATAACTCCTTAGCACACGCCCCGCAACAAAGTCCAACCATGAAGTCAACTCATTGGTTCCCAGCAGGATCCTGAGCTCTAACTTCCCGTATTGGACTACCTTTGCATCTCGGGTTATTGGTCAATACTGGGTCGGATCGGGTTCCTCCTCAAGCCATCGGTTCGGGTCGGGTCTTCTCCTAGTGCGGTTCGGGTCGGGTGTCCTCCATCGATTCGGGTCGGGTGCTTCATCTCGGGTCTGGTCGGGTGCCATCTCCCCTCCAGCTCGTGCCTCCGTTCTGATCCATCCTCTCATCCTTCACATGCTCTCATCCGATCCATCCTCATGCCTCCGCTCCAATCCCTACTCCCTAATCCGGTCCGATCCCAGTTCAGCTAGCGTGGCCTTCCTTTTTGCCACTTTTCCCAAGTGTTGGGTTCCGATCCGATCGAATTCTTTGCTCAGTTCGACATATCCGATCCGAGCCCCCCTATCTGATCCGATCCGAACCCTGCACTGTTTTCTGAAACTGTTCCAGCAAGTGTTTACGCCATTCGACGACGTTTTCGACCATTCTAACTATTGGAATCAACCACAAAGCATTTCATACAGTCATAGCAACATGCATAATCAACCACAAACATCAAAATATCAATATGATAAGTTAAAATGGATCAAACATACCCAAAATCCCATATTTCCCCTTAAGCATGTTTAGGTGAAACTAATGATAAGGTTAGCTAAACTTAACCAAATTAACCCAAATTCATATCAGAGGTTTAAAACATTATTTGAGAATTTATGAACATTTTCCCCGAATTTTACCATGCTTAAATTCGCTAATTAGCACTAATTACCCTTAACTAGCCATAATTAGCGTGAAACTATGCAAATCACTCACCTTAGCCACAAATAAACTAAGATCTGAAATAATTCTCTGATTTGATGTGAATTCCAGTACTAAACAGCAGCTCTAATGTTGCTTTGGTGTAGATCTTCCTTGATTAGAGGTTGCTAAGCCAAATCCTTAACCGAAAGGTGGTTTGGAGGTGATTTAGAGGTTGGAGGCCATTTTTAGGGTTCCTTGGTGATAAGTGGAGGCTAGAAAACTGAAATGGAATGATTCTCTATCTCATTTCAGCCTTCCCATAACACTAATCCCGAAATGGGTTACGGGCCTACTCACTAATCACCCGATTTGTCCTGGTTAAGTAGTTTTTCACCTTCCAAACCTTATTTCAGCCATATCTCCCAAACGGTAAGTTCGTTTGGCTATTATGACTATCTACGGAAAGTTAAACCATCAAACGAATCTAATGGAAGTGGTTTCAGGTCAGAATTCCTTTCCAATAAAAAGTTATGGCCAAAACAAGATCAACTAGGGGCAAAATGGTCATTTAAAAATAAAAAAAAATCATAAGCATGGGAAATGACTCTAATGGATGTTTCCCAAAGTTACATGACCATACTACTTCATACGGGAAAGAAATAAATATTCTACGATCCCCCGATGCGTAGAATGCAGGTCATTACACTCTCCCCCCCCTTAAGAAATTTCACCCTCGAAATTCCCTAATCAAAACACACACACAAAGGTCCCGCATGCCTATCAATCATAAAAGAACAATCAAACATGCAAAACAAGCAAAACAAATCTACCCTAGCATGCGAAAAATCTAAATTACGAAGTAAGTCTTACCAGGCAAAGAGTTCTGGATACGCCTTCCCAATGCTCTCCTCTGTCTCCCAAGTACAATCATTCTCATTCTCGCCCCACTGAACCTTGACTAGCTTCACCGCCTTCCTTCGAAGTTGCTTCGTATCGTGCCCCACAATACGAATTGGCTTGCGGTTCCCAACCGCCTCGGGTTCTAGTTCGAAGTCCTCTAACTGATCAGGTGATATAGCCATATCTGAGTCGTGAACGAACTTCCTTAATTGGGAAACATGAAATACATTGTGAACTCCCGCTATCTTCTCTGGTAAGCCAACTCTATATGCTAAATTCCCGACTAGTTCAAGAACAGGAAATGGGCCAACAAATCTTGGTGCCAACTTGCCTCTCCTGCCAAATCGTATCACGCTTTTTAACGGAGAGATCTTGACGAAAACCAAGTCGCCAACGGAGAATTTCAAGTCTCTTCTCCTCTTATCAGCATAACTCTTCTGCCTATCTTGGGCAGCTTTCATTCTTTGCTGAATGATCTTAATCTTATCTGAAGTTTCCCTCACCACATCTGGTCCAAGCATAAACTTCTCGCCAGTCTCTATCCAACATGATGGTGAGTTGCACGGTCTTCCGTACAAAGCTTCATATGGATCCATACCGATACTGGATTGGTAGCTATTATTATATGCAAACTCTACTAGATGCAAATGGTCATCCCATGATCCACCAAAATCCAATATACAAGCTCTCAAGAGATCTTCCTATATACGATTCACCCTCTCCGTCTGACCGTCGGTCTGAGGATGATATGCGGTACTGAGATGTAATCTTGACCCTAGAGCCTCTTGTAAGCTCTTCCAAAACCCACTACTGAACAACGGGTCTCGGTCACTGACAATGCTTTTAGGTACTCCGTGAAATCTCACTACCCACTTCATATACAATTCTGCCAATTTGGCTGCCATTCTGGTCGATTTGACTGGTATAAATCTTGCACTTTTAGTCAATCGATCCACAATAACCCAAATGCTATCGTATCCCGATCTAGTCCTTGGTAAACCATCGATGAAATCCATCGAGACTTGCTCCCATTTCCCCTCGGGAATCTCTAATGGTTGCAACAACCCACTAGGCTTCTTTTGCTCGGCATTAACTAACTGGCAATTCATGCACTTGGATATAAACTTCCCAACGTCTCTTTTCATCCCTTCCCAGTAGTAGGTTTGCTTCATGTCTCGATACATTTTATTACCACCGGGATGTATAGTTTGTTTCGAGTGATGGCATTCTCTAAGCACTTCATCTCTCAAACCATTCACGTTGGGCACAACTAGTCTTCCATTCTTCCGAAGCCATCCGTCTCAATCAAGCCCATACACATTCATCTCCTCACCGTCGATGTTCATCTCTAACTTGGAGATGATTTCCAATAGATTAGGATCGTTTCTCTGGCTGGAGCCAATCCGCTCTATCAAAGTGGGTCTGATCGTTAAACTAGCTAGCATGACTAGATCCAATTCGCACTTTGGTCTGAAATCAAACCCCGCGATATACTCCAGTTGCTTCCATTCAAGAAACATTGCCCCTAAGCTGGCATGTCTCCTACTCAAGGCGTCGGCTACTGCATTACCTTTCCCAGGTGTGTATGCGATATCAAAATCATACGAAGCCAAGAACTCTAACCATCTCTGCTGACGGAGATTCAGATCCTCCTGAGAGAAGAGATACTTTAACGATTTATGATCGGTAAACAACTAAAATCTTTCTCCCAAGAGATGTTGTCTCCATATCTTCAATGTGAACACAATTGCTGCTAATTCCAAATCATGGGTAGGATACTTCTTCTCATGCGGCTTTAGCTGTCGACTAGCATAAGCTACAACCCTACCTCCTTGCATCAATACAGCACCCAGTCCGGTACCACAAGCATCCGTGTATACCGTCATCTCTTCATTCCCTTTAGGAATGACTAACACTGGCGCACGCGTCAACTTCTCCTTTAGACTCTTGAAGGCATCCGTACACACTCCGTCCCAGACGAAGGACTGATTCTTCTTAGTCAACTGAGTCAACGGTGTTGCTATCTTGGAGAAGTCCTGGATAAACTTACGATAATATCCAGCTAATCCCAAGAAACTTCTTACATCCGTTGCATTCTTGGGCGTAGGCCAATCCTGTACCGTAGCCACCTTCGCAGGGTCCACGGCAATACCACTCTCTGAAACAACATGACCCAAGAATCTCACTTCCCTTCTCCAAAAATGACACTTAGAGAATTTCGCTTTCAATTGGTGTTTCCTCAACACCTCCATCACTATCCTCAAGTGTCCCTTGTGTTCCTCCTCTGTCCTTGAGTAAACAAGGATATCATCCACGAACACAAGAACAAACTTATTCAACTGATCTCTGAATACTCGATTCATAAGATCCACAAAGTAGGCTGGTGCATTGGTCAACCCAAATGGCATGCCCAACCACTCATAAAATCCAGACGGCGTCCTAAATGCCGTTTTCGGAACACTCTCATCCGCTACTCGTAGATGATGAAATCCTGTCGCGAGGTCCAACTGGGAGAACACTCTAGCTCCTTCTAGTTGATCAAACAAATCATCTATCCGCGGTAGAGGATACTTATTCTTCCTCGTTACCTTATTCAACTCGCGATAGTCCATACACAAACGAAGGGAACCATCTGCCTTAGTGGCAAACACAACTGTTGCTCCCCACTCGGAGACACTCCTTCTAATAAATCCCTTCTTCAAAAGATTGCTGACTTGCACCCCGAGCTCTCGCTGCTCCCTTGGTGCCATACGACGAAGTGGCATCACTATAGGTCTGGCATCTTTCACTAAATCAATACGGAACTCAATCTCTCGGTGTGGTGGAAGCCCGGTCACCTCCTCGAAGACGTCCGGATACTGGCCAACCACGGGCACATCTGATAACTCATCCTGCGGGATGTCGAGGGAATTTACAAAACTAGCCATAACCCCATCACTAGGTAGGCTACCAAACACTACCCTCCGCCCATCATCCGCCCTCACTATCACCAAAAAGCCCTCACAGTCTACCACCACCCCGTATCTTTGGAGCCAATCGACTCCCAATATAATGCCATACCCAGTAAAGCCCAAAACAAAGCAATCACATACAAACATACATCCATGACTCGATAAGACCAAATTCCTGCAAATCATACTAAGGCTAGTCGAACCACCAATCGGGTTCGTCACAACCAATGGTCTATCGACTGTCTCGGGTTCCAGTCCCAACCTATCTACCAGGTCACTAGATATGAAGTAACGGGAAGCCCCAGTATCAAACAAAACTCGAACTGGTACATCATAAATAGAAAGCATACCTTGAATAACAACATTCTTTCCTTTCTCCGCCGCAATTGGGGCATTCGACGAAGAAGGAACAGCATCAATAGCATATGCTTTCACAATCTGCTTCTCCTTAAGAGGTTGCGGACACTTATCCTTATGATGTCCCACTTGACCATAGTTGTAGCACTTCCTTTCCGTTGGCTTGGCCCGACATTCTTTTGCATAATGGCCCTTCTTACCACAGCTGAAGCACTCAACATCCTTCTTGCTCTTTTTCTGGCCACCCTTAGATTGGTCCTGCTTCCTCTTATTCTGAGAGTTATTCTTGCCTCCACCGCCTGCTTGCGGCTTTGGCCCTTTTGCAGATGCAGCCTCAGTCTTTAACTTAGGGTAAAGACTCTCCGATCTCAAAGCTTTCCCCACGATCGATTCAAAAGTCTCATCGATGTGGTTAATAAGCATTTCCCCCAAGTACCCATCCAAGCCAGTAATGAACTTCTCATTCTTCTTTTCAGGAGTATCAATGAGAGACAGTCCATACTTCGACAAAGTGTCGAACTCAGCAATATAATCAGAAACTGCCCTTCCGTTCTACTTGAGTTCCAAGAACTTCTTAAACAACACTGACTTCTGGGCAGCTGGAATAAACTTCTCGCTAAAGCGAGCCTTAAACTGATCCCAGGTAACCTGATTTTCTGGAGTAGCTGTTCTAATAGCATTCCACCAATTCATCGCTCGCCCTTGCAGCTGACGAGACGCTAGCCTTCTCTTCATCGCATGTTCAAGACCCAAGTCATCGAAGATACGGTCACAGCTATCCATCCAGTCCTGAACATCCATGGCCGACTCCGTCCCGTGGAACGGCTTTCCACCAAGGTTAGTGTAATCTTTGCACAACTTGGCAAAATCGACCTTAGGTGCCTGCACTACTGGGCCAACACCAACTCCGGGATTGGGAACTGCCCCTTGCACTTCTCTAAGCATATCTCTCATGAGGTTAGTAAACATTGCCCTCATGTCAGCGGCATTCCCTTGGTTGGTCCCTCTACCAGAACCCCTCGTGTCTCGGCTCATCGTCAATCAGAAAAAGGGAAACGTTTAACGACCCCATAGCGGTGCTAGTGCAGTGCGACTTCACTCTTATACTACTAATAGTATATACATATATAGCTTTTGAAAACCAAAGTAATCACAAATACGCGCTCTCATATACGTACTATCTCTCCCTGGTGTCTTTCCCTAGGTTAACTACGCAACCTAGAGCTCTGATACCAAGTGTGACGGCCCGCCCTGCACCAACCGACATTTACTCCAAAAGTGCGCTGTACACATGTCCAGTTAGCACGGAACGGGTCGTGAGAAGGAAAAAGGAAGAAAGAAATGAACTAACAAAGAACCTGTAGAATGTCTCACAGCGCATAGAATAAAATATAATAATAACATACTTGACATAAAACAGGAGAGACAGTGCATAAGCTGAAAATCAGAACTAAACATCATAGCAGCGGAAATCCAAAATACAGCTTATTACAACTTTCAAACTGTCTCAAAGCAAAAGAAAGATAAAAGAGGTACACTACTAATGCCCAAGTAGCGACCACCAACGACACAGGGAGAATATATATAATACGTGGAAGCCTCCTGCCCGCCTCCTAATCAGCTACTCGCGCATCACCAGCTAACCTGTCTCTAGTCTTCTCGTGTGAGCACCCAGAGTAATAAGAGGAGACATAAAACTCTGGGTCAGACATAAAGCCTGGTATGAGCGATAAGCATCTAAAGTGAACAATAACAGGTAGACTAAAACATACCTGAACCTGGACCTGCAACCAAAGAGTTAGCACTACATACTGTACAACACTCTAAGGTACCATATCAAACGGTGCAAAGATACGGAGGTGGGGAAAGTGTACATGTCATAATGATGGCAACAATCATACATAGCATCCATCCTTACATCTCTCACTCAGTGCATAAAGCATACGATATTCACCACTTCGATCGCCCAACATACCTTGCTACGATCACTCTGTCCCATGAAGTCATAAATGGCTTCACTGCACTGATAACGTAGCCACAAATCCTTCGCTATGTCCACTTTGCCCCATGGAGTCACAAGAACCCCACTGCACTGGCTCATAGCCTTACTAATCCTTACTATGTCCATTATGCCCCATGGAGTCGCAATGACCCCACTGCACTGGCTCATAGTCTTACTACGCATCACCTTGCCCCTCAGGACATAATGACCCTACTGCACTGATAACGTAGTCTTGCTACCATCACCTTGCCCCTCAGGTCATAATGACCCTACTGCACTGATAAGTAGCCATCATTCATTTTTAGTGGTGAATCGAAGTTATGAACGTCGAAAACTCATTAGCACACGTCCCGCAGCAAAGTCCAACCATGAAGTGAACTCATTGGTTCCCAACTTGATCCTGAGCTCTAACTTCCCATATTGGACTACCTTTGCATCTCGGGTTATTGGTCAATACTGGGTCGGGTCGGGTTCCTCCTCAAGCCATCGGTTCGGGTCGGGTCTTCTCCTAGTGCGGTTCGAGTCGGGGGTCCTCCATCGGTTCGGGTCGGGTGCTTCATCTCGGGTCGGGTCGGGAGCCGTCTCCCCTCCAGCTCGTGCCTCCGTTCCGATCCGTCTCCTCATCCTTCACATGCTCCTATCCGATCCATCCTCATGCCTCCGCTCTGATCCCTACTCCCTAATCCGGTCCGATCCCAGTTCAGCTAGCGTGGCCTTCCTTTTTGCCACTTTTCCCAAGTGTTGGGTTCCGATCCGATCGAATTCTTTGCTCAGTTCAACATATCCGATCCGAGCCCCCCTATCCGATCCGATCCGAACCCTGCATTGTTTTCTGAAACTGTTCCAGCAAGTGTTTACGCCATTCGACGACGTTTTCGACCATTCTAACTATTGGAATCAACCACAAAGCATTTCATACAGTCATAGCAACATGCATAATCAACCACAAACATCAAAATATCAATATGATAAGTTAAAATGGATCAAACATACCCAAAATCCCATATTTCCCCTTAAGCATGTTTAGGTGAAACTAATGATAAGGTTAGCAAAACTTAACCAAATTAACCCAAATTCATATCAGAGGTCTAAAACATTATTTAAGAATTTATGAACATTTTCCCCGAATTTTATCATGCTTAAATTTGCTAATTAACACTAATTACCCTTAACTAGCCATAATTAGTGTAAAACTATGCAAATCACTCACCTTAGCCACAAATAAACTAAGATCTGAAATAATTCTCTGATTTGATGTGAATTCCAATGCTAAACAGCAGCTCCAATGTTTTTTTGGTGTAGATCTTCCTTGATTAGAGGTTGCTAAGCCAAATCCTCAACCAAAAGGTGGTTTGGAGGTGATTTAGAGGTTGGAGGCCATTTTTAGGGTTCCATGGTGATAAGTGGAGGCTAGAAAACTGAAATGGAATGATTCTCTATCTCATTTCAGCCTTCCCATAACCCTAATCCCGAAATGGGTTATGGGCCTACTCACTAATCACCCGATTTGGCCCGGTTAAGCAGTTTTTCACCTTCCAAACCTTATTTCAGCCATATCTCCCAAACGGTAAGTCCGTTCGGCTATTATGACCACTCTACGGAAAGGTAAACCATCAAACGAATCTAATGGAAGTGGTTTCAGGTCAGAATTCCTTTCCAATCAAAAGTTATGTCCAAAACAATATCAACTAGGGGCAAAATGGTCATTTAAAAATCAACAAAAATCTTAAGCATGGGAAATGGCTCTAACGGATGTTTCCCAAAGTTACATGACCATACGACTTCATACGGGAAAGAAATAAATATTCTACGATCCCCCGATGCGTAGAATGCGGGTCATTACAGGTAACTAAGCATAACAGAATGTATGGGTTACAAGAGATTTCGAGAGTGTTGCCAAGGCGAGTCAAAAGCGTAACCACTCTCTTTTCACAATCGAGGACGACACCATTACTGGATAACCAATCCATGCCTAGAATCAATCCATAGCCCGTGAAGCCAAGAACGAAGGAATTGGATTCAAACTCAACGCTCAAAATAGACACTCTCAAATCCTGAAAAATCATTGAAAGATGAGCTGAATCACCAATAGGATTGGAGACTACTATGGGATCCATAACTAGACTAGTATTTAGGTGCAGTGTTTCAACTAACGAAGCAGACACAAATGAGTGTGGAGCGCGAGAATCAAATAAAGTACGAACAAGACGATCAAACAGAAAAACCAAATTTTCAACAGAAATGTTCCTACCTCTCTCTTGTCCTGGTGCCATTAGAGCCTGAATCTGCCTTCTTGCCTGCCCTAGTGCCATGAGAGCCTGAATCTGCCCTCCAGAAGTGGACCCTGTCCTTTGCCCTTGCCCTTGTTTCCTCGAGCAGTCTTTAATTAGATGTACTGCCTCTCTATAGTGGAAACAACCAGTCTTCTTCTTCTTCCTACATTCCTTGCTCAAATGGCTTGGTATCCCGCAATTAAAGCACCTTTTCTTTCCCTTGCTATTGTTGTCCTTATCACCTTTCTTAGGTTGCTCTTGTGACTTCTTTTGATCCCCTTTCTTTTCTGGTGCCTTATTAGCATTAGCGCCTTTCTCCTCTTCATGCATAAGTTCCATGTCAACTTGTTTCTCAAAGTTAGCCCCCATAGAAATGTGGGTCATAGCTAACCCATGTAGCGGCTCATTTAAACCTTTAACGAACCTCACGACCTTCTTTTCAGGTGTGTCCACCAAGTCTAAGCCAAACCTCGCCAACTAATTGAACTTGTTGACATACTCCTTTACTGATAAATTCCCCTGCTTCAATGCTAAGAATCTTTCCATGTATTAATTCTCTTCTGCTCGTGAAAGAAATTTCATCTCAAACCTATGTCTGAAATCCATCCACATCTCTATTGGACGCTCTCCATTCGTGACTTCCCACTAAAATGAGGCTTCGTCCTTCATTAACCAAGTGGCCAATTGGACCTTCCTTCCATTTTCTATCTCGAAAATACCAAATTGATCTTCCACCTCCTTAAGCCAATTTCGGGCTTTAACAAACGTCTCTGATCTGTGAAAAGCTTTCCCACCCATTGCCCAAAAATCTTTGCATATCTTCGAAAAAGTATCAACGCGAGGTGGGGGAGGAGGAACATTTGCTGGGCCTGCGGCGATGGCCCTAGCATCCAGATACCTTCTAAACCATCCTGGTATCGGTATTTCCTCGGGTATCTAAGGTTCCCCAGACATGCTAAAAAAGAAAAAGGAAGAGATTCGAAACAGAGAATTCGAAAGAAAGATATATGTCTCTTGGGGGTTATGTTTTTAAAACAAACTTTTCTCTTGAAAATACTCTCCTTAAAACATACTTTTGAAAGAATTTCTTTATAAAATGCTTTTGAAAAACAGTTTTTCAAAATCTCTTATCTGTTCTGTTAACCTTCAACTCTGATACCACATGTAACACCCCACATCCATTAATGTCACTCTCAAAGGGAATGCATTAACTTTCATGGAGTATTATTGGTGAATAGAACAAAATATAACAAGACATATACATATATTAGTACTTGAAAAAAATTTCAAAACAACATTTATTGCAGCGGAGAAATAGTTTGATTGCAACAACTTCATAAACCAAAAGAAAAATCAAGTACACTTGGTAGCCATCTTGACAAACTATTTTCTGAGTACATAAAATAAAAAAGCATAACCCCAACACAAGTAGCCATCAAAAAGATGAGCTAAACTTTACTTTCAATAATCCAAGAACTTCCAAAAGAGAGAGAAAGAGATCCAAGATCAAGCCCCACTAGTACTAGTCTTACCCTGAGAACCTGGGGGGCAAAGGAAGAAAAGAGGCGAAAAAGGAGGGTCAAACATAAAGTCTGGTGAGTATAATAACTTTAACAATATAATTATTAAGGTAATTAGGATAAGGCATAAACTAGTAAAACATGGTATGACCGTGAAACAAGTGGGCATGACAAAGCAAACAAGAGGAATATTCTAGCGTTAATCTCGTTCCTAATCATTGTAAGATGATTACTATATTGTACCATTACTAGTCACCCTAAAAGTTGATCCTTCCTGCAGAACTTAATGATGATAATGGTAGTTTCGTGTACCCCTAGTTGCCTTCATAGGTGCCGCCTGCCCCTATCTCCACTAGTTGTACACACTACCCCCATGCGATCGGCTCCCTAACTCGTAGAGATCCATGCTGGTCCCACAGTGGGGTGTATCACTCCCGAAAGTGGCAACCTGATACCAC
The DNA here is from genome assembly GCA_030737875.1 of Allium sativum. Classification (NCBI taxonomy): domain Eukaryota; kingdom Viridiplantae; phylum Streptophyta; class Magnoliopsida; order Asparagales; family Amaryllidaceae; genus Allium; species Allium sativum. The sequence goes on along the minus strand of CM060910.1, from coordinate 890,261,638 downwards.
TAAAGATGCACGGCTTATATCTACACTATGCAACAACGTCTTACCTACTAGCACGGGCCTACGCACGCACATGACCCAGTTGGACTTGCGTTGCCACCGCTAACCCGTTTTAACCTCTTACAATCAAACCCAGTAAGCGTGTCTCGTTGTCGATCTAACTCGAGCTCACAAAGATACTTAATGGGTTACTGGTTTGAAAAGGGTCCTCATGTTTGACACAAGCTTTCCACCTATGCTTGGGCCTCACTAGAACTTCCCACTTAACCCCTTCTTATTCATGTCTTCTCACATGTTTTCAACTTGGTTTAGTGTTTCTAATCGTATTTTTACATGCCACCCAGGCCACCCACTTAACCCCCATGTCCCACCACACGTTTATCCAGTTAAGTGTTAATTCATTAGAACCATAACCTTGTAAAGACCTCCCACGTTAGACTACCATTTGCGGTTGCTGGATTTGCCGGGCGGGTCCAGGCAGTCTTATACCGTAAACGAGCCTAACCTCATGTTTTTACAATCATTACGCATTTAATTTGTTCCTTTGACCTCTCACATTAGACTACCATTTTTGGTTACTAGATTTGTCGGGCGAGTTCAGGCAGTCTTATACCACAAACGAGTCTAACCACGTGTCTTAAGTGGTTAATTATTACACATAATTATTTAACCCCAAATTGGATTAATATCCCTATTCAAATTTGTCAATGAATTCCAAATTAATTTATGTCCATAATTGTCACCTAAATTATGTCCATAATTTCAGGTATATAAATTTATACCAATTAATGTCTCAAATTAATTGTATGCCTTTAAGGCCATTTTATGCCAATTCACAATTATGTATATTTAATATTTTCCCATTGTCCGCATGCTATTCGTACGTTTTGATATGACATATGTTAGACTCGCAAATAGTATAACTTATAAAAAGAAAAGCAACATCACAACTTGCATAACACATAAAATAGATCTAAGAATCGTGACATAAGTTTGCATAGCGAATAACTTGCATAGGCAATGGATAAACATAAATTCGCATAAACTATCATGGATATAAATATAGATCTAGACATGTAATCATAAACTTGCGTATATGGATATGGTTTTCCTATAACTTGCATATGAATTTCATTTAAACTAGCATATGATTCACATACAAAACTAGCATAGGCAATGGGCATATAGAACATAAATTTGCATAACGACGTACTGCCATAGATCTAAATATAGATCTAAACATAAAGATGTGAGCTTGCATATGGACCTTGTTAGCCTGCTTTGTGACCAGGCCACCCAAAGAAAATATTATGCTGACACACTTTTTTGCAAATGCTGTCACATTTGGAATCTCTGGATAACATCACTCTCCGGCATTGGAAGCATCATCAGGAGACACAGGGCAGTTTGGTTAAAATCACAACATCAGTATAAATTGGGCCAAAACCCCTATCAAACTATCTTATTTGGATCTAAACACATCAAATATTTGTAGCGCTCTGAATTAGCTTCAAGTAGAGCTTTTGTTTGGTCCAATCGGCCTTACGATTTGAAAGTTACATCTGTTTCCGTGAACACATGCAGAAATATGAAAAAAAACATGGATTTTTGGCATTTTTGAAGACCGGTTCGTGAGCACCCCCTAGGGGCGGATCGTGAACACCCCTAGGGTCGGATCGTGAGAACTCCCTGGGGGCATATCCTCACCATGCCCTGGGGTCGGATCATGACCCCCCCCCCCCGGGGTCGGATCGTGACCACCCCTTGGGGTCGGTTCATGACCATGACCTGGCCTGACCATCACCAGCTCACCACCCTGGCTTATGAACCATGACCATGAACCGCGACCAGGACCTACTACTACAAATGTAGATCTTGACCTATTCTTGAGGCTATGACCGCTCCTATTTTCCCGAATCGGGTGTCACGTGTCCTACCACGACCTAATCACCATATGGGCTCTCCTACAGCTATAAATACACCTCCAGAGGGCATTTTCAGGGGACTTTTGGCATCTCAATATCGATGGCTGCCATGGCAACCACTTCTACATGAATAACCACCATCTTCCTCAATAAAATTAATGAATTCAGAGAGAAATATTCATTAGATTCAAGTGACTGAGAGACAATATTCATTGTAATTGTAATCAGTGAATGAAATGAGAAAATATGAAGTGGACATAGGCTCGTTAATGCCAAACCACTATAAAAATCTTATTGTCTTGCTTTTTCTCTTATTTTTCAGTTATTTCTTCATATCCTATGCTCTAAACATGAAAATTTGGGTGTTAGGACCATTTTTGGTCAAACATTTTTGTGCTTTCACTGAGAACTAAAGACTCATCATATCGGATTGCTATTCTACTGATTGGATTTGAATGTCCAAAGAAAACCATCCGCAATTCTACTATTTCTGAAGATTCAATTGTTTTGGTTCATGAATGTATTATACGATGTTGCGAAGTTAGAAGGGCCAGAAATAACAATGTTCATGTTTTGAGGGAAGAAAGCGTTAACGAATAAGCTTGATGCATGACTGCCTGATTCTGCCATGTCATGTCAGAATGATCTGGAAATCCATTGAACTATACATGGTTATATGAGCTATGTTATGACTGTCATAGTTCACTTCATTGACTGGTTATAAGCACTGATTTTGAAAAACTGTGACTAATCGTCGAGAACAACTAACTCCCGAATCGTGATGTCCCTCGTGCTTCAGGTGGTAGGACTTTGTCTTAAACTCTTTTCCCACTCGTGAGCACATAGTGGGACACGAAGAAAAGCCTAGGTCCATGTTCATGAATGAATATTTGTGAGGAACCCACTCGTGGATGCACGTATATGTATGAAGTTAGATCCTCCCACTCGTGAGTCTGAATTGGTCCACCTTCTTGGTTGTGGTCTGTGGGCACCTGCATGAGTGGACTGAATACATATGGGGTGACGTGACATGGTGACAAGAAGGCCTGATGTGGATGAGTAACATTAGGCATATCACATCGGGACTTAGGGACATGCCTGGTTCTCTGTCTTGACGAACCCAGTAGTTGTCAGAAGAAATGTGAATCAGCATGGACATGACCACGAGCCATAATACATGAACTGTGAATGGACTAAAAACCAGAGAAGCCGTAAATATTTTCTGGCAACGTGAACCGAAGTTATAACGCATGACCTAACATGGCAACCAGTCACGAGTGAATCTTCTGGATTACACACACTTGCACTCTCTCGAAGAACAATCGACCTGTGCTCTACGTCGAATGGAGGTCTGCTTCCTGATAATGGAAACATGCTATGATGACAGTTTTTGTATGAGCTTTTCCTTTGCACGTACCCATGAAAACAACACTTTTTGTATGATTTGTTTGTCCCACAATGCGTTCCCAGAGTTTGTTCACAGAAGTGGTTTTATACGAGCTTCAGTACAAGCTATGATCCATTTGAGATAATGGGGCTGAAGGTTCCGGATGAGAAGGAGCTTATTTTTGTACTTGTAACTCTGGAGTTTGAGGCGCCAACAAAGAAGACAGAGAGGGATCGTGATCACGTGATGACAGTTGTACACGGCAGTGTACGATATATAGGTGGATCCTGTTCCAAGAAAAGAAGATACTGCATTGTTTGGACAGCTGTACTTTGCTAGCCTGGACGTGCTGAAAGAAGAAAGCACTAACAAGTGACTAGCTTGTACAACACATCCACGTGTTCACGAGTGGAGTGAGCTGGCTGATTCTCATTAGCCTAGTGCCTATTGCTAAATATCTTAACCGAAGATGGAGTAGGGATGGTCTATGGTGACCAAGTTATTGGAGGAGCTGACTATTTGGCTAGATGGAGTATGTTATGCAACACGGATGGTGTGAAACCCAAAGACGCTTCCCCTCCAGATGAAATGGAGTACGAAGGAGGTGTCAATATTGCGAATAAAGGGAGCATCACAAAAGGAATTTCCCAATGATCTGCCTGAAGACATAGATCTCAGAGAGAATGGTGATTCGAGATGCAGAGGGATAAAATCTAACAAAGCAGCTGCCCAAAGATGGAAAAGCTCGCTTACCGCCTGATTACATCAAGAAAATTTTGTCACTATCTCTAAGTTCATCCAATTGTGATGCACATTAATTAGCCACTATGACGAGCCCTTTAGCGACCAAAGGCACCTGGGAGATTTCTCAAACGGAACATCAAGCTTAACCAGTTTTATCTCAATTTCCTCCTAAAGAAGTACCTACGGGGGCAATCATTAGTCAACTTCATTTCTAAATTCACCACCCCCGTAAGAAACTTCATGCAGCACAGAGTGCTTTCGACAACAAAAATGAATGGTGTACCATCGTTTGTTATGCCTCAAGATATGACATGCAAGTCGATATTGCCTATTTTTCTTGGAATGGAGATATATGCGAATGGAACGTCTAGTGAGCGATGTTTTGAAATTAGAATGTGAAGATGCACCCTTTCGCTCCTTTCATCAATTATCTGACAAGTGACTCATTCCACAGACGCTGGGAGCAACTGGAGATTCGAGGTTGAATCGCTCAAAATTACATCATCTAATTCAAAGCTAACACATCATAAGTATTCATGACCGACTGCTTCAGTCTTGCTTGAAGATTGGCGAGTCAAAGGTTTGGAACTCTAAAGCATAGATGTTGATCGACTATATATGCACTACCCATGTCCCCGAATGGGATCAAAGGCATTGCAGCAAATTTATGAGATACGACTATTCCCCCAGCAGTAATATCCTATTTCCTAGCATAGAAAGTGCAAAAGATTCTATAAGCATGAATACATTGTTCTCATGCCAATTTCCATCCTAACACCAATGCGATGATGTGCTACCATTAGCGATACGGTAATGACTTCCTGACGCTTTATCCTTACCCTCAGCATAGGGGGTAAAGAGGCGATTAAAAAGAGATGCGACCTCATCACTCGCTTATGATACTTACCTAACCGCCTTTGCCATCTCAAGCAAGGTCTATACATTCTTGGAACTGCTGCCCCTGAATAATTGGAAAAGACATTCATCATCAGCTTAAAATTCTGGCAGTTATTCCTGACAGAGACAGGATAAGGCAGAATTAACCGGCAAAGAGCATGCAATTCCATTTCTGCTCAGAATGATATTCATTCCTTTAACAGGACTATTCTTTAACCATAACTCTTATATTTGCATGCTTTATGAGTAATTGATGTAACTAAGATGAAATTATATGTGGATGGTATAGGTACCTCGGATTTGATACCGATCAGATTTCTAACACTTGCATATTGAATTATGGAACAGAACCATAACGAGCCCAACTGAACTGCTCGTCTACAAAGCCACGCCCTCTATCTAAAGAAAGCGGTATAGCTCAAGGGGGATCCGGAATGACCATCCAATCACTGACTCATACGTGGCGGACCACAAGACAGTTGTACATAAGTCATTGGCTTGCAAAGTCGGAGTCCGGCCTCATATAAACACCGTGTGACTGTCTATATGGCTCGATCCTATCCTCGATGCCACCAGATTACATGAATCCCGATAGAGGGGCAGCAACACCCATTAATATTCTAACTTTTCAATCATAAGATTTGACTTTGCATGCCTCTTGGGTTAGCTACATGTCTAAATCATGCGATATGAATGATGCAGGTACCCGGAGTTTGGTGTTGACTATTCCTCCCGTGGATTGTTCGGAGGAATGCAAAGCCTTGGCAAATGTTTTCCAACTATTTGGCTGACTGATGCTATCCTTAGAGCATGGATAGAAATATAAACCTAGGATGAGTGTGACCCAACCACTTGTCTGAAAAGCTCCATTCTCCGGAGTGAAGCGTGGAGTATGGACTAGAACTGATCTCGAGTGCAACACCCCACCTCCGCCAGGGTGGCTCTTGCAAGCACTCTGACTTTGGAGGGGTGTTTGAATCAGGTAAACATGCATAATGATATATCAAGGCAGAACATAACATATGTATATATGTAAATAGAGTAAATAAGATAAGTAAAACAGCGGAAGATTTCAAACTATTTCAAAACAAGTCTGGTACAACATAATGTCAACTTTCCAAATAAACAAGTCTAGATAAAAACAACATCAACTGAAAAACTGAAATACATAAGTACTATCCCCAAAATAAGTGATAACCATAGCTAGCTTCATGCCAAAACCGTACATGAGCTAAAAGACCACAAGCAAGTGATCCGAAATCCAAGCTAAGCTCCAATATTTCCACCCTGAGAACCTGGGGTGGGGGGGGGAACGGAAGAAAAGAGGCGAAGGAAAACAGGTCAGTCAAAAAGACTGAGTAAGCCCTACTACCATCAGTCTATAAACTAATAAAGTTAACTGACATGGTGAAAACTGAGATGAACATAAGGATAACTACATATTGGCATGATAGATAAAAGGTGTCATCGCATAATCAGGGTTAAGGTTTTTGTACCACAGGTGTACTAGCAAACTAACATGATATGAATAAACAAGTATTGATCCCTTGGCCCAAGCTTTGGCCCAATAACATGAAGTGACCCTAATACAAGGTCCAATAACATGAAGTGACCCTAATACGAGGTCCAATAACATGAAGTGACCCTAATACGAGGTCCAACCAAATGGTCTAGTCGATCGGCTCCCTATAAGCCTAACTCGTCACGTGTTGGTGTCAATACGGCCTAAACATGATTGTAGTCGGACTGTGCTGGGTCCACCCTTCGGGTGTATCAAGCCCTAGGGTGTCAACCCCTGGACACCATAAACATGAGTGCACAGTCTCGATCTACTGGTACCCATGGGTGACTTCTCCAAATACGGACTACGTGCACGACCATAGTCCGTCCGGAACTACATCGGCGTACCACCCGGTCGTCGTTTTTGATCGCTTATACCAGTCCAGTAATCGTGCCCCACCCTAGCCTAGTCCCTAGGGTCATGATGATACAAACTTGGGATTACTGCTGGAGTGGACCCCCTTTGCTAGGATTTTCTAGTGGGTTAAGTACGGTTTAACCCTTTTACTAATCATGGATTAACTTGGTTAAGTGTAACGATGGGTTCACGACTTAACCCCGATTAATTCACCAAGTCCAAATTGGTTAAGTATTAAGTGGACCATGACTTAACCCTAATCATGAGGCATTAATTAATTAATGTGCCTTAACCTCTCACATTAGACTTTGTTGCGGTTACTAGTTAAGCCGGTCGGTTCCGGGTAGCTTTACACCACAACTTGGTCTAACCTCGGGTTCAAGGTACAACATGACCAACTTCTCACATTGGGTCCTATTGTTTGTAGCAACTAGTTAAGCTGGTCGGTTCCGGGTAGTTTTACGCTACAAACTCAACCCAACCTCGAGTTGGCCACACTTATATTTTCTAAGTGTCATGTCCATTATGTTTCCAAAACATATTACAAGTTTTTTTTCAAGAATTTGGGTAGACCTAACTTAATAGGTAAATTCCCAATGGGCAGACCTAACTTAATAGGTAAATTCCCAATCTTATGTTTTCATGTCTTTTAAGTTTACCCAACCCCAAACGCAATCCCATCGCTTACATAATCGCAATAGCGCATAAAGGATAGAAAGAGGGAACTTGGCATAAGCATGACAAAAGGTGTTGAAGCCACAAGTTTAACATGGTGGCATATGAAATGTACATATGTTCATATACTCGCATATTGCGTCATTAGGCCTCAAAAGTATGCATAAAACCAAACTTAGCATATAAGTGATACATGGTGATAAATGACACGTAGAAATGGCCATAAGTTCGCTTTTAGCCTCATATGCAAGTTATCATAAGGGATATGATAACTTACATGTTGCCAAAATGCAACCTTTAGCATAAAGCTTGAAGCTTTAGGTTCATATACTCAAGGTAAGCTTGCATAGCATGATAACATGAGTAAAATGATCAACCCAATCTTGCATAACATAACATGGCAAACTTGCATATCATAACATAGCAACTTGCATAACATAACATGGCTAACTTGCATATCATAACATATCAAACTTGCATAACATAACATGGCTAACTTGCATATCATAACATATCAAACTTGCATAACATAACATGACAAACTTGCATAGCATAACATGATTAACTTGCATATCATAATGATCAAACACAACTTGCATCATTTATTAACTTTAGAGTTTAAAAAGAAGGTAAAAGGGCTTACAAATTCTTATGAAGACACAAATATATTAATAGATTGAGACAAGCCCTTATGAAATCAAATAAACCCAATATGAAAGCTCCAAATCAATAAAAACCCTTGCTTTATGATGTAAATATGGAAACTTGACTTGAATGCAAGCTAAGAACACTCATACAAGCTTGAAAACACTTGTATGCATTGAAAATCTCTCATAGAAATAACTTAGAAATTTTATGAAGAGAGTGGAGGCCATGAGAGGAATAATTTTGCCATAGTTTAGTTGTAGGGTTGAATAATGATGATTTAGGGTTAGGTTAGGGGCTTATTTATAGAGATTAGGATTAGTTTCAACCTTAGGATTAAACCCTAATTCCAATCTCAGCCCTTAAAACCGAATCTGGCCCCAAAACCTAACCAAAACCCCAAAATGGTGCACCAGGCAAAACTGCCCGGCTGAACCAAGTCGACAGGGCTGTCGACTTGGGTCCAACCAAGTCGACTGCCAAGTCGACAGGCCTGTCGACTTGGTTGGCTTGGCGGGAAATTTCCCGCCTAGCCTTCCAGGCCCGAAATTTGAACTTGAAATTCAAATCTGTTTTGAACTTGAAATTTTCTGAAAACTTCATTGGGCCTTAATCGGGTCATACGGACTCCGATTTTCGAAAACTCGGACTCTATTTCGCGTATTTTTCCGAGACGAACGCAATGGCATAGCCCGTTTCCCTTGATTCAGATTTATAAATTAAATTCTGCCTCGATTTACGTTATAACAGGTTATTGAAAATACGGGTTGTTACATTCTCCCCTCCTTAAAGGATTTCGTCCCCGAAATCTTCAAGTTAGAAAGAACGTATCCTACCATCCAACATCCATCTACTCAAAACATCATCCACGAGCAATCATTGTCCTTACAAGATTCTAAATGTTGTATGAACATATGCAAAGGAGTGTGTATATGTACTTATCTAATGCAAATATCATCAATGCAAATTATGTTAGTGAAATGAATCCATATGTATGCAATTCCTAACATAATGTATAACATCTATATGTGTGCACATAACATACATCCATATGCAACATCCATGTGATAACACAAAAATTTTCATCCATGAATAAGCGTAAACACTCATGCATATGCAATATGAGGAGCGTGTGAGCCAATCTAGTGCCTAATGTGTATAATGCATCCACGACTAACCACTTGCAAACACTTGCAACCACTTGCAAACATCAAGCATAACATGTTTCAAACACATGTTTCATCCAAAGGGTTTCTACCTAAGGTTCTCATGACAAGATTAACACGATATAGATAGCAAAAGAAAGATATGCTACAAAGAGATCGGGAAGATAAGCAAGATATACTCCTTTTGGATTACAAGACATCCCTTCCTAAACCAACCCATATTCTATAAAAGCCCAAAAGGTTTAGTCAACCTAACGGACCCCTTTAAACCTTGACATGTATTACTAACCGATGAGTCACACCGCCTTATGGAGTTTACAACAGAAATGGGATCGAGAACGGGACCGAGAGGATATATGTAAAAGATAACATGCAAGTAAGTTCCACCGGAAAACAAGGATCAAGGATATACTCTTAGAAAGAGATATGATGCGCGCATCTAGCCTTCGGTCTTCTAAGTCACGTTTCCTTGAGCTTGACTCCACTATGTTTTGACTGTCTTTTACCTCATGATTTCTTGGCTTCTTAACTCTTATTTCCCAATATGAGTTGGAACCCATTTCATTGTCGCCTCTCGTCTTCCTCTTTCACTTACTCTTCTATCATTCTTGGCTTAAACATAACTATGACCTCATGGTTTCATGCAAGCTCCCCAAAATTCACCAGTGAATCCTGGATCTCGTTTACTTACTATAAAGTATTCCACGCAGCGGAACTTTTCTTGGAAATACCAATCCATGTTGTCAATTGCTCTTACTAACGTGATTTTCTATAACTCATGCTTGAACGAAATGAACCATCTGCCTGCGAATGATAGGCCGTACTTAGATTCAGTTGCTTGCCCATGACTTCCCGTAGACTATCCCAAAACTGGCTAGTGAAGATTGAGTCATGGTCACTAACTATACTTTAGGGAACCTCGTGCAACCGCTTTATTTCTTGAAAGTAAACTGTCGCTAGCTATGATGCAGTCCTTTCGCTCTTTACCGGAGTGAAATGAGCACTCTTCGTGAGTCTACCTACTATGACCCAAATGCTCATATTCCCTTTCCTTGATCTAGGCAGTCCATCCACGAAATCCTTCGTGATGCTTTACTACTTCCATTGCGGGGACCTCCAATGGATGTAATAGCCCACCAGGCTTTTTATGACTCGGCCTTAATCTGTTGGCACAACATGCACCTTGGGACAAACTCGGCCACCTCCTCGAGTGATGTGCATCTTCAAGAGCCTTCTTTCTCTCATTGCGTCTTAGCCAACCCTTCTCATCTATAGCGAGGTGTCTTAACATCTCGCCTCGAATCAACTTGTCCATGATCTCGACTAACTGCGGGTCTTCTTTATGTGAAGTCCCTACTTGCTCCAGAAGGGTAGGTCTAAGCTCAAGGGACGCTAACTAATTAATTAAACTGAGAAAGCTTCTTACTTCACTTGTCCTCGTCGGAGCTTTCCGGTCTTGAACCGCGACCACTTTAGCGGGATCCACCGCTAAGCCTTGCTTAGAAACTATGTGCCCAAGAAATCTAACTTCTTTTCTCCAAAATGACATTTGGAGGACTTGGCTTCCAACTGATGGGCTCTAAGCGTATCCATCACCTTCACGAGATGCCTTGCGTGCTCTTCCTCATCCTTAGAGAAGATCAGAATATCATCTACGAAGACCACGACAAACTTGTTCAAGAACTCCTTGAAAACCCTACTCATCAAGTCCACGAAGTAGGCGGGTGCATTAGTCAAACCGAATGGCATGACCAGCCATTCTAAGAATCCATCTGGAGTTCTGAACGCAGTTTTGTCTATACTATCCTCAGCTACTCTGAGCTGATGGAATCCAGTAGCAAGATCAAGAGAAAACAGATGTTCCTACAGGCTGATCAAACAAATCATCGATCCTTGGTAATGGTTGTCTATTCTTCTTGTTCTACTCACGATAATCAACACACGGGTGAAGCGAACTGTCCACATTAGTAGCGAATACTACTAGAGCACCTTCCTCGGAAATGCTTCATCGAATGAAGTTCTTCTCAAGCAACTCCTTCACTTGCTTACTTAGCTCCCGTCTTTCACGCGGAGCCATGTGCCGAATGGGCAAAGAAACCAGCTTTGCATTATCCACCAGATAAATGCAGAAATTAAACTTGCGTTTAGGGGTAACCCCTTCACTTCACCCAAGATATCAGGATAATTTCGGACCACCCTCATAGATTGCAAACTATCGATAGACGAATTGAGGGATTCAAGATAACACAACATGCCGAGACTCATAGGGTTATAAGAATTTTTTTTTTAGGGTATTACCGAGGCGAGTCATGAGCCTCACAACTCTATGCTCAAAAATCAAGGCTGGCTCCAAAACTGGACAACCAATCCATGCCCAAAATCAACCCATACCCCATGAAACCGAGAATATAAGCATCACACGAGAACTCTACACTCAAGATAGAGATTTTCAAATCCACGTAGATAATAGACAAATGGGCGTAAACCCCAATTGGATTTGAAACACACACGGGATCATAAACTAGACTAGTACTTAGGTGCAAATTTTCAACTAGATCAGATGAAACAACTATGCGATGCGCCAGAATCAAACAAAGTACAAACAGGAAAATCAGAAATGTAAACAAGACTTTTAACAGAAACACTACCTCGATCATAAGCTAGAAGAACGATGTTGAGGGGATGAACTCGCCCTTCAGATGGTCTTGCACACTGAGTCTGACCTTGCCCTTGCTTCTTCGGGCAATCTTTGATGAAATGTCCAGTCTCACCGCAGAAAAAGCATTCACCATTCTTCCTTTTCCTCTTCTTACAATCCTTAATAAGATGAGTCGAACTTCCACAAGCAAAGCACTTCTTTTCCTTCTTATCTTTAGACTTCTCCTCCTTCTTTTTCATTTCCTTTTTGGTCCCCGTTTTCTTGTTTTGAGACTCATTCACCTTGATTTCCTTCTTGTTACTCCTATTCTCTTCATTGAGTAGGGCCACATTCACCAAACTCTCGAAGGTCGCTCCGATGGGTATATGAGATATGGCCAAACCGTGTAATGGCTCGTTTAGTCCTAGAGCAAAGTGCATGGCCTTCTTCTGAGCTGTGTTAACCAAGTCTAAGCCGAACCGAGCAAGTTGATTAAACTTATCCACGTATTCCCTAATGGTCATGTCCCCTTGCTTTAGTGATAGGAACCTCTCCATCTGAAGGTTCTCCTCTGCTGACGATAAAAACCTCAGTCCAAACCTTCTTTTAAACTCATCCCAAGTCTCAATTGGTCTAGTAGTGGTGGTGACTACCCACCAATAAGCAACTTCCCCTTTCAATAACCATACCGCCAACAGAACTTTCCTACGATCTTCTATATCTAAGATAGCAAAGAGGTTTTCAGTTTCCTTTAACTAGTTTCTTTCCTCAACAGAAGTCTCCATCCCAACAAAATTCTTGCAACCCATCGCCTTAAAGTCTTTGCAAATCTCTGCGAAATCCTCTTGTGGATGCTGAGGGGGAGGAGGAAGAGGAACCTCAGCGACAGGAGGAGGAGGAACATTAACTATCGGAGGAGGAGGAGGAACATCGGCGGGGCCGGCTTCGGTCGCCCTAGCCTCTTAAAGTCTCCTATACCAAACAGGTACGTGTACTCCCTCCAGAATAGCAAAGTTATCAGCCATACTGAAAACGAAGAAAAAAGATAGATTCAGAATGGAGAAAAACGAAGGAATTTTTGCTAATGGCTTTTTGGGGAATAGCCTTTAAAATAAACTAGACTTTTCTTTGGAAAATACTTTATACTTGGTTTTGAAAATAGTTTTCCAAAAGTTTTAAAAACCTTTTGTTCCTTCTCATAAACCATACACTCTGATACCAAATGTAACACCCTACGTCCGCAAGGGTGGCTCTTGCAAGCACTCTGACTTTGGAAGGGTGTTTGAATCAGGTAAACATGCATAATGATATATCAAGGCAGAACATAACATATGTATATATGTAAACAGAGTAAATAAGATAAGTAAAACAGCGGAAGATTTCATACTATTTCAAAACAAGTCTGGTACAACATAATGTCAACTTTCCAAATAAACAAGTCTAGATAAAAACAACATCAACTGAAAAACTGAAATACATAAGTACTATCCCCAAAATAAGTGATAACCATAGCTAGCTTCATGTCAAAACCGTACATGAGCTAAAATCCCACAAGCAAGCGATCCAAAATCCAAGCTAAGCTCCAATATTCCCACCCTGAGAACCTGGGGGGGGGGGGGGGGAACGGAAGAAAAGAGGCGAAAGAAAACAGGTCAGTCAAAAAGACTGAGTAAGCCCTACTACCATCAGTCTATAAACTAATAAAGTTAACTGACATGGTGAAAACTGAGATGAACATAAGGATAACTACATACTGGCATGATAGATAAAAGGTGTCATCGCATAATCAGGGTTAAGGCTTTTGTACCACAGGTGTACTAGCAAACTAACATGATTTGAATAAACAAGTATTGATCCCTTGGCCCAAGCTTTGGCCCAATAACATGAAGTGACCCTAATACGAGGTCCAATAACATGAAGTGACCCTAATACGAGGTCCAACAAAACGGTCTAGTCGATCGGCTCCCTATAAGCCTAACTCGTCACGTGTTGGTGTCAATACGGCCTAAACATGATTGTAGTCGGACTGTGCTGGGTTCACCCTTCGGGTGTATCAAGCCCAAGGGTGTCAACCCCTGGACACCATAAACATGAGTGCACAGTCTCGATCTACTGGTACCCATGGGTGACTTCTCCAAATACGGACTACGTGCACGACCATAGTTCGTCCGGAACTACATCGGCGTACCACCCGGCCGTTGTTTTTGGTCGCTTATACCAGTCCAGTAATCGTGCCCCACCCTAGCCTAGTCCCTAGGGTCATGATGATACAAATTTGGGATTAATGCTGGAGTGTACCCCCTTTGCTAGGATTTTCTAGTGGGTTAAGTACGGTTTAACCCTTTTACTAATCATGGATTAACTTGGTTAAGTGTAACGATGGGTTCACGACTTAACCCCGATTAATCCACCAAGTCCAAATTGGTTAAGTATTAAGTGGACCATGACCTAACCCTAATCATGAGGCATTAATTAATTAATGTGCCTTAACCTCTCACATTAGACTTTGTTGCGGTTACTAGTTAAGCCGGTCGGTTCCGGGTAGCTTTACACCACAACTTGGTCTAACCTCGGGTTCAAGGTACAACATGACCAACTTCTCACATTGGGTCCTATTGTTTGTAGCAACTAGTTAAGCTGGTCGGTTCTGGGTAGTTTTAAGCTACAAACTCAACCCAACCTCGAGTTGGCCACACTTATATTTTCTAAGTGTCATGTCCATTATGTTTCCAAAACATATTACAAGTTTTTTTTTCAAGAATTTGGGTAGACCTTACTTAATAGGTAAATTCCCAATGGGTAGACTTAACTTAATAGGTAAATTCCCAATCTTATGTTTTCATGTCTTTTAAGTTTACCCAACCTCAAATGCAATCCCATCGCTTACATAATCGCAATAGCGCATAAAGGATAGAAAGAGGGAACTTGGCATAAAGATGACAAAAGGTGTTGAAGCCACAAGTTTAACATTGAAACACCCCACCTCCGTTAGGGTCACTCTCAAAGGGAATGCCCTAATTTCGGTGGAGGTTTATAAGTATAAGTCACAGATATACAAGACAGATATAAGAACACATATTTGTAAACAGCGGAAAAACAACAAACTTTATTTCATAAAGTCAAATACGTGTTACAACAACATCCTTTCCAAAAACATAACATAACACTTTCGATATCTGCCTTGATTACATCTTTAAAGAAGCATAAATAAAACACAGATAAACTGCAAAAGCCCCATAGTGGATTGTCCAAAGCCATAGTTCAAAACAGGAAAGTCCAAGCAATACATTTCTCTTCTTCATGCTGGATGTTAAGGTTGGTCAAGCTGCTGTGTTCCTCCCTGTGGACCTGGGGGGGGGGGGATAAACAGAAGAAAAGAAGACGAAAGGAAAGTAGAGTCAGACATAAAGCCTGAGTAAGTCTAGTACTATTTTGTCTATGAATAAAGAACTGGGTATGATAAGTATAAACAAGAAATGGGCAAGCACTATACACTTGGTTAAGTTGTCTAGGGTCGAATATACTATCGTACCCCTTGTTAATCTCTGAACCCATATAAACTAGTTTCCAACTGGCACCCCATAATCAGGGTGATGTGATCCATTCTATGATGATCGGCTCCTACTCGCATAGTTACATGTGTCTTACGGCCCCCGATGTTGTAGTTACCTATGCTGGTGCCACCATGGGGTGTATCAAGTCCCATAGTGGCGGCCCGACACAACCTTGGAGTGCACAGGTATGCTACTGGTGTCCAGTGCCTTATTTTTCTGCGCCGGAGTGTGTGCACGCCCGCACCCCGTTAGAACCTACACTGCTACACCACCGCCGTCGATTTGACCTCTTACAATCATCCCAGTAATCGTGCCCCACCCTGCCTAGTTTCAGGGTATCCTGATACACCTTCTAGGGTTACTGCTGAAAAGGGTCCCCCGTTACTAGGTTTTCTATCTCTAGCCAACATGCTAAGTTGGTTAAGTGTTTTCTAACCTAACCCCCACCAGTACGTTTAGTTTAGCATGTTCCATTTTGATTAAGTCTTTAGTTCACTTAATCCTAACAATCCTGACTCAGCCTTAACTGTCTTATTAAGGCCCTGACCTCTCACATTAGACAGGTATTGTTGTGGCTGCCTGTTGCCGGTTGGTTCCGGGCAGTCTTACGCCACAACTCAGTCTAACCTCGGGTCCTTATTGGGCTCCATGTTTAACCTCCCACATTGGATAGGTATTGTTGTGACTACTGGACAGCCGGGCGGTTCCGGGCAGGTTTACATCACAACTCAATCCAACCTCGGGTTAAACACATCGTATGTTCTACATTTACATATTTTGTCTTTCTTCTTTATTTTCTTATATGTAAATATTTGCGGCCAATTATTAAGTTAATGGTGTAAAGGTTACACCAATCATGGGCCCAATCCATGCTTGAATTTGGGCCCTTCTATTTTATATTTTCATTCATTTGTAATTTTAACCCAACGTTATTTTCCCCCGTTTTACACGTCCGTTTATTACATATATATTAGGCTTATCCTTTTAAAGCCCAATTTAGCCATGCGAAAAGGGGAGGCTTAAAGCGTGATTACATACACAAAGAGGGGAATGTGAGCGCATGAACTTGCAATATGACGTTGGAAATACAAAATAGAAACTGGTGTACTTGCATATATACTTTGGTCATAAAGCATAGGTGACATGAATCAAAGCATGTGAACTTGTAGTTGAGATATGAATCTAAATTGGGTATCATTTATTGGCACATAGTCATAACTACAACATGAACCTATACTTTTATTTAAGCATAATGTCAAACATAAGCATGGCATAAATATTTCTAACATAAGCATGGCATAATGTCAAACATAAGCATGGCATAAGTATAGTTAAATTTGTTCACATAACCATGGCATAAATATTTCTAACATGAAATCATGATTTTTACTTTAGTCATACAAACTTGCAAAAAGGGATTTTTGAGCCTAACCTAGCTATGTACCACATATGTCATCATAAAATTGTTGTAAACAAGATAGACTTAATCATGGATTTCAATTATGCCAAATAACATTCATAGCCTAGCCATATTCATAAGTTTGAAAATAGGTTTTCTAGTACGAAAGCATGGCTTAATACATGATGCCCAATTTTCAACATAATTTCATATGGATTATGACAACCCAAACTTATTCCAATTACTTCACAAAAATGATGTTTGTTTAAAAATACACATTATGATGGCATAGTAGCAAAGCCCCAAACTTGCATGAATTTAAATCAACTACATACATGTAGCTTCAACATGGATTACATAATTTGCGAATATTCCAAACGTATACTTGCATAGAACTACCGCATGTAGTTCTTTATAATTGAATAACATAATTCAAGAATATCCAAACGTATATAATATTTCAAATTGATAAGAACGCACAAATATGAATTACTTTATTGCCACAATTCAAGCATACAAACCAACACAATTATTTGTTCATACCAAAGTAATACTCTAGTTACTATCGTTGCGGCGAATTCTCTAATTTAGGAATAAGAAGATGCGGTTTGATTTGATTTGCTTGAATTGATTTAGGCTTTAGAATTTTCCTCCTAATCTTCTCTCTAATTTGGTGGCTACCCCTAGTCGTTCCTCAGCAACATGGCGGCTTTGTTCTTATTTTTGAATGAATAGATTAGGGTTAAGTCTAGGGTTGTTTTTATGGAGGTTAGGAACTGATTAGGACCATTGATGTTGCTTGGATTGATCGTAGCCATTCATCCTAAGGAGAGACCAATTAGAGCCTGCCACCTAGCCCTAATGACAAAGCAGACCACAGAAAATCGACCAACATAGAATAGGCCAGCCAGGTTAGACTGGGCTCAACCTGGTCTGGACCAGGTCGACACCCCTGTCGACAGCCCTGTCGACAGGCCTGTCGACCTGGTTAGACCAGGTCGACAGCCCAGTCGACCTGGGTGCGTCAGGCGGGACTTTTTCCGCCCTGGCCCATTGGGCCCCATTTTTGTTTTCTGAGATTATTTTATTCTGTTTGAATTTTAAATTTAATTTAGAAACTTCCGAAGGCCATATCTTCTTCATACGGACTCCGTTTTTCGAAAACTCGGACTCTATTTCGCGTATTTTTCCGAGACGAACGCAATGGCGTATCCCGTTTCCCTTAGTTCTTTGATTCAAATTAATTATACTTAAATTTGTTAATTTCACAATTATAGAATTCGCGGGGTGTTACATTCTCCCCCACTTAAAAGGATTTCGTCCCCGAAATCTTCAAGTTAGGAGGAATGTATATCCTAACATCCAATCATCCATCTACTCATCCATCAAACACGAGCATCCATTGTCCTTAAAAGACTTCTAATGCTTCATGATCATATGCGAAGTGTGTGTGTACATGTACTTATCTAATGTAAAATCAGGCGGTCTACTGATTCAGTTGACCTCCTTAATGCGAATTATGTAAGTGCCATGAATCCATTATGTATGCAAATTTTCCTATTCATGATTCTACATGAGTGCACAATCATTCAATACAAATGCAGCATCCACATGACAACACATTAAATTTCAACCACATACGAATACAAACATATATGCATATGCAATATGAAGTGACTGAGCCGATCTAAAACCTAGATTGTGTGTGTATATGCAACCACGAGCAACCACTAGCAACCACTTGCAACCACTTGCAACCATCATCCATAACATGTTTCAATTACATGTTTCCATCCAAAGGGTTTCTACCTAAAAGATAAGGTCGAGGAAATATACCTAAAAAGATAGATAAAAGCGCAACTTAAGGAAAAGGAAAGATCAAGGATGTACCCTCGAACAGAAAAGGGTAGGCTGTACGGATTCTAGCTTCAGTTTCCCAAGTCGCGTCTCCCTCGGCGTCGCTCCACTGAACTTTGACGAGCTTGACTTCGTGGTTGCGTAGCTTCTTTACTTCCGTTCCTAATATGCGGGTTGGAACTTTCCTTAGGGTTGCTTCGCGTTCCACTTCGGCCTCTTCGAGGATATTTGGCTCTACCACCTCGGCTGACTCATGTAGACATTTTCGGAGATGTGAAACATGAAAAACGTTGTGGACTCCAGCCAACTTCTCGGGTAGCTCTAATCTATAGGACATTTTCCCAATTGTTCCTATCTAAAGGTATAGTCGAATGATAGAAGCAAGTAAAAACTTTGTGCCCATTAGGTAATGTCAAAACTGAAAACCTATGCCACATATATATTGATTAGGAGAAGAACTCTCTAAGCATCAGCCCCGAAGACCGAAATCAACATCAGACTGACACCCAAAGAGTTACTCAACCCAACCACCATATATGATTCTAGGAAACTAAGCATGATGGACTCCTTTTAGGTCATAAGGGAGTCCCTTCCTAAGACCAATCTGTATCCTATAAAACCCAAAAACTTTAGTCAAACCAATGAACACCCTCGAGCCCCAACATGTGTTACTAACAGATGAGTCATACTCCCTATGTGGTTTGCAACAGAAATTGGATTGAGAATGGGATCGAGAGGATATACAGAAAAGATACTATGCAAGTAAGCTCTACAGGAAGAGAGGTATCAAGGATATACTCTTAAGAAGAGATATTATGCACGGATCTAGTCTTCAATCTTCTAAGTCGCATTTCTTGAGCTTAACTCCATTATGCTTTGTCCGTCTTTAACTTCACAATTTCGTAGCTTCTTAATTCTTGTTTCCTTTTTCACTTATTCTCCTTTTAGTATACTTGGCTCAAGCCTAACTGCGTACTCATGGTTCCATGCAAGCTCTCCAAAATTCACTAGTGAATCTTGGATCTTGTTCACTTACTAGAAGGTATCCCACATAGATGAATTATCTCTTGAAAATAAACAATTGTCAACTTCGTGAGCGGAGCTGAGATTTTCGCAAAATCCCTTATAAACTTTCGATAGAAACCCGCTAGTCCTAGAAAACTTCGGACCTCAGTTGCATTCCTTGGCGTCTTCCAATCCTGTACCGCCACTACCTTAGCAGGGTCCACCGCTAACCCTTGTTTGGATACTATGTGCCCAAGAAACCTCACCTCTTCTCTCCAAAAGTGGCATTTGGAGAATTTGGCTTTTAGTTGATGGACTCGCAAAGTTTCCATGATTGCCCTTAAGTGTTGAGCATGTTCCTCTTCACTTTTTGAGAAGATAAGGATATCATCTACGAAGACCACTACGAATTTGTTGAGGAAATCTCTAAATACCCTACTCATTAGGTACACGAAGTAAGCAGGTGCATTTGTCAAGCCGAAAGGCATGACAAGCCATTCAAAGAAGCCGTCTGGGGTTCTGAATGTCGTTTTATCGATGCTATCTTCAGCCACCCTTAGCTGATGAAAACCGGTTGCTAAATCGAGTTGGGAGAAAACAGACGCTCCTACAAGCTGGTCAAATAAATCGTCAATTCTAGGGAGAGGGTGCCTATTCTTTTTTGTTAACTTGTTGAGCTCCCTATAGTCAACACATAGACGGAGTGAACCATCCGCCTTTGTAGCGAACACCACTGGAGCGCCCCATTCTGAAATGCTCCTCCTAATGAACCCCTTTTCTAGAAGCTCTTTAATCTGTTTACTAAGCTCTTTCCTTTCTCGTGGAGCCATGTGTCTAACGGGCAACGCAACGGGCTTTGCATTATCTACAAGATATATGCGGAAGTCTATTTCCCGCTTCGGAGGCAAGCCCTTGACCTCTTCGAAAACATCTGGATATTCCCGGACCACTCTAACTGATTGCAAATTTTCAACAGAGGCATCTAGCGATTCAAGATAACTAAGCATAACCGCATACGAGGGATTACAAGAAATTTCCAAAGTATTACCGAGCTGGCTTAGGAGCCTAACAACCCTTTTCTCACAATCAAGGATGGCCCCATTACTGGATAGCCAATCCATACCCAAAATTAAACCATAACCCGAAAAGCCCAAAACAAAGGCACTACATTGAAATTCTACACTCAAAATAGAAATTTTTAATCCCACACAGCTCATAGACAAATGAGCTGGGCCCCCAATTGGGTTTGAAACAATTAAGGGGTCCTCTACCATACTAGTTTTTAGGTGCAGAGATTCTACTAGAGCAGACGAGATAAAGGAGTGTGATGCGCCAGAATCAAATAAAGTGCGAGCGGGGTGATCATAAAGATAAACTACACTTTCTACAGAAGTATTTATACCTCTCTGTTGCAGAGGTGGCGCTTCCAGCACATGAACCTGTGCCCCTGGGGTGGATCCAGCCCTCTGCCCCTGTCCTCGTTTCTTTGGGCAGTCCTTAGCCCTGTGGCCTGTCTCACCGCAAGAAAAGCACCCACCATTCTCCTTGGCCTTCTTTTTCCGGCAGTCCTTTACTAAGTGCCCCACTTTGCCACAGAAATTACACTTCCTCTTCTCTTTGTTGCCTTTCCCGCCTTCTTAAAGTCTGTCTTCTTAGGCTGCAAACCCTCTTTCTTCCCTTGAGAGCTTTCTGCCTTTGTCTCCTTCTTGCCCTTATCCTCTTCATTCAGCAATGCCATTTGCACCAATCTTTCATACGTGGCTCCAATGGGTATATGGGTCATGGCCAAACTGTGTAATGGCTCATTCAAACCTTTGACGAAACAGAGAGCCTTCTTGTGCGGGGTGTTGACTAGGTCAAGCCCAAACCTAGCTAGCTCATCAAACTGATTCACATACTCTCTGACTGTCTTGTCCCCTTGCTTAAGAAATAAGAATTTTTCCAACTGCAAACTTCTTTCCGCATCTGAGAGAAATTTAGTCTCAAACCTTGCCCTAAAGTCCTCCCATGTCTCCACTGGTCTTTCAGCATTAGTGACTTCCCACCAGTAGGAAGCCTCGCCCTTCAATAGCCACACCGCCAATTGTACTTTTTGTCTATCCTCTACCTCAAAGATCATGAATAGGTCCTCCGTTTCTTTCAGCCAATTTCTAGCTGCCACGAAGGACTCAGTTCCATGGAAATCCCTTCCTCCCATAGCTTTAAAATCTTTACATATCTTAGCAAACGTGTTTCCCCGTGGAGGAGGTGGAGGAAAAGGTGCTGCTGCAGCTGGATGATTTCCTTCCGCTGGGGGAGGAGGAATGGTAGGACCTGGCTGAGTGGCCCTTTCTTCTAAGAACCGTCTAAACCAACTAGGTATTGGCACCCCTTCCGGCAAGTTAAGTTCTTGGGACATGCTGAAACAAAAAGGATAGATTCAAAACGAAGGATAAGAGATAGTACCTATGACTTTGGGGAGTGGACTTTGCCTTTTTAAAATAAAATAATATTTTTCCTTTAAAAATGCTTCTTTAAATTTCCTTTTTGAAAATAATTTTTTCAAAACTTTTTATCTTTTCTGGTAAACCTATGCTCTGATACCAAGTGAAACACCCTACCTCCGTTAGGGTCACTTTCAAAGGGAATGCCCTAATTTCGGTGGAGGTTTATAAGTATAAGTCACAGATATACAAGACAGATATAAGAACACATATTTGTAAACAGCGGAAAAACAACAAATTTTATTTCATAAAGTCAAATACGTGTTACAACAACATCCTTTCCAAAAACATAACATAACACTTTCGATATCTGTCTTGATTACATCTTTTAAAGAAGCATAAATAAAACATAGATAAACTGCAAAAGCCCCATAGTGGATTGTCCAAAGCCATAGTTCAAAACAGGAAAGTCCAAGCAATACATTTCTCTTCTTCAAGCTGGATGTTAAGGTTGGTCAAGCTGCTGTGTTCCCTCCCTGTGGACCTGGGGGGGGGGGGGGGGAAACGGAAGAAAAGAAGACGAAAGGAAAGTAGAGTCAGACATAAAGCCTGAGTAAGTCTAGTACTATTTTGTCTATGAATAAAGAACTGGGTATGATAAGTATAAACAAGAAATGGGCAAGCACTATACACTTGGTTAAGTTGTCTAGGGTCGAATATACTATCGTACCCCCTGTTAATCTCTGAACCCATGTAAACTAGTTTCCAACTGGCACCCCATAATCAGGGTGATGTGATCCATTCTATGATGATCGGCTCCTACTCGCATAGTTACATGTGTCTTACGGCCCCCGATGTTGTAGTTACCTATGCTGGTCCCACCATGGGGTGTATCAAGTCCCATAGTGGTGGCCCGACACAACCTTGGAGTGCACAGGTATGCTACTGGTGTCCAGTGCCTTATTTTTCTGCGCCGGAGTGTGTGCACGCCCGCACCCCGTTAGAACCTACACTGCTACACCACCGCCGTTGATTTGACCTCTTACAATCAGCCCAGTAATCGTGCCCCACCCTGCCTAGTTTCAGGGTATCCTGATACACCTTCTAGGGTTACTGCTGAAAAGGGTCCCCCGTTACTAGGTTTTCTATCTCTAGCCAACATGCTAAGTTGGTTAAGTGTTTTCTAACCTAACCCCCACCAGTCCGTTTAGTTTAGCATGTTCCATTTTGATTAAGTCTTTAGTTCACTTAATCCTAACAATCCTGACTCAGCCTTAATTGTCTTATTAAGGCCCTGACCTCTCACATTAGACAGGTATTGTTGTGGCTGCCTGTTGCCGGTTGGTTCCGGGCAGTCTTACGCCACAACTCAGTCTAACCTCGGGTCCTTATTGGGCTCCATGTTTAACCTCCCACATTGGATAGGTATTGTTGTGACTACTGGACAGCCGGGCGGTTCCGGGCAGGTTTACATCACAACTCAATCCAACCTCGGGTTAAACACATCGTATGTTCTACATTTACATATTTTGTCTTTCTTCTTTATTTTCTTATATGTAAATATTTGCGGCCAATTATTAAGTTAATGGTGTAAAGGTTACACCAATCATGGGCCCAACCCATGCTTGAATTTGGGCCCTTCTATTTTATATTTTCATTCATTTGTAATTTTAACCCAACGTTATTTTCCCCCGTTTTACACGTCCGTTTATTACATATATATTGGGCTTAGCCTTTTAAAGCCCAATTTAGCCATGCGAAAAGGGGAGGCTTAAAGCGTGATTACATACACAAAGAGGGGAATGTGAGCGCATGAACTTGCAATATGACGTTGGAAATACAAAATAGAAACTGGTGTACTTGCATATATACTTTGGTCATAAAGCATAGGTGACATGAATCAAAGCATGTGAACTTGTAGTTGAGATATGAATCTAAATTGGGTATCATTTATTGGCACATAGTCATAACTACAACATGAACCTATACTTTTATTTAAGCATAATGTCAAACATAAGCATGGCATAAATATTTCTAACATAAGCATGGCATAATGTCAAACATAAGCATGGCATAAGTATAGTTAAATTTGTTCACATAACCATGGCATAAATATTTCTAACATGAAATCATGATTTTTACTTTAGTCATACAAACTTGCAAAAAGGGATTTTTGAGCCTAACCTAGATATGTACCACATACGTCATCATAAAATTCTTGTAAACAAGATAGACTTAATCATGGATTTCAATTATGCCAAATATCATTCATAGCCTAGCCATATTCATAAGTTTGCAAATAGGTTTTCTAGTACAAAAGCATGGCTTAATACATGATGCCCAATTTTCAACATAATTTCATATGGATTATGACAACCCAAACTTATTCCAATTACTTCACAAAAATGATGTTTGTATAAAAATACACATTATGATGGCATAGTAGCAAAGCCCCAAACTTGCATGAATTTAAATCAACTACATACATGTAGCTTCAACATGGATTACATAATTTGCGAATATTCCAAACGTATACTTGCATAGAACTACCGCATGTAGTTCTTTATAATTGAATAACATAATTCAAGAATATCCAAACGTATATAATATTTCAAATTGATAAGAACGCACAAATATGAATTACTTTATTGCCACAATTCAAGCATACAAACCAACACAATTATTTGTTCCTACCAAAGTAATACTCTACTTACTATCGTTGCGGCGAATTCTCTAATTTAGGAATAAGAAGATGCGGTTTGATTTGATTTGCTTGAATTGCTTTAGGCTTTAGAATTTTCCTCCTAATCTTCTCTCCAATTTGGTGGCTACCCCTAGTCGTTCCTCAGCAACATGGCGGCTTTGTTCTTATTTTTGAATGAATAGATTAGGGTTAAGTCTAGGGTTGTTTTTATAGAGGTTAGGAACTGATTAGGACCATTGATGTTGCTTGGATTGATCGTAGCCATTCATCCTAAGGAGAGACCAATTAGAGCCTGCCACCTAGCCCTAATGACAAAGCAGACCACAGAAAATCGACCAACATAGAATAGGCCAGCCAGGTTAGACTGGGCTCGACCTGGTCTGGACCAGGTCGACAGCCCTGTCGACAGGCCTGTCGACCTGGTTAGACCAGGTCGACAGCCCAGTCGACCTGGGTGCGTCAGGCGGGACTTTTTCCGCCCTGGCCCATTGGGCCCCATTTTTGTTTTCTGAGCTTATTTTATTCTGTTTGAATTTTAAATTTAATTTAGAAACTTCCGAAGGCCATATCTTCTTCATACGGACTCCGTTTTTCGAAAACTCGGACTCTATTTCGCGTATTTTTCCGAGACGAACGCAATGGCGTATCCCGTTTCCCTTAGTTCTTTGATTCAAATTAATTATACTTAAATTTGTTAATTTCACAATTATAGAATTCGCGTGGTGTTACAAACATGGTGGCATATGAAATGTACATATGTTCATATATTCGCATATTGCGTCATTAGGCCTCAAAAGTATGCATAAAACCAAACTTAGCATATAAGTGATACATGGTGATAAATGACATGTAGAAATGGCCATAAGTTCGCATTTAGCCTCACATGCAAGTTATCATAAGGGATATGGTAACTTACATGTTGCCAAAATGCAACCTTTAGCATAAAGCTTGAAGCTTTAGGTTCATATACTCAAGGTAAGCTTGCATAGCATGATAACATGAGTAAAATGATCAACCCAAACTTGCATAACATAACATGGCAAACTTGCATATCATAACATAGCAACTTGCATAACATAACATGGCTAACTTGCATATCATAACATATCAAACTTGCATAACATAACATGGCTAACTTGCATATCATAACATATCAAACTTGCATAACATAACATGACAAACTTGCATAGGATAACATGATTAACTTGCATATCATAATGATCAAACACAACTTGCATCATTTATTAACTTTAGAGTTTAAAAAGAAGGTAAAAGGGCTTACAAATTCTTATGAAGACACAAATATATTAATAGATTGAGACAAGCCCTTATGAAATCAAATAAACCCAATATGAAAGCTCCAAATCAATAAAAACCCTAGCTTTATGATGTAAATATGGAAACTTGACTTGAATGCAAGCTAAGAACACTCATACAAGCTTGAAAACACTTGTACGCATTGAAAATCTCTCATAGAAATAACTTAGAAATTTTATGAAGAGAGTGGAGGCCATGAGAGGAATAATTTTGCCATAGTTTAGTTGTAGGGTTGAATAATGATGATTTAGGGTTAGGTTAGGGGCTTATTTATAGAGATTAGGATTAGTTTCAACCTTAGGATTAAACCCTAATTCCAATCTCAGCCCTTAAAACCGAATCTGGCACCAAAACCTAACCAAAACCCCAAAATGGTGCACCAGGCAAAACTGCCCGGCTGAACCAAGTCGACAGCCAAGTCGACAGGGCTGTCGACTGGGGTCCAACCTAGTCGACTGCCAAGTCGACAGGCCTGTCGACTTGGTTGGCTTGGCGGGAAATTTTCCGCCTAGCCTTCCAGGCCCGAAATTCGAAATTTGAACTTGAAATTCAAATCTGTTTTGAACTTGAAATTTTCTGAAAACTTCATTGGGCCTTAATCGGGTCATACGGACTCCGATTTTCGAAAACTCGGACTCTATTTTGCGTATTTTTCCGAGACGAACGCAATGGCATAGCCCGTTTCCCTTGATTCAGATTTATAAATAAAATTCTGCCTCGATTTACGTTATAACAGGTTATTGAAAATGCGGGTTGTTACATCGAGAATGACACCCGAAACGGAAGAATCCCACTCTGTGAACTAGAGTGTAGAAGGAACGCCGGGGAGAATGATATGACAGCTCACCTTAATCAATCTAACTCTCATGACTTGAGAGAGAGAGTATGAATGACAGGAAGATGATGTCCGCCACTCTACATCTCAAGATTCGAGAAAGAGTATAAAGGACGCAAAGATGATGTCCGCAGGGCGTGAAGGTGCACCATGATAAAAACCGCCCTGACAACACTCCACCCCGCTGAAGGATCGGGAGAGTATAAAGGCGCTAGAGACTTAGCGCCCCTAGAACTTCTGGCCCGCCGAAGGATCGGTGAGCAGACTAAGAACCGAGCTTGAACTCTAACCCGCTGAAGGATCGGGAGAGTATAAAGGCACCATGGATTGGTGCCCTAAGGGCTCCTACCCTGCCAGAGTGTTGGGGGCCAGACTGAAAGCTGAGCCTGGATCCTCCATGTCCAGACATGGGGGTAAAACAGTTAAGGTCCTAATCAATCCTCAACAAAGTGCTGGCCAGGCACTAAGTTAATGATTGATTGGGGGCATACCTGTACACACGTACTACTTTAGTGCATTTTCATTTATAATTGCATTGACAACTTCTAACGCTTCAAGACTTATTTGACCATTTTCGTTTCAAATGTTTATATGCATAACTAATTATGGAATGTTCGCAGGTACAAGATAATGTGAAAGAAACAAAATTTTAATTACTAAATGCAGGTTTACAAAAGATAACTAGTCAAGAACACGAGGGCCTCACTCGCAACAATAGCAGCATGCTAATGGAAAACGAACAAAGGGTCGCATCCAGAAGGACGACCCAGGCCCTTTGAAGACCAGAAAACAGATGCAAAAAGTACGTCCATCTACTGATCCCAACTTACCTCCAGAATGGGATGCTCAGATAAGGCTGGATATATCCCATGTAATAATTGAACGTGGCGCAACCATTTCGTCCCCGACCTTTCCCTTGATGCATAGAGCAAACAGGAGCAATAAAGGTGACTACGATCCAACTATTCATCGCTTGATTTCAATCCTTGGAGCTTGGATGGGAGGCTGGAGATTAGCATGGGACAAGTACCAATAAATCGGTTTCCACTCAACTCCGACTCTTGGTACGAGGAGTTAATATAAATCAAGAGAAGATATGGATTTGAACCCTGCTACTCAGAACAAACCCCCGAGGATGGGGGCACAGAATACGAGCCTCAAGCAGCATAGTTCAACTACTCGATTCCTATATTCAGAATTGAATGACAGAAGCCTAATTGACGCCTACTGTTCATGTAGAACCAAGAAGCCCGAGGCCGATCCTCACCTATTTTAAGACTTCACACTAGGGGCACCAGCGCTGAATTAGAAAGCCGAGCAACAACCATCAATTCACTGGAAATGATAAAATCGAAGTTCAAGCAAAGACGAATTCGGCCCAGTCAGATAACAACAATTATCTAAGGTTAAACACGAACCCATCAGCAGGCATGTAGCTTGTGGCTTCGATTCAGAACGTCATGGATGGAAACATGGGCAATGGAACAACTACCTGCAACATCCTAGATGAGAGTGCAAGAACCGTAACAAACTCAGATCATGCATGACCAGCTTTAGCTCCAAAGCGAATGGACACTCGAGCGACATTTCATACTCAGCTCCGAGAAAGAACGTAACAATTCAAAGAACGGGAACACGGTCAGGTCAAATGACTCGAACCAGGACCCGGGGGCAATATCTACACAGAAACAAGAAATTAGCTAAAACCCCCTTTTGTAATCTCAGATTCAATGCTAGAGGCACCAGCCACGATCTTGATAATGTGCATCAATTCTTTGATGGCAACCTGCTCTCCAGTTTGATTCGGCACCACTCAAGAAGCGGTACTTCTCAAGATAATGTGGGTAACGACAATCATAATCTTTTCACATAGGACATCAGAATATCTTGTTATTCCCACAGATTTCAATTTTTCACCACAACGAGACTTGCTCGGAGTTTTTGATGAATTCAACCCTGAGGTGGATAGAATTTCATGATAAAAAGGTGTTAACGTTGAGACGAAGGAATGGAGCACCTTCCAATTCCTGAAATGATAAGGATAAAGGAAAAGCCCTGGAAAACAATGACAAGATTGTGCAATTTCAAAGAGAATCTATACCACTTATCGAGCCCATGATCTTGTTTGTCAAACTCAATTGAACCAATCATGAGAAAGTGACTCAACAAGACTGTGATGACCATTTCGGACTATGCCGAAGCACGAACGGAGGGGCCCAACTAACTTCATAATGACATTCATCCACTCGCATTTAACAAGCTAACTTAACTCTGCAACTAATTTGATGAAAGTAACCGAATTCGCTAACGCCCGATGAGGAAATCTTCACTATCCGACTAAAGAGAAGAGACGTTATCAAAGAAAGTGTGGTTCAACCATTTGCATATATAATTCCGACTTTTGCTAAATTGAGAAATAGTACATAATGATATAGGTCAACTAATATTGCTGAACCTGCAACTCTAGCCAGATGCAACGACGGGAAGTATAAAATCTTCAAGATTAGAAACCCTATTGACTCAACTCAACCCCCAACGATGATGAGGGCATAAGCCCTGACCTCACTTGCCCTCTGATGGCACTAAAGGCACGAGCGTCGATTCATGGGCTGACCGTGAAGATGACCCTGGCTAGGAGCAAGACTCAAGATATGTACAGTATGCCTCTGGAGTATGACCCGATTCATCTTCCCCGACCAAGCGAGCCAACTTGCGGGTCAAATGTGAATTTAAAGACTCAAACTACACCGAATGAAAGGTGTAACAAATTCCTCCATTGTCTTATGATAGTGACGATCATACAAGCATTGGTTCACATGATTTCAACTACGTCTCTTACTGACTTGCTTGTGATTATTGAATTACGAAGCGATCTAGAGTGATTGTGGATTCCTTAAAATACGACCCGATACGACCGTGGATTCTTTATTTTTTATTGGCATGATCTGGAGTGATCGTGGCTTTCAGGATCCTTATTGTTACCATTTGATGTTATCGTGGAGCCCTATATTAATATCACGATGCCGGGATAGTTTAAAGCCGAGTACAGATGACAGATTCACATGTTGATTCCGATGTGCTTTATCCCAGCAGTTTAGATAACAGCTCGGAGCCTGAAGATACTAAACTACCCCATGATTTGGGTGGCTACTTCATACGTTGAATCATATGTAAAAGAAAGTCCAAACCTACCATGCACTTGACTCGCGTAGAATGATGACGTTGTTTTGAAATAGTCTGTGTTTGTAGGATCACACTCAGGAGCCAATGATCTAGCATGATTTTTGATGAATGAATTAGACCTCTTGATCTAACAACATTTAAACAATTACTTGACCATCTCGATTACTTCTTCCATAGAACTTGGCTTGACTAGCTCCCAGGGAAGCAATGCGACGATTGGATAAAGCTTTCTCAAGGATAAATGAAGCTCCAGAGAGATTTTAGCTCAACACATTCAAAGCACATCTCATTTGCAATAAGATGTACGTTGGGGTACAAAATGTTAGCATGCTTTGTGAGCAGGCCGCCCAAAGAAAATATCATGTTGACACACTTTTTGGCAAATGCTGTCACATATGGAATCTTTGGATAACATCACTCTCCAGCATTGGAAGCATCATCAGAAGACAAAGGACAGTTTGGTTAAAATCACAACATCAGTATAAATTGGACCAAAACTCCTGTCAAACAATCTCATTTGGATCTAAACACATCAAAATTTGTAGCACTCTGAATTAGCTTCAAGTAGAGCTTTCATTTGGTCCAGTCGGCCTTACGGTTTGAAAGTTACGTCTGTTTCCATGAACACATGCAGAAATATGGAAAAACATGGATTTTTGGCATTTTTGAAGACCAGTTCGTGAGCACCCCCGGGGGCGGATCGTGACCAACCCCTGGGGTCGGATCATGAGCACCCGCTGGGGGCGGATCATGACCACACCCTGGGGTCGAATCGTGACCACCCCGGCGGGTCGGATCGTGACCACCCCCTGGGGTCGGTTTGTGACCATGACCCAACCTGACCATCAACATCACGACCATCACCAGCTCACCACCCTGGCTCATGAAACATGACCACAAACCGCGACCAGGACCTGCTATTACAAATGTAGACCTTGACCTATTCTTGAGGCTATGACCACTCCTACTTCCCCGAATCGGGTGCCACGTGTCCTACGACGACCTGATCACCATATGGGCTCTCCTACAGCTATAAATACACATCTAGAGGGCATTTTCAGGGTCTTTTGGCATCTCAACTTCGATGGCTGCCATGGAAATCACTTCTCCATGAATAAAAACCATCTTCCTCAATAAAATTAATGAATTCAGAGAGAAATATTCATTAGATTCAAGTGATTGAGAGACAATATACATTGTAATTGTAATCAGTGAATGAAATGAGAAAATATGAAGTGGATGTATGCTCGTTAACGTCGAACCACTATAAAAATCTTATTGTCTTGCTTTTTCTCTTATTTTTCAGTTATTTCTTCATATCCTATGCTCTAAATATGACAATTTGAGTGTTAGGACCATTTCTTGGTCTAACAGACCCAAACATGTAAATTAATGTGACATCTTTGCAATAAGCTAGCATATGTATCTACATGATTCACATATGAACTTGTGTATAATCCACCTACAGACTTGCATAAGATTCATAAACTAGCATATGATTTAACATCCCAAACTTGCATAAGATTCATATACATATGATTTAACATCCCAAACTTGCATATGATGAATCAAGTTAAACATATACAATTCAACATATGAAATAGATCCACAATAACAAAACTGTCAATGATAACATCACATGATTCAAAGTCATATTCTCATAATCCCAATTATAACTTATCACAATTAAATTTATTAATTAATTTGTGAAAGAAATTATACTCACAACAAAAGAACAGTCTTGTTTTTCTGGGATCTGCATTCTGAAATTGATTTGCTCACCGTTGATGTAGACTAATTGTTATCCTAATTTAGATTAGATTTGATTTTGATTCTTGCTTCTATCTTTATTTTGAGTTGAAAGAGAAAGACGGCTACTTTAGGTTCTCCATTGACGGCATGACGGCTCTTGGTATAAATTAGTGTGATTTTAGGTTGAGAGTTAGGTTGCTTATATAGAATTTTAATTAATTTAGAGCCGTCAGATTAACCCTAGAAGCAATCAAGACCATCCAGTCAAGATAGAATAACACTTCAGCCCTAATGACCTAGCAATTAGTCGAAACAGCGTCATCTTTCAGATCTGCCTGGGGGTGGGGTGGTAGGTCGACCCCCAGGTAGACCTGTATGGGTAGGTCGACCCCCAGGTCGACCCCCTGGTCGACCTGACACTTGGGCGGGAGAATTCCAGCCCAGCCTGCTCCCCTGTCTGAATTTGAATTTCGAACTATTTTTAATTTATTTAAATTCTAAAACCTCGGAAGGCCATAACTTCTTCATATGGAGTCCAGTTTACGCAAACTTGGACTCTATCTCAAGTAGAATTCTGAGATGAACGCAATGGCTTAACCCGTTTCCCTTAATTTTCACATTTGAAATTAACTATTCTTAAATTCATTAATTTTCAATATTTAAAATCACGGGGTGTTACACACTCCGTAGCAAAGTGTCTAACCTATCTCCAATGGAAGCAAGAATTCATCCATCTTTTGCAGTCCTCCACCAAGTGGCCCTCAAGTCCACAACTGTGACACTTCCTCTTATCCTTAGCCTTGTCATTCTTTCCACCCTTCTTATTCTGTTGTTGTTGTCCTTTCTTGGGCCATATCTTCTTGTTTTGCGTTGTTTCCTCAGCTTTAACCTTTTCTTTTCTCCTTTGTCTTCCTCATGCATCAAGGCCATACCTACAAGCCTTTCAAAAGTTTCCCCCATTGGAATATGGGATATAGCTAACCAATGAAGGGGTTCATTCAGCCCTTTAGCGAACCACAAAGCTTTCTTATGCGAAGTATCCACCAGTTCCAGTCCAAATCTTGCTAGCTGGTTGAATTTGTTCACATACTCTTTAACAGTCAAGTTTCCTTATTTGAGTGCTAAGAACCTCTCCATTTGCATGCTTTTCTCAGCTTGGGAAAAAAACTTCATTTCAAACCACTGTCTAAAATCATCCCAAGTTTCCACTGGGCGGCTTGCTTAGGTTACTTCCCATCAAAACAAAGCTTCATTTTCCAGTATCTAGGCAGCCAACTGAATCTTCCTTCGATCTTCCACTTCAAAGATTACAAACAAGTCCTCGATCCCCTTGAGCCAATTCCTTGCCTCTAAGAATGTCTCGGTTCCATGGAATGTCTTTCCTCCCATATCACGGAAATCTTTGCAGATCTTAGAGAAGTTGTCGGCACGTGGAGGAGGAGGAGGAGGAACAGCGGGTGCAGCTGGGGGAGGAAAGTTTCCTTGGCCTTTGGTAGACACCGTGGCCTCCAAATACCTATGGAACCAGCCTGGTATCGTAACGCCCTATGGAATGTTAGGTTTTCCAGACATGATGAAAAAGAAAAGGAAAGGGATTTAGACAAGGGATCGAAAGATATCAGTTATGACTTTTAGGGAATGTTTTCCAAAATAGACCTTTCTTTCTGAAATTGCTTCCTTTTTAAACCCATTTTGAAAATAATTTTCAAAAACTTTTATCTAATCTGGTAATCTTCTGCTCCGATACCAAGTGTGACACCCTATGTCCGTTAATGTCACTCACAAAGGGAATGCATTAAGTTTAATGAAGCGCTATAAGTAAATATAATAGAAATATTACAAGATAGATATATAAAATAACAGCGGAATTAAAAACTTTGTTTATCAAAAAACACCGTGGTCCAAAAATATCACATGTCTGAAATACACAAAACCCATTACAACACAAAAACTACTGTCTTGTACTTCAAATTTATCAGAGTACATGAAAGATATAAAATTCCCCAAAATAAAATATAGCCATAGCAACAAGGATAGGAGCTTGAGCCAAACATCTAAGCAGCTCCAGCAAGTATAAGCCGAATCATGGTCAAGCCTGAGTGTTCCCGCCATGAGAACCTGGGGGGGAACGGAAGAAAGAAGTGGAAACTAAAGGGTCTGATATAAAGTCTGGCGAGTCCAGTTACTTTTAGCAAGTAAGTAAATAAAAGTAGCATGACAGACATATAAAGGGGATAAGAGAGAGATAACTACATAAAAGGCAGGTATAATAAGGCAAACAGGATAGGGTGAATATGCTTCCCTAATGATTACTCTGCACTACTACTAGTATATCCAGAATGAGATGATCCCTTCCACTATAGGGTTGTAGACTTAGGCATACGTCCAGGTGTACCCTAACTACAATCCTAATCGATCGGCTACCTAATCTGCGTAGATACTCTGTGCCGGCCCTACCATAGGATGTATCACGTCCTAAAATGGCAAACCTTCGTTAATAAGCATAGCCCCATATCTACAGGTGTCACGGTCGTCTTATCCCACTCTGCCCAACCCATGCACGCACGTGACCCGGTCAGTTTGCGCCGCCCACACTGTCCTCCACATTAGGATCTCTTACAATCAGTTCAATAAGTGTGCCCCTTCTCCGACCTAGTTCGGAGTACTCTGTTCGATACCTACTTCGGGTTACTGACTGAAACGAGTCCCATATAATATGATACAAGCTCTCCCCTTTGTCTTGTATCCCCTACTAGGATTACCACAGATTATATTTACCCTAAAAGGTGTCTTTACTTATATAACCCCAACCTTTCTACCGGTTATGCTTACCTACAGGTGTCTTTAATACATAACCCCCAATTGGTTAAGATTTGTGGGCCTATATCTAAATATTACCCACCCAACTCAGATATACTTAACCCTCCTATTATTCAAACAAGTTTACTTAACCCCTATTCACGTTTATATTCACACAATCCCTGTAGATTCAACTAGGTTAAGTATTTCAATTCATTACCATGTCCGTTTATGGTTTATAATGGTCTAGACCTCCCATATTAGGCCTACAACTTGTGGATGCTGGATTTACCGGTCGGGTCCGGGCAGGCTTATTCCACAAGTTGGGCCTAACCTCTTATCTTAGCCCATCTCGTATTTGTGCACTTAGACCCCTCACATTAGATTCAACATTTGCGGTTGCTAGATATGCCGGTCGGGTCCAGGCAGACTTCCACCACAAATGCAACCTAACCTCGTGTTATAAGTGTAGTTACAGTTTCTAATTACTGTAATCCTAGGCATTTTAATTGTTATCTAATTTTGCCTATGTCGTTATAGGTTATAAATCTCATGTACTTTTTTACCCATTATGTTCATAGTTAATTATATGCCCAAATTCATGTTCATAATCATCGTCCAAGTTATGCCAATTTTTATGTTTTCCCCCGTTCCCTAACTAATGCATTCGCATAGATTTAGCGGCATGCCTAGGCTAGGAAGTAGCCTGGCCATAAACAACAAAAGGGAAAGGTGATGGGAAGATGACAATAGTGACTATTCTAACATAACTGGCATAAATATATACGGGCATAGTGATAAGGTGGACACAAAAGAATATATCTATGAGCTTGTGATAATTAAACTAGATCTAACATAATAAGGATGTCATAATACGCATGAATAGATCTAAATAAGGATTCATATGTCCAATTAATGATAAATCTTAATTGACCACAACATGATAGGTACAATATTATCTAGATAGAGAATTAGTTCTAAACAAGTATTTAATTGTCCAAATAATGATGAATCCAAATTAATCACAAACATAGATAAAGGTTAAGATCCACAAATGTGACATGATAAATTAACCACAAGTGAATTAGATCTATAAAAATAGATCTAGCATGATAAAGTTTAAGATTTAAGAATATAATAGATTCACAATTTATAATAGATCCAAATCACAGTCCTATCACGTTTTAATTTTAATCATTTAAATCTAAAAGTAACTAAACTCACAATGTTTGGACTTTTGAAGATAGAAGAGAAATTGTTGGTGTTGAATCTCATATCTATACTTGAATCTCTAACCGATTAGCTCTAGTTGATTGTTGTTGAAGAAAAGGATTCGACTCAGTTTAGGCACTAGCAACATTTGGCCTCCATTGATTTTCAGTGTCGAAAACAAGAGAAACGAGCCTTTATTTGTAGCTTCCAGCCTCCAAATCCGACCTACCATCTCAGCCCTAGGGGGTCGACCCCTTCCTTAGGGGGTCAACCCATGGGTCGACACCCCTCCTATGGGGTCGACTCCCCTAGGCGGGATTTTTCCCGCTTACCCAATATTCCGCGATTTTGAATTTTGAATTGAAATTTTGAATTCCTGGACCCTATATATACATATATATATATATCCACATCAGATAGTTATAGCCTTTACGAACAAGCATTTCGACCATACATCCATGGCAATCAGAACAACCGGTTATTTCTCACGTAACCTATCCTAGCTGAGATCGACATTCCCCAAGCACAAGCCTTAGAGTCCTAAACTAATATCAAACAAGCACCCAAGAAACATCTCCTTCGACATTAGACAATCTACACAAGATAGTACAAGTAAACAAAAAACATTCATGACTAGCTTTGTCTATCACCGCTAATCCTACTTTGAAACCATCGTTAATCGTATGACTGGCTAAACACTTTGCCATCGACTGTCAAGGGATAATGGTAACCCCGGTTCTTTGTAAAAACTCCAAATGCCATACAATGAAACATATCTAGGCCATACGCGACGCCCAGGGTACTCGACCTTACAACCGGTCTTTTAAACATCTCTATTATACCCATTCTTTGATCCCTCTAGAACCTACGACAGTGATAATCTCTCATCCTTCAACACCTCTAGTCGTCAACACCTATGACTATTCACAAGCTCAAAACACCCTTAAGCAACCATTATCCACCAACTCAAAACAACCTTGAGTTGTCTTCATATGCGTTGCATCTTCATGATCAACGAATACTTCACATCACTTCGAACATTCCTCCTTGAATTCGCGTTGAAGCTATAATCATCGTCGATTCAAAACAAGTCCCGTTTGTTCGATTCTGCATTCTATAGCATTTCCAGCTTTCTTTCTATGAAAAACTAAACACAACTTCAAAACTGCCTTTCACAATGTTTCTGGAATGCTACCATATCTCTACGTCCAATTTTGGATCATTCTAGTGTGAAAAACTAAGTAAAACACCAAAAGTGTTTCTAGATTGCTATCATATATGCTGGTTCAATTCTGCATCAATCTGGTGTAAAAACTAAGTAAAACATCAAAACAGCCTTTCACAACGTTTCTGCTATGCTATAATTGCTTTTGGGTGGTTATCCATCTCTATGGATTGTTTTTGCTTAAAAAACCTTTCACAATGCTTCTGGGTTGCTATCATAGCTTCTGGGCGGTCCATCCTCCCATATGGATCGTTTTTGCCTAAAACAGCCTTTCACAACATTTTTCAAAATGCTATCTAAAGCCACTGATTCATCCTCTTTGCCGGGCCAAGAAAAATACCACGTTCCATCTTGTTTTCAAGGCCGATCCACCCATTTTTGCATTGTGCGATCCATGTTTGTCGTGTTCCAGATTTTGATTTCAGCCGATTCTTCAACTTTTGGCCGATTCTTTCACTTTTCTTGGTCGACCTACTCCTTTGACACTACTTAAGCCATGCCAAAGCCTCTACAACACCGATCCATTAGGGATCTCGCTCGATTAATGATTTTCATTTCAATGTACGCTTTTCAATAATGTTTTTTCAACCATCAATAAATCACATCAAAACGACAATCGTTCAAACAACGATTTTCATTATAATAGCGTTGAAAGCTTACCGATTTAGGTTGCTAATTAGATCCTATGGTGATTTGAGTTAAAAACCATACTTACATCCATTATATCTATGCAAAAAACAACTTGAAATGATGAACATGGGATCAAACAGCCCATATACGTGATTGAATCCATGCTAGAGATGCATATCACTCACCAAATCTTCAATCTAGCTCAAAATCAATGAAATATGAATCTAGACAGCGAAGATCTATCTTCAAGCCTCTCGATTTGATGGCTCTATCTTCGTTTGATATAGGTCTAGCTCCCTTTGATGTAGATCTTCAATCTCTACTCATAGATCTAGAATTTTAATAGTGGAAAGGTGTATTTGTTTGAGCAAGGATCAATCACAAGCCCAACCAAATGAGAGAATGAAGAAATTTATCCTCTCTCCATGTTCTTAACCCCCCATTTATAGCCTCCCACCAGCCCACTAATGGGCCTCCTCAAATCAGCCCATTAATAGCTTAAAACCTGAATATAAAATTGTGTAGCAATAAAACATTGATTTCTCGCAAACCGCTAAACCAGATATTTAATGTGACCATTCTACGGAATGGGAAACAACATTTCCTTAACTTTGAGACTGCCCACAGCACCTGATTCGATCCGAACCAAAAGTTATTCCCTGTACAAGACTGGTAGGGGAAAAATGGTCACAAATAAAATTGGTAAAAAAATATGGACATGTCTCGCATCCCCATAAACAACATATTAAAATATGAGTATGATCCATCCTTTAAGGAATAAAATAAAAATATTTAACGATCCCCCGATAGTAAAACGCGGGCTGTTACATTCTCCCTTCCCTTTAGGAATTTCGCCCCCGAAATCCTAATCAGACATAAGCAACTAAAACAATTCCACATGCCTATCATCCATTAACAGCTAATTCTATCACCCAGACTAGCAGCCATCAACCATGCATACATTGCCTTATCCTAGCACGCAGAATTCTATCCACTATAATAACTACCACAAGAGTACAAGCTACAACGGGGTAAGAGTGGCATGACAACTATGGGTCATACCGACAAAGATCTCTAGATGGATCAACTTCATCTTCTCTTATGTTTCCCA
The DNA here is from genome assembly GCA_030737875.1 of Allium sativum. Classification (NCBI taxonomy): domain Eukaryota; kingdom Viridiplantae; phylum Streptophyta; class Magnoliopsida; order Asparagales; family Amaryllidaceae; genus Allium; species Allium sativum. The sequence goes on along the minus strand of CM060910.1, from coordinate 890,222,640 downwards.
CGTACAGTCGTCATCATCCTCACTCCATTGCACCTTGACTAGCTTAACCGTCTTACTCCTAAGCTCTTTCGTGTCATTCCCCATATCACGAAGCAGCTTACGAGGCTTTATAGCTACGAACTCGACTTCTAGGTCTTTGTATTGATCTGGAGGTACCACCATATTCGAATTGTGGATGAACTTCCGTAGAAACGACAAATGGAAAACATTATGCACACTCGACATCTTCTCGGATAGATCCAATCTATATGCTAGCTTCCCAATTCGCTTGACTATCGGAAACGGACCAACAAATCTTAGAGTTAACTCCCCTTTACTTCCAATCCGAATAACGTTCTTTAGAGGAGAAATCTTTATGAAAACCATGTCACTTACGTCGAATTCCAAATCATTACGATGCTTATCGGCATAACTCTTCTAGCGATCTTAGGCTTCCTACATTCATTGCCGAACGATCTCGATACAATCTGATGTCTCTCTAAACATCTCAGGCCCAAGTATTAACTTATCTCCAGTTTCTAACCAACATGCCAGAGAATTACACGGTCTACCGTACAATGCCTCATATGGTGCCATCCCAATGCTTGACTGGTAGCTATTATTATACACAAACTCGACTAAATGTAGATGATATTCCCATGATCCCCCGAAATCCAATACACAAGCTTTTAGGAGATCTTCAAAAACTCGGTTAACCCTCTCGGCTTGGCCACCAGTTTAGGGATGATAAGTTGTACTCAAACATAACTAGATTCCCAAAGCTTCTTGCAAACTTTTACAAAATCCACATGGGAACAACGGATCGCGGTCACTTACTATGCCCTTTGTGATATCATAGAATCAAACTATCCATTTAACATAAAGCTCAGCCAACTTCGATGCTGTCCTTGTCGATCTGACGTGAATAAACCTTGCACTTTTGGTCAAGCGATCCACGATGACCCAAATTCCTTCGTTTTATGCCCTGGTTTTAGGTACTCCATCGATAAAGTCCATCAATATCTGCTCCTATTTCCATGTAGGAACTTCCAATGGCTAAAGCAATTCACTCTGCTTCTTCTGTTCAGCTTTCACCAACTGACATTTCACGCATTTGGAAATGAACTTTGCATTATCTCTTTTCATCCCTTCCCGGTAGTAAGATCGCTTCATATCATGATATATCTTATTACCACTATAATGAATCGTCAACTTCGAGTGATGACACTCCCTCAGAACCTCATCATTCAATCCGTCAATCTTGTTAACGGTGCAACTATCTTGGAGAAATCCTTGATAAATCGTCGATAATATCCCGTCAACCTGAGGAAACTCCTAACATTCGTCACATACTTAGGTCTATCCCGGTCCTATATTGATGCCACATTAGCGGGGTCAAACCGCTATTCCATTTCCATAAACAACATGGCCTAAGAATCTTACTTCTCTCTTCCAGAAGTGACACTTCAAAACTTAGCTTTCAGCTGATGCTTTCGCAAGATTTCCAAAACAACTTGCAAGTGTGTCTTGTTCTCTTCCTCATTCTGAGAGTAAATCAAAATATCATCCACGAACACAAGCACGAACTTGTTTAACTGACCTCTGAAAACCCTATCCATAAGATCCACAAAATACGCTGATGCATTAGTCAACCCAAATGGCATCACCAACCAATCGAATAAACCAGATGGTGTCCTAAAAGCAGTCTTCGACACACTATCCTTTGCCACCCTCACCTGGTGAAATCCCGTTGCCATATCCATCTGAGAAAACACTTTGGCCTCGTGAAGCAGATCAGACAAGTCATCAATCCTCGACAAGGATACTTGTTTTTGTTAGTCACCTCGTTTGTTGTATCTAACAATTCTATGATTTTGTTTGATGATAACAAACATACATTTATCATTATAAATGTGTTGTAATTGTACTGTTATACTACATCACAGACAGAATATAATATTTATATTTAAATAGAATACTATTGCACAAGAATTTATATATTCAAACAGTATTTTATTTAAATATAATATTTTATTGCAACCTCTCAACAGTACAAATTTATTACTCCACTATTTGTACATTTCACAAAAATACAATTCAATCACATTCAGTTTCATTTGATACACTGTTCCTCACTACATCTCTCTGTCACTCAATTACATTTCACTCAAGTTGTTCTTATACATTCATACACTCGTATACAGTCACTCTCATTTGTTTTCTGCCTTATTTCAGCCTCACTGTCAGTCCAGTCTTATGCTTACCTATCACAGAAGAAACACACACAGTAATCTTGAACAGAAATATTTTTATATTCTAGCAAATAAAAAATTTATTAACCTCAGAATTTTGGTGTGTTTTTCATCATTTTTCTTGGCTTAATCTGTTTTATTTGTACATCCATCTGTTTCTAGACATCTTGTGATATTCACGCTAATTCACTGTAAACACCACAAGGTAGACATCATCTGTAGTGTCACATATATATTCTCTGGACATGCACTATACATGTATGCACATACATTTTATGTATATACACATATTTCTGTGCAGGGACAATACGATCAAATATCATGTTTAGGCTGAACCAAGAATTTCAATACATATGGAAACACAAACACATCTGTGCATATATGTGTGTGTGTGTGTGTCTACACAACAGGAATAGTGGTTCAATAAGTGAGCAACTGAGGAGCGACCACAATGGACCATGCTACAACTCAATGCAAGCATGACAATGAAACTCGGCATGGAAAATATAAATGGACAGTATAACCAAATGTACACATCAAGCTATATGGTCGAGCATCTTACAAGACAAGTCAAGTGCCAAGCATCATGGTGCAGTAGAGAAGAACTACACAATGACATGGTTCAGAGCATAGAAGACAAACCAAAATGTTTCAACATGTTTACAACCGTTCACTGCACAATCATAAGTTTTCGGGCAAGACAACAAGAATATAGTATTGCTCAAAACATAAAATGTTCAGCTATATCACAAATCTTGGTAAGACATAAGAATGTTTCAGCATGTGCAAGACAGCTTGCTCGAATAAGTGAATAGGTGACAAACATCTAGACAATAAGAGCATGCAATAGGTCAGAAAACACATGTGTGCGCAGCTTCATATGTGTAATGCATGATAGCATGAAACATCAAGCTGCTACAAACATGGCTGTAGCAAGCTACAACAAATCAGCATATAATGTTTACATGTGCAAGTTCTGAAAGGGGTGCACACATGTATGTGTAAATACAAGGGAGGGCAAGCAAGATTCAAAGCCTGAAATAAAAACACACTACAAAACTATTTGAACATGCAATGAACATATTCAGATGAGAATGGAGCTCTCACATAGTTTCACAAGCTCAGGTCAAAACAGCTTTGGCACGAATACAAGTGAACAACTGCTTATATACATGTGTGTACACAAAATAACCATGTCATTTGACATACAACAAACAGAGGCAATATTCAAGTGAATGCTTACTATATTTGGCAAGCAAGAGAACAAACTCAACAGAAAATTTGCAGGTATTTTTGTTTGGACAAAAAATCAAGTTCAAGTATTCCCAGCCATCGAAATCAAGCTTGGCATTCAATTTTTAATTTGTTTCCAGTATTGGACAAACTATATTTGGCAAGCAATTTTGACATTTCCAGAAATTCAATCATGAAATGATCAATGTGATTAAAGAGTCAAGTTAGGCAAGTGTTCAATAGTTTACAGAAGCTACAAATTTGGATAAAAAAGAATACACAAAACAGTTTTGGCAACGAATGTTTTCCAGAAAATTACAATCCAATTTTTATGGCAAAAACCAATTCGTGTTTGTCTATATTTTACAAAGGTGGAACTAAATATGGCAGTGCATAAATCATGCAAGAGTCAATGGAAAACAAATATTTTGTTTCCAAAATCAATCAGAAGATTCACACTTTTTTCAATCATGCAATTTTGGAAAAGGCAAGAATCAAATTCAAATTCATACAAGGGGATATTTCCAAGGGGCCACAAGAACAATATCTTTTTCCATAAATTCACACAAATCATAAATCTGATTCAACAAATAAGGCAAGCCATTTAAAACGAAACCAGAGATTCTAGGATATAGAAATCCTATTTAAATACCTATATCCTCATTGATAATAAGATCGAAAACACAAGCCACAAATTCGGAGAGCAAAAAGAAAATCAAAATCATAATACTCATGAGTTTCGATCACAGAGCATAGGCCAGATCGAAGTGACCAAAAGCAACAAGAATCAACAGCTATCAGAGAAGATTATCCAATTTGTGTGGGTCACGATCTGAATCGAAGAAAAACCCTAACTTGATCGTCATCGCCATTTTTTATCTCCAGAGAGAAAGAAGCAATCGGGCTTAACAAATGAAAGAGGTTCGGCCATGTTTTAATTTAGTTTAAAGGGGGTTTTTTAATTTGTTTTATTTTTAAGTTTTTTATTTTTTTAAACTCTTGTAAAATCATCGTTTGTGTTTTTAGTTTTTCGTAAAAACTAGGTCATCTAGTTATAGGATTTTAACTAGCAGTTTTCTAGTGTCTGTAACAACTAGAGTTTACTAGCTACGGGTTTGTAGCTAGGAGAAAATCGGATTTTGGGTTTAAAATCAGTACAGGGTATTGAACATAGGATTGGAAAAGGTGTGGGAGGGTGTTGTGAGTTTACAAGGATTTTTTTAAGCGTAGAAATTGTTTTAGTTCGAGTATAAAACCTTGGTGAATGCAGCAGTAGGCGGTGTTTTCCGAAGTTGGGTAAAATCTATGTTATTTATTTTCTACATTTATTTTATGTACTGCAATTTGTTTTGTGATATTTTTTAATATCTCTAATTGTTTTAATAAACCCTATTAACACCCCCCTTTAGGGTTAATCTAGATCCAACAAGTGGTATCAGAGCTTAGTATTTTATTAACTCTGGAGATGGTGTTCCCTAGTTGTCAGAATAGCGAGAGTTAGTCCAGTGATATTCTAATTATTTTTAATGGGATGGATTTTTTAATTTGGAAATCAAAAAATGAATTCTATTTAAAATTTGTAAATTTGAAAATTGGAATATTATTGAAAATTTGGGAGATTGTTAGATAAGAAGAATAAGGTTTTTAACGCTCATGCTATGCATATTATTTATTCCTATCTTGGTATTGATCAGTCAAAATTTATCTCTCATTGTTTAACAAAACATAATATTTGGAAAACTCTCGACAAGTTGTATGGAACAGACAACAACTACTCAAAATCCCAGAAGGTCAACTTAGATTTAGATCTTGGCTTGAAAGGAGAAATATATGAAAATTCAAATGGATCAGAGGATGGAGACTCAACTGATGATGAGACAGAAAATTTCTCTTATGAAGATTTGGTTTATATGTGTGCTAATTTAATAAAAACTGTTGATGATCTCCATCGGAAAAACAAATCTTTATAATCTAAAAATCATGAGTTGAATAGCAAAATAACCGTTTGGAATAAAAACTTTCAAATGTCATGAAATTAGAAAATTCTGACTGTGAAAATATTTTAAAATTGAAAATTGATCTCGTTCGTCTCAATAAAAACATTCAAAAGCTTGAAGAAGAAATTCAATAGATAAAAAGATTGAGTTAAAGTACAAACAATTCTTTGCAAAAAGAATTTAATAATTTTGACGCAATCAAAAATTTCAAACATGAAATTGCTGAAAAAGAAAGCTTGTTTAAAAGTGATTTGATTTTAAATGAACTTGAAAAAGAGATTGAAAATTTCAAGAAAATTGAATTTGGAAAACAAATTAAATTTGAATATGAAATCTTTGAGTCCAAGACCAAAATCAGACTGCTTGAAAACGAAAACTTGACTTTGAAACAAAATGATGCCAAAAGGGGAAATATTAGCATTAATCGTTGTTCAAATCTGATGAAAGAACATTCTGATCTTAAATTCAAAATCAGCGTTCTCGAACTGAGTTTAGAACGTTTTTCAACTAGAGAAAAATATTTGAATATGTTGTTGAAAATTCAATTTTCATCTAGTAATAGAAATAGTCTCGGTTTTGGGAAAACAAATGATTTTGAAAAATTGAGTTTTTATGATTATAAAATTCCTCAAATTGCTTTAAAAAGGATTGCTTTGAAAGTTTGAATTTCATAGGGTGTATGAATCACAAACGAGATAAAAGTTTGTTTGATAACAATATATTTAATCCATTTTGGACCTCAAAAACAAATAATGGTAATTCAACTAAATTCAAATAGATTTGGGTTCCAAAATGCACAAAGGTAAATCTGAATGGATTGTTATACAAATAGGTTTGGTTTCCGAAAGACGTGAACAAAACTGTTACTGGTTTCACTAATTTTGTTCCCTAAACTGTTAGGTGCCGGAGGAGGCTGAGGAACTTCTTTGCAAATTTGTATTCAAACTGCTTCACATCTTTGAATTATTCAGAGTTCTTTAGCCAAGTATGTTGAGTTAGAGATTCATTTGCTTACATCGAATTCTAGTACGATCTCTAAACTCATCACAGTTTAAAAAAAAATCTTTGTTTATTCCTCCTTCTGTCCCTTCTATTTAATTTTGTCTATTTCTGACTTGATTTGACACTGCCATATTATTTTTCCTTTTATTTTTGAGTTTCTTAACTTCAAATTGCAGAATTCATGGTTTTCTGGAAATTCGCTTTATTTGAATAGAACTCTCATGTTTTAATCATTTCCAATTCTTGAATTCAAAACTGTAAAAAAATTATAATTATTTTGAAGTTTAATTCTTTTCTGGTGTTTGAATTCCTAACAGTGCTGAAGCATTCCTACTATATCTTGAACATTATTAATTTGAATTCTAATTTGATGGAAGATCTGAAAAATTAATGAATTTTCACACACCTCTGATGTTTTGAGTTTCTTCTAATTCATTTTGGAAAGACTTGAAAATTTATACTCATTACATTTTCAATGGTGATAATTTCATTTTTTTATTGGCTTGGATATTTCTGATTTGAAAAACATTTGGCTTGATGGTATCGGATATTCATGATCATTTGTCTTAGACATTTGTTTGTTGAAATCATTTGAAATTGTTGATATTTTGAATCTCACACACCTCTTAGGTTTGAAATTAATAATCTTGTGTGATTGATTCTTAATATCCCAAAATTTACATTAATTCAAGTGATTTCAAATAAATTGTTTTATTTTTGAATCATGAATATCTCTTAAGCTTGATGTAAATACTCTGAAAATTTCTCTAGTGCTTGTTAGATATAATTGTGAAAAATTCTTTGAATTTCTGGTCCTGAGTCTCACTTTTTTTTCATGATCATTTGAATTAAAAATTTGTTTGTTTGAAATCATTTGAAATTATTAATTCATGAATCTCACACACATCATGGATTTGAAACTTATAATCTGGTGTGATCGATTAATTGAATCTTGAGATTTTCGTATTCCTTCAAATGATTTAAAATAAACTGTATTTTTAATCTTGGGTCATGAGACATCTTTTGTGACTTTTAGAAATATTTGTGAAAAATTATCTTGACAATTCTGTTTTGAATTTGACTGTTGAGCTGCTCTGGTAAAAGAAATCGCTTTGATTTTTTTCATAACTGCTTGTTTTTGGTATCATTTGCTGTTTAGATAAAAGGTTCAAAAAATTTCTGATTGACTTAACTATTTTGAATTTGAAAATCTGTGCTACATCCTAAAATTCACTCTGAAATCATGATCACTTACTTGGGTATTGTTTTATTTGAAAATATCTGATATTGTTTCATATCTTGAGTCTCACATACTCCTTGGCTTTGTTATTAATAACCTTGTGTGATCGATTCATTGAATCTTGAAGTTTTTCACTTCCTTCAAGTGATTTCAAATAAATCATTTCTTTAAATCTTGGATCATGATTTGTCTTCTTTGACTTGTTGTAAGTTTTTCTGAAAACTTTCCTATGAAACTTCTTCTGAATATCTATTGTTGCTCTGATAGATGGAATGGAACTGAATTATTTGATTTATTTGCTTGGACTTGGTGATTGGATATTGTTGTCAGAGATATCTTTTTTCCACCAGGGTGGTATAAAAATCCCCATTAACAAAGACATCAAGTGGTATCAGAATTGCTTTAAAATTTCTCACTCATCTGTTTTGATTCTTTATATACTGATTATTTTCTTCTTGTACAGTTTCTTCATATCCCTCTTCTCTTGTATTGATTTTTCAATTCTCTCTTGTAATTGATTTTTCAATTTTAAAATCATTTTCTGATTATTTATTCAGAAATTGAAATCAATAATAAAAAAGAACTGTATTTAGAACTCATAAAAATTATTATCAAATAATTGAAATTACGATGAGTTGTGACTATAGTATATTTCACAACCAGAGAAAAAATTATTTAAATTTTCATGATAATTGAACAATTTTTATAATATCTTTGAATTGGCGGTTATTTCACGAACATCTCCTTTATCTACCATTATTCTGTCATCCATCATGATTTTATATTAATGTGGAGAGTTTAATATTTTTAAAATAATCTTGAATAAACAATGGAAATATTTGTGATGGAATTGTGATTATATTATATTACAGAATTAGTGATAATTGAAAATTTTCAAGAATCCTGGTATAGTTGAGCATGTTTCATAATGTGATTAATTTAGAAATTTATTTCACAAACCATTTCTATACCTACCACATTTCTATCATCCATATTGGTTTTATATGCTGAGGAGTTTCTCTTTCGAATCAAAAAATAATAAAAATATAATATTCATAAGTGTTTCTCTAACCTCATTTAAAAATCCAAGCTCTGGTTATGCATGATTATGAGATTGCTTATTTTTAAGCTGCAACTGACCTCATTTAAAAATCCAAGATTTGGTTATGCATGGTTAGTGTGCTTTTAAATAAAAAGAAAAGGAAATAATTTGCTATAAATAATTTTTTTAATGAAATTCTCCTTTGTGTGTGAAAACCAGCCTATCAATCCATTTTCTAATTTGTGAAATGCGTTAATATTTTATGATGTATTATGATTTGTTGATTGACAGTTATTGGGACTTGAGATGATTTGATTATGTCACTTAAATTGAATTTATAATTTTAGTCCAAAATCCATCATTATTTTGTGCTTTTTTAATATAAAATTCATTTGAAAATAACTGAAAATCTTTTGTTTAAAACTCTCTCCATTTTTATAATTTTCATCGTAAATCCATCATTCTACAATGTGAAATTTGCCACTAGTTCTAAGTATATTATTAATTTTGTTTGACTGAATTAGATTTATGATGATCGTTCCTCCTCTTAATATGAAAATATATTTTTTAGTCAATTTTTCATCACTCTTTTAATTTCTGTATCCTTTTGATGATAACAGAAGAGGAAGAATAAGTTAAGATTTTGATCGATGAGTAGATATTCTTTGAATATTTTAATATTGAAGTTTCAGTTATTGTTTTTCACTCATGCACATATCTAAGGGGAGTTTTTGTAGTAGTGGGAGCATTCAAATAGCGGGAGTTTAATTATTCACTGTCAAACACATTTATTATAATATTATTTATAATATTATATTCATAATACTAGTTTATGTTTGTCATCATCAAAAAGGGGAGAAAGTTGTATCTGACAATTCTACGATTTTTGTTTGATGATAACAAACATATATTTATTATTATAAATGTGTTTGTAATTGTGTTGTCATACTACATCACATACAGAATATAATATTTATATATAAATAGAATACTACTGCACAAGAATTTAAATATTCAAACAGTATTTTATTTAAATATAATATTTTATTTCAACATCTCAACAATGCAAATTTATAACTCCACTATTTGTACATTTCACAGAAATACAATTCATTCACATTCAGTTTCATTTGATACACTATTCCTTACTACATCACTCTGTCACTCAATTACATTTCACTCAAGTTGTTCATATACATTCATACATTCATATACAGTCACGTTCATTTGTCCTTTATCTGCCTCATTGTCAGTCCATCCTTCTGCTTACCTGTCACAAAAGAAACACACACAGTAATCTTGAATAGAAATATTTTTATATTCTAGCAGACATAATTTTTATTCTAAAAATTTATTTACTTCAGAATTTTGGTGTGTTTCTCATCATTTTTCATGACTTGATCTAATTTATTTGGACATCCATCTGTGTCTAGACAGCTTGTGATATTCACAGTGATTCACTATAAATACCACAAGGTAGACATCATTCGCAATGCTCACATATATATATATTCTCTAGACGTACACTGTACATGTATACACATACATTGTATATACACATTTCGGTGTAGGGACAATACAATAAAATATCGTGTTTGGACTGAACTAAGAAATTCAATACATATGCACATGCGAACACATATATACATATACATCTGTGCATACATACATATATATATATATATATATATATATATATATATATATTTGTGTGTGTTGTATCTACACAGCAGAAATAGTGGTTCAACAAGTGAGCAACTGAGGAGCGGCCACAATGGACTATAACTCAATGCAAACATGACAGTGAAACTCGACATGGAAAACATAGATGGATAGTATAACCAAATGTACATAGCAAGCTATATGGTCGAGCATATTACAAGACAAGTCAAGTGCCAAGCATTATGGTGCAATAGTGAAGAACCACACAATGGCATGGTTCAGAGAAAAGAAGACAAAGAAAAATGGTTCAACATGCTTACAACTGTTCACTGCACAATCTTAAGTTTTCGGGCAAGACAATAAGAATATAGAATTGCTCAAAACATAAAATTCTTAACTATATCACAAATATTGGTACGATATAATAATGTTTCAGCATGTACAAGACAGCTTACTCGAACAAGTGAAAGTGTGACAAACAGCCAGACAATAAGAGCATGCAACAGGTCAGCAAACACATGTGTGCACAGCTTCATATGTGAAATGCACGATAGCAAGAAATATGGAGCTGCTACAAACATAGCAGCGGCAAGCTACAACAAATCAGCATATAATGTATACATGTGCAAGTTCTGAAAGGGGTGCACACATGTATGTAAATACAAGGGAGGGCAAGCAAGATTCAAAGCCTGAACTAAAAATACACTACAAAATTGTTTGAACATGCAATGAACACATTCAGATGAGAATGAAGCTGTCACATGGTTCAACCAACTCAGGTCAAAACTGCTTTGGTAAGAATACAAGTGAACAGCTGATTATACACATGTGTGCACACAGAATAACCATATCATTTGAAATGCAGCAAACAAAGGCAAAGTATTCAAGTGAATGCTTACAAAATTTGGCAAGCAACAGAACAAACTCAACAGAAAACTTGCAGGCATTTCTTTTTGGACAAAAAATCAAGTTCAAGTATTCCCTACAATCAAAATCAAGCTTGGCATTCAGTATTTAATTTATTTCCAGTATTGGACAAACTATATTTGACAAGCAATTTTAATATGTCCAGAAATTCAAGCATGAAATGATCAATGTGATTAAGGAGTCAAGTTTGGCAAGTGCTCAACGGTTTACAGAAGCTACAAATCTGGATAGACAAGAATTCACAAATAGGTTTTGGTAAGGAATGTTTCCCGGAAAATTACAATCCAATTTTTATGGCAAAAACCAATTCATGTTTGTAAGGATTTTACAAAGGTGGAATTAAACATGGCAGTGCATAAATCACACAAGAGTCAATGGGAAACAAATATTCTTTTTCCTAAATCAATCAGAATATTCACACGTTTTTCAGTCACGCGATTTTGGACAAGGCAGAGAATCAAATTTAAATTTTTGCAAGGGGATATTTCCAAGGGGTCACAAGAACAATATCTATCTCCATAAATTATCGCAAATCATAAAAGTCGATTCAACAAATCAGACAAGCCATGTAAAACGAAATCAGAGATTCTAGGATTTAAAAATCTTATTTAAACACTTGTTTCCTCATCGGCAATAGGATTGAAAACACAAGCCACAAATTCAGAAAGCAACAAGAAAATAAAAATCATAATACTCACGAATTTCAATCGCAGAGAATAGGCCAGATCGGAGTGGCCAAGAGCAACAAGAATCAACAACTATCAGAGAAGATTATCCATTTTTTGCGGGTTACGATATGAATCGAAGAAAAACCCTAACTTGAACACCACCACCATTTTTTATTTCCAGAGAGAAAGAAGCAGTCGGGCTTAACAAATGGAAGAGGTCCGGCCATGTTTTAATTCAGTTTAAAGGCGGTTTTTAATTTTTTTAATTTTTAAATGTTTTGTTTTTTTAAACTCTTGCAAAATCGTCGTTTGCGTTTCTATTTTTTCTGTAAAAACTAGATCATCTAGTTATAGGCTTTTAACTAGCAGTTTTCTAGTGTCTGTAATAACTAGGGTTTACTAGCTGCGGGTTTGTAGCTACGAGAAAATATGATTTTGCCTTTAAAATCAATACGGGCTTTTGAACTTAGGGTTAGAACAGTTGTTAGCATGTGTCACAAGTTTACCGGGACTTTGTAAGCATAGAGATTGTTTTAATTCGAGTATAAAACCTTGGGGAATGCAACAGTAGGAAGGGTTTGCCGAAGCTGGGTAAAATCTATGTTATTTATTTTCTTCATTTATTTAATCTACTGCAATCTGTTATGTGATATTTTTTAATATTTCAAATTATTTTAATAAACCCTATTCACTCCCCTCTAGAGTTGATCTAGATCCAACATTGTTCATCTCAAGATGATACACACAAAATCTCAATGAGCTATCTGCCTTGGTTGCAAACACAACTGGTTCACCTCATTCAGATATGCTTGTCTGCATGAACCCTTTTCCTTAAAGGTCACGAACTTGCACCTCTAACTCTCGTTGTTCCGTAGGCGCCATCCGCCTAAGAGGTATAACGATAGGTCTAGCATCCTCGACCAAATTGATTCTGAACACAATCTCATGATGCGGCGGCATGCCATTGACTTCTTCAAAGACATCCTCAAACTCATTACTGATCAACACAGATGACAAGTCTTCCTGTGGAATCACAAACGAATATAAAAAGCTCACGAAGACACCATCTTTCGGCTTACATCGAATCAAAATCTTTCACCCTTCCACATCCCCGACTCTCACCTTGAATTTATTGCAATTCACTCTTGCCGCATACCTCTTGAGCCAGTCCATGCCCAAAATCATCCCAAAACCAGCGAAGTTCAAAACAAAGCAATCATACACAAAAGATCAACCATAACTCGAAAACACTAGACCACGACAATGCATACATAAACGAACCCCCAACTGGATTAGTCACAATCAATGGCCTATCACAAATCTCGGGTTCAAAACCTGAGCGACATACAAGCTCATAACGAACTTCTCGTTCTTCTGATAAGGAGTCACAATATGCGAACGAACATACTCAAACAAAGATTTAGAATCAGAAACATATTCCAGCATTGGTCGACAACTTTGCTTTGACTCCACAAACTTTTGAACTGAACAGACTTCTGAGCGGTCGAAATGAACTTTTTCTCAAACTTGACTCTGAACTGAGACCTCGTGATCTCATCTTCTGGGGTCTCAAACATGACAGAGTTCCACCAATCCATGGCTCTACCCTCTAGCATCCTGAATGAAAGCTTTCTCTTAGTTGTGTCATCAATGCCCAAGTCACCAAAGATCCTTATGTAAGCATTCATCCATCTCTGAACCTCTTCAGTTGGCTTTGTACCTTTAAATGACTTTCTTCCAAGAGAAGTGAAGTCTTTGCATAGCTTCGTGAAGTCCACAACTCTCGGAACCTGCACTTGAACTCCTACATCAACCGCGGTTGCTCCAGGAGCTGGTACCCTTCTCATGAATGCTTCCATCATGGCCTCAAACATAGCTGGGTAGTTTGGTGCACCGCCATTGCCCACTCCAAGAATAGCCTGCTACCTAGCAATGTGTCTCGACGATTAGCGACTCATTCTAAATCTATAGTACAGAATGATTGGCCATGATGCTAGAAAACTGCTATGAAGTTCAAATGCCATTATACTATAGACTACTATATAGTATGCATCCATCAGAAATCTACAAGTACGTTTGCCTTACGTCATTTGTAACAACCCGTAAAATCTGAACCAATTTAAAAATTTTAAATTGGCTATTTTAGTGGATTTTAAATATTTAAAATAAATATTTTAAATAATAACGACGAAAAGTAAGTTTGAATCGACGTTATAAAATAAATATAATTAATTCTAATTATAAACAAGGCCTGAATGGCGCGGTAGTTTCAAAATTTGAATTCAAACTTTGACTGACTGTACCAGGTGCAAAGCAAAACGGATTTGAGTGAAACCAAAAATATTTAAATTTTTTAGTGAATATATTTCCAAAGAATCTAAAAAATCGAAGTTTCATAGCGGGAAGCAAAAGTTATGGTTAAATGAATTTTCAGAAAGGTCGCTATATGTAACACCCCGTATTTTTAATGTAATTAAAAATGTATATATATCCACAGATAGGATTAATATGGTGATGTATAATGAAAATTAATTAATATATGAAAAAAAAAGATTGGTTGCATGCGATGTAAATATGTTGCATGCACTGATTTGCAAACATAATGCATTAACATTAAAAGAAAAAGATTCATGCTTTGGTTTAATTTAAGTATTGTAACTAACATGAAAAAGAGAAGTAAGGAAAGAACAATAATTATCATTGTTCTAAGACTTATTAACAAAATACTTTGTAGCTCAGTTGGTTAAGGCATTGGATTTGTAACATGGAGGTCGGGGGTTCGAACCCCGGCGGCAGCATAATTTTTATCTCTGTTTTAAAGAGGGCCAACTGAACATGCAAATATATGTACATATACAAATTCAAAATTTGAAAGGATAAGAACGTACATATAAGGAAATAAAGAAAATATATGTATATACATGAGAATATATATATATATATTTATATATATATATATATATATGCAGAAATATATGTATACAAAAGATAAAATTTAAGATAAGGCTATAGTAAATGAAATATGGCAAGAATTAAATAACGGTGCAACATCGTTTGAATTTTGAAAATAAAATGAAAGTTGTGCGTATATATATATACGCGTAAAATGGTCGTTAAAGGAATTGTATACATATAAGAATATTTCATGTGAATAAAACAGTTAAATAAATTCCAGAAATTCAAAAGTTCGAAATTCAAATTTCTACGCCAAAACAGCTTGTGGGACCCAATGCTGACTTAGCACTGCATGTACGATAAGATTTGGCTAGATTCATCTGCGAACCTGGACTATTTTCTTAACTAGGTTCAATGCTGACTCAGCGCTGCGTGTACGATAAGGTCTTGAGCAACTATATAAACAGCCCTGGTCTTCTTCTCTATTCACAATTCTTCCCTACCCTTATGCTGCAAAGATTCTTAGTAAACATGGCTTCCTCTCCTCCTCTTAATCAAATAATAAATAAAATAATATATATAAAATAAATCAAGATGAGGAGGTGCTGCTCAAAGACTTTCAAAGAGGAGATTCAAGCTAGAATTCAAGTGAAGATTCGAATGACTGCAATGACCATTTTTCTACGAATCATAGCAACGCCATCTTTCTATTCTAATCTAATCTCTGTAAGTCAGTTATTTCTAGATCTGAACGTTTCTCTTTTCGTGACATGAAATTAAAGGGATAAAAGAGTATGCCAATTCTTTCTATTGAATCAGTGCCTATTTCTTTGGACCAAATTAAGAACTGTTATGATTTCGAGGACAAATAAGACTGTAACTATGAAACTATGGACCTTAGAACCATACGTCTCTTTGACTATGAACATTGCCTAAGACTATGAACATTGCCTAAGACTATGAACATTGCCGAAGACTATGAACATTGCCTATGACTATGGACATTGCCTATGACTGTGACTGTGACCATGAGAATTATTTCCATGACTATAGCCTATACCTTTAATTAGGTAGCAAAACTATTGTCTATGACATAAATGGGACAACTGTGATTAAGTACCTATGGTTCATGACTAGGAAAGTGTTTAAATTTTGTGACTGTGAACCCGATTATCTATCTTGTCTATTCCTTGGTTTTAGACCTTGGGAATTTACCTATTAAGTTAGGTCTACCCATGTTCTTGAACCTACGCCTTTATTCTGTCTATTCTTGGTTTTAGACCTTGGGAATTTACCTATTAAGTTAGGTCTACCCATGTTCTTGAACTGACGTCGTTATTCGACCCTTTTTATGCCAGTTAGTATGTCTATCTTTTGCATAGCATCTTTGGTTCATTCCCTATTTTCTACGAGCCTAGCTTTATTTATAATCTAGACTGAATCACGATTATACGAACGGTGGGAATGCGGTTTGGGCAAAATATGAAATTTACTAGAAACATAGTTATAAACTAGGAAATTGGCATAAATTGGGAACATGTATTATGGCATGTTCATAGAAATGCAAATTGGATAAATTTGACATGAATTATAAGATGTGTAATTTGAATCTAGTATTGACATGTAAATCTAGCATTTACATGAATAGTGAACTAGAGTAATAAGTCTAGTTTGACGTAAATTAGAATGTTGAATCGGAATTAGATTAGCTAATTTGGCACGATAATTATATTGGCATAAATGTGAAATTGGCCATAATTGAGAATAACTGTCAGGATTAGAAAAATCATGGTTAGTGACACTTAATTTGGTAAAATCCATATACCAAAAAGCATAAATATGATATAGAGGGGAAAACGGGCCGTAAGAATAAATGTAGTCAATATGATATAGAGGGGAAAACACGAATATGCCTAACCCGAGGTTAGACTGAGTTGTGATGTAAACCTGCCCGGAACCAACCGGCACATCCAGTATTCGCAACAATACCTGTCTAATGTGAGTGGTAGTGGCTTTAATTTATTTAGTTAAAGCAAGAACAAGAATAGTAGGGTTAAGTTAACTAAGACACTTAACCAGTTCAACATGATAACTAGACTGATGGGTGGGGTTAGGTTCAGACTGACACTTAACCATTAATAATAACATGATAGTTAAAACAGACGGGCCAGGTTAAGTTAAAAAGGAATACTTAACCAACACAGAGTAAATGGGTAGGGTTAAGAAATAAATACTTAACCAATATAACTTGGTTTGTGGTAGGGTTAAGTCAACATGAGTTACTGACAACACTTAACCAGTTTAACAGGGTAAATGAAGAGGGTTAAGTTGGCTTGAATTGACTAATGACACTTAACCAATCCAAATTGATGGGAAAGGGAACTAAGTAGAAAACCTTAGTTAAGTAAACAACGATTCTGGAAACTAAGTGGTAAATCTTAGTTAGTAAAACTAAGTAGTAATTCTTAGTATAACACGGGAAGGAGTGAATGTCCGTCTGAATAGGAAGAAGGCTCCAACGAATTGGGTTACGAAGCCCGAGGCTTCGAGGGGACGTGAGGGTACTCTTGGTATCCCTCTGTGAGGCTGCAGATGATCCGCCTGGGCCAACGGAGGTTAAGGTCTGCATAGTAAAACCAGGGGTATGACTTGGTTGCAATACATGGCAACCTAAAGACTAGGATGGACCGGCGTGATTCGACGAGAAAACGGTAGCCCTGCGATAGCGACTCGTCGTCTACCATCCATCTTCAGTCAATCGAGATACGTGAAGCGGAAAGGCGGAGAACTCCAAAAGACCATATACTTGCTATCTAGTTATGGGTGAGGATGGCCATAGGATAGTGGGGCACCGGGGGCCGGCGTATAGTTCTCATTTTACAAGGTGTGCCTTTCATTAGTTGAGGGAGGGGTCAAGTGGGACCATAGCCACTGAAAATAAAAACAGACCTTAGCATCTGCATCGGCAGATATCTGAAAGCTCCCGACCGAGTTCTGTATTCCTTGATTTTCCCTAACATAGGACTCGGACCACACATTACGGGACATGTGCATCTAGACAAGCGATAACGCTTCGCGATATATGCGTGGGGAAGTATAGGAACATATACCACTCTAGCTAGTGTGTCCTAGACTTGGGGGCATCGATTGGACTAGGGGGCATAAACCCTAAATCCGAGAAGCGTTCAGCAGATAGCGTAAACTCTAGTTGAAACTAGAAAGCACTTGGTAGAAAACCCTAGATTAAATCTAGGTAACAAATAAATAAATAGGTGCCTGAATGCGATGGAAAATACAGTGATTGGGATCACGTTATCGTTACTAGTTGGGACACTAGTTAGGCGGTGCAGAGATATAGGAATTAGTATGACAAGGAAATAGCGAAGCGGCGAAGTATTAGAGCGAAGCGGCGGAAGTATCAGAGTATATCCAGTTTATCTTATCTTAGCATATTCCGTGATTATCTCGTCTAATCTTGCCAACCCTATCATCATGGTGTTATCTTGTATTCAGTTAATTCATGTCGTTTTGTTTTTCCCATGTTCACGTGCTAGAAGTTACTGAACTTGCTCAGGCTTTATGTCTGACTCTGTTTTTCTTTCGTCTTCTTTTCTTCCGTTCCCCCCCCCCCCAGGTAGTAAAGGAGGAGTAGTATAGCTCAGGTTAAGTTGGACTGTCACTCTTTCCCAGCTTGAAGATTTGCCGAAGTTTTGCTTGGATTCTCTTTTCAGATGCTATGGATGGCTCTTGCTAAAAATTAGGGAAATATAAATGTATTTTTATGCTTATTTACTTTGTAAGATAGATAATACTCTGATATTGTAAAGAAATCATTGTACAAACTATTTTTTCAATAAAGCAACGTTTTATTTTCCGCTGTTTAATTTCTGTCTGTCTTGTAATTTATCTACATCTTTTACCCAAAATGCTCCACAGAACTTAGTGCATTCCCTTTGTGAGAGACACTAACGGACGTGGGGTGTTACACGTGGTATCAAAGCTGAGGGTTACCGGATCAGATAAAGATTTGAAAAATTATTTTTCAAAACAGTTTTTAAAGAAGCATTTTTAAAAGAAAAGTTTTGTTTTAAAAGGCATATTCCCCAAAGCCATAAGCACTATCTTTTGATTCTCTGTTTGAGTCCTCGTTTCCTTCTTTCTTGAGTCTCTGAGGCTCCTGGCTTTCTGGGAGGTAACCTCATCGAAGGGCAAAGTGGTGCCCGACTTCCATCTATAGCCGTAGTAGTTTCACCTACAGCCAGTTTTCTTTCAAGCTTTGTAGGGGATTTTGTACGATGGAGGCAGCTTTCGAGATATTTGTCAACATGGTTACACATGGAAGGGGATGAGGAGTTTGGCTAAGGAGCATAACCCTAGGATGAGGAATTCATGGATGTAGACTTAGCACACGAAGGAGGAAGAAATTATAAAACCTAAGACAAGAGGAAGTATCTTTACTAGGGTATGATAGGGCATATACTTAAGGACAAGGGCAAGAACGAGGACGAGATTTTCAGAAGGACAAGTACATGCTTTCGCCACCAAGCATACCTAGGAGAAAGGTAGTAAAGTTCTATTGGAAGAGTCTAGTTTTGTTGTTCGTACTCTTTCCTTAGGTTCTAGCGCTTCCCATTTGTTCATGTCCACTTCCATAGTTGGGTCTCTGCACCATAGTACTTGTATAGTAGAAAGATCCCACTAGAGTCTCAAATCCAATTGGTGGTCCGACCAGCTTATTTTTTTGGTTAGTAGGGATTTGAGAATAGCTATCGAGTTTGCTTATATCATCTCACGTAGATCGTCTAAATTCGGGAGAGATATTCCTT
Source organism: Allium sativum (assembly GCA_030737875.1). NCBI lineage: Eukaryota > Viridiplantae > Streptophyta > Magnoliopsida > Asparagales > Amaryllidaceae > Allium > Allium sativum. The sequence goes on along the minus strand of CM060910.1, from coordinate 890,202,917 downwards.
GGGTGCTTGTCTGATATTGGTTTAGGCCTTTGGGGCTTGTACTTGAGGAATGTCAAGTTCGGTTTGGATGGTTTGCGTGAGAGATGAATAGTTGTGGCAGGCACTCCAAAGAGCACGTAGTGACCTTTCGACTCTTAAAGTTATGGCACGACGGATAAGAGGGAAACCTCTAATCATCTTAGTACATATACTTGGTACCGTGATTGACATTTGTTTATTTTGGAAATGGAGATCCGGAACTTCACAATCGTAAAGTTAAATTAGTTAAGATACAGTGGAGTAAAGCTCAAGAAGGCTAGATACTAGCATCATACCCTTTTCCTTGAGGGTGCATCCTTGATTTCTTTGTTTTAGGAGCTTTACGCATAATTGTTTCTCTTTTTCCAAAGTATATCCTCTAGGTCGTATCTTCGATCTTTAGGTAGAAACTCTTTTGGGTGTAAACATGTATTTGAAACATGTTATGGTTGATGGTTGCGAGTGGTTGCTAATGGTTTATTGTGGATGCATATACATACGTATTAAGCACTAGATCAGTTCAGACGCTTTCATATTGCATTTACAGATATGTATTTATTTGTAACTTGAACTTGATATGTTATCATATGGGTGTTTCATATGGATGAATGGCCGTGCACGCATAGAGTATTTACATAACTAGGGATGCTTGCATACATGGTTGGATGCATGGCACTGACATGACTCGCATTAAGGAGGTCGACTGAATCAGTAGACCGCCTGATTTTACAGTAGATAAAGACATATACACACACTTCTTGCATATGTTCATACAGCATTAGAAATCTCTTAAGGACAATGGATGCCTGTGATTGGATGGTTGAGTAGATGAGTGATTGGATGGTATGACACATTCTTCCTAACTAGAAGATTTCGGGGACGAAATCCTTTTAAGTGGGGGAGAATGTAACACCCCGTATTTTTAATTTAATTAAAAATGTATATATATCCACAGATAGGATTAATATGGTGATGTATAATCAAAATTAATTAATATATGAAAAAAAAAAGATTGGTTGCATGCGATGTAAATATGTTGCATGCACTGATTTGCAAACATAATGCATTAACATTAAAAGAAAAAGATTCATGCATTGGTTTAATTTAAGTATTGTAACTAACATGAAAAAGAGAAGTAAGGAAAGAACAATAATTATCATTGTTCTAAGACTTATTAACAAAAGACTTTGTAGCTCAGTTGGTTAAGGCATTGGATTTGTAACATGGAGGTCGGGGGTTCGAACCCCGGCGGCAGCATAATTTTTATCTCTGTTTTAAAGAGGGCCAACTGAACATGCAAATATATGTACATATACAAATTCAAAATTTGAAAGGATAAGAACGTACATATAAGGAAATAAAGAAAATATATGTATATACATTAGAATATATATATATATATATATATATGCAGAAATATATGTATACGAAAGATAAAATTTAAGATAAGGCTATAATAAATGAAATATGGCAAGAATTAAATAACGGTGCAACATCGTTTGAATTTTGAAAATAAAATGAAAGTTGTGCGTATATATATATATACGTGTAAAATGGTCGTTAAAGGAATTGTATACATATAAGAATATTTCATGTGAATAAAACAGTTAAATAAATTCCAGAAATTCAAAAGTTTGAAATTCAAATTTCTGCGCCAAAACAGCTTGTGGGACCCAATGCTGACTTAGCACTGCATGTACGATAAGATTTGGCTAGATTCATCTGCGAACCTGGACTATTTTCTTAACTAGGTTCAATGCAGACTCAGCGCTGCATGTACGATAAGATCTTGAGCAATTATATAAAAAGCCCTGGTCTTCTTCTCTATTCACAATTCTTCTCTACCCTTATGCTGCAAAGATTCTTAGTAAACATGGCTTCCTCTCCTCCTCTTAATCAAATAATAAATAAAATAATATATATAAAATAAATCAAGACGAGGAGGTGCTGCTCAAAGACTTTCAAAGAGGAGATTTAAGCTAGAATTCAAGTGAAGATTCGAACGACTACAACGACCTTTTTCTACGAATCATAGCAACGCCATCTTTCTAATCTAATCTAATCTCTGTAAGTCAGTTATTTCTAGATTTGAACGTTTCTCTTTTCGTGACATGAAATTAAAGGGATAAAAGAGTATGCCAATTCTTTCTATTGAATCAGTGCCTATTTCTTTGGACCAAATTAAGAACTGTTATGATTTCGAGGACAAATAAGACTGTAACTATGAAACTATGGACCTTAGAACCATACGTCTCTTTGACTATGAACATTGCCTAAGACTATGAAAATTGCCTAAGACTATGAACATTGCCTAAGACTATGAACATTGCTTAAGACTATGAACATTGCCTATGACGATGGACATTGCCTATGACTGTGACTGTGACCATGAGAATTAATTCCATGACTATAGCTTATACCTATGATTAGGAAGCAAAACTATTGTCTATGACATAAATGGGACAACTGTGATTAAGCACCTATGGTTCATGACTAGAAAAGTGTTTAAAATTTTGTGACTGTGAACCCGATTATCTATCTTGTCTGTTCTTTGGTTTTAGACCTTGGGAATTTACCTATTAAGTTAGGTCTACCCATGTTCTTGAACCTATGCCTTTATTCTGTCCATTCTTGGTTTTAGACCTTGGGAATTTACCTATTAAGTTAGGTCTACCCATGTTCTTGAACTGACGTCGTTATTCAACCCTTTTTATGCCAGTTAGTATGTCTATCTTTTGCATAGTATCTTTGGTTCTTTCCCTATTTTCTACGAGCCTAGCTTTATTTAAAATCTAGACTGAATCACGATTATACGAACGGTGGGAATGCGGTTTGGGCAAAATATGAAATTTACTAGAAACATAGTTATAAACTAGGAAATTAGCATAAATTGGGAACATGTATTATGGCATGTTCATAGAAATGCAAATTGGATAAATTTGACATGAATTATAAGATGTGTAATTTGAATCTAGTATTGACATGTAAATCTAGCATTTACATGAATAGTGAACTAGAGTAATAAGTCTAGTTTGACGTAAATTAGAATGTTGAATCAGAATTAGATTAGCTAATTTGGCACGATAATTATATTGGCATAAATGTGAAATTGGCCATAATTGAGAATAACTGTCAGGATTAGAAAAATCATGGTTAGTGACACTTAATTTGGTAAAATCCACATACCAAAAAGCATAAATATGATATAGAGGGGAAAACGGGCCGTAAGAATAAATGTAGTCAATTTACATTAAAAGGGTAATTGGGAAATAAGTAAATTAGGATTAATTTACTTATAGAATTTGTCTTAAAAGAGGAAATGTAAATTTAGACAAAATTAAAGGTTTATTAACGACATCTCTTTTAATGACACACCAAAAAGTTCTAGGGTGAAAGAGAGGATAGTGTCTAGGCTTGAGTTTGGAAAATACAAGTTTCCTGCTCTCCCTGGCTATCCCTAACTGATCCGACGAACGGGATGGTCACTTTCAAAACTTGATTTGAAAATAAGTTGAAACCCTTTGAACATAGAAAACACGAATACGCCTAACCCGAGGTTAGACTGAGTTGTGATGTAAACCTGCCCGGAACCAACCGGCACATCCAGTATTCGCAACAATACCTGTCTAATGTGAGTGGTAGTGGCTTTAATTTATTTAGTTAAAGCTAGAACAAGAATAGTAGGGTTAAGTTAACTAAGACACTTAACCAGTTCAACATGATAACTAGACTGATGGGTGGGGTTAGGTTCAGACTGAAACTTAACCATTAATAATAACATGATAGTTAAAACAGACGGGCCAGGTTAAGTTAAAAAGGAATACTTAACCAACACAGAGTAAATGGGTAGGGTTAAGAAATAAATACTTAACCAATATAACTTGGTTTGTGGTAGGGTTAAGTCAACATGAGTTACTGACAACACTTAACCAGTTTAACAGGGTAAATGAAGAGGGTTAAGTTGGCTTGAATTGACTAATGACACTTAACCAATCCAAATTGGCGGGAAAGGGAACTAAGTAGAAAACCTTAGTTAAGAAAACAACGATTCTGGAAACTAAGTGGTAAATCTTAGTTAGTAAAACTAAGTAGTAATTCTTAGCATAACACGGGAAGGAGTGAATGTCCGTCTGAATAGGAAGAAGGCTCCAACGAATTGGGTTACGAAGCCCGAGGCTTCGAGGGGACATGAGGGTACTCTTGGTATCCCTCTGTGAGGCTGCAGATGATCCGCCTGGGCCAACGGAGGTTAAGGTCTGCGTAGAAAAACCAGGGGTATGACTTGGTTGCAATACATGGCAACCTAAAGACTAGGATGGACCGGCGTGATTCGACGAGAAAACGGTAGCCCTGTGATAGCGACTCGTCATCTACCATCCATCTTCAGTCAATCGAGATACGTGAAGCGGAAAGGCGGAGAACTCCAAAAGACCATATACTTGCTATCTAGTTATGGGTGAGGATGGCCATAGGATAGTGGGGCACCGGGGGCCGGCGTATAGTTCTCATTTTACAAGGTGTGCCTTTCATTAGTTGAGGGAGGGGTCAAGTGGGACCATAGCCACTGAAATAAAAACAGACCTTAGCATCTGCATCGGCAGATATCTGAAAGCTCCCGACCGAGTTCTGTATTCCTTGATTTGCCCTAACACAGGACTCAGACCACACATTACGGGACATGTGCATCTAGACAAGCGATAACGGTTCGCGATATATGCGTGGGGAAGTATAGGAACATATACCACTCTAGGTAGTGTGTCCTAGACTTGGGGGCATCGATTGGACTAGGGGGCATAAACCCTGAATCCGAGAAGCGTTCAGCAGATAGCGTAAACTCTAGTTGAAACTAGAAAGCACTTGGTAGAAAACCCTAGATTAAATCTAGGTAACAAATAAGTAAATGGACGCCTGAAGGCGATGGAAAATACAGGGATTAGGATCACGTTATCGTTACTAGTTGGGACACTAGTTAGGCGGTGCAGAGATATAGGAATCAGTATGACAAGGAAATAGCGAAGCGGCGAAGTATTAGAGCGAAACGGCCGAAGTATCAGAGTATATCCAGTTTATCTTATTTTAGCATATTCCGTGATTATCTCGTCTAATCTTGCCAACCCCATCATCATGGTGTTATCTTGTATTCAGTTAATTCATGTCATTTTGTTTTTCCCATGTTCACATGCTAGAAGTTACTGAACTTACTCAGGCTTTATGTCTGACTCTGTTTTTCTTTCGTCTTCTTTTCTTCCGTTCCCCCCCCCCCCAGGTAGTAAAGGAAGGAGTAGTATAACTCAGGTTAAGTTGGACTGTCACTCTTTCCCAGCTTGAAGATTTGCCAAAGTTTTGCTTAGATTCTCTTTTCAGATGCTATGCTGGCTCTTGCTAAAAATTGGGGAAATATAAATTTATTTTTATGCTTCTTTACTTTGTAAGACAGTTGATACTCTGATATTGTAAAGAAATCATTGTACAAATTATTTTATCAATAAAGCAACGTTTTATTTTCCGCTGTTTAATTTCTGTCTGTCTTGTAATTTATCTGCATCTTTTACCCAAAATGCTCCACAGAACTTAGTGCATTCCCTTTGTGAGTGACACTAACGGACATTGGGTGTTACACTATAGAATTTATATAGCTCGTGAAAATGGCCATTTTGCAAACGACCTCGTAATTCGACGAAACCACTTTTGTTGGATCCGGGATGTTAAATTATTACTAGGTTTCAAATTTCATAATTTTTGAAGCAAGTATGTGAGCGTGGCAAAGGAAAATGTGTTTGGTCGATTTCTATTAAATTGGATCGACCAGAAAAGGGCCATTTTTCAAACGGTCTCAGAATTCGACGAAACTAGTTTTGTTGGGACCGTATCGTCAAAACATAGCTAGATTTATTTTTCTGGAATTTTTCGAATCAGTTTGTGGCCCCGGCAAATTGAAATGTACGTTCAAATTAAATATTGAATGTTTTATATTTTAATATGAAGGAAAAGTGACTGAAACAGTCAAATGGGCCTACGAAACATATCCCATTGTGTTCGGAATGGGGGTATTTAGCTAGGGACGACAGTCGTTGGGTTTGAATTGGTGTTCGTGTTTGACAAGGGGTATTTTCGGATTTTTAAAATTTATAAATATAAAAAAATATCATTGGTCAATGTTCATTTCTCTCTCTTCCCAAATTATAGCCGATCGATGACGACAAGGCTTCAAACCATCCTCCCTCGATTCCTCCTACACGCACCGAAACGCCATGGCCCAGTTGAACTTTTTGTAGATCCCTCCGAGCTCTTCAAATCCGTACCTGGAGCACCCACCACCGTCGCTCCTACCTTGAGTTATCCCCTTCGAAAGAGGCATCGTTCGAAGCCCTCTACCACTCCCAAGGCGCGCGCGAGTTCATCAGGAAGGGTACCCTCTGGTGCGCCTCTCCAAGGCTGACAACGTGGCATAGGCCGATCGCCCTCAAGATCCACCGTTTGCGCGCAAATCGAAGACCTAGTTTTGAAGGTTTCGTGGAGGTAATGGCCTATTTTAATTTCAATTATTTTATAGCACTTTAAAGCGCAGCGGTTTTTGATTTCACTGTAAAAATCATATCTTTTTCGTTTCTTGACGAAATTCAGTGAGACAAGAGACAGTGGTCTCGTGTGGACGTCTTCTACATTCTAGAAGAGACCCATATTTTTCTGAGTCTTCTGCTATTTTTGGTGGAGTGGAAACCAATGTGAGATTTCTAATTTATAAATGATATGGAAAACAACGATGTATAAATTATATAGTCGATGTATGAGTTATATAAGCGTTGTACACCACATGTATAAGCGTTGTATAAGTTGTATGTTCGATGTATAAGTTATATATGCATTGTAAAAATTATACATGCGATGAAATGACATTGAAATGAATTAAATTGAATCGAAATATATTTATATACGAATATATATAAACACTCCCCTCGTCCACAGACCATGGACAATATTTTTTGGTTGTGATTGGTGTGAAAATTGGTTGATAGCGAATGGTTGATCGGAATTGTTTGTGGTTGAGAATGATTGATTGTGGTTGAAAATTACCCATTTGTGGTTGAAAACAAAATTAGAATAGATTGTGGAAATGAAAATAAAACATGCCGCCTGCATGCGAACTAGATGCATGAATCCCCATTGTCAAAAACCGCGAGGTTTTAAGGTAGAGCGAGGAGCCGTACTAGGGACGGTCCCAGTTTTAACTACTCTGCCGTTATGCTGCCGAAATTTTCAATAATATTCATGTGTTAGAATTATTTTCATGTGTTGAAACTATATTCATGTGTTGAATAATAGTCGTGTTTTGAAATAAATTGTTATATAATAAAAATCATTTTTTTATCATCTATATGAACTATATAAAATAGTCGTGTTTTGAAATAAATTGTTTTATAATAAAAATCATATTTTTGTCATCTATACGAACTATATAAAATAGTCGTGTTTTGAAATAAATTGTTTTACAATAAAAATCACATTTTTATTATTTACATGAATGGTTAAAAATAGTGAAGTGTTGAAATAAATGTCTGTTGGATAAAAGTATCATTTTTATCAAATATATAAAGTGGATATAGTTTTGAAATCGAAGAAAGAATTATATTTATATATATATTAATATAGATATAATTAAAATATAGTGAATAACGAAGCTGTAGTTCGTGTTTTGAAATCTTGATTTCAAACTATTAGTGCGGGATATCCGACCATCGGATTTTCTCGAAACCACGACCGTTGGGTTCGCCTTGGGAATATCTTTCCAACGGCACCAACTTTGTAAAGATCGAACGATTGGATTGTCTGGAATGTTTAATTCAAATCTGAAGAAAAACAGCGCTAGAATCGATTATATTTATATATATAAATATAATTAAATTAAATTGAATAACGACGCTGCAGTTCGTATTTTGAAATCGTAACTTCAAACGATTAGTGCGGGAGATCTGACCGTCGGATTTTTCCCAAAACTGAAACCGTTGGATTCGTTTTGAAAAGATCTTTCTAATGATGTAAATTTTGTGAAGATCCAACGGTTAGATTTTCATATATGTGTAAATCAAATCTGGAGGAAAACAGCGCCACGGTCGCGTTATGGCCTGAAGCGTTGTGTGAATGAATTGGCTATTTTTAAATAAATAAAAATAGCGATAAATCGTGATAAAATATTATAAACGATATGGAATGGAAATAAACTGAATTTGCTCGGTTTATATGATATTTGATGGTTGAATGTATTTGGTGTGAAAATTACATTAAAGAACAGAATTGGTGATGTCGAATAATTTAAACATTGAAATTAACTGATTTAAAATTCTAGATATACGTGAATTATTTGAAAGGGCCGAGTTAATTCTCATTTTAAATAATTGATCGACGAGTGAAAGTTGAAGATATGAAGATGGTGCAAGACCGATGATCTTCACGTCGAATGGAGGGGTGCTACTGATGCTCATGATAGGAGTGGCTACCTTGACGGGGTTGAAGTAGTAACCACCCGAACGTACTTGTTGATTGTACGGATATGCGAGGTATTTAGTGCCTCCGGTTTCGTTCAGACCCAGAACGAACGTGTAAATGGACTTTGTGTCTGACATTGGACTTTGTTTTGTGCTGATTGATCTATATTATATATATCTGTTTGGTGGCGGAGAATTTATTCTCTTGCTTAACGCCCTTCTCTGAGACGTACGAGCTCAGAGGTTATATATCGATGGAAACCAGTCGCATTGAGTGAATTGCCTGTGTGGCATGCCTAAGTAGCAGATGATCAAGGCTTCTGTTGAAAAGCAAAGTCTTGTGGTTGATGATCAAAGCACGGCCTATGTGGTGTAGCTCTGTGTATAGCGTTGTTTCGCGAGCCTCACACCCCGGTATGGACCAGAAACGGGAGAGGACTTCAATGAGGACATGCGTTTCTTTCTAGCTAGAGGTGGTGTCGGTGCTTAAACTGGCTGACATTTATACTATTTTCACCTGTGTGGTTATTGTTATTGCGAGGCGCCTCGGATATATCGGTGGCTATGTGAAGCCGATGGAGTCATTTATTGGCTCATTTGCGCCGCAAAGGGCGGGGGAACGTAGTGTTCAGGCATTTTAATCCACATCGGTGGACAGGCCCTGACGATCCGAGGCTTGACTGAGTACTTGCCTGAGACATGGTAGGCTAGATTGTCTCGAAGCGGTGAGGAGGATCCCTGGCCTTGGTTCATGACGGAAATCCAATTTCCAAATACGACATCATGCGGTTTTGATTGTATACCTATACATGGCGACATAGTGGTATGGGGCATTAATGCCGTCTATGATTGACACTTATGATTTGAATTTGTTTTTGAAACTTATAAACACTAGTAATAATATCAAATGCTTTTGTTTTATTCGTATCAAGCATATTTTGGCCATTATAAGGTAAAACTCTATCCTCCGGTTTGTGTTGCATTGTGAGATGGAAACTGAGTCTTATAATGGCTTCATTTTTATAAAAAGCATTGCGATGTTAAAAGAATTATTTGTTTTAAAGCACTGGCAATCCAATGGAGTAAACCCGTTCCCCGAAAGTGGCGTGGTCCTGTGATTGGCCATATTTGATAGTGTGTTAAGTAGATTTCTCATACCAATCCCATGACTGACTCGTAGTTTGTTTCACTTGCAAACTCGGGTGCCCCTATTTCTACACGGGCAGCCTTGTATTTAGGTTTTAGCAGGCTCTTTCTAGATAGGTGAAGCAGAAGATGGATTCCATCATTTATCTCTTTTATGTTGTTCAGCTCCTGTTGTACATATTATGTTTTCTTTTCCGCTTTAGACATTTGTGTATAGATGAACTGTATTTTGTACTAAGTATGATCCTGTATACTGTGTAACTCTGATGATTATGTTTATCCAGTGTATTCTATTGTACATTATCTAGTGTATTTAATTATTTCTGTTCTGTTGTTATATGTTTATGTGTTATATTCCAAATATTACCCTTGCACCGTCTTATCGGGGTTTGGGGTCGTCACAAACGTGGTATCAAAGCTTTGGTTAAGCTTAGTTCTGGAATATAACATATTAACGAACTCGTCAGAAACAGAACCAGTAGTGTTCTAAGACGAGTAACTCATTACAGATAGGATCAGTAATATCCTAGTATGAGTACAGCAGAATGAAATACAACTCGATAGACACATTTACATTCAAGTATAGGAATTAATTGATACATTTTTGAAAAGTTAAAAACAAATTGATTGATGTATGTGTTGTGTGATTGTGGATTTGAATTATTAGAATGGTAATTAAATTAATCAATAAGAGAATGAATGGTAGAACTTATTCGATTAAATCACACATTGAACTGAGTTAAAAATAGATAGAACTGTATACATGTGCATTATATATGTTTGAACAGGTAAATGGATTAGCTGTTGAGTAAAGATTTTATTTGCATGCCCGACAAATAGGTAAACCTTAATGAGTTGGATGCACAATTTTATTATTATATCAACTCCTGTGAATGCCATTGGATGCGGAGTGCTGGTTGTTCTGTGTGTAATAATAAATGTCGCCATAGGATAGTAACAATTAATTTTGAACTACATTACATGGCATACTTCTTGAAGATAGGCATACTTCATCATATACCACATAAGCATTTGGAGCTTGTGTGACGAGGTTGAAGATTTAACATACAAGCGAGAGGCTTGTATGGCGATGACTATATATTGCAGGTTGAACCGGTGACTGATATGGACCATATAAAATATAACGATAAATTGCCAGATTAATAAAAAACCCACACGGGTCTGGAGTTGACAATAATCACGTCTCTCTAGTCATTAGATACGACACATAGACTATTTATTTCCCACACGGGACGAGGTGATGAGAATTTATTCTCTGGAGTAATTAAAAATACACACTCCCTCAGGCTTAGACAGGGTCTCGAGAATTTATTCTCTGGAGTTATTATCTATACACGCTCCCCTGTAAACACCAGAATATATCACTATAAATATGTGTATGCTTTATAGGATTTATTGGGTATCCAATACGGCCCAATAAATTTCCAAACCCCTCCCCGTTCAAAGGAGGTTATGGCGAAATTTTTCGAAAATTCCGGGTGTTAGCCAAATTTTTGAAGAATTTGAAAATTCTCAGAAACCGAAAAGTTGGAGAATGGAAGCCAGATTGGATGTAGAGTTGATTAATCAAACCACTTTCGACTTTGTTCCTTTTCGGGGACGAAAAGTTTTAAGTGGGGAAGATTGTAACAACCCGTAAAATCTGAACCAATTTAAAATTTTTGAAATTGGCTATTTTAGTGGATTTTAAATATTTAAAATAAATATTTTAAATAATAACGACGAAAAATAAGTTTGAATCGAAGTTTGAAAATAAATATAATTAATTCTAATTATAAACAAGGCCTGAAATGGCGTGGTAGTTTCAAAATTTGAATTCAAACTTTGACTGACTGTACCGGGTGCAAAACAAAACGGATTAGAGTGAAACAAAAAATATTTAAATCTGTTAGTGAATATCTTTCTAATGAATCTGAAAAATCGAAGTTTCATAGTGGGAAGCAAAAGTTATGGTCAAATGAATTTTCAGAAAGGTCGCTATAGAATTTATATAGCCCGTGAAAATGGCCATTTTGCAAACGACCTTGGAATTCGACGAAACTACTTTTGTTGGATCCGGGATGTTAAATTATTTCTAGGGTTCAAATTTCATAATTTTTGAAGCTAGTATGTGAGCGTGGCAAAGGAAAATGTGTTAGGTCGATTTCTATTAAATTGGATCGACCAGAAAAGGGCCATTTTTCAAACGGTCTCAGAATTCGACGAAACTAGTTTTGTTGGGACCGTACCGTCAAAACATAGCTAGATTTATTTTTCTGGAATTTTTCGAATCAGTTTGTGGCCCCGACAAATTGAAATGTACGTTCAAATTAAATATTGAATGTTTTATATTTTAATTTGAAGGAAAACTGACTGAAATAGTAGAATGGGCCTACGAAACATATCCCAATGTGTTCGGAATGGGGGTATTTTGCTAGGGACGACAGTCGTTGGGTTTGAATTGGTGTTCGTGTGTGACAAGTGGTATTTTCGGATTTTTAAAATTTATAAATATAAAAAAATATCATTGGTCAACGTTCATTTCTCTCTCTCCCCAAATAACAGCCGATCGACGACGACAAGGCTTCAAACCTTCCTCCCTCGATTCCTCCTCCTACACGCACGGAAACGCCATGGCCCAGTTGAAATTTTTGTAGATCCCTCCGAGCTCTTCAAATTTGTACCTGGAGCACCCACCACCGTCGCTCCTACCTCGAGTTATCCCCTTCGAAAGAGGCGCCGTTCGAAGCCCTCTACCACCCCTTAGGCGCGCGCGAGTTCATCAGGAAGGGTACCCTCTGGTGCACCTCTCCAAGGTCGACAGCATGGCATAGGCCAATCACCCTCAAGCTCCACCGTTTGCGCGCAAATCGAAGACCTAGTTTTGAAGGTTTCGTGGAGGTAACGACCTGTTTTAATTCCAATTATATTATAGCACTTTAAAGCTCTACGGTTTTTGATTTCGCTGTAAAAATCATATCTTTTTCGTTTCTTGACGAAATTCAGTGAAACAAGAGATAGTGGACTCGTGTGGACGTCTTCTACATTCTAGAAGAGACCGCATATTTTTCTGAGCCTTCTGATATTTTTGGTGGAGTGGAAACCAATGTGAGATTTCTAATTTATAAATGATATGGAAAACAACGATGTATAAATTATATAGTCGATGTACGAGTTATATAAGCGTTGTACACCACACGTATAAGCGTTGTATAAGTTGTATGTTCGATGTATAAGTTATATATGCGTTGTAAAAATTATATATGCGATGAAATGACATTTAAATGAATTGAAGTGAATCGAAATATATTTATATACGAATATATATATATATATGCTCCCCACGTCCACAGACCATGGACGATATTTATTGGTTGTGATTGGTGTGAAAATTGGTTGATAGAGAATGGTTGATTGGAGTTGTTTGTGGTTGAGAATGATTGATTGTGGTTGAAAAATACCCATCTGGTTGAAAACAAAATTAGAATACATTGTGGAAATGAAAATAAAACATGCTGCCTGCGTGCGAAGTAGATGCATGAATCCCCATTGTCAAAAACCGCGAGGTTTTAAGGTAGAGCGAGGAGCCGTACTAGGGATGGTCCCGATTTTAACTACCCTGCCGTTATGCTGCCGAAATTTTCAATAATATTCATGTGTTAGAATTATTTTCATGTGTTGAAACTATATTTATGTGTTGAATAATAGTCGTGTTTTGAAATAAATTGTTATATAATAAAAATCATATTTTTATCATCTATATGAACTATATAAAATAGTCGTGTTTTGAAATAAATTGTTATATAATAAAAATCATATTTTTGTCATCTATATGAACTATATAAAATAGTCGTGTTTTGAAATAAATTGTTTTACAATAAAAATCACATTTTTATTATATACATGAATTGTTAAAAATAGTGAAGTTTTGAAATAAATGTCTATTGGATAAAAGTATCATTGTTATCAAATATATAAAGTGGATATAGTTTTGAAATCGAAGAAAGAATTATATTTATATATATTTATATAGATATAATTAAAATATAGTAAATAACGAAGCTGTAGTTAGTATTTTGAAACTGTGATTTCAAACGATTAGTACGGGAGATTCGACCATCGGATTTTCCCGAAACCACAACCGTTGGGTTCGTCTTGGGAATATCTTTCCAACGACACCAATTTTGTAAAGATCCAACGGTTGGATTGACTGGAATGTTTAATTCAAATCTGAAGAAAAACAGCGCCAGAATCGATTATATTTATATATATAAATGTAAATATAATTAAATTAAATCGAATAATGATGCTGCAGTTCGTATTTTGAAATCGTAACTTCAAAAGATTAGTGTGGGAGATCCGACCGTCGGATTTTCCCAAAACTGAAATTGTTGGATTAATTTGAAAAGATTTTTCTAATGATGTAAATTTTGTGAAGATCCAACGGTTAGATTTTCAGATATGTGTAAATCAAATCTGGAGAAAAATAGCGCCATGGCCGCGTTATGGCCTGAAGCGTCGTGTGAATGAACTGGCTGTTTTTAAATAAATAAAAATAGCGATAAATCATGATAAAATATTATAAACGATATGGAATGGAAATAAACTGAATTTGCTTGGTTTATATGATATTTGATGGTTGAATGTGTTTGGTGTGAAAATTACATTAAAGAACAGAATTGGTGATGTCGAATAATTTAACCATTGAAATGAACTGATTTAAAATTCTAGATATACGTGAATTATTTGAAAGGGCTGAGTTAATTCTCATTTCAAATAATTGATCGACGAGTGAAAGTCGAAGATATGAAGACGGTGCAAGACCGATGATCTTCACGTCGAATGGAGGGGTGCTACTGATGCTCATTATAGGAGTAGCTACCTTGACGGGGTTGAAGTAGTAGCCACCCGAACGTACTTGTTGATTGTACGGATATGCGAGGTATTGAATGCCTCCAGTTTCGTTCAGACCCAGAACAAACGTGTAAATGGACTGTGTGTCTGACATTGGATTTTGTTCTGTGTTGATTGATCTCTATTAAAAATATATCTGTTTGGCGACGGAGAATTTGTTCTCTTGCTTAACGCCCTTCTCTGAGACATACGAGCTCAGAGGTTATATATCGATGGAAACCAGTCGCATTGAGTGAATTGCCTATGTGGCATGCCTAAGTGGCAGATGATCAAGGCTTTTGTTGAAAAGCAAAGTCTTGTGGTTGATGATCAAAGCACGGCCTGTGTGGCATAGCTTTGTGTATAGCGTTGTTTCGCGAGCCTCACACCCCGGTATGGACCAGAAACGGGAAAGGACTTCAGGGAGGACATCCGTTTCTTTCTAGCTAGAGGTGGTGTCGGTGCTTAAACTGGCTGACGTTTCTATTATTTTCACATTTGTGGTTGTTGTTGTTGCGAGGCGCCTCAGATATATCGGCGGCTATGTGAAGTCGATGAGTCATTCGTTGGCTGTAATGACCCAGAAAATCTGAACCAATTAAAATTTTTTAAATTGGCTAAAATAATGGATTTTAAATATTTAAAATAAATATTTTAAATAATGGCGATGAAAACTGAGTTTGAATCGACATTTGAAAACGAATATAATTAATTATAATTATAAACAAGGCCTGAGATGGCGTGGCAGTTTCAAAAATTGAATTCAAACTTTGTCGGACTGTATCGGGTGCAAAACAATCCGGATTTTAGTGAAACCAAAAACATTAGGATCTAATTGATGATATCTTTCTAACGAATCCGACCAATCGAAATTTGATAGCGGGAATCAAAAGATATGTCCAGTTGAAAATTCTGAATAGTCGCTATGGAATTCAGGCCCTTAAAAATGGACATTTTATAAACGACCTCGGATTTCGATGAAACCACTTTTGTTAGATCCGCAGTGTCAAGTTAATGCTAGGTTTCAAATTTCATAATTTTTCGAATCAATAAGTGAGCATGGCAAAAGAAAACGCATTTGACCAGTTTCAGTTGATTTTAATCGACTGGAAAATGGCCATTTTTCTAACGGTCTCAGAATTCGACGAAACTAGTTTTGTTAGGACCGTATCGTCAATACGAAGCTGGAAAATATTTTTCGAGAATTTTTCTAGTTAGTATGTGACCCCGGTAATTTGAAAAGTACGTTTAAAATTCAATATAGTTATTTAAATGTAAATTCAACGGAAACTGATTGTAACGATCAAATCAGCTTGCGATACATATCCCATTGTGTTCGGAATGGGGGTAAAACGCTATGGGCGACAGGCGGTGGGCCTCGTTTAGAGGTCGTGGGTAAAAGTCAACTTTATATAATTAAAATAATTAAATAATAATAATAAAAAAATTAATATTCCTTCCCTCTCCTTTTCTCTTTCTGGCCCCCCCGATTTCATTAATCAGTAAACAAAAAAAACAGAAAAGAAGAAGGACGGAGCAGCAGCGACGCCACCGCCCTGACGACCGCCGAACCCCCCACCACGCGCCGATCCCGCTCCTCCCCCTCGCGACGCATCCGCTCCCCCGTTCGAAACCCTAGCGCCGCCTTCCCCGTTCGAGACCTCGAAGCCGCCTCCCCCGTTCGAAACCCTAGCGCCGCCCCCCTCGAAGCCAGCTCCGAGCTTAGCTGTCACCCCCCCTTCTTCGAGATACAGTAAGTATTTTATTGTATTTTTATTTTTATTTTAATTCTTTAAAACTAATTTCGATTTTAGGGTATAAAAACTGATTTTAAAGGGTTATAAAAACTGATTTTTAAAAGCGTTTAAAAACTGATTTAGAAAAGGTTTGAACTTTAAAATAGAAAAGGTTTGAACTTTAAAATAGAAAAGGTTTGAGCTTTAAAATAGAAAAGGTTTGAGCTTTAAAATAGAAAAGGTTTGAACTTTAAAATAGAAAAGGTTTGAACTTTAAAATAGAAAAGGTTTGAGCTTTAAAATAGAAAAGGTTTGAACTTTAAAATAGAAAAAGTTTGAGCTTTAAAATAGAAAAGGTTTGAACTTTAAAATAGAAAAGATCAGATTTTTAGAATGGAAAAGATCATATTTTTAAAATAGAAAAGACGGAATTTTTATTAAGTAGTAGAAGTAAGATATGATTTTTATATTTTTAAAGTAATAAAAATATAATTTTTACATCATAGGAATAATAAAAATATAATCTTTATTTTTGAAAAGGCGGAATCTATATTTTTGAAATTCGATTTTTATATATTGAATAGCATAATAAAATTCGATTTTTATATATTGAATAACATAGTAAAAATTCGATTTTTACATATGTAGAGAATACGGGCAACAAAGCGACAAAAAGAGAGATTGGCGAAGATTTTATGCAAAGAAGAGTCGTGGGATTGAATTAGCTATTCGGTGAGATTTCTGATTTAAAAATATATATATGTGTGTGAAATGAAAGTGAATTGCTATATATATATATATATATATATATATATATATATATATATACGCCCCTCGTCCACAAACCATGGACGATATTTATTGATTGAAATTGTTGTGAAAATTGATTGATAGCGAATGATTGTTTGGGATTGTTTGTGATTGATATTGGTTGATTGTGGTTGAAAAATACCCATTTGTGGTTGAGAAATATTTGGTTGAAACCACATAGGATTAGTTTGTAGAAATGAAATAAATATATACATGCCGCCTGCGTGCGAATTAGATGCATGATCCCCATTGTCAAAAACCGCGAGGTTTTAAGGTAGAGCGAGGAGCCGTACTAGGGACGGTCCCGGTTTTAACTACCATGCCGTTATGCTGCCGAAATTTTGAATAATATTCGTGTGTTTGAATTATTTTCATATGCTTAAACTATATTTATTCATTGAATAGAAAACATTCATGTGTTGAATTGATATTCATTCGTTGATTAGAAATTCATGTGTTGAATGGTATTCATATTTTGAAATAAATTGTTTGATGATAAAAATCACCTTTTATCTATATATAAAATCCTATTTTTGTCACCTATATGAACTATATAGAAAAATAGTGTTTGGAATGAATTGTTTTACAATAAAAATCACATTTTTATTGTATGCATAAATCGTTGAAATGTGAAGTGTTAAAAATAGCCACTTGTTCAAAATAAACATATATAAGTTGAAATATTCATTAATTAGCTAATGAAATGATTTGCACCTATTTATGTAACATTAGAATGAATGGTGTTTTTAAACCAAATAGAAATCAAATATGAAGTTGAATAGAAAATGATAAATGATAAGGACTGTATATATATGTACATGCATATTCATTGAACAGGTTATAGCAAAGGGGCTAGAGAAGAGGAATAAATTTTTGTGCCCGACAAATTGGTACACATTTACTGTTTTGTTTGGGTGATGATTTTATGAGCCTGTTGGCTAGCCGCTTGGCTTTTTCTTTTTCTTTTTGAGATTAGAAGGACCGGGAAAGCTATTTGCAATTTCCCGATGCTCCCGGTGCAGGGGAGGTTATGGCGAAATTTTCCAAAATTTTAAGGTGTTAGAAAAATATTTGAAGTGAAAACGATATGGAAATCATTGAATGAACTATATTTATATAAATATATAAATATAAATAAAATTAAAACGAAACGAGGCCGTGCAGTTCGTATTTTGAAACCGTGATTTCAAACGACTAGTGCGAGAAATCCGACCATTGGATTTTCCCGAAACCTCAACCGTCGGGTTCGCCTTGGAAATATCTTCCCAACGGCACCAACTTTGTAGAAATCCAACGGTTGGATTGTATGGAATGTTTAATTCAAATATGAAGAAAAACAGCGCCAGAAACGATTATATTTATTTATATATATAAATATAATTATATTTAATCGAATAACGACGCTGCAGTTCGTATTTTGAAATCGAAACTTCAAACGATTGTACCGGGAGATCCGACCGTCGGATTTTCCCGAAACTGGAACCGTTGGATTCGTTTTGAAAAGACCTTTCTAATGATGTAAATTTTGTGAAGATCCAACGGTTAGATTTTCAGATATGTGTAAATCAAATCTGAAGAAAAACAGCGCCACGGCCGCGTTATGGCCCGAAGCGTCGTTTTGAATAAATGGGCTATTTTAAAATAAATAAAAATAGCGATAAATCATTATAAAGTACCATAAACAATATGGAGTGGAAATAAACTGAATTTGCTTGATTTATGTTGTATTTGATGGTTGAATGTGTTTGGTGTGAAAATTACATCAAAGAACAATATTGGTGTTGTCGAATAATTTAACCATTGAAATAAATTGATTTGAAATTCTAAATATACGTGAATTATTTGAGAAGGACGAGTTAATTCTCATCTCAAATAATTGACCGACGATTGAAAGTCGAAGATAAAGACGATGGTCGAAGACCGGAGATCTTCACCTCGTTTGGATGGTAACCGAGGTCCTGATTGGGAGGCATCCCGAAATATGGATAATGAGTGGTGATCGTCCAGACGTACGTGGTGATCGAAGGGTTTGCGAGGTATTTAGTGCCTCCAGTTTCGTTCAGGCCCAGAATGGACTTGTAAATGGACTGTGTGTCTGACATTGGAATTTATTCTGTGTTGATTGATTTCTGTTAAATATACATCTGTTTGGCGGCGGAGAATTTATTCTTTTGCTTAACGCCCTTCTCTGAGACGCACGAGCTCAGAGGTTGTATATTGACGGACATCAGTCGCATGGCATGAATTGCCTGTGTGGCATGCTAAGATGCAGTGATCGGGGCTTCTGTTGAAAAGCAAGGTCTTGTGGTGATGATCAAAGCACCGCCTGTGTGGCGTAGCTTTGTGTATAACGTGAATTCGCGAGCCTCACACCCCGGTATGAACCTAAAACGGGAGAAGGACCTCAGGGAGGGCATGCGTTTCTTTCTAGCTAGGGTGGTGTCAATGACCTACCAGCCCTGACATTTATATACTTTTCACCTATGTGGTTGTTGCTGTTGCGAGGCGCCTCGGTTTGATCGGACGATCCGGGTCCGATGGAGTCATTCGTTGGCTCGTTTACGCCCCAAAGGGCGGGGAAACGTATTGTTCAGGCATAATAATCCACATCGGTGGACCGGCCCTGACGATCTAAAGGCTTGCCTGCGCGCTTGCCTGTGGCTCGAGCTAGAGAGTCACGAATCCGGTAAGGACTATCTTTTGCCTTGGTTCATGACGGAAATCCAATTTCCAAATACGTGATCGTGCGGTTTTGATTGTATATATATATATGGCGACATGATATATGGTACCCATGCCGTCTATGATTGATAGTTATGATTTGAAATTGTTTTCAAAACATATAAACACTAGCAATACTATCAATTGCCTTTGTTTTATTCGTATCAATCATATTTTGGCCATTATAAGGTAAAACTCTATCCTCCGGTTTGCGTTGCATTGTGTGATGGGAACTGAGTCTTATAATGGCTTCATTTTTATAAAAAGCATAGCGATGTTTAAAAGAAAGATTTGTTTTTAAAGCACTGGCAATCCAATGGAGTAAACCCGTTCCACGAAAGTGGCGTGGTCCTGTGATTAGCCATATTATATATGTGTTGAATGGATTTCTCATACCAGTCCCATGACTGACTCATAGTTTGTTTCACTTTCAAACTCGGGTGCCCCTTTTTCTACACGGGCAGCCTTGTATTCAGGTTTAGCTGGTTCTTTCTGGATAGCTGGAGCTGAAGATGGATTCTATCATTTATCTCTTTTTATGCTGTTCAGCTCCTATTGTACATATTTTGTTTATTTCCGCTATAGACATTTATGTATAGCTGAACTGTATTTGTACTAAGTAAGATCCTGTATACTGTGTAACTCTGATGATTACTTTTATCCAGTATATTCCATTGTTCATTATCTGGTGTATTTATTTAATTCTGTTCTGCTACTATCTGTTTCTGTGTTATATTCCATAGATAACCCTTGTTTCCGTGAGAACGGGATTTTGGGTCGTCTCATCGTGGTATCAGAGCTTTGGTTAAGCTTAGTTCTGGAATATAACATTTGAACCAACTCGTCAGAAATAGAACCAGTAGTGTTCTAGGACGGGTAACTCTATACAGATAGGATCAGCAATATCCTAGTATGAGTAAAGCAGAATGAAATTACACCTGGATAGATACATTTACATTCAAGTATTTGTCTCTATATTTTGAAATATCTTTTCTGTTGACCTGACACTTGATCTGCTATTTGCAGAAGAACTAGAAAATGAGTGCCAGAAACAGAAGAAGTAATACTAACCCGGATATTGAAGCTCTATTCATGAAGTATAGAAATCTGGGTGGAAAGTCGTTCTCGGGCGAAGAATCTATTATGAGAACACAAGCTTGGATTCGTTCGGCTGAGAAAATCTTCGAAGCATTAAAGCTTAGGGATGACCAGAAAAGATTACTGGCCTCCTGGGCTCTCAAAGATGAAGCTTTATTCTGGTGGGATTCAGTAATCAAAGGTAATCCAGAAGGTGATATCACCTGGGACAGATTCAAAGTGATTTTCTTAGAAAGATTTACTCCTCCTGAAGCGACCGAACGGCTATGCGATGAATTTTCTTATCTGATACAAGGAGATATGACCATTCCCGAATATCATAAGAAATTCAATGAACTTTCTCACTTTGCTCCTCATCTAATTCAAAATCCGAAGAGGAAAAATATGAGATTTATTCACGGGCTACAAAGGAAATACCAGAATAAAGTATTGGGGCATGTGAAGCTTCCTTTTTCGGAAATGATATATATGGCCTATCAGTATGAAGATCTCCATAAGAAAGGAATGTTATGCGACGAAGAAGAAGTCAGTTCTAGTGACATAGCAGAGTCGGAAACTGATATTCCTGAGGCAAGTTCAATGTCTGAAGTCGGTAAGGAGCCCGAAGTAAATCGAAAAAGGGCCAGATCCGAAAAAGAACCAGTAACGACAGCTATATGCTCTAACTGCAATAAGCAAGGACATCTCTCGATAAGTTGCCGATCTCTAAAGAAACCAAAAAGGGATGAGTCTAAATCCAAGAATAAGTTTCAAGCGACCCGGGAGTGTAATCTTTGTCATAAGACGGGTCATATAAAGAGAGATTGCTGGATGTTGAAAAAGACCAAAACAGTTCAGGTAAATGAAGTAGCAGAAACTTCTGAGCCCTCAGCTAATCAAGAAAGGGCCGATGTTTTAGAAGGCACGCTTACTGTCAAAAACATTCCAGTCAAAATACTGTTTGACACAGGCGCGTCACGAAGTTTCATTGCCAAAGATGCAGCTAAGAAACTGGATTTGAATTTGAAAAAGCTCAAGGAACCAATGACTGTTCAGAATCCGGTTGGGGGTTCCATCGATCTCAGTTGGGTTTCTTTCTCTCGTTATCGGTTCCCTACCATTGCAGCCGTCATGAATTTTAAAGAGTTCGATCTTATCTTGGGATTAGACTGGCTGACCAAATATGAAGCTGAGGTTAAATGCGCCGACAGAGTCGTAAAGGCGAAGATTAAATCAGGTGATTATATAACCATTCCCTGTGAAGGTCAGAATGCTAATAGAAAAGACTTCTGGGCAACTTTGAATGTTTCTGCAGCCCAAATAGAAAATATCCCTGAAATCACTGAGAATATTCCTGACCTCATTAAAGATATTCCGGTTGTCAAGGATTATGCGGATGTGTTTGAAGAAGTTGTTCGCTTACCTCCGCAGAGAGAAACAGATTTCAAGATTGCTTTGATTCCCAATGCAAGGCCGGTAGTTCACGCTATTCGAAGAATGTCCTTGAAAGAGAAGGAGGAATTAGACAATCAAACACGACAGCTGGTATGGAAAGGTCTGATCAGACCTAGTTTCTCTGATTGGGGTGCAGCAGTGGTATTTGTCCCAAAATCTGACGGTACTCTACGTCTATGTGTGGATTATCGTGATCTGAACAAGCAAACCATAAAGAATAAATATCCATTGCCCCGAATAGATGATTTGTTAGATCGATTAAATGGAGCACAAGTATTTTCAAGAATGGACCTAGCTACAGGTTTCCATCAACTTCGAATTGCCGAAGAGTGTGTTCCAATGACAGCATTCAGAGGCCCCGACTTATTCTACGAGTGGTTAGTAATGCCATTCAGCTTATGCAACGCTCCCGCTTACTTCGTCGATCTGATGAACAGAGTATTCAGAGGAGTATTGAATAAATTTGTTCTGGTTTTTATTGACGATATTTTGATCTTCTCTAAATCTAAGGCCGAACATGAAAAGCATCTGGAACAAGTTCTAGAAATTCTGAGACGGAATGTATTAAAAGCAAAGTTTTCCAAATGTATCTTCTGGCAAGATGAAGTAAAATTTCTGGGCCACGTTGTATCGAAAGAAGGAATTGCTGTGGATCCAAGCAAAATCACGGCTATTCAAAATTGGAAACAGCCCAGCACCCCCACAGAAGTCCGCAGTTTTCTCGGATTGGCTAGCTATTATCGGAAGTTCGTTAAAGACTTTTCGAAGATATCTGGTCACTTAACGAAGCTTACAAAGAAGCATTCTAAATTCAAATGGACTCCAGAAAGTGAGGAGGCTTTTGAAGAACTAAAGTTAAGATTGACGACAGCTCCAGTGTTAACCATCATCGATGGCAACCAAGATTTGAAAGTCTGGACTGATGCTTCTAGAGAAGGCCTTGGGGCAGTGTTAATGCAAAGGGGTCAAGTAATTGCTTATGCTAGCCGTCAACTGAAGCCACACGAGAAGAACTACGTAACCCATGATCTTGAGTTATTGGCTATAGTATTCGATTTGAAAATCTGGAGGCACTATCTTCTGGGTGAGAGATTTGAACTATTTACAGACCACCAGTCATTAAAGTATCTGTTCACTCAGAAGGATTTAAATTTGAGGCAGCAGCGTTGGCTGGAGTTTCTTACAGCATATGACTTTGAAATTATATATACTCCAGGAAAAGCCAATGTCGTGGCCGATGCATTAAGCCGAAAGAATGAAATGATCGCCAGTTTTATTATCACAACTTCATTGCTAGATAAGATATCTGCTCTTCAGGAGGATGATCACTTCATTTAGAAGATCAGAGGGATAATTCAACAAGGCGAACCCTCGAGTTTTCAAGTAGACAACGATGGGATTTTAAGGCTCAAAGGTCGAATCTGTGTCCCTAACATTCCTGAACTTCGAAAGGAAGTACTGGATGAATGCCACAAGTCAAAACTCGGTATCCATCCGGGAGTAAGCAAAATGTATAATGACATCAAACGCACTTTCTGGTGGAAGTCGATGAAAAGGGACATTTCCTTATACGTTAGCCGATGCCCTACTTGCCAGCTAGTTAAAAGCGACCAACAGAAATTGGCTGGATTATTACAACCACTGGAAGTTCCTGGTTGGAAGTGGGAGCATATTTCTATGGATTTCATTGATGGTTTGCCCATAACAAGAAAAGGAAATGACAGTATTTGGGTGATCGTAGATCGTTTCACGAAGACCGCCCATTTCATACCTGTCAGATCAAACAGAACTGCTCAGAGCCTGGCGCAGATATACTACAGGGAAATAGTTAGACTACATGGAGTGTCGCTCAGTATAGTAAGTGATAGAGATACAATCTTCACTAGCAAATTCTGGGAAGCATTTCAAGTCGAGCTGGGAACGAAGTTGAACTTGAGCACCGCTTATCATCCTCAGACAGACGGTTAGACTGAGAGGGTGAATCGTATTTTAGAAGATCTATTGCGGGCTTATGTTATAGATTTCGGTGGATCATGGGAAGACCATCTACATTTGGCTGAATTCTCTTATAACAACAGCTACCAGGCAAGCCTGACAATGTCGCCATTCGAAGCATTGTATGGTAGACCGTGCTGATCTCCTGCTTGTTGGGTCGAGCCAGGGAATAGACTTGTGTTGGGTCCTGATATGATCCGAGAAGCTGCCGACAAGGTCGATTTTATTAAGAAGCGATTACTCGCCGCTCAAAGCCGACAAAAGAGCTATGCCGATAGAAGAAGAAGAGATATATCCTTTGAAGTTGGCGACTATGTATATTTGAAAGTATCGCCGATGAGAGGAGTCATCCGGTTTGGTAAAACTGGAAAGTTGGCACCCAAATTCATTGGTCCGTTTCCTATTCTGGAACGGATTGGGACTCTCGCTTATAGGGTCAAACTGCCTGATTGGTTGCCTGGAGTTCATGATGTATTTCATATATCTCAACTTCGAAAGCACGTACATGATCCAGACTTGATCGTGGAAGAAGCAGCTTAGCAGGATATTGAAATTACTCCAGAATTAGCTGTGAGGCGAGAGCTGCTAAAGATCATTGGCAAGGAAACCAAAGAGCTGAGAAACAAGAAGGTTCACTTAGCAGGATATTGAAATTACTCCAGAATTAGCTGTGAGGCGAGAGCTGCTAAAGATCATTGGCAAGGAAACCAAAGAGCTGAGAAACAAGAAGGTTCACTTAGTCAAAGTGCAATGGAGTGGAGATCCGCGAGATTGTACTTGGGAAACTGAGGAGAGCATTCAGAAAGCTTATCCTAGATGCCGAGTAGATATCTCTGATTGACTCTGGTGCAAGGTACATTTAACCTACTTTGCATTACCATTTAATTCTCTAATCTGTTGTTATTTTCTTTTCATGGATGTGCACTTTTATATTCTATACTCTGAATGATTTTTAAAGGAAAATTGGATTTGATTAGTATATTTTTGAAGGCTAATACAATCGGATTGGTTGTTGTGTTGTGTGATTGTAGATTTATCAAACCACTTTCGACTTTATTCCTTTTCGGGGACGAAAAGTTTTAAGTGGGGGAGATTGTAACGACCCAGAAAATCTGAACCAATTTAAAATTTTTAAATTGGCTAAAATAATGGATTTTAAATATTTAAAATAAATATTTTAAATAATGGCGATGAAAACTGAGTTTGAATCGACATTTGAAAACAAATATAATTAATTATAATTATAAACAAGGCCTGAGATGGCGTGGCAGTTTCAAAAATTGAATTCAAACTTTGTCGGACTGTATCGGGTGCAAAACAATCCGGATTTCAGTGAAACCAAAAACATTAGGATCTAATTGATGATATATTTCTAACGAATCCGACCAATCGAAATTTGATAGCGGGAATCAAAAGATATGTCCATTTGAAAATTCTGAATAGTCGCTATGGAATTCAGGCCCTTAAAAATGGACATTTTGCAAACGACCTCGGATTTCGATGAAACCACTTTTGTTAGATCCGCAGTGTCAAGTTATTGCTAGGTTTCAAATTTCATAATTTTTCAAATCAATATGTGAGCGTGGCAAAAGAAAACGCGTTTGACCAGTTTGAGTTGATTTTAATCGACTGGAAAATGGCCATTTTTCTAACGGTCTCAGAATTCGACGAAACTAGTTTTGTTAGGACCGTATCGTCAATACGAAGCTGGAAAATATTTTTCGAGAATTTTTCTAGTTAGTATGTGACCCCGGTAATTTGAAAAGTACGTTTAAAATTCAATATAGTGATTTAAATGTAAATTCAACGGAAACTGATTGTAACGATCAAATCAGCTTGCGATACATATCCCATTGTGTTCGGAATGGGGGTAAAACGCTATGGGCGACAGGCGGTGGGCCTCGTTTAGAGGTCGTGGGTAAAAGTAAACTTTATATAATTAAAATAATTAAATAATAATAATAAATAATTAATTAATTAATATTCCTTCCCTCTCCTTTTCTCTTTCTGGCCCCCCCGATTTCATTAATCAGTAAACAAAAAAAAACAGAAAAGAAGAAGGACGGAGCAGCAGCGACGCCACCGCCCTGACGACCGCCGAACCCCCCACCACGCGCCGATCCCGCTCCTCCCCCTCGCGACGCATCCGCTCCCCCGTTCGAAACCCTAGCGCCGCCTTCCCCGTTCGAGACCTCGAAGCCGCCTCCCCCGTTCGAAACCCTAGCGCCGCCCCCCTCGAAGCCAGCTCCGAGCTTAGCTGTCACCCCCCTTCTTCGAGATACAGTAAGTATTTTATTGTATTTTTATTTTTATTTTAATTCTTTAAAACTAATTTCGATTTTAGGGTATAAAAACTGATTTTAAAGGGTTATAAAAACTGATTTTTAAAAGCGTTTAAAAACTGATTTAGAAAAGGTTTGAACTTTAAAATAGAAAAGGTTTGAACTTTAAAATAGAAAAGGTTTGAGCTTTAAAATAGAAAAGGTTTGAGCTCTAAAATAGAAAAGGTTTGAACTTTAAAATAGAAAAGGTTTGAACTTTAAAATAGAAAAGGTTTGAGCTTTAAAATAGAAAAGGTTTGAACTTTAAAATAGAAAAGGTTTGAGCTTTAAAATAGAAAAGGTTTGAACTTTAAAATAGAAAAGATCAGATTTTTAGAATGGAAAAGATCATATTTTTAAAATAGAAAAGACGGAATTTTTATTAAGTAGTAGAAGTAAGATATGATTTTTATATTTTTAAAGTAATAAAAATATAATTTTTACAACATAGGAATAATAAAAATATAATCTTTATTTTTGAAAAGGCGGAATCTATATTTTTGAAATTCGATTTTTATATATTGAATAGCATAATAAAATTCGATTTTTATATATTGAATAACATAGTAAAAATTCGATTTTTACATATGTAGAGAATACGGACAACAAAGCGACAAAAAGAGAGATTGGCGAAGATTTTATGCAAAGAAGAGTCGTGGGATTGAATTAGCTATTCAGTGAGATTTCTGATTTAAAAATATATATATGTGTGAAATGAAAGTGAATTGCTATCTATAAATATATATATATATATATATATATATATATATATATACGCCCCTCATCCACAAACCATGGACGATATTTATTGATTGAAATTGTTGTGAAAATTGATTGATAGTGAATGATTGTTTGTGATTGATATTGGTTGATTGTGGTTGAAAAATACCCATTTGTGGTTGAGAAATATTTGGTTGAAACCACATAGGATTAGTTTGTGGAAATGAAATAAATATATACATGCCGCCTGCGTGCGAATTAGATGCATGATCCCCATTGTCAAAAACCGCGAGGTTTTAAGGTAGAGCGAGGAGCCGTACTAGGGACGGTCCCGGTTTTAACTACCCTGCCGTTATGCTGCTGAAATTTTGAATAATATTCGTGTGTTTGAATTATTTTCATATGCTTAAACTATATTTATTCATTGAATAGAAAACATTCATGTGTTGAATTGATATTCATTCGTTGATTAGAAATTCATGTGTTGAATGGTATTCATATTTTGAAATAAATTGTTTGATGATAAAAATCACCTTTTATCAATATATAAAATCCTATTTTTGTCACCTATATGAACTATATAGAAAAATAGTGTTTTGAAATGAATTGTTTTACAATAAAAATCACATTTTTATCGTATGCATAAATCGTTGAAATGTGAAGTGTTAAAAATAGCCACTTGTTCAAAATAAACATATATAAGTTGAAATATTCATTAATTAGCTAATGAAATGATTTGCACCTATTTATGTAACATTAGAATGAATGGTGTTTTTAAACCAAATAGAAATCAAATATGAAGTCGAATAGAAAATGATAAATGATAAGGACTGTATATATATGTACATGCATATTCATTGAACAGGTTATAGCAAAGGGGCTAGAGAAGAGGAATAAAATTTTGTGCCCGACAAATAGGTACACATTTACTGTTTTGTTTGGGTGATGATTTTATGAGCCTGTTGGCTAGCCGCTTGGCCTTTTCTTTTTCTTTTTGAGACTAGAAGGACCGGGAAAGCTATTTGCAATTTCCCAATGCTCCCTGTGCAGGGGAGGTTATGGCGAAATATTCCAAAATTTTAAGGTGTTAGAAAAATATTTGAAGTGAAAACGATATGGAAATCATTGAATGAACTATATTTATATAAATATATAAATATAAATAAAATTAAAACGAAACGAGGCCGTGCAGTTCGTATTTTGAAACCGTGATTTCAAACGACTAGTGCGAGAAATCCGACCATTGGATTTTCCTGAAACCTCAACCGTCGGGTTCGCCTTGGAAATATCTTCCCAACGGGACCAACTTTGTAGAAATCCAACGGTTGGATTGTCTGGAATGTTTAATTCAAATCTGAAGAAAAACAGCGCCAGAAACGATTATATTTTTTTATATATATAAATATAATTATATTTAATCGAATAACGACGCTGCAGTTCGTATTTTGAAATCGAAACTTCAAACGATTGTACCGGGAGATCCGACCGTCGGATTTTCCCGAAACTGGAACCGTTGGATTCGTTTTGAAAAGACCTTTCTAATGATGTAAATTTTGTGAAGATCCAACGGTTAGATTTTCAGATATGTGTAAATCAAATCTGAAGAAAAACAGCGCCACGGCCGCGTTATGGCCCGAAGCGTCGTTTTGAATAAATGGGCTATTTTAAAATAAATAAAAATAGCGATAAATCATTATAAAGTACCATAAACAATATGGAGTGGAAATAAACTGAATTTGCTCGATTTATGTTGTATTTGATGGTTGAATGTGTTTGGTGTGAAAATTACATTAAAGAACAATATTGGTGTTGTCGAATAATTTAACCATTGAAATAAATTGATTTGAAATTCTAAATATACGTGAATTATTTGAGAAGGCCGAGTTAATTCTCATCTCAAATAATTGACCGACGATTGAAAGTCGAAGATAAAGACGATGGTCGAAGACCGGAGATCTTCACCTCGTTTGGATGGTAACCGAGGTCCTGATTGGGAGGCATCCCGAAATATGGATAATGAGTGGTGATCGTCCAGACGTACGTGGTGATCGAAGGGTTTGCGAGGTATTTAGTGCCTCCGGTTTCATTCAGACCCAGAACGGACTTGTAAATGGAATGTGTGTCTGACATTGGAATTTATTCAGTGTTGATTGATTTCTGTTAAATATACATCTGTTTGGCGGCGGAGAATTTATTCTTTTGCTTAACGCCCTTCTCTGAGACGCACGAGCTCAGAGGTTGTATATTGATGGACATCAGTCGCATGGCATGAATTGCCTGTGTGGCATGCTAAGATGCAGTGATCAGGGCTTCTGTTGAAAAGCAAGGTCTTGTGGTGATGATCAAAGCACCGCCTGTGTGGCGTAGCTTTGTGTATAACGTGAATTCGCGAGCCTCACACCCCGGTATGAACCTAAAACGGGAGAAGGACCTCAGGGAGGGCATGCGTTTCTTTCTAGCTAGGGTGGTGTCAGTGACCTACCAGCCCTGACATTTATATACTTTTCACCTATGTGGTTGTTGCTGTTGTGAGGCGCCTCGGTTTGATCGGACGATCCGGGTCCGGTGGAGTCATTCGTTGGCTCGTTTACGCCCCAAAGGGCGGGGAAACGTATTGTTCAGGCATAATAATCCACATCGGTGGACCGGCCCTGACGATCTAAAGGCTTGCCTGCGCGCTTGCCTGTGGCTCGGGCTAGAGAGTCAAGAATCTGGTAAGGACTATCTTTTACCTTGGTTCATGACGGAAATCCAATTTCCAAATACGTGATCGTGCGGTTTTGATTGTATATATATATATATGGCGACATGATATATGGTACCCATGCCGTCTATGATTGATAGTTATGATTTGAAATTGTTTTCAAAACATATAAACACTAGCAATACTATCAATTGCCTTTGTTTTATTCGTATCAATCATATTTTGGCCATTATAAGGTAAAACTCTATCCTCCGGTTTGCGTTGCATTGTGTGATGGGAACTGAGTCTTATAATGGTTTCATTTTTATAAAAAGCATAGCGATGTTTAAAAGAAAGATTTGTTTTTAAAGCACTGGCAATCCAATGGAGTAAACCCGTTCCACGAAAGTGGCGTGGTCCTGTGATTAGCCATATTATATATGTGTTGAATGGATTTCTCATACCAGTCCCATGACTGACTCGTAGTTTGTTTCAATTTCAAACTCGGGTGCCCCTTTTTCTACACGGGCAGCCTTGTATTCAGGTTTAGCTGGTTCTTTCTGGATAGCTGGAGCTGAAGATGGATTCTATCATTTATCTCTTTTTATGCTGTTCAGCTCCTATTGTACATATTTTGTTTATTTCCGCTGTAGACATTTATGTATAGCTGAACTGTATTTGTACTAAGTAAGATCCTGTATACTGTGTAACTCTGATGATTACTTTTATCCAGTATATTCTATTGTTCATTATCTGGTGTATTTATTTAATTCTGTTCTGCTATTATCTGTTTCTGTGTTATATTCCATAGATAACCCTTGTTTTCGTGAGAACGGGATTTCGGGTCGTCTCATCGGCTCATTTGTGCCCCAAAGGGCGGGGGAACGCAGTATTCAAGCTTTTTAATCCACATCGGTGGTCCGGCCCTGACGATCCAAGGCTTGACTGAGTACTTGCTTGAGACATGGTAGGCTAGATTGTCTCGAAGCAGTGAGGACGATCCCTGGCCTCGGTTCACGACGGAAATCCAATTTCCAAATGCGACATCGTGCGGTTTTGATTGTATACCTATATATGGCAACATAGTGGTATGGGGGCATTAATGCCATCTATGATTGATACTTATGATTTGAATTTGTTTTTGAAACTTATAAACACTAGTAATAATATCAAATGCTTTTGTTTTATTCGTATCAAGCATATTTTGGCCATTATAAGGTAAAACTCTATCCTCCGGTTTGTGCTGCATTGTGTGATGGGAACTGAGTCTTATAATGGCTTCATTTTTATAAAAAGCATTGCGATGTTAAAAGAATTATTTGTTTTAAAGCACTGGCAATCCAATGGAGTAAACCCGTTCTGCGAAAGTGGCGTGGTCTTGTGATTGGCCATATTTGAAAGTGTGTTAAGTAGATTTCTCATACCAGTCACATGACTGACTCGTAGTTTGTTTCACTTGCAAACTCGGGTGCCCCTATTTCTACACGGGCAGCCTTGTATTCAGGTTTTAGCAGGATCTTTCTGGATAGCTGGAGCTGAAGATGGTTTCTATCATTTATCTCTTTTATGTTGTTCAGCTCCTGTTGTACATATTATGTTTTCTTTTCCGTAGTAGACATTTATGTACAGCTGAACTGTATTTTGTACTAAGTATGATCCTGTATACTGTGTAACTCTGATGATTATATTTATCCAGTGTATTCTATTGTACATTATCTGGTGTATTTAATTATTTCTGTTCTGTTGTTATCTTTTTATGTGTCGTATTCCAAAGATTACCCTTGCACCGTCTTAATGGGGTTTGGGGTCGTCACATCATTACATACTTGAACTTTGGCTAAAATCGATAACCAAAGCTCTGATACCAAATGTGACGACCGCCCATAACATCAACACTTAACAAGAGGAATAATACGCGGTAAGGTGCGCCAGGCAGCCATGGACGATCATCACGGTAGGTAATGAAATGACCCAAACTTCCCCAAGGAAAGTACAGATTGCTTTGAGAACAACACTCATCAGAACAAAAACAGAAGAACATTTTCATTGCTATTACAACAGTTACGTTAGAGTACAAGAATGTACCAGAGTATGAATAAATATTTTACATTTGATAAATACAATATCAGTGATTTAAATTACATTTAAATAGCAACGGAAAAATAATACAAAATACAACCAAAAGAAATACACGGATATAGAGCTTTTTGAATATCGCTACAGCTAAAAACCTGGATCCTAGGAAAATAAATCTGCAAAACCAAAACTACTAGCTGCCCATGTGGAAAGTATGGGCACCAAGAGTTTAGGTTAAAACAATAAACTCTAGGTCAGTCATGGCACTGGTATGAGAACTCAAAACAGTTATTAACTTGATTTTAAAGTTAGGTAAATCATGGGACCTCGCTGCTAACGCGGAACGGGTTTACTCCCAAGAATACCAGTGCATAAAATAAACAGCGCAATGTTCTTTAGAAAAATGAAACCATTATAACACTCAAGTCCCATGCAACGCAAGTCAAAGGATAAAGTTTTACCTTAAAATGGTAAAAAAAATGCTTAATACGCTAGATTTATCTTTTATAATATAAGTGCACAGTGTAGAAATCAATTTCGAATATAAATGTATCAATCCTAGATGGCATAATATATCATGTAAGCGGCATAATATGTTATGTCACCATATAGGTACGCAACTAAAGCCGTAATGCTCATATTGGAAAATTGGGTTTCCATCATGGTGGCTGCTGATTCGAAAGATCTATTGCGAATGTATCTCCACGGCTTATGTCTCGGCAAGAGTAAACACCGTAGTATATATACTATGTACTTTGGATGAGCATCAATATGTTCTATCCCTATGGGATTCGGCTGAAATGACTATCCAAATCTCCAAGTATGGAGCGACCACACCCAGCACAACTTGGCCGTCCAAATCCATATATATATAAAGTATATTGGTCAAACCTACTAATCAAACAAATCGTTCACCATCATACCGGGGTGTGAGGCTCGCGAAGTAATGTTGTACACAAAGCTATGCTAATTAAAGTTGTTCTTTGATCACCATCCACAGTGCTCTGCTTTTCAACCAAAGTTTTGATCCATGCATCTTAGCATGCCACACTATCAATCCATGCCATATCATTGATCATCTACCAATATACATAACCTCTGAGCTCGTATATCTCAGAGAAGGGTTTTA
Organism: Allium sativum; assembly: GCA_030737875.1. NCBI lineage: Eukaryota > Viridiplantae > Streptophyta > Magnoliopsida > Asparagales > Amaryllidaceae > Allium > Allium sativum. The sequence goes on along the minus strand of CM060910.1, from coordinate 890,169,654 downwards.
AGCAGAGAATAAATTCTCCACCACCAAATAGATATATATATATATATATATATATATATATTTAGCACAGATCAATGAATATAGCATAAAGGAATACAACATCAGACATACCATCCATTTAAACGTCCATTCCGGGTCTGAACGAAACCGGAGGCACCTTATTCCTCGTCCCATATGTCCAATACATAGGAGAGGTCCTCGCATATCCGTCGATCTCCAAGTACGTTTGGACGATCACCACTTATTACCTTGTCTTGGGTGTATGACCTAATCAAGACATTAGTAATAACCCAAATGATGTGAAGAAATCCAGTCTTCAACCGTTGTCTTCATCTTCGACTCTTGATCATCGTAGAAATTATTCAGAATGGGTTAAACGCGGTCTTTCCGAATAATTCGCGTATTTTATAAACAAGTTCTATAAAAACGAATTAAACGCCTCATTCCAATTTAGAATATTCTTTTAATAAAATATTCACATTACTAGGGAAAGGTTCCCATTAATTTTATCAAAAATAAATTCTTTAAATTTATTATTTGAACTTCCTATGGATCTTATTTCAAAAGATTTTATTTTATCTTTATCAATTCTAAACTAAATAGAGGTTTATTAACTAGTCGGGATTAGCGAATCTTACCGAAGTAATCCTTTATTTAACAAACCCAATCCCTACCTATTCATCCCATGGAGAAAAACTGGTTGTAGTCCATCTAACACCCACTGTGTTATCAGTAAATTTAATTACCGTTTCACGTTCAAATCTAATTAAAGATTTTACTATCAACTGGAGCAAAACTGGTGGTACTCCATTCTTCATCATTTCAAGAATTCAATAAATTTAATTATCTCATTCTCATTTCAATCTAATTAAAATTTATAAAAACTCCAATTTGGTTTTAAGATCAAAATCATTGCTTTATGATTATTCAAATTTAAGAAATTAATCTTATCTTTAACTGGGTTAGAGAACTAATGTCATTTAAAACATTGTTCAAGATAAACCCAAAATCCTATTCTGTTCAATTCCAATTTAATATATTAAATTGGAAAACTTCTCTTTAGAAAATTCTATTAAATCTTTATTAAAAGATTGATAAAATGCAACCATAACTTCACTAATAATTGGGGTTTAATAACTGATGTCATTTAAAACATTGTCCACAATCAACCCAAAATTCAATTTCCTTTTAATTTCAATTATGTTTGTTAATTGGAAAATTCTCATTTAAATCTTAATTAAAAGATTTGTTCTTTTATCAAATAGGTTTAAGAACAGTGTCATTTAAGACACCATTCCATCAGCTACATGCAAATTTAGTCTAATCCATATTCATGTTAGAAATTATATTTTTAACATACAATTCTTTTAATCCTACCTAACATGATAAAAGTGACAATTTGATGATAAATCATATTTTAATATCTAATTCTCTTTAATGCAAAAAACATACAATGAAAATGTAATTTCCATTGTCAAATCTTTTGTTTTAAAACATGTCTCATTTTAATGCGGCAAACATACAATGAAAATATGATTTTCATTGTCTAATCTTTTATTTAAAAACATGATTCAATAAAAATATAATTTTTAACGTCAAATCTTTTTAATGAAAACATGATACAACAATAATGTAATTTTTATTGTCAAATCCTTTAAATGGAACATAATATAATAAAGATGTAATTTTTTTTAATATCTGATCTTTTTAATGAAACAAAACTACATTAAAGATGTAATCTTTATTTTCTAATGTTACTAATAAAACAGAACAATAATAAAATGATTTTTCTTATCTAATCTTTTTATCGAAACAAAAATGACAATACTAATATGTTCTTTTTATTCTAACCTTTTATTGTAACAAAATGGCAATAAAAATGTATTCTTTCTATTCTAATTTTTTTATTGTAACAAAATGACAACAAAAATGTATTCTTTCTATTCTAATCTTTTTTACGTAACAAAATGACAATAAAAATGTATTCTTTCTATTATAATCTTTTTATTGTAACAAAATGACAATAAAAATGTATTCTTTCTATTCTAATCTTTTTATTGAAACAAAATGACAATAAAAATGTATTCTTTTTAATCTAATCTTTTTATTGTAACAAAATGACAATAAAAATGTATTCTTTCTATTATAATCTTTTTATTGTAACAAAACTTCAATAAAAGTACAATCTTTTTAATTTAATCTTTTTATTGAAAACAAGCATTAATAAAAATACAATCTTTTTAATATAATCTTTTTATTGAAAATAAACTTCAATAAAAACACAATCTTTTAAATAAAAATGTCCTTTTACATTATTTATGTTAAAAATATTCCTTTATAACAATAAAAAGATTTATTTTATTGTTAATCAAAATATATCAATTTACATGTTCCTAAATGTAAATAAAAGAATAATTTTCATTCTAAAACACATTTTAATGATTCATATGTTCTTACATAAAAATAAAAAGATAATTTTTATTGTAAAACAAATTCTGATAATTTTTACGTTTCTACATACAATAAAAAGAATAACTTTTTATTTAAAACAGTTGTTTATTTCTGAATTGTAAGGAGACCCAATCAATTACCATATAATTTTAGTTATATGGGTCTCATTCATCGCATGTATTCCATAGTCATTATATATAATCACTAAACATCCAAATAACAACCAGAGTGCATTCTACAACTAATCACAAGGGAGATGTGTGATAAAAATATCATTCCAAGACCCATGTGGGGTTTCAACCAACACAAATATAGTAAATTATTTGTGCACTTGAGCGATGTGTAAAAACTATCGTCTCAATCACATAAACAAGTCGGATAACTTGTAAATGGAAGTGTAATCATATTTAAATTATCATAAATATAATAACATTATTTTAACATGTTTGCAAAACTCGATCATATCATAACATCACATAACAACACAACAATTCATCCAAACAAATATTACAACTATAGATTACTCATATACTTTCATTTATAAAAATAAATAATTGTAAAAAAGGGTTAAGTGAGAAAGAGTTCTCACCTTGGTTTTCACCCCGTTGGTCTTCAATTGAGGGGTCAGATCTAATTTTGGCCCAAAATCTAACTTTCTCCAAATTTGACAAAATTGGTATCCACGCGAAGCTCTCGGCTTAACGATTGCAACGGATTCAGTTTCGCGCGATTCTGAGTTCATAGCAAAAAGTTATTAATTTATGAAGTTTAAAACAATTTAAATAATTAATTAAATTGTTATTTTTACCTCAAACTCTAACTTGATCCAAATTGGACAAAATTGGTGCTCACACGAAGGTCTCGATACCACGAACGCGGCAGATCTAGTTACATGAAAATTGGCATTCGTGACAAAAGGATATTAATATACAAACATGGAATATTATTTATATAATAAGATTATTATTCACCTTCTTCTCCAAACGACAACCTCAACTTAACATGCTCGCCACGTCCAAACCATAAGTTGGAATTGCACGAAACTAGCGCCATTCCCTCCGGCTTCTCTCCCTCTTTCCACACCTGGTGGGCCCCCCTCCAGTTCGCCACGTAGGCCCCACGATCTGAAATTAAACGAAAATCTACAATTTTCGTTCATATGGGTACTGCGGCAGCCTTGGTGCTCCAAATGCCCCCAAATTTTTACAGTAGCTTGGTCTCGACCTCCCGAACAACTTCTCTTTTGGTCACTTCGCCTGAAAATGCACGGATTGGCGGGAAAATGCTCATTTCAAAACTGCCTCGTTTTCCAGCACCCCTCGGATGAACTTAACATTCCAGCCAACTTCGGCCACTTGAGATCATGACATCATCGCCAAAACCTTCGTATGCTTCCACTATACCTTCCCTCCAAACGGCTCGACCAAATTCTCATTCGTTTGATCGGAAAACCCATAATTTCGAAATCAGTTTTCTGCCTTAAAAGCTAGATCCCGGCGAATCCGTGCGACGATAGGTCGTGAAATTTTTATGGGAGGTAGAGATGATGAAAATCTACAATACCTAAAAAAGGTTTTATCTAATTGTGTACAGATTGAGAGATATAAATTACTTAGTTTTATTAGTTTTAGGGTCCTTTTTGCAAATATTATTGAAGAAGAAGATAGCTGCCGCCATGGAAAAGAAGGAGGAGGAGATTAGGGTTTGTGTTTGGGTTAGGAGAGAGTTTATCATATTTTGTAGTGCTGAGGAATTTTATTAAAACCCCTTGTATGTTTAATTATGCTTAATTACAATATTTTCCCCTCCTTATGCAAATTAATTTATTCAATTTTGGTCCTTTTCATGGTTTAAAAATCCACATGGTCACCTACGGATTCCATTCTCGATGAAAATTGAAACACAACTACTCCTTAACATTAGGGATCCAAAGAAACTGGTCTCGTTGAATTCCGACTCCGTATGCACAAATAGTTAATTTTTAAAGTCAGATAATTGACTGTCTTCACACTATAAAAACAATTACGACCACATACTGACTCCAAAAATTATGAATTTTGGAATCTAACAATAATTTAATATTCCGGATCCATAAAAAGTGGTTGCGTTGAATTCGGAGGTCATTTGCAAAATTTCATTTTTTTAAGGCATATATATATTATATTAAAAACATATATTTATATAAATAAATTTTGAATCTCGAAATATACCAGTGTTTATACTTTTCGAATTCAGAAACATCATTTTGAACTCAATGGAAGTGCTTTCGAGTCCAAATTTATTTGTATGTGAAAAGTAGCTTTTTGGGCCATATATATTATATATATAAATTCCATAGCGTTTTTCTGAAATTTTAATTTTGTCATAACTTACAATTTATAAATTGAAATCTCAATTTCTTATATTCATTTGAAAGATATCTTAAATACAATCCTAGTGTTTCTTGTTTCGTCCAATTCTGATTTATAATGAATTTTATAATTTATTCAAAGTTTAAAACCGAAATTTCAAACTACCGCGCCATTTCAGGCTCGTAATATAATTAATATTAATTTATAAATTCTAACTTCGATTAAAATAAATTTTCAGTCGTTATTATTTAAAATAAATCATTTTAAATATCCAAAAATCATTAAATCGATCAAAAATAAAATTATAATTTTGTTCTAAAATTCCGGATTGTTACAATCTCCCCCACTTAAAAAATTTTCATCCTCGAAAAGGAATGGAGCTGAAAGTTGATTAACTAACCTACTTAACTTTCAATTCTAATCAATTTTTAATTCAGTTCAATATTAAATTCGATTTAGCTAAATTTATCATTCTTTCTCATATTGGTTAAATTAATTATTATTCCAATATTTTAATTAGTTAAACTAATTACCAGACATCACAACCAGCAATCAATTGGGTGATTACCTTTTCAAATATATATAACTTTTATATATAATTAAAAATCATATTTTTAGTGCAAATCACAGTAAAAAATCCTATCTAGTTTTGGTTCTCACACCAGTGAATGGGAATATATAGATATCCTACTTTCGAAACTCGAACATAAATACTTATGATGGAGCTTCATCATCAGAATTATCCCCGAGTGACAAAAGTGTGAATCTATATCCATCCAGTATATTTAAGACTTCAAATACATGTGGATCAGACATATATTAAAATCTCTATATACCGGATAGTCCAAATCAAATTAAAATAAAGTATACAAATACGTATAATAAGATTTAAATTTTTAAAACAAAATTTGTTTTCATTTTCATTTTAAAAATAACACTCTTCACGCCCGTTCTAGGATACTACTGATCCCATCTCTAACGAGTCATTCTTATAGGAATTTACTAATCCTATCTCTGATGAATTCTTTCGTTCGGTTCTAATGTGTCTTGTTCTCGAGCTCTGTAAACCAAAGCTCTAATACCAAATGATACGACCCAAACTTCCCCGTAAATGAAAGTACGGATTGCTTGGAGAACGACACTCATCAGAACACAAACAGAAGAACATTTTCATTGCTATTACAACAATTACATCAGATTACAAGAATATAACAGAGTATGAATAAATATTTTACATTTGATATATACAATATCAAAGATTTAAATTACATTTAAATAGCAGTGGAAAAATAATACAAAATAAAACCGAAAGAAATACACGGATACAGAGCTTTCCGAATATTGCTTCAGCTATAAACCAAGATCCTGTGAAAATAAATCCGCAAAACCAAAACTACTAGCTGCCCGTGTGGAAAGTATGGGCACCTAGAGTTTAGGTTAAAACAATAAGCTCTAGGTCAGTAATGGGACTGGTATGAGAACTCAAAAACAGTTATTAACTTGATTTTAAAGTTAGGTAAATCAAGGGACCTCGCCGCTAACGCAGAATGGGTTTACTCCCAAGAATACCAATGCATAAAATAAACAGTGCAATGCTCTTAAGAAAAATAAAACCCTTATAAGACTCAAGTCCCATGCAACGCAAGTCGAAGGATAGAGTTTTATCTTATAATGGTAAAAAAAATGCTTAATACGCGAAATTTATCTTTTGTACTATAAGTGCACAGTGTAGAAATCAATTTCTAATATAAATGTATCAATCATAGATGGCATAATATACCATGTAAGAAGCATAATATATTATGTCACCATATAGGTATGAAACTAAAACCGTAAAGCTTGTATTGGAAAATTAGGTTTCCATCATGATGGCTGCTGATTCAAAAGATCTATCGCGAATGTATCTCCACGGCTTATGTCTCGGAAAGAGAAAACACCGTAATGCATATACTACACACTTTGGATGAGCATCAATATGTCCTATCCCCATGGGATTCGACTGAAATGACCTATCCCAATCTCCAGGTGTGTAGCGACCACACCTAGCACTACTCGGCCGATCAAAACCATATATATATATATATATATATATAAAGTATACTGGTCAAACCTACTAATCAAACAAATCGTTCACCATCATACAGGGGTGTGAGGCTCGCGAAGTAACGTTGCACACAAAGCAATGCTAATTAAAGCTGTGCTTTGATCATCATCCATAAGGCTCTGCTTTTCAACAAAAGCCTTGATCCATGCATCTTAGCATGCCCCACTGTGAATCCATGCCATATCATTGATCATCCACCAATATATATAACTTCTGAGCTCATAAGTCTCAGAGAAGGGAGTTAAGCAGAGAATAAATTCTCCACCACTAAACAGATATATATATATATATATATATATATTTAGCAGAGATCAACGAATACAGCATAAAATAATACAACGTCAGACATACCATCCATTCACAAGTCCATCCTGGATCTGAACGAAAATTGAGGTACCTTATTCCTCATCCCATATGTCCCATACAAGGGAGAGGTTCTCGCATATCCGTCGATCTCCAAGTACGTTTGGACGATCACCACTTATTACCTTGTCTTGGGTGTACAGCCCAATCAAGACATCAGTAATCACCCAAACGATGTGCAGAACTCCGGTCTTTAACCACCGTCTTCATCTTCGATTCTTGATCGTCGTAGAAATTATTCAGAATGGGTTAAACCTGGTCTTTCCAAATAATTCGCGTATTTTATTAACAAGTGCTAGAAAAAGACATCAGACTTCTCATTCCAATTCATAATACTCTTTTAATAAAATATTCACAATACTAGGGAAAGGTTACCATTAATTTTATCAAAAATAAATTCTTTAAATTTATTATTTGATCTTCCTATGGATCTCATTTCAAAGGATTTTATTTTATCTTTATCAATTCTAAACCAAATTGAGGTTTATTAACTAGTCGGGATTAGCGAATCTTACCGAAGTAATAGTTTATTTATCAAACCCAATCCCAACCTATTCATCCCATGGAGAAAAACTGGCAGTACTCCAAATCTAACACCCATTGTGTTATCGGTAAATTTAATTACCATTTCACGTTTAAATCTAATTAAAGATTTTACTATTGTCTAGAGTAAAACTGGTGGTACTCCATTCTTGATCATTTCAAGAATTCAATAAATTTAATTATCTCATTCTCATTTCAATCTTATTAAAGTTTATAAAAACTCCAATTTGGTTTTAAGATCAAAATCATTGCTTTATAGTTATTCAAATTTAAGAAATTAATCTTATCTTTAACTGGGTTAAAGAACTACTGTCATTTAAAACATTGTTCATGATAAACCCAAAATCCTATTCCGTTCAAATCCAATTTAATATATTAAATTGGAAAATTACTCTTTAGAAAATTCTATTAAATCTTTATTAAAAGACTAATAAATTACAAAACATAACTTCACTATTAATCGGGTTTTAAGAACTAATGTCATTTAAAACATTATTCACAATGAACCCAAAAATCAATTTCCTTTTAATTTCAATTATGTTTGTTAATTGGAAAATTCTCATTTAAATCTTAATTAAAAGATTTATTCTTTTCTCAAATAGGTTTAAGAACAGTGTCATTTGAGACACCATTCCATCAATTACATTAAAATTTAGTCCAATCCATATTCATGTTATATTTTTTACATATGATTCTTTTAATCTTAACTAATATGATAAAAGTGACAATTCGATGATAAATCATATTTTAATATCTAATTCTCTTTAATACAACAAACATACAATGAAAATGTAATTTCCATTGTCAAATCTTTTATTTTAAAACATGTCTCATTTTAATGCGGCAAACATACAATGAAAATATGATTTTCATTGTCTGAACTTTTATTTAAAAACATGATTCAGTAAAAATGTAATTTTTATCATCAAATCTTTTTAATGAAAAGATGATACAATAAAATGTAATTTTTATTGTCAAATCCTTTTAATGAAACATGATATAATAAAGATGTAATTTTTTTAATATCCGATCTTTTTAATAAACAAAACTACATTAAAGATGAAATCTTTATTTTCTAATGTTACTAATTGTTAGACCAAAAAATGGTCCTAACACCCAACTAATCATGTTTTGCAGTGAATAATGAGGAATCATGAACTAAAAGAAAGAAAAATCAATCAACACACAATTTATAGTGGTTCGGCATTAACAAGCCTACATCCACTTCATAGTTTCTCAAGTCATTCAGAAATTACAATTAAAATGAGTATAGACGCTCAAGCACTCAGTTACAATGAATAATACTCTCCAAATTCATTGATTTTATTAAAGAAGATGGAGGTTCTTCGTTGGTAGCCATGGCTGAAATAGGTAGGGCTTCCTTGAGGCCGAAATGTCCCTTGAAAATGGTATACGAATATATATATTTATAGGAGTAGAGTTGGTTAGGATTGAGCGGCCACGTGGCCGCATCAGAGGGAAACTTGCAAGTTGTGCAGAAAATGGAGAAATGGGCTTCATTTGATTTGTTAACCGCTATAGATAAACAGGAAAAAAAGGGAATTGGATCGGTCTTCATTTGACCCGCACTGACACACATTTTGACAAGCCTTCTGGTTGTATGTTGAAATTAAGCCAAGCGGATCGGGTCCTACATAGTCCGATCTGATCCGATGATGCTTTCTGAATCCATCTGATGTTGTTGCTTTAGGTAAGTGGGTCGGATCTTGGCTACCTCAATACTAAATGGTTCCAAATAGAAGCCAGTTGCCAAAAAGAACAAGTGTGTCATTCCGGGTAGTGTCTAATCCAATCCATCCGACTCGAACATCCGACCCATGCAACTTTGTGAGGAAGAGGTGTACTTGCCATAATCCGAACTGATCCAAGCACCGAGATCCAATCCAGAGCCTTCAAAATGTTAAGTTCTCCAACACAATCGTCGCTTCATCCAAGTGATTGCTGATCAACGTTTTGATCACTTGGGCTTTGGATAGCCTGGTCACAAAGCAGGCTAACACTAATAAAACAGAACAATAATAAAATGATTTTTCTTATCTAATCTTTTTATTGAAACAAAAATGATAATACAAATATGTTCTTTTTATTCTAATCTTTTATTGTAACGAAATGACAATAAAAATGTATTCTTCCTGTTCTAATCTTTTTATTGTAACAAAATGACAATAAAAATATATTCTTTCTATTCTAATTTTTTATTGTAACAAAATGGCAATAAAAATGTATTCTCTCTATTCTAATCTTTTTATTGTAACAAAATGACAATAAAAATGTATTCTTTCTATTATAGAGGTGAATCACGTCATATTCTAGAGATACAATGTGTACGTTCTTAATCATGCATTGAGTCAGGGTCATGTTCAAAGTCAATCGGTCGGTTGAAGGTGATGCTCCCAGCATCAGTGGAGGACGAGCGAAGTCAGTGCTTATGCCCCCAGCATCAATGGGGGATATGCTAGGTCAATCGGACATCCAGTCTTTTAGCCTTTATACTTTTTTCCACCGCATCGGGTTAGATATGCAGGCTCAGCAATCTTAGTCACACTGTCTCATTCTGTGCACTTTCCCAAGTCATCAAGGGTTGGAGCTGTATATACGAATGGTCAAATTACATTCGCATCGCGGTCATCCCATCTTTTTATTCAGAAAGTAGTGATCGACTTATTGAGTATCAGCGAACTTAGATACTCTCCTCGCACCAGCCATAAAGTTGAGTAAGCTCGTCAATCTTGCAAGCGAGTGAACATCGTTAGTGAGTTATTCGAGCTCCTTCGTTCATGCTTTGGCATAATCTGAAATAGCCATTACAGCCTTGTCGAGTCTATCTCTCATGCTTGGTTCCATTAAGCTTGACAATCAAGATCACAGGCTCGATTAATGACATTGGTCTTTTCCGGAATTGTAAATTCCTGTCAGTCTTTCCTAGGGCTTTTCTTTTGCCTTTATCATTTAAAGAGTCAGATGGTGCTCCATTTTTTCGTGAAGACATTGAGATCGTCCATTTCAACATTAGCACCCCCTTGTTGCATGAATCTATTTGTCTTAGGATAGCATTTTCCAACGTTTCTAGGAAAATCTTATAGTAGAGAGATACTAAGGTTCGTTTTAGAGGTGAATCCGCCAAGTCCTCTTGGTGGGTCTTGTTGCAGAGAGATTTTGAAGTTTGAGATCTCCAGAATACCAGATACTGCTGCAATCAACACCATGTATGGTCCAGGTCGATTTACTGATGCCACTACGACATTGAATCTTTCAAGGAATGCATGCAGGGTCTCGCCGGAGCTCTGTTGAAGCTTCAATTAATTTAGTAATCTGGCCTTCATCTTTAAGAAGTTGTCGCCAATTGTATAATTTAGCGCTGGTGCCCCCGATATGAAGTCTTGAAGTGGGTGGAAGCCAGACTCTGGCTTCTTGGTTGTGCATATTTAATTGCCGTCAATCATGCTTTTGTCTTTTAATTCTAAGGTGATCCGCTACTCGGATGTATGTAGGCTGTTCTTGAGGAGCCATTCTTCTGGTTATAGTCCGGGATCTTGCAGAACTCCGATAATAATAAATGTGCCTAAAGTTAGCGGATAGTCAAATTATGTTACTCGAAGCTCGTATCTCGAACTCCCTATCCATGGTGATTTTACTAAGCAGTAATCATCAAATCCACGTATTCTATGAATTCATACTCCCTCATCAAGCTGTGAGTTAGAGTTTGATACAAAACGATTTGTTCGTGTCCAGCTCATGTTAGTCTTTGGTCTCCCATCCAAGCACTGAGGTTCGGAGTCAGGTGGTGATAAACTCATATTATAGTTGTCTCAAATGCTCTCGTTTGCCCCTACATTGGGAGCCTCATGTTGAGGTTGAGCTAGATTTTAAACATTCATCTGAATTGGAGCAGAGGTTGGTCGGGCTCCGTTTAAGTTTTCATTGGCTCTTGAGTATCCCTCATTTTTCATCCAAAATGTTACAGTAAGAAGTTGCATGCTACAATTGCCTGGGAGGAGGTTGGTTGCATCTTGTTTCATTAAAGACGATTATGCCAACTTGTCCTAGGGTCTTATACGATCTAGACTATGGAGAATGGAGTGTTTGAGCCACGTTCGTTGTCGCTTGAATTCCCATAGTGCTCGCTCTAGCGAGTAAGTCGTAGTTACTCGGCTTTCCATTTATCCAAGTAAAAGAAGTTATCCATCATTTTTTGTTGTTTCCGGAGAAGTTCATCTCGCTGAGCCATCTAAGTTCTCAAATCAGCAAGGGTACCATCCATTTCATATCTAGTTTGACATGCTGAGGGATCATCGCAAGAAGAAATCGGCCGACTTCCTTTGTTCCTAGCGCCTTCTACGCCAATATCCTCAGCATAGAAGAAATTTCTATCTTCTTTCTTCTTAGCCTTTGAGTCGGAGTATCAAGCAGTTCGCTTCCCTACAAGCTAGAAGTCAAAGTAATGGCATGCCCCCTTATCTAGGGTCTTTCAATCTGGAAGTTAGTTATGTCATTTGTAAATATTTTCAACAGTATGCCCTCAGTCCAGGGGTAATGGCGAAGGATCGGCAGTTGTATCACATCCCTTTTAAATTTAGACATGGGTGCATGGAAGAGAGACATTGCTTTCAAAGCTTAAGTGATTGAGTTATCCAAGTGCTCAAGTTATCGCGTTTTCCATTCAGTGTATTTGCGAGATGGCACTCATCGTTGCACTTGGACTATGGCCAGTCACACGTGGGCGCGTATATTGATTTGATATATCACTCTTAGGGCCTCCTTTTGGTCGTTTCCTTGAGTCTTCTGAGAAGTTTAGCATTGATCAACAGCGTCAGCCTTCTGGACATGGCCCTTTGTTTGTTTTCCATTGTCCTGCTACGGTTGTCGCGAGTGCGGCCCACGCATTCTTGTCCTGTTATCTTGTACAAGCCTGCACTCTGTAAATGAAGCGAATCTCTAAGTAATAGGTAATAAATCATATCATAATCAAATAAAGGTTTCAATTCAGAATCTGTGCAATCAAATAGTATCTAATTAATCATATAGAATTTATCGAAGAGGGGTGATGTGTGTGCACCCCCAATCAATCATGAATAAAGTGCCTAGTCAGGGCCTGTTCGACATTGTGTTTCCTCCAATCCTATTGTGGGGGGTGTCGGCTCAGATTTCAATCTTATCCCCAATCCTTCAATGGGGTAGGAGCCTGTTGTCTTTGGTACTTAATCTTAGCACCTTAATACTCTCCTGACGTATTCCCAGGTTAGAGTGTAATCAAGGCAGTCTTTAATCGTCGTGCACCATTACGCCTTAGGGACGTCGTCTTCCTGTCCTTTATACTCTCTCTCGAATGAAAAAGTGTGCGTGTACGTGCTAAGTATAATACACTCACAAGGATCGTGTAATATGACGAACAATATTCAAGTATGAAATGATAGCTAATCACAGATTTAAGATAGTAAATGCAGTTAAAAAAAGAAAAGTCACGCCAGGGATTTTTATACTGGTTCGTAGCACCGTCCTATGTCCAGTCCCAGACCTCTCTCTGGATTTTCACTAAACAACCACCTCGCTTCACCCGGAGGAACATGTTCACAATACACCACTTGATTTCACGGGCTACAAGCTTACCCACTTGATTTCACGGGCCACAAGCTTACCCACTTGATTTCACGGGCCACAAGCTTACCCACCTGATTTGAACGGCTACAGGGTTACCGAAATTTCAATACGAAGTAGTTGATGATTGACTATATATTTTGCCTTCAATACACGGACTAGTCACTTGTAGTACACCCTTCCTATAATCTTATCCTCGAGTATATACTTTGAATGTGTAGATTTAAGGAAGTAGAATGCTTGTTGAATCAAATGATATTAAATTGATTCAAGGATTCAACAAATATTTAAAGTTGGAGAGCTTTTGTTTTGCAAAGAGTATGAAAATGCAATTCAGAAATTAGAGAGAATATAGAATGATTTCGTGATTGTAAAACAAGTTTGAAGTTGTTTATATAATAGCAGAAAGGTAGTAATTCTTCATGAAGTGTTTCTATAAAAAGTTATGCCCATTTCCTTTGATTATTGAATAGAAATCTCTTCACAAATAGAAGCAACCTTTCAGAAAAAGCTTGCTGTTTGAAAACGGTCGACAGGTCAAAAATCACCGGTCGACTAGTTGAATTTAAAAAACCCAGAAAAATAGCCATTATGTGCAAAAATACGCAGACCGGTCGACTGGACCGTATTCACCGGTCGACTGGTTCGGGTGAGAAAAGTTTTGTTTCCGAAACAGAAACATGAACGGTCGACTAGTGGTATTTTGGGTGGTCGACCGTTTTATTGTTGTGGACCGGAGAACCTCGGTCCACAGCCTAGATCACTCTGCACTCTTTCCCGGTCAGAGCCTGGACTGTTTGGGCTTTTTCTGTCTTTTCAATCCCTCAAATATACAGATTTCAGCAACGAAGATATGATATTGTTTTGTGCATTTGTGTTATAATTTGAGGATAGATTTTAACATATTTCTAACACGACTCAAAGTAAAAAACCTTATCTCTATGAAATGGTCTTCATTGCACCTTTATATGTTGGCATCGATTAAAATCTTGTCTCAACATTCTCCCCTTCTTGATTGATGAGAACACCTTGGATTTTCTCCCTCTAAATATAAAGCTCCCCCTGAATTTCTGCAACAATTGTTAGTTCATAATATAAATAATCTTACCTTTTGATTCCTGCATTAACAAATGTTAGCACACATATGCTATTACCATGTTAAGCACATAATTTTAAATGAAAGTATATGTAACATGAATGATATGAATAATCATAAGAGAAAATATTTCTCTCCCTTTGTCATCGATTAAAAAAAACCATAATAAGCACAGTAATCGAGAGCAGTAGAGAATACAAATAGTTATAGCACCTTTAGGAGATACAGAATAAACTTCTCTTTGTTGTGGTGTACCTGCAAAAAATATAACATATATAGTTTGGTACCCACTTGCTTTGTTTTGGGTCCACGGGTTAGATGGAAGGTAACCATACCCAAGAGGGTTTAAGGGAACCTTTAAAGATAAAATTTTCATTATTAACTACTAAATCAAAATAATCATCGATATTTTTTTTTCTGTTTTTCCAACTTACAGGAACCCAAATGCTTAAGTAATTTCTAGTGATATTCCTTTTCGTACTTCTATATTTATTATAAATACCGCTAGTCATAGAAGTATTCGAATTTCTATAATAATTGGGTCTTGGATGTGCATTAGTACTAGTAGTGATTGTAACGACCCGCATTCTACGCATCATAGGATCGTAGAATATTTATTTCTTTCACATACGAAGTCGTATGGTCATGTAACTTTGGGGGACGACTATTGGGGTCATTTTCCATGTTCATGATTTTTCCCGATTTTTAAATGACCATTTTACCCCTAGTTATCACTGTTTTGGCCATAACTTTTGACTGGAAAGGAATTTTGACCTGAAACCACTTCCATTGGCTCCGGATGATGGTTTCTCTTTCCGTAGAGTGGTCACAATAGCCAAACGGACTCACCGTTTGGGAGATATGGCTGAAACAAGTTTCAGATGGTGAAAAATAGCTTAATTGGGCTTAAGCGGGTGATTAGCAGCTAGGCCCAAGGGGAATTTCGGGTTTAGGGGTATATAGGGCTAATTAGGGTTAGAAAACATTTCTTTAGACATTTTCCAGCCGCCACTTTCATTCCTCTTAACCTAGCCATGGCCTCCACTCTCTAAATCTCTCTAAAACACCCAAAAATCACTTTCTAATTGAAGATTAGGCTTAGCAAACATCAAATTAAGAAGAAAAAGCACCAAAGCAAGGTTAGAGCTGCTGTTGGACATCAGTATTCGCCCAAATCAGAGGAGTTTCAGTTCTGAGAATTTTGTTTGTGGCCAAGGTGAGTGATTTGCATAGTTTTTGCACTAATTACGGTAATTAAGGGGTAATTAGTGAAGATTAGCGAATTTATACACTAATAAATTCTGGAAAAATGTTTAGAAATTCTTAAATAATGTTTTATGCCTCTGGTTGAAATTTGGTTCGATTTGATTAAGTTTTGTTAACCCTATGATCAGTTTTACTTAAACATGCTTAAGGGAAAATAAGGAGCTTTGGCCACTTTTGATCCATTTTGATTCATTTGAGTGATTGTTTGCTATTGTGGTTGCTATTACATGTTGCTATGACTCTATGGTGTGTTTTGTGATTGCTTAGAAGTGCTAGTTTGGTCAAAAACGTCGTCGAATGGCGAGAACTGTCGCTGGAACGAAGTCCAGGAATTTATCCGGATCGGATCGCCTCCATGCCCACGAACCGACCCGCCTGCTCGAACCGCGCCACGTGTCAGAGCTCGGAGTCACGAAGGGGAGACCACGATCCGACTTGGAGAGGAAGTGCCACGAACTGATAAGCCCGAACCGACCCAACAAGGCGCCACGAGCTGACGAGGTGCGATCCGATGGCGCGACCCGATCCGCTGATGGTTGAGGGCCCCGATCCGATCCGTCTCTCGTGAGCGTGAGCTACTCCGACCCGAACCGATCCACTTAAGACACTCACGATCCGAACCAGGAAGGCCTCCACGATCCGACCCGAGCGTGAAGGATGATCCGAACCGATCCGAGGTTGATGGTTACAAGCTGGTGACCGCGAACCGAACCGGGAAGCTACGAACAGGATGAAGACCGATCCGGATGAAGATGATGACCAAAACCCGAGATGTAAAGGTAGTCCAAATGAGAGGCTAGAGCTCAAGATCCAGATGAGAATCAATGAGTTCGCTTCATGGTTGGGCTTTGCTGCGGGACGTGTGCTAAGGGGTTATCGACGTCTATAGCTTCGGACCACTATGGTAGGAGGTACGAAGGCGGATTCAGGGCCACTATGGCATTGGTAGAACCAAGGGCTACGACCAATGAAGTGTGTCATTGAAATGTTTGGTCATGACTCCAAGTGTTTGGCTTGGTCACAGCAGGGTTTCTACAAGTCGGGATTCGTCGTTGCCTCAGTTTGTCTAGTGTTCCAAAGTGGTAGATGTCGTATGCTTTACGCACTGAGTGAGAGATGTGAGGATGGTTGCTATGGATGATTTGTTTGCTATCATTGTGACATGCACACCCCACCCCCGTATTCTTTACACTATTCATTATGGCACCTTGGAGTATTGTACGGTATGTGGTACTAACTCTTTGGTTGCAGGTCCAGGTTCAGGTATGGTTTAGTATACCTGTTATCATTCTGTTTAGATGCTTATCGCTCATACCAGGCTTTATGTCTGACCCAGAGTTTTATGTCTCCTCTTATTACTCTGGGTGCTCACACGAGCAGACTAGAAACAGGTTAGCTGGTGATGCACGGGTAGATGATCCGGAGACGAGCAGGAGGCTTCCACGTAATATATATAGTATTCTCCCTGTGTTGTTGAAGATCACTGCTTGGGCATTGTTGGTGTATCTTCTACTTTAGCTTTCTTTTGCTTAGAGACAGTAAATTTGGAAAATTGTAATAAGCTGTATATGGATTTCCGCTGCTCTGATGATTGATGTTGATTTTAGTTATCAGCTTATGCACTGTCTCGCCTGTTTTATGTCAAGTATGTTATTATTATATTTTATCCCATGCGCTGTGAGACATTCTACAGGTTCCTTGATTAGTTCATTCTCTTCTTTCCTTTCTCCTGACGACCGTCCCGTGCTAGTCGGGCATGTGTACAGCGCACTTCCGGAGGAAATGCAGGCTGGTGCGGGGCGGGCCGTCACACTTGGTATCAGAGCTCTAGGTTGCGTAGTTAACCTAGGGAAGTTATCAGGGAGAGATAATATACGTATACGAGAGAGCGTATTTGTGATTATTTTGGTTTTCAAAAGCTATATATATATATATATACTATTAGTAGTATAAGGATGAAGTCGTACTGCACTAGCACCACTATGGAGTCGTTAATCGTTTCCTTTTTCAGATTGACGATGAGCCGATATACTAGATGTACCGGTAGGGGAGCCAATAATGGGAATGCTGCTGACATGAGGACGATGTTTACCGACCTCATGAGAGAGATGCTTAGAGATGTACAGAGAGCAGCCCCCAATGGTGGAAATGGTGGTGGTCCAATGGTGCAGGCGCCGAGAGTCGACTTCGCCAAGCTGAATAAGGATTATACTAGTCTTGGTGGGAAGCCGTTTCACGGAATGGAGTCGGCTACGGATGTTCAAGATTGGTTGGATAGTTGCGAACGTATCTTCGAGGATTTGGGTATCGAAGATGCGATGAAGAGAAAGCTAGCGTCCCGTCAGCTGCAAGGGCGGGCAATGAATTGGTGGAATGCTATAAAGGCAGCCACTCCCGAAGATCAGATTACTTGGGAGCAGTTTAAAGCTCGCTTTAGCGAGAAGTTCATTCCAGCTGCTCAGAAGTCAGTGCTGTTTAAGAAATTCTTGGAGCTCAAGCAGAATGGCAGAGCTGTCTCGGAGTATATTGCTGAATTTGACACTTTGTCAAAATATGGGTTATCTCTTATTGATACTGCCGAGAAAAAGAATGAGAAGTTCATAACTGGGTTAGATCAGTACTTAGGGGAAAAGCTTATTAACCACATCGATGAGACGTTTGAGTCGATTGTAGGGAAAGCATTGAGGTCAGAAAGTCTCTACCCTAAGCCGAAAACTGAGGTTGCATCTGCAGAAGAGCCAAAACCACAAGCAAGTGGTGGGAGCAAGGGTGGTTCCCAGAATAAGAGAAAGCAGAACCAAGCTAAGGAGGGCTAGAAGAAAAAGAATAAGCAAGATGTGGAGTGCTTCAGCTATGGTAAGAAGGGCCATTATGCTAGTAATTGTCGGGCCAAGCCAGCGGATAGGAAGTGCTTCAACTGTGGCCAAATGGGACATCACAAGGACAAGTGTCCACAGCCCCCTAAGGAAAAGCAAATGGTGAAAGCCTACGCTCTTAATGCTATTCCTTCTTCGTCGAATGCCCCAACAGCGGCGGAGAAGGGAAAGAATGTCGTTATTCAAGGTATGCTTTCAGTTTATGATGTTCCTGTTAGAGTTTTGTTTGATACCGGAGCTTCCAGTTCTTTCATATCTAGTGACCTGGTAGATAGGTTGGGATTGGAGCCCGAGATTGTCGATAGACCTTTAGTAGTGACGAACCCGGTTGGTGGTTCGACTAGCCTTAGCATGATTTGTCGTAATGTGGTCTTATCGAGTCATGGATGCATGTTTGTTTGTGATTGCTTTGTTTTGGGCTTTACTGGGTTTGGCATTATTTTGGGAGTAGATTGGCTCCAAAGATACGGGGTGGTGGTAGACTGTGAGGGCTTGTTGGTGACAGCTAGAGCGGATGATGGGCGGAGGATAGTGTTTGGTGGTCTACCCAGTAAGGGGGTATTGGCTAATTTTCTAAACTCCCTCGACATTCCGCATAGTGAGTTGTCAGGTTTGCCCGTGGTTGGCCAGTATCCGGATGTTTTCGAAGAAGTGACCGGACTTCCACCACACCGAGAGATTGAGTTTCGCATTGATTTGGTAAAAGATGCCAGGCCTATAGTGATGCCACTTCGTCGTATGGCACCAAGAGAGCAGCGAGAGCTCGAGGTGCAAGTCAGCGATCTTTTGAAGAAGGGATTTATCAGAAGGAGTGTTTCTGAATGGGGAGCACCAGTTGTGTTTGCTACCAAGGCGGATGGTTCCCTTCGTTTGTGTGTAGACTACCGCGAGTTGAATAAAGTGACGAGGAAGAACAAGTATCCTCTACCACGGATAGATGATTTGTTCGATCAGTTGAGTGGCACGAGAATATTTTCTCAGTTGGATCTCACGACAGGTTTTCATCAGCTTAGAGTGGAAGCTGAGAGTATAGCTAAAACGGCATTTCGGACGCCGTCTGGGTTTTATGAGTGGTTGGTCATGCCATTCGGGCTGACCAATGCCCCAGCATATTTTGTGGATCTTATGAATAGGGTATTCAGAGATCAGTTGAATAAGTTTGTCCTTGTGTTCGTTGATGATATTTTGGTCTACTCGAGGACAGAGGAAGAACACAAGGGACATTTAAGAATAGTGATGGAGGTGTTGAGAAAACACCAATTGAAAGCAAAGTTTTCTAAGTGTCACTTCTGGAAGAGGGAAGTGAGGTTCTTGGGCCATGTTGTATCAGAAAATGGAATTGCCGTGGACCCGGCGAAGGTGGCTACGGTACAGGATTGGCCTACGCCCAAGAATGCAACAGAGGTAAGAAGTTTCTTGGGATTAGCTGGGTACTATCGTAAGTTTATCCAAAGTTTCTCCAAGATAGCAGCACCATTGACCCAGTTAACTAAAAAGAATCAAGCTTTTGTCTGGGATGGAAGGTGCGAGAATGCATTCAAGAGTCTAAAGGACAAGTTGACAAGCGCACCAGTGTTAGTCATTCCTAAGGGGAATGAAGAGATGACGGTATACACGGATGCCTGTGGTACCGGACTGGGTGCTGTATTTATGCAAGGCGGTAGGGTTGTAGCTTACGCAAGTCGGCAATTGAAACCGCACGAGAGAAGATACCCTACCCATGATTTAGAATTGGCAGCAATCGTGTTCGCGTTAAAGATGTGGAGACACTATCTCTTGGGAGAAAGATTTGGGCTGTTTACAGATCATAAGTCGTTAAAGTATCTCTTCTCTCAGAAAGATCTGAATCTCTGTCAGCAGAGATGGTTAGAGTTCTTAGCTTCCTATGATTTTGACATCGCATACACGCCAGGAAAGGGCAATGCGGTGGCTGATGCATTGAGTAGAAGACATGCCAGCTTAGGGGCTATGTTCCTTGAATGGAAGCAACTGGAGTTTATCGTGGGGTTTGATTTCAGACCAAATTGCGAATTGGATCAAGAAATGTTAGCAAGATTGACGATCAGACCCACTTTGATTGAGCGGATCGGCTCTAGTCCGAGGGACGATCCTAACCTATTGGAAATCATCTCCAAGTTAGAGATGGGTATCGATGAGGAGATGAACAAGTATGGGTTTGATCGAGATAGATGGCTTAGAAAGGATGGAAAGCTTGTTGTACCCAATGTCAATGGATTGAGGGATGAAGTGCTTAGAGAATGTCATCACTCAAAGCTAACTATACACCCCGGTGGTAATAAGATGTATCGAGATATGAAGCAGACTTACTACTGGGAAGGGATGAAAAGAGACGTTGGGAAGTTTATATCCAAATGAATGAATTGCCAGCTAGTTAAAGCCGAGCAAAAGAAGCCCAGTGGATTGTTACAGCCATTGGAAATTCCCGAATGGAAATGGGAGCAAGTCTCGATGGATTTCATCGATGGTTTACCAAGGACTAGAACGGGACATGATAGCATTTGGGTGATTGTGGATCGATTGACTAAAAGCGCAAGGTTTATACCAGTCAAATCGACCAGAACAGCAGCTAAGTTAGCAGAGTTGTATATGAAGTGGGTAGTGAGATTTCACGGAGTACCCAAAAGCATTGTGAGCGACTGAGACCCGTTGTTCACTAGTGGGTTTTGGAAGAGCTTACAAGAGGCTCTAGGGTCAGAGTTACATCTCAGTACCGCATATCATCCTCAGACCGACGGTCAGACGGAGAGGGTGAACCGTATCTTGGAAGACCTCTTGAGAGCATGTATATTGGATTTTGGTGGATCATGGGATGACCATTTGCATCTAGTAGAGTTTCCATATAATAATAGCTACCAATCCAGTATCGGTATGGCTCCGTTTGAAGCTTTGTACGGAAGACCATGCAACTCACCATCATGTTGGATAGAGACTGGCGAGAAGTTTATGCTTGGACCAGATGTGGTGAGGGAAACTTCAGATAAAATCAAGACCATTCAACAACGAATGAAGGCTGCCCAAGATAGGCAGAAGAGTTATGCTGATAAAAGGAGAAGAGACTTAAAATTCTCCGTTGGCGACTTGGTGTTTGTCAAGATTTCTCCGTTGAAGAGCGTAATACGATTTGGCAGGAGAGGCAAGTTGGCACCAAGGTTTGTTGGTCCATTCCCTGTTCTTGAACCAGTCGGGAATTTGGCATACAGAATTGACTTACCGGACAAGATGGCGGGAGTTCACAACGTATTTCATGTTTCCCAACTAAGGACGTTCGTTCACGACTCAGATATGACTATTTCACCTGATCAGTTAGAGGACTTCGAAGTAGAACCCGAGGCGGTTGGGAACCGCAAGCCGGCCCGTATTGTCGAGCACGACATGAAGCAACTTCGAAGGAAGACGGTGAAGCTAGTCAAGGTACAGTGGAGCGAGGACGAGAGTGATTGTACTTGGGAGACAGAGGAGGACATTAGGAAGACACATCCAGAACTCTTTGCCTGGTAAGATTTTGACTTCGATTTAGTTTTCCGCATGCTAGGATAGGCTTGTTCGCTTGTTTTGCATGATTGATTGTTGTATGTGGTTGTTAGGCATGCGGGATCCTTTGTATGTTTTGGGTTAAGGAATTTCGGGGGCGAAATTTCTTAAGGGGGGGAGAGTGTAACGACCCGCATTCTACGCATCATAGGATCGTAGAATATTTATTTCTTTCACATACGAAGTCGTATGGTCATATAACTTTGGGGGACGACTATTGGGGTCATTTTCCATGTTCATGATTTTTCCCGATTTTTAAATGACCATTTTACCCCTAGTTATCACTGTTTTGGCCATAACTTTTGACTGGAAAGGAATTTTGACCTGAAACCACTTCCATTGGCTCCGGATGATGGTTTCTCTTTCCGTAGAGTGGTCACAATAGCCAAACGGACTCACCGTTTGGGAGATATGGCTGAAACAAGTTTCAGATGGTGAAAAACAGCTTAATTGGGCTTAAGCGGGTGATTAGCAGCTAGGCTCAAGGGGAATTTCGGGTTTAGGGGTATATAGGGGCTGATTAGGATTAGAAAACATTTCTTTAGACATTTTCCAGCCGCCACTTTCATTCCTCTTAACCTAGCCATGGCCTCCACTCTCTAAATCTCTCTAAAACACCCAAAAATCACTTTCTAATTGAAGATTAGGCTTAGCAAACATCAAATTAAGAAGAAAAAGCACCAAAGCAAGGTTAGAGCTGCTGTTGGACATCAGTATTCGCCCAAATCAGAGGAGTTTCAGTTCTGAGAATTTTGTTTGTGGCCAAGGTGAGTGATTTGCATAGTTTTTGCACTAATTACGGTAATTAAGGGGTAATTAGTGAAGATTAGCGAATTTATACACTAATAAATTATGGAAAAATGTTTAGAAATTCTTAAATAATGTTTTATGCCTCTGGTTGAAATTTGGTTCGATTTGATTAAGTTTTGTTAACCCTATGATCAGTTTTACTTAAACATGCTTAAGGGAAAATAAGGAGCTTTGGCCACTTTTGATCCATTTTGATTCATTTGAGTGATTGTTTGCTGTTGTGGTTGCTATTACATGTTGCTATGACTATATGGTGTGTTTTGTGATTGCTTAGAAGTGCTAGTTTGGTCAAAAACGCCGTCGAATGGCGAGAACTGTCGCTGGAACGAAGTGCAGGAATTTATCCGGATCGGATCGGATCGCCCCCATGCCCACGAACCGACCCGCCTGCTCGAACCGCGCCACATGTCAGAGCTCGGAGTCACGAAGGGGAGACCACGATCCGACTTGGAGAGGAAGTGCCACGAACTGATAAGCCCGAACCGACCCAACAAGGCGCCACGAGCTGACGAGGTGCGATCCGATGGCGCGACCCGATCCGCTGATTGTTGAGGGCCCCGATCCGATCCGTCTCTCATGAGCGTGAGCTACTCCGACCCGAACCGATCCACTTAAGAAACTCACAATCCGAACCAGGAAGGCCACCACGATCCGACTCGAGCGTGAAGGATGATCCGAACCGATCCGAGGTTGATGGTTACGAGCTGGTGACCGCGAACCGAACCGGGAAGCTACGAACAGGATGAAGACCGATCCGGATGAAGATGACGACAAAAACCCGAGATGCAAAGGTAGTCCAAATGAGAGGCTAGAGCTCAAGATCCAGATGGGAATCAATGAGTTCGCTTCATGGTTGGGCTTTGCTGCGGGACGTGTGCTAAGGGGTTATCGACGTCTATAGCTTCGGACCACTATGGTAGGAGGTACGAAGGCGGATTCAGGGCCACTATGGCATTGGTAGAACCAAGGGCTACGACCAATGAAGTGGGTCATTGAAATGTTTGGTCATGACTCCAAGTGTTTGGCTTGGTCACAACAGGGTTTCTACAAGTCGGGATTCGTCGTTGCCTCAGTTTGTCTAGTGTTCCAAAGTGGTAGATGTCGTATGCTTTACGCACTGAGTGAGAGATGTGAGGATGGTTGCTATGGATGATTTGTTTGCTATCATTGTGACATGCACACCCCACCCCCGTATTCTTTACACTATTCATTATGGAACCTTGGAGTATTGTACGGTATGTGGTACTAACTCTTTGGTTGCAGGTCCAGGTTCAGGTATGGTTTAGTATACCTGTTATCATTCTGTTTAGATGCTTATCGCTCATACCAGGCTTTATGTCTGACCCAGAGTTTTATGTCTCCTCTTATTACTCTGGGTGCTCACACGAGCAGACTAGAGACAGGTTAGCTGGTGATGCACGGGTAGATGATCCGGAGACGAGCAGGAGGCTTCCACGTAATATATATAGTATTCTCCCTGTGTTGTTGAAGATCACTGCTTGGGCATTGTTGGTGTATCTTCTACTTTAGCTTTCTTTTGCTTAGAGACAGTAAATTTGGAAAATTGTAATAAGCTGTATATGGATTTCCGCTGCTCTGATGATTGATGTTGATTTTAGTTATCAGCTTATGCACTGTCTCGCCTGTTTTATGTCAAGTATGTTATTATTATATTTTATCCCATGCGCTGTGAGACATTCTACAGGTTCCTTGATTAGTTCATTCTCTTCTTTCCTTTCTCCTGGCGACCGTCCCGTGCTAGTCGGGCATGTGTACAGCGCAATTCCGGAGGAAATGCAGGCTGGTGCGGGGCGGGCCGTCACAGTGATATTCTCATTGTACATAAAAGTATATCTAGTACTATTTCTATGATTGGTTTTATTATATCCTATACCACTTTTATCATGTAAAGGTCTAGAGCAGAATAAAATATAATTTAAATCATTTTGGCCTTTAAATTTCGTGAACTTATTTGTACATTTTTCAAATTCGATTCCAAAGTCACGAGTGACATTTTCAAAGGAAATTTTGTTATTACTAATTTCCTTATTTAATTCAGAAATTTTTTCTTTCAAAGTACCGTTCTCAGTTTTGAGACCAAAAATTTGAGATTCTGAATTAAAAGGAGATTGTGATTTTTCAAAATTTTCTTTTGTGTCAAAATTTTCATTTTGCAAAATATTATTATTCACCTTTAAAATCTCACATTCTTTAGATAATTCTAAATTCTTTTCAGTTAAAGCTCCATTCTCTTTTTCAAGAGACGAAATTAAAGAACTATAATTATTTAAAGAATCTTCTAATGATATATTTCTATTTTGCAAAAGATCGATTTACTTTAAAAGAACATTGTTTTTATCTTCTAGTCACTCATTTTCTTTTTGAAGGAAATCTTTTTGAGAAACAAGCTCTTCTAAGGTATTTTCAAAACATTTGGCTTGTTTTACCAAACGATTGTTTTCTTCTTTTATTTTGGAATTCTCTTGCTCGTAATTTTTTGACATATCTAAAATGACTGTATTGAGTTTCAATAATTTTTCATGGTCTAACAAAAGATCTTTATATAATGAATCTGTACATACCGATTGTGATCTGACTTTAGCCATGAGACACTTGTTTCCTTGCTCTCCTGATTCTGCTTTGTTGATCTTCCATTTTCTAATTCCCTGACTAGATTTCTTTATAGCCATTTGTTCTAGGATGTTGTTACGATCTCTAGAACGCCAGGCTCTGATACCAATTGAAAAAGTGTGCGTGTACGTGCTAAGTATAATACACTCACAAGGATTGTGTAATATGGCGAACAATACTCAAGTATGAAATGATAGCTAATCACAGATATAAGATAGTAAATGCAGTAAAAATAGAAAAGTCACACCAGGGATTTTTATACTAGTTCGGAGCACCGTCCAACGTCCAGTCCTAGACCTCTCTCTGGATTATCACTAATCAACCACCTCGCTTCACCCAGAGGAACAGGTTCACAATACACCACTGGATTTCACAGGCTACAAGCTTACCCACTTGATTTCACGGGCCATAAGCTTACCCACTTGATTTCAGGGGCCACAAGCTTACCCACCTGGTTTGAACGGCTACAGGCTTACCGGAATTTCAATACAAAGTAGTTGATGATTGACTATATATTGAGTCTTCAATACACGGACTAGTCACTTGTAGTACACCCTTCCTATAATTTTATCCTCGAGTGTATACTTTGAATGCATAAATTTAAGGAAGTAGAATGCTCGTTGAATCAAATGATATTAAATTGATTCAAGGATTCAATAAGTATTTAAATTTGGAGAGCTTTTGTTTTGCAAAGAGTATGAAAATGCAATTCAGAAATTAGAGAGAATATAGAATGATTTCGTGATTGTAAAACAAGTTTGAATTTGTTTATATAATAGTAGAAAGGTAGTAATTCTTCATGAAGAGTTTCTATAAAAGGTATGTCCATTTCCTTTGATTATTGAATAGAAATCTCTTCACAAATAGAAGCAACCTTTCAGAAAAATCTTGTTGTTTGAAAATGGTCGACAGGTCAAAAATCACAGGTCGACTAGTTGAATTTAAAAAACATAGAAAAATAGTCGTTATGTGCAAAAATACACAAACTGGTCGACTGGTCCATATTCACCGGTCGACTGGTTCGGGTGAGAAAAGTTTTGTTTCCAAAACAGAAACATGAACGGTCGACTGTTGGTATTTTGGGCTGTCGGTCGTTTTATTGCTGTGGACAAGAGGACCTCGGTTCACAGTCTAGATCACTGTGTACTCTTTCCCGGTCGGAGCCTGGACTGTTTGGGATTTTTCTGTGACTTTTTAATTCCTCAAATATATAGATTTCAGCAATGAAGATATGATATTGTTTTGGGTATTCATGTTATACTTTGAGGATAGATTTTTAACATATTTCTAACACGACACAAAGTAAAAAACCTTATCTCTATGAAATGATCTTCATTTCACCTTTATATGTTGGCATCGATCAAAATCTTGTCTCAACATCGAATCATGAGAGTTAGAGTTAATTAGGCGAACTGTCATGTTTTTCGCCTCGGCTTTCTTTTTATGGTCTAATCCCAAGAGTGGGATTCTGCCGGGTCGAGCGTCATTCTTAAACTCTGTGTTTAGTCTGTACTCCATACTTCACTCTGGCAGATAGAGCTTTTCGGGCAAGTGGCGAACACATTTTCCGAGGCGCTACCTCCTAATCTTCGATTCACAGGTAGAGGTGGCCATTCACAATAATCAATTTTCTCTCGTCCCATCGGCTCATGGGAAGGAGTTTGGTCAGACGCTACAAATCATGAGAGCTAGAGTCACTGATCGAGTGGTCTTTAATCATGGCGCGCCTATCACACTCGTTCTAGGTTTGTACTTCTATCCAATCTCTGAGGATCAGAGTTAGTTAGGCAAACAGTTGGTGAATGTTTGTAGAAGCTTTGCGTTCCTCCAATCAATCTATGGGAGGAGTAATTGGCACCGAACTTTGGGTACCTGCATCACTCATATCGCATGAGTTAGTTATGTTAATAACTTAGGAAGCATGCAAAAGTAAATTGCACGATTTAAAAGTAAGCATGTCAATGGGCAATGCTATCTCCTTTATTTGGATTCATGTAATCTGATGGCGTCAAACATTGGATTGAGCCATGTAGACGGCCGAACTGCATCTATCTGAAATCGGATTCTGATTTTGAATATGCAAAAGTCAATGCATAATTATCTTTAGGTCTACCACATATAAGCCAAGGAGTGGATGGTCATCTCGAATCCACCTTGAGTTATACAACTTCTTTCAAACAGAGGGCATGGCTTTGTAAACGAGCAGTTCAGTTAAGCTCGTCATGGTATTGCTCCATAACTCTATATGCGGGTGTTAGAAGTCTGATCATTATCAAATCCTAGGTGCCTGCACCATCCACATATTATTTCTCTAAGTTAATTACATCAATAACTCATAAAGCATGCAAATATAAGAGTCATGGTTAAAGAGTA
Organism: Allium sativum; assembly: GCA_030737875.1. Taxonomy (NCBI): domain Eukaryota; kingdom Viridiplantae; phylum Streptophyta; class Magnoliopsida; order Asparagales; family Amaryllidaceae; genus Allium; species Allium sativum. The sequence goes on along the minus strand of CM060910.1, from coordinate 890,141,622 downwards.
ATCCTGTTAAAGGAATGAATATCATTCTATACGAAAATGGCATTGCATGCTCTTCGCAGGTCCATTTTGCCTAGACAATCTCTAACGGGTATTGTTGCAAAAATCTTTAGCTTTTTAAGAATGTTTTTTCAAACTGTCGTGCGATGGTAGTTCCAAGAATGAAAAGACCTTGATTGGGGTCTTGGAGCAACGAAGGCAGTGATGTAAATGCTGTAAGCAAATGACGAGGTCGCATCTCCTTTAAATCATTTTCTTACCCCTTGCTAAAGGCAAGGATTAAGTGTTAGGGAGTCATGCCTGTACCGCTGATGAAAGCACATCATCATATTGGTGCTAGGACGGTAGTTAGCAGGAGAACAATAGATTTATGATTAGAGAAGCTTTGCACTCTCCATGCTATGAAGTAGGACATGGCTGAAAATTGGTCCATGCTTATAGGAGCTTAGCCCCTCCCATGTTAAGAAGTTAATGCGGGGGCCATAAGGATAAAACATGCCTCATCCGTCTATAGATATGTCATCGATCCCGCGTCGGAGATAAAAGATTATACACAAACAATCAATCATCATCCAGGCTTAAGTGTTCCAAACCCTTAATTCGCCACTCTTTGGGAATGACTGAGACAATCGATCATGTAGGCTTATAATGCATCAGCAACGAATTAGATGATGTAATCACGAGCAATCCACGCCTGAATCTCCTATTGCCCCCAACATCAGGGGTATAAGTTACTTGGCAGATAATTGATCAATGGATGGAACTGTGAATCTTCACTTTCTAACTCTAAGATGTCTTTCGTCAGAAGCACCATTCGTGTCTAATCTAGTGGGAAGTTGATGAGTGCTTTTGTCTAATCATTTAGGATGGTGTATTTGGCAACAGGGCTCGTTGTTGCCAATCTTAGGACAACTTTCCCAGGGAAATAAGCAATGTCGCTTTGCTTGATATATCTTGAGGCATAACAAATGATGGTACGCCCTTCACTTCTTCTTGCTGGAAACATTCCGTGCTACAGGAAGTTTCTAAAGGGTGTTGTCCATGACTCTCTTCCAAATTCGGGCTCCAATACTGGATCAACTTCCGTTTGATCAATGGTCGGAGTTTGTAGTGTCTTGATTGAGATTATCTTCATCTCTTATGAATTGTCGGAGCTTTCTAACTTGGCCAGGTAATCCGCTTTCTAATTTTTTGTGTATGGAACACGAGACATGGTGCATTGTTACCATCCTTCCAATGGCTCCTCTATCCGTTCTAGGTAAGCAGCGAGTCATGGTCCCTTCATCTTGAATTCCCTCTAAAACTGGCAAATAACAATCCGAGAGTTACAAAGATGTTCAACGACGCTACTCCTAACTTCTTAACGAGTGTCAGGCCGGCAACTAGGGCCTTGTATTCGTAATCGCTATCGGTAGCGGAAAATTCCAATCCCAAGGCTTAGAAAATTGACCGTTCTTCAGGAATTATCGGCAAAACTCCAGGTTCAGACCATTGACCATTCCTTGCACCATCTTTGAATCTTCAAGGTGTTTGTTTTCATCTTTCTTTTTGTGGGCCATCCTCTTTATCTATTACATCCTCTTCGGGAATAGTAAACTCAATGATGAAGTTGGTTAATACTTTCCCCCGTATGGACTTCTATAGGAGGGAATTGAGAACAAACTGGTTCAGCTTGATGTTTCATTCGAGCAATCATCCAGATGCCTCAGATTGTTGTGGGACCTATCGTATTGGCCAATCAGTGTGTATCACAATTAGATGAACTTGGAAATAGTGGCGGAGTTTTCTCGAAGCAATCTTTAAATTGTAAGCGGGCTTTTCAATCTTTGGGTAGTTGCTTCGTTAGTTGTCGCCCTTCTGCATCTCGAATCATCATTTTCTCTGAGATCTATGTCTTTGGGCAGATCATTGGATAAGTCTTTATGTGATGTTTCCATTGTTTGCTAAGCCGATGCCTCCTTCGCAGTCCATCTCATCAAGAGGGGAAGCGTATTTGGGTTCCACATCTGATGTGTGGCATATTCCATTTAGGCAAATAGCAGGATCTTCTAGTAACTTAGTCACCACAGACCATTCCCACTCCAATTTCGATTGGGAATTTTAGCAACAGACATTAGGCTACCATGTGAGTTCTAAATTCTGTTAAAGCTGGTCAGTCTAAACCTTAATAAGATAAGCTTGAACATGACAACATAGTTTTCGAGACTTTAAGTAATGTTCATGCATTATGTCACAACGGAAATAAGAAGTAGGGAGCTAATGGTTGATTCATATTTTCTTTAATCTCGAGCTCTCATCACTTGACCAAGGTCGTAAGGTGGCTGGTGAGTAGTCAAGTTGATATAATCCAGGAGAGGATCCATAGGTCCAATCATGGCGTGTGGTGGTTCAAGTAGTACCTAACTTTGGGCACCAAAGTATGTTTACCTAACCCTTATTCGATGGAAATCAGTCTTCCTCGATGCGGTTGACAGCAAATAGCCATTGCATAGGTCAGCCGAATTTTTTGGGAGGTAACCGCAGGACATATTTCATTCATCACATCATACAATTGAAGTGTAGCTTTGGGATGTTAAGATCTTTGGCTGCTTTCCGATATCCTATTATTTACAATCATGGTCACTAAGATCATATGAATCATTTTCAGATTAGTGCTTGAATTTTTTCATATAACCGTCATTCGATGCTCCGCTAATTGGATAGGTTTAAGTTACATAAATAAAGTGGTCACTGCTCGTTAGGGAGCAACATCAGTTGCACTGATGAAATATACACACCATCGGAGCTATAGAAGAGGAAGCTGCTATGAGACAATCATTGCCTCATATACTGTCGATGATAACAAGCTGAATCTGAACGATAGCTCCTCACACTGGCTTATTGATGTAAGAAGGCGTCATGGCTATGGGAAAAATCCCAGTCGTTGTCATCTTGTTGTGATATTCTCAGACTATCCATATAATCTTCATTGACAAGCTTTGATGACTGCTGTGGGCCAAAATATATGTCGAACTGAAGGTGAACCATGCTCCGAGCCGAAGGCGAGGCCGTCAGTGGTTCCGGGCGCAGCGCCGGTGGGTGTCCGGGGCCCCGCAGTCCCGACGGCGATGGACCTAACCGGTTAGGTCGAAAATGTGGGCACCGCATGATTTTTTTTCAATTTTGGAAGATTGAGCCTTTTCTGAAATGATCAGAAAAAGTATTTTCTCCCAAAAATAGTTGTTTTGGGTCGGATCGGAATTTCAATTTTCTATTGTTATGGGTCGCGGTTCGGTTTCCGGATTGTCTTCCAGTTCAAATCAGGTCCCTAACCGAACCTTGTTTTTATAGTGCTTAAATATGCTGGTTAGCCCAAGATGTTATAAGTCGGGTCGATTCGGTAAAAAACTATATCCGATCTGAACCGAGCATCATCTATTTGATCTGAACCGAACCGAGGAGAGCCAACACAGCCGTTACACTACATGTTCCTGAAGATGCGGAGCGGTTTTCTTCCATCTTCCCACGATCTCTGATGTGGTGTCATAATCTCCAAGCCTTCGATCCCGAACCAAGCGGGATGATCGCCATGTGGCACCGATCCGAATGTCATCAGCTTCAAAAATCTTCAAATCATCTTCTCTATCCGATCCAAGGCCCTTTCAGCACCAAAATCTTATCTGATCCATGATACAGGTGAACATATCTTGTTCGCAACAACCCCATCCGAACCGAGAAGAACTACAAACTTATCGAAGGCAAAGTGGAGTCAATCCGAACCAAATCCCAATATGTTCAAAATATGAGAATTTCTTTTCTCTCGTGCTATAAAGATCTATGCACTCGGGTAGTAACTGAAACGACCAAGACAGATATGGATCTCCCCTCAATGAAGTACTACATCCGTTAGTAGATGAGAAGATCTATGCTTGAGAACTAGTCAATTCTTAGTGAAAGCACCAAAATGTTAGACCAAAAAATGGTCCTAACACCCAATCGATCATGTTTTGCAAAGAAAAATGAGGAATCATGAAATAAAAGCAAGAAAAATCAATCAACACACGAAATCTATAGCGGTTCAGCATTATAGCCTACATCCACTTCATAGTTTCTTAATTCATTCAGAAATTACAATTACAATGAGTATAGATGCTCAAGAACTCAATTACAATTAATAATACTCTGCGAATTAATTGATTTTATTAAAGAAGATGGAGGTTCTTCGTTGGCAGCCATGGCCGAAATAGTTAGGGCTTCCTTGAGGCCGAAAAGTCCCCTGAAAATGGTGTACGAACATATATTTATAGGCGTAGAGTTGGTTAGGTTTGAATGGCCACATGGTAGCATCAGAGGGAAACTCACAAGTAGTAGAGAAAGTGGAGAAATGGGCTTCATTTGATTTGTTAACCGCTCCAGGTAAACAGGAAAAAAAGGGAATCAGATCGGTCTTCATTCGACCCGCGCCGACACTCATTTTGACAAGCCTTCTGGTTGTATGTAGAAATCAAGCCAAGCAGATCGAGTCCTGCATAATCCAATCCGATCCGATGATGCTTTCTGAATCCATCTGATGCTGTTGCGTCAGGTAAGTGGGTCGGATCTTGGCTACCTCAATCCAAACTGGTTCCAAATAGAAGCTAGTTGCCAAAACGTACAAGTGTGTCATTCTGAGTAGTGTCTAATCCAATCCAACAGACTCGAACATCCGACCCGTGCAACTTTGTGAGGCAGACGTGTATTTGTCATAATCTAAACCGATCCAAGCGCCGAGATCCAAATCAAAGCCTTCAAAATGTTAAGTTCTCCAACACAATCGTCTCTTCATCCAAGTGATTGCTAATCAACATTTTGATCACTTGGACTTTGGATAGCCTGGTCACAAAGCAGGCTAACACTAATAAAACAGAACATAATAAAATGATTTTTCTTATCTAATCTTTTTGTTGAAACAAAAATGACAAGACAAAAATGTTCTTTTTATTCTAATCTTTTATTGTAACAAAATGACAATAAAAATATATTCTTTCTATTCTAATCTTTTTATTGTAACAAAATGACAACAAAAATGTATTCTTTCTATTCTAATCTTTTTAATGTAACAAAATGACAATAAAAATGTATTTTTCTATTCTAATCATTTTATTGTAACAAAATGACAATAAAAATGTATTCTTTTTATTGCAACAAAATGACAACAAAAATGTATTCTTTCTATTCTAATCTTTTTATTGTAACAAAATGAAATAAAAATGTATACTTTCTATTCTAATCTTTTTATTGTAACAAAATGACAACAAAAATGCGTTGTTTCTATTCTAATCTTTTAATTGTAACAAAATGACAATAAAAATGTGTTGTTTCTATTCTAATCTTTTTATTGAAAACAAACTTCGATAAAAATACAATCTTTTAAATAAAGATGTCCTTTTACGTTATTTACATTAAAAATGTTCCTTAATAACAACAAAAAGATTTGTTTTATTGTTAATCAAAATATGTCAATTTACGAGTTCCTAAATGTAACTAAAAGAATAATTTTTATTCTAAAACATATTTTTAATGATTCATATGTTCTTACATAAAAATAAAAAGATAATTTTTATCGTAAAACAAATTCTGATAATTTTTACGCTCCTACATAAAATAAAAAGAATAACTTTTTATTTTAAAACAGCCGTTTATTTCTGAATTGGAAGGAGACCAATCAATTACCATATAATTTTAGTTATATGGGTTTCATACATCGCATGTATTCTATAATCATGATATATAATCACTAAACATCCAAATAACAACCAGAGTGCATTCTACAAATAATCACAAGGGAGATGTGTGATCACAATATCATACCAAGACCCGTGTGGGGTTTCAACCAACACATATATAATAAATTATTTGTGCACTTAGGCGATGTGTAAAAATTATCGTCCCAATCACATAAACAAGTCGGAAAACTTGTAAATGGAAGTGTAATCATATTAAAATTATCATAAATAAAATAACAATATTTTAGCATGTTAAATATTGCAAAACTCAATCATATCATAACATCACATAACAGCACAACAATTCATCCAAATAAATATTACAACTATAGACAATTCATATACTTTCAGTTATAAAAATAAATATTTGTACAAAAGGGTTAAGTGAGAAAGAGTTCTCACCTTGGTTTTCACCCCCTTGGTCTTTAATTGACAGTTCGGATCTAATTTTGGCCCAAAATCAAACTTTCTCCAAATTTGACAAAATTGGTGTCCACGCGAAGCTCTCGACTCAACGATCGCAGCGGATCCAGTTTCGCGCAATTCTGAGTTCGTAGCAAAAAGTCATTAATTTGTGAAGTTTAAAACAATTTAAATAACTAATTATATTTTTATTTTTACATCAAATTCTAACTTGATCCAAATTGGAAAAAATTGGTGCTCACACGAAGGTCTCAACGATACGATCGTGGCGGATCCAAGTACGTGCAAATTGGAATTCGTGACAAAAAGATATTAATGTACGAACATGGAATATTATTTATATAATAAGATCATTATTCACCTTCTTCTCCAAATGACACCCTCAACTTAACATGCTCGCCACGGCCAACCCGTAAGCCAGAATTGCGTGAAACCAGCGCCATTCTCTCCGGCTTCTCTCCCCTTTCCACGACTGGTGGTACCCCCCCCCCCCAAGTTCGGCACATAGGCCCCACGATCTGGAGTTAAATGAAAATCTGCAGTTTCCGTTCATATCGGTGTTGCGGCCACCTCGGTGCTCCAAATGCCCCAAAATTTTTATAGTAGTTTGGTTTCGACCTCCCGAACAATTTCTCTTTTGGTCACTTCGCCTGAAAATGCACGGATTGATAGGAAATTGCTCATTTTCAAGACTGCCTCGTTTTCCAGCACCCCTCCGATGAACTTAACATTCCAGCCAACTCCAACCACCTGAGATAATGCCACCACTGCCAAAACCTATGTATGCGTCCACTCTACCTTCCCACCAAACGGCTCGACCTAATTCTCGTTCGTTTGATCAGAAAACCCATAATTTTGAAATCAGTTTTCAGTCTTAAAAGCTAGTTCTCGACGAATCCGTGCGACGATAGGTCGTGAAATTTTTGCGGGAGGTAGATATGATGAAGTTCTACAATACCCAGAAACGGTTTTGTCTAATTGTGTACGGATTGAGAGATATAAATTATTTAGTTTCAGGGTCCTTTTTGCAAAATATTATTGAAGAAGAAGAGAGCTGCCGCCATGGAAAAGGAGGAGGAGATTAGGGTTTGTATTAGGGTTTCGAGAGAGTTTAGGATATTTTATAATGTTGAGGAATTTTATTAAAACCCCTTGTATGTTTAATTATGCTTAATTACAATATTTTCCCCTCCTTACGCAAATTAATTTATTCAATTTCGGCCCTTTTCATGGTTTAAAATTCCGCGTGGTCACCTACGGATTCCATTCTCGATGAAAATTGAAACACAACTACTCCTTGACATTACGGATCCAAAAAAACTGGTCTCGATGAATTCCGAGTCTGTATGCACAAATAGTTAATTTTTAAAGTCAGATAATTGACTGTCTTCACACTGTAAAATCAATTACGAGCACAAACTGACCCCAAAAATTACGAATTTTGGAAACTAGCAATAATTTAATATTCTGATTCATAGAAAGTGGTTTCGTTGAATTCGGAGATCACTTGCAAAATTTCACTTTTTGAGGCATGTGTGTATATATATATATTATATTAAAAAAAATTACATAAATAGATTCCGAATCTCGAAATATATCAGTGTTTATAATTTTCGAATTCAGAAACATCATTTTGAACTCAATGGAAGTGGTTTCGAGTCCAAATTTATTTGTATGTGAAAAGCAGCTTTTTGGGCATATATATTATATATATAAATTCCATAGCGTTTTTCTGAAATTTTAATTTTGACATAATTTACAATTTATAAACTGAAATCTCAATTTCTTATATTCATTAGGAAGATATCGTCAATACAATCCTAGTGTTTCTTGTTCATCCAATTCTGACTTATAATGAATTTTATATATTTATTCAAAGTTTAAAACTGAAATTTCAAACTACTTGCCATTTCGGGCTCGTAATATGATTAATATTAATTTATAAATTCTAACTTCGATTAAAATAAATTTTCAGTAGTTATTATTTAAAATAAATCAATTTAAATATCCAAAATTCATTAAATCGGTCAAAAACAAAATTTTAAATTTGTTCTGAAATTTCGGGTTGTTACAGGTAATCATGCGCAGTACCTATCATAGAACTCCCAGCACAAGGATAAAATATAATAGAACATATACAATAGGTAGAAATAGTGGAGTATCACATAGCAGAAATCCAAACTTTCATATCATCCTAACAATATCCATTTAACATTGGAATACACTTTAGAAGTTTGTACATGAATCCTCACTAGATAACCCTCAGAGAATGCATCAAATAGAACAACTGTGGAAATACCCAATATGTATAGTAGTAAAAATAATACACAAGCATCCAGCTTGTCTTCGATCAGCAACTCCGTCCACTAAGATCTACCATCTATAACCTACTACTTAGTCTGCCCATCCACAACACCGTAGATGAACATCCCAAGGTAATAAGAGGAAACATAAAACCTTGAATCAGACAACAGTCTTAGTGAGCGATAAGAGAGCTATCTAACATCATCAATGAAGTATATGGGAATAGGCAGGAACTCAACCTTATCTTCCCCACATTGGACAGTGATAGCCTTTACAAACAAGCGTTTCGACCATACATCCATGGCAATCAAAACAACTAGTTATATCTCACGTAAACCATCCTAGACGAGATCGACATTCTTCAAGCACAAGGCCCGGAGGCCTAAATTAATATCAGACAAACATCCAAGAAACATCTCCTTCGATGTCAGACAATCTGCGTGAGACGATACAAGCAAACAAACAACATTCATGACTAACTCTGGCTATCACTGTCAATCCTGCTTTGAAACCATCGTTAATCGTATGACTGGCTAAACACCTTGCCATCAACTGTCAAGGGCTAATGGTAACCCCGGTACTTAGCAAAAAGTCCATATACCATACAACGAAACGTATCTAAGCCATACATGACGCCCAGGGTACTCGACCGTACAACCGGTCTTTTAGACGTCCATATTGTACCCCTGCTTTGAGCCCGCAAGAACCTACGACAACGATAATCTCTCAGCCTTGAACACCTCTAGTCGTAAACACCAGCGTTTATTCACAAGCTCAAAACACCCTTGAGCAACCATTGTCCACGAACTCAAAACACCCATGAGTTGTCTTCACATTCGTTGCATCTCCCCAATCAACGAATACTTCACATCGCTTCGAACATTCCTCCTTGAATTCACATCGAAGCTATAATCATCGTCGATTCAAAACATGTTGTGTTTAATCGATTTGCATTCCATAGCATTTCCAGCTTTCTTTCTATGAAAAACTAAGCACAACGTCAAAACTTCCTTTCATGGTGTTTCTGAAATGCTACCATATCTCTACGTCCAATTCTGGATCATTCTGGTGTGAAAAACTAAGTAAAACTTCAAAATAGCATTTATGGAATGCTACCATATATGTTGGTTCAATTCGGCATCAATCCGGTGTGAAAAACTAAGTAAAACATCAAAACAGCCTTTCACAATGTTTCTGGAACGCTATCATTGCTTTTGGGTGGTCCATCCATCTCTATGGATCGTTTTTGCTTGAAACAACCTTTCGCAGTGCTTCTGGATCACTACCATTCCTTCTGGGTGGTCCATCACTACAACAAAATGACCATATTACAATGGTGGAACACCGTTGTAATATACATTTTACAACGGTGGGCTAACCGTCGTGTATTAAGAAGTTGTAATAGACTAAAAAAATTTACAACTTTTTTGCACCGTTGCAACACCGTTGTAATATGTATATTTTACAACTTTTTTCCACCGTTATAATAAACTTTATTACAATAGTTATGCACCATTGTTGATGTAATTTTTACAACTATTTATAACCGTTGTGATATATTTTGTTACAAATTTTATTTTACATTTGTAATATATCCACAAATTAAATTAATAAGAATTTATATATATTTTATATGTGCAACAATAAATAGATAAATAACGTAAGAAATAGATGTAAGTTTAAAGGCATCATGATCCATTCATTGATAAAAGTCACAACTTCATATCAAGATTACAAATTATAAATCATATACTACATAAAAATGTATAAAATTACAATCGCTACCATAACATTCTTAATTAAAAGTGTACTCCGATAAAGCACAGACACATTTTTTTTTTGCCACTATGGCGAATATCTTTGAAAAGATAAAGCAATTTCATGGCGTGCTCCTTTGACTTGGAAGTACCATTAACAGAAATATCCACAAGAGAAGGAATCGCGCCTTCTTTCATCACCAGTAAACAACACTGCAAACTCTGAGAACAAACACTATGAAGAATTCTACACTGTACTCTTTATCTTCACGGCTTCCAATAATCTTTCTCTCATTATCTGAAAAAGCTTAGTATGAATTTCATCCCGATATATCTTATAGTCTGGCTTATCAAAATGACACCAAAGTCGATGCCAATGCAAGGATGAACATCAATAAGAGAATAAAATATAAGTTTTGGTAAAAAAATGGACTGTTGTCTACCACCTACTTAACACTAAGAACACCCGATGGTTGTCATTACGATGCCACAATATTTCATTTAAGTGAATTAAGAGCGCAAAGCCAATGTAAAGATATTCTAAAAAGGTTTAAATCCAAAATGGTGATACGATGTTAGAATTGAAATTTAATTTATAAGAATCACTGGATTGGAATAACTGCATATAATAAAATGATCTTTAGTACAAGATTCAAGAATATCTTTAATACCAATTTCTTCCTACTGGATTAGTGGCAAAGCTATGATTAGAGTTATCATCTTGCCTATGCAAGATTTAACCTAACTGGCTGTTGATTCAAAAAAGATGGGACTACACCGAGAATATGTAATTGTCTGGCCCATACATGTCTAAACATGCAACTAAATTTGGAGTATTTAAGGTAGACAAGTATTGTGTATATTCTGGCGTTCCTCTATGAATAACAAACTATACACTTTGAAATAAATTATAAAAACCATACAGTTAACACTTCAAAATATCACTTTAGTAACTACGTATATTTTTCAGCATGATAAGCTTAAGTGCATATCAAAAAAAACTGAACACAGCGGACAAAACTTAAAACAAAGACAAATTCAAATGTTTGAAAACTACATGCTCGAATCAAATACCAAACCAAAATGAAACTTACTATTTTAATCGCACTTACTTGCTCAAATAACAATTTATTGTCATTGCTCAAAATAGCCGCTCTTCTTTCTAAAAGAGCAACCTTCAATAAGCCTAGATTTTCCTTTAGATGGTTAGCAGAGTACAGTTTGTAAGTTCCTATAAACAACAACTTTTTGCTAGTGGCCGAAGACAGTGGTTATGTTAAGAACAACCAATAAAATCACCTTTTATTTGTTATTCTCAAGAAACATTGAAATCTGGGGATGAGGATTTAAAAAAAGTGTAAAAATATAAGACCAGCGAAGATCAGTACTGGAGACCGACGGTGGTCAATTGGAGACGAGACAGGAAAATTTTGGGTTTGATTTTGATTTTGATTTGGAGACGGTGGTTAATTGGAAACGGGACTAGAAAATTGGAGATGGTTGTCAACTGGAGACAGTGGTCAATTGAAGACAGCGGTTATGTTGAAGACCAGAGAAGCAGATTGCCAAGTATGTGGAGCGGAGAGCAACAGCCATTCGATGTCAAGACCATTGGAGACGGGACTGGAAAATTTCGGGTTTGATTTTGATTTGGGGAAGTGAATTTGGGGAGACTCAGTGAGGAAGCATGAATACAGCACGTGAATCATTTTGGAGCTCATTTTTTAGTTTTGCCGCCTAAATTTCAGAAGGAATTATTACAACGGTCCAAAAAAAGAGTTGTAAATTACAGTTGTATTATGGTGGATTTAGAATTAATAAGTAAAATTTTATTTTAAATATAAATATAATATAAATTTATTGAGAATTGATTTTTACTAAAATATTTAAAATTACAGATTAATAATAGTTATTATTAATTATTACCTATTTCTTCAAAGTTATAATTGAATTACAACTATTAAAAGCTAATTATTATGTAAATGTTATTGATTATATACTATTAAATATTTAATAGTAATTTTTAAAAAGTAACTATTATTTATTAATCATCAATTTGTCGGTTTTTATCTAATCTAATAGTAGTTAATTAATAGTAATTGGTATTAATTTGTAAATTTATTATTGAATATGAATTATTCTTAAATGGTAATATTACTAATTGTTAAATATAAGTTGTTATTAATATTTAATAGGTCTCTAATATAAGAAATAGAAAAAAAAAGTTACTAAATATAGGTTTAAACAACTTTCTAATTTAACTATTAATTATCAAAAATTAATTAGTACATATTAGTTATTACAACAAACAAAAAAGAAAAGTTGTGATATATATGTTTATTACAACAGTGATTTTTTCATAGTTGTAAAAAACATTTATTACAACAGTGCATTTTGCACAGTTGTAAAAAAGCTTTTATTACAACTGTGCTTTTCGCACGGTTGTAAAACTAAAGTTGTAATATGGTGTTTGTGTTGTAGTGCATCCTTTCATGTGGATCGTTTTTGCCTAAAACAACCTTTCACAGCGTTTGTCAAAACGCTATCTAAAGGCATTGATCCATCCTTTTGGCTAGACCAAGAAAAATGCCACGTTCCATCACATTTTCAAGGCCGATCCACCTATTTTTGCCTTGCGCGATCCATGCTTGTCGTGTTCCCGATTTTGATTTTTGGCCGATTCTTTCGCTTTTTCTTGGTCGACCTACTCCTTTGCCACTACTAAAGCCACGCCAAAGCCTCTACAACACCGTTCCATCATGGATCTCGCTCGATCAATGATTTTAACTTCGATGTATGCTTTTCAACAATACTTTTTCAACCATGAATAAATCACATTAAAACAGCAATCATTCAAACAACGATTTTCTTTACAATAACATAGAAAGCTTACCGATTTAGGTTGCTAATTAGATCCTATGGTTATTTGAGTTAAACCATACTTACATCCATTAGATCTATGCAAAAACAACTTGAAATGATGAACATGAGATCAAACAACCCATATTGTAACACCCCGTATTTTTTGTGAACATTAAAGTATGCTTAATTTCCAAGAGAAGAATTAAAGGAAACGGGTTACACCATTGCGTTCGTCTCGGAATTTTGCTTGAGATAGATCCGAGTTTGCGTTAATCGGGCTCCGTATGAAGAAGTTATGACCTTCAGAAGTTTCAGAGATTTAAATAAAACAGCTCAGGTTTGAAATTCGAAATTCAAATCACACACCCGGGCTGGGTGGGAAATTTCCCGCCCAGGACCCAGGTCGACCAAGGGGTCGACCTGAGGGTCGACCTAGGTCGCATAGGTCGACCAGAGGGTAGACCTGGGGGTCGACCTCCCACCTATTCCCAGATCCGAGGACTGATTAATTTTTCTGCATCTTCTACCTAAAATGCTCCACCAATGTAAAGGCATTCCCTTTGTGAGTGTGACCTTAACAGAGGTGGGGTGTTTCACTTGGTATCAGAGCTGAAGGTTACCAGATCGGATAAAAGATTTGAAAAATTATTTTCAAAATGGTTTTAAAAGAAGCATTTTCAAAAGAAAAGTTTTGTTTTAAAGGTATATTCCCCAAAGCCATATGCACTATCTTTTTTATCCTCTATTTGAATCCTTTTTTCCTTCTTTCCTAAGTCCCCAGGGCTCCTGGCTTTCCAGGAGGTAACCTCATCGTGGCATGGTTCTGTATGCTTGATGAGACTACGACACTTGTCAAAAGGGCGATGAAGTGCCCAACTTCCATCTATAGCCGCAGTAGTTTCACCTGCGGCTAATTTTCTTTCAAACTTTGTAGGATTTTCCATGCGTTGGAGGCAGCTTTCAAGAGACCTGTCAACAAGTTACACAAGGATGGAAAAGATGAGACTGAGGGAGTTTTGCTAAGGAGCACAACCCAAGGATGAGGAACCCATGGATATAGACTTGGTTCACAAAGGAGACAAAAAGGAAGAGGTGTGAGTGGAAGAATCACATGACAAGAAGGAGTAAGTATCTTTATTATGGCATAACGGGTCATATGATTAAGGACAAGGGCAAGAACAAAGAACAGGATTTTCAGGTGGGCAAGTGCATGCTCCAACCGCCAGCGTACCTGAGAGAGAGGTAGTAAGGTTTCTGTTGAAAGAGTTTAGTTTCACCTCTTTGATCATCGTATTAGTAATCTTTTTGATTTAGCGCTTCACATTCGTTATATCTGCTTCCATAGTGGAGTCTCTGCACCTTAGTACTTGTATAGTATAAGATCCTATTATTGTCTCAAATCCAATTTGTGGTTCAGCTCATTTATATTTGGTTTGTAAGGATCTGAGATACTTATGTTTTTGGTTTCATGGGCTATGGGTTGATTCTAGGCATGGATTGGTCAGCTAGTAATTGTGAAAGGAGGGTAGTTAGACTTTTGACTTGCCTCAGGAATACCCTCAAGATTTCGTGCGATCCTAAGGGATCAGTTTGTCTTAGCTACCTAGAATCTATTTATGTATTTATCAATGATTTTCGATCCGTTGGAGTAGTCCATGAGTACGCAGATGTTTTTGATTAAGGTTAGGGGTTTGTCCCCTAAAACATGAGGTAGACTTCCACATATATCTAGTTGACAATGCAAAGTCAGTTATGCGATCAACGATAGTTTTGGAGCAAGATTGGCGAGGATAGCCAGATTTGGTTAAGTGCTCAATTGTTTGGTTGTTTCGCTAGTATCATCTCACATAAATCGTCCAAATTCAGAGGAGGTATTCCTTGGGTGCTTGTCTGATGTTGGTTTAGGCCTTTGGGGCTTGTACTTGAGGGATGTCGAGTTCGACTAGGGTGGTTTGCGTGAGAAATAAATGGTTGTGGCAGACACCCCAAGTAAGACCGACCTTGAGGGAGGTAAAAAGTACATAGCAACCTTTAGCTTTAAACCCTCAGATTTGTGACATGATGGATAATCTAAGTAGAGGAGAGACCTCTAATCATCTTAGTATATACACTTGGTATCATGGATAACATCAGTTCATCTTGGAAAGATAGTTTAACTACATTGGATACCCTCTAGCATAGTAAGTGATCGAGGTCCTATCTTTACTAGTGGGTTTTGGAAATGGAGGTCAAGAAGCTTCGCAATCGTGAAGTTAAATTAGTTAAGGTACAGTGGAGTGAAGCTCAAGAAGATGCGACTTAGAAGACTAAAGACTAGATACGCACACCATACCCTTTTTGAGGGTATATCCTTGATCTCTTTTTTTAGGAATTTTATGCATACTTGTTTCTATCTTTTTAGGTGTATCCTCTAGGTCATGTCTTCGATCCTTAGGTAGAAGCCAATGATGTAAACATGTGTTTGAGACATGTTATGTTTGATGGATGCAAGTGGTTGCAAGTGTTTGCTAGTGGTTGCTCGTGGATGCATATACAGACATTAGGCACTAGATCGGCTCATTCACTTGCATATTGCATATGCATATGAATGCTTTTGTATATGGATTGAGACTTGATGTGTTATCATATGGATGTTGCATATAGATGAGTGAATATGCACACATATAGTATTTACATGATTAAGGATATTTGCATACATATTGGACGCATGACACTCTCCTGATTCGCATTAAGGAGGTCAACAAGATCAGTAGGCCGCCTGATTTTTCATTAGATAAGAGACATATACACACACTCTGCATATGTTCATATGGCACTAGAAACCTTTTAAGGATGATGGATGCCTGTGATTGAATGGTTGAGTAGATGGATGTTGGATGTTAGGATATTCGTTCTTCCTAACTTGAAGATTTCGGGGACGAAATCCTTTAAGGAAGGGAGAATGTAACACCCCGTATTTTCTGTGAATATTAAAGTATACTTAATTTTTAAGAGAAGAATTAAGGGAAACGGGTTACGCCATTGCGTTCGTCTCAGAATTCTGCTTGAGATAGAGTCTGAGTTCGCGTAAATCGGGCTTCGTATGAAGAAGTTATGACCTTCAAAAATTTCAGAGATTTAAATAAAACAGCTCAGGTTTGAAATTTGAAATTCAAATCACACACCCGGGCTAGGCGGGAAATTTCCCGCCCAGGACCCAGGTCGACCAGGGCGTCAACCTAGGTCGCACAGGTAGACCGGGGGGTCGACCTGGCGGTCGACCTCCCCCAATTTCCAGATCCAAGGACAAATTCATTTTTCTGCATCTAGACGCCCATTCTGACCAGATTTATTGACCCCTATGCTATATAAACACCCCTAAGGCTACAATTTTCTCTAATAACTTCATTTTGCCTATACTCTGCCCTAATTCATATAAAAATAAATTAAAGGCGAAGTTATGTTGCTCAAGTCCTTCGTAGAATCAAATTTAGAATTCAAGTAGAGATTCAAAAGCTGATTCAACGACTTCAACAACTATTTCTAAAAATCAAATCAAATATAAATTAGAAGAACAAATAGTCTACTTCAAGGGAAAGCTATTCAGTTTCAGAATATAGATCCCAGAATTCAAGATCGTTTTGTAATTTGTAAGTTCACGTTACTTTCAGAAATAAAAGTTAATTATGATTCTGACATTCTAATAAATCTGAATCTTAGAATATGCCTGTTTCTATTTGTCTTTTTATATCCATTGTATCTATCTCATTGATAATATTATGTCCATTCTTTATCCCTCCTTTCCTTCTTCCCTTTTTGTTTTATAGCCAGGCTACTGCGAGCCTGAGCTAAATCTCATAAGAGATGAACGTACGTTGGAAATAAAATTGGGCATAATATATGATTTGAACATGGCCAACACTATAATTGGGCATAATATATGATTTGAACATGGCCAGCGCTAAAATTGGGCATAATATATGATTTGGACATGACCAGCGCTAAAATTTAGGTAAAGTATTAAATTGTGTATAATTGGGCATAATTGAGTTATAACTGATTTGAGGACATAACACATGTTGTATTCAAAACATAAAGTGTATCGAACATATGACTTGAGATTTGAGGCATAAAGTATTGGACATATTACTTGAGATTTAAGGCATAAAGTATTGGACATATGACTTGAGATTTGAGGCATTAAGTATTGGACATATGACTTGAGATTTGAGGCATAAAGTATATTGGACATATAACTTGGGATTTGGGGCGTAAATTGAACTGTAAACATGTAAGTTTCAAATTATTTTCAGATTTAAACACCTAATAGTGATTTCGGCATATAATGAAATGGATCTAAGTCCATGCCTGATGATAAGACAAATCTTTTAGATTAATTCCTATCTTTCTATTGTATCATTGATTTACATTCCTAGGAAGTTATTATTCAATCATGCCTGTCTTTGTTGGACATCTGATATATAACCCTTTTTAGGCTCATGATGTTATTTATATCAGATCTATATGTCTATGAGGTTATTTCTGTCAGTATGTTTCAGATCTATCTTTGTTATAACCCAACTCTTACAAATCTGTAATCCTCTTAGGTCCAAAATGTTTGACAGATCTACCATTTTAATGCTTGTTTTATGCCTACTCTTGTTTATGTTCCTCTTTGTTCTCTTTATTTTACGAATCTAGATTAACCTCGAATCTAGACTGAAACTTATTATGTGTGTGATTGAAATGCGGGGGTAATGGGGAATAGTCTATTTGGTAATGGTGGAACATAATTTTGTAACTTATTATTTGGGGCATAATTTGTCCTTGTTGCGAACTTGGGGTATTGGGGCATGACTATTAGTACAAACTTGGGAAGATTAGATATAGCCTAATTTAAGTAATAAATCGAAATTGAGTCTGGGGGACATAACTTGCAATTAGCATTGTTGGGCATAACTTAAGAATTGGAATATGACTGGTTGGGATAATTAGCATATAAATCTAGACTTAGACATTTATGGAAAATGTGGCATAATCTAAAATTTGACAACAATTACATATAATCTATAAATAAGTAAATTAGTGAAAAGATGAATATGCCTAACCCGAGGTTAGATTGAGTTGTGGTGTAAAACTGCCCGGAACTGCCCGGCACATCCAGTAACCACAACAACACCTATCTAATGTGAGAGGTTGGTGCATCATGCCCAAGGAAAAACCCGAGGTTAGATTGAGTTGTGGTGTAAAACTACCCGGAATCGCCCGACACATCCAGTAACCGCAACAACACATATCCAATGTGAGAGGTTGGTGCATTAATAAATCAACTAATGCTAATGAACAAGATGTATGACTAGGGTTAAGTTCATAGGAACACTTAACCAATGTAACATGAATGACTAGGGTCAAGTTAAAAGGAGACACTTAACCAGTATAGCATGATGAATGGGTAGGGTTAAGTAATAAGAAACACTTAACCAATATAACTTGATTTGCGGTAAGGTAAAGTTAAAACAAGAGGGCAACACTTAACCAATATAACTTGATTTGTGGTACGGTTAAGTTAACACAAGAAGGCAACACTTGTAACACCCCACACCCGCTATGGTCACTCTCTAAGGGAATGCCATAACATCGATGGAGTATTTTAAGTGAATATAGAACAAAAAAATTTCAACAAGACAGATATAAGTAATACTTGAAAATTTCAAACATCATTTCAATTGCAGCGGAAAGTAAAACATGTTTGGTTGCATCACAAAACCAAATAAGAGTCAAGTACAAAATATCCATCCTGATAAATAAAAGTACATAATCCCAATACATGAACTGATAGCCATAAAAGAAAGGGTAAGCTGAGCTCTACACCTATGGTCCAAGCTCCAAAAGAGAATAAAGCAGCCTGATCAAAGCCCACTCGTACTGGGCCTACTCTGATAACCTGAGGGTTGGGAAAAAGATAAAAACAACGGGGTCAGACATAAGTCTGAGTGAGTCCTATAACTTTAACAATACAATCATTAAAGTAACCAGAGAAGACATAAGCTTGATATATGGTGACGTCTGGGGATAAATGGCTACACTAAGCAGCTTGGTAGACTTAGGATAAACTAAGACAACCGTAAAGACGCATCTACCCACCCAAGGATAATTACTACACTGCACCACACCAGTCATTCCTACTCAAAGGTTGATCCCCCTAAGTGTACTTAGTAATTTAGTAATTTAGTAGTTTCGTGTACCCCTATCTGACTACATAGGTGTACCCACTACTCCCCAAGCGATCGGCTCCCCTACGTAGATACCCGTGCTGGTCCCACGATTGAGGTGTATCATTCCCCTAAAGTGGCTACCAGATAATATCAACAGTGCACGGCTTTATATCTACACGATGCAACAACGACTTACCAACCAGCCCGGGTCCACACACGCATATGAAACCCGTTGGTCCCGCGTTGCCACCGCTAACCCGGTTTAGCCTCTTATAGTCAAGCCCAATATGTGTGTCCCGTCACCCGACTAGAGTCGAGCCCACAAAGATACGTTTGGGATATTGGTTGAAATGGGCCCTCACAAGCTACCACCTAAGCTTGCTATTTCTAGTGAATCCCACTTAACCCTTTAACCATGTCCCCTTACATGTTATAAATTTTGGTTAAGTCCTTTAATCATATTCTAATTGTCATACAAGGTACTCACTAGATTTTCACATGCCACCCATGGCACTTACTTAACCCTTTAATCATGTTTAATTACATGTTCCACCTTGGTTAAGTATTCTAATCGTATTCTCACATGCCACCCATGGCACTTACTTAACCCTTTTATCATGTTTAATTACATGTTCTACTTTGGTTAAGTATTCTAATCGTATTTTTCTATTGCCACCCAAGGCAACCCACTAGTCTCATCATGCCACCCCAAGGCACCCACTTAACCCCTCATGTCCCACTACATGCTAATATGGTTAAGTGTTTCTTAATTCATTAATTAAGATCATGACCTCATAAAGACCTCTCACATTAGACCATCTTTTATGACTGCTGGATATGCCGGTTGGTTCCGGGCAGACTTCTGTCATCAAAAGGGTCTAACCTCGTGTCTTTACTTTAATCATGTATTTAATTTATGACTAAGACCTCTCACATTGGGCCAATCATTTGTAGCCGCTGGATGGCCGGTCGGTTCCGGGCAGACTTCCGCTACAAAAGGGTCCAACCTCGTGTCTTAGTTGATTAATTACACCTAATTAATCACCCCCATATTAATTATCCCTAATTAATATCAAGTTTTTCATAACATGGGTAGACCTAACTCAATAGGTAAATTCCCATGGGGTAGACCTAACTCAATAGGTAAATTCCCACTTATGCTTATTCATTTTATGGTATGCTTAATCATAACCATTTCACACCATTTCATTAACATGTCTGTTAACCCCATCGTTTCCCCACGTACTTATGCTAACACGACATATTTCCAAGAGAAGATTCTTTCACAATTAACATGGGTTTCATTTAGCATACATTAGCATTAACATGGGTTAAAAGGTGTCCACTTACATCATGACATTAACCCAACTAGCATTTCTAAATAACCCAACTTGCATGAACATACATATGTCATGTATAAAGGCAACTCGCATAAGTGTTCATAGGTTATACAAAGGTGAACTTGCATGTGTCTTAAAGGTGTGAACTTGCACAACATGTTACATGTTAACTTGCATAACATCATACACATAACTTGCATAATATTATAAACATAACTTGCATATCAACATACACATAGCTTACATAACATCATGCACATAACTTGCATAACATCATACACATAACTTGCATATGAATTTGCATAACAACATGCACATAACTTACATAACATCATACACATAAACTTGCATATGAACTTGCATAACAACATGCACATAACTTACATAACATCATACACATAAACTTGCATATGAACTTGCATAACAACATGCACATAACTTACATAACATCATACACATTAACTTGCATATGAACTTGCATATAAGCATTCTCATAACTTGCATAACATGCATTTAAGCATACACATAACTTGCATGAGCATTCACATTCTTGCATAAGCATCCACATACTTGCATAAGCATGCATAACTTGCATATCATGTTAAACTTGCATTTAAGCATATACATAACTTGCATAAGCATTCATATACTTGCATAAGCATGCATAACTTGCATATTATGATTTATGCATAATACCAAACACTTAGCATGCATAAAACCACCTACTTAGCATGCATAAAATCAATTACTTATTATGCATAAACCCATCACTTAACTTGCATAAACCACTTGCATAAACTTACATATTCAACATGCATAAACTCACATATTTAACTTGCATAAACATAGGATTAATATTAAACATAGATTAGCATATTCACATCATATCATATGACTTGAAAACCCATTAATCCTCATGCAAAACCATAGATCTCATCATATCTCATCTACTTAATTTAGCAATTGATCATCAAAGTGATAGAAACTCACCAAAACCTAGATTAGCAACCTTAGGAAGTGGAATTAGTTGAAGAAGATGTTGATTAGAGGTTGATTAGCTTGCAACTCTCTTCAAGACTTTGTGGAGGCCATGATCAAGTTTCATTTTGCCATAGTTTAGTTACAAGATCTAATTATGAATGAATTAGGGTAGGGTTAGGGTCTTATTTATAGGATTAGGGAGTGTTTTAGGCCCTTAGATTAACCCTAGATTAGATTAGGACCCTTAGATTTAGGAAATCTCTAGAACACAGCCCAAGACTTAGCCAAAAACCAAATCTGGTGCACCCAGACCATCAGGGCCGACACCCTGTGTCGATAGGCAAGTCGACATGCAAGTCGACTCCCCCTGTCGACAGGCCTGTCGACAGCCCTGTCGACATGGTCAAGGCGGGAATTTTCCCGCCTGGCCCCGCTGGTTCTAATTTAAAATCTGAATTTAAATTTCTAAATTGTTTTTAGCTTTGAATTTTCTGCAAACTTCTTTGGGCCATAACCGGGCCATACGGACTCCGATTCTCGAAAACCCGGACTCTATTTCGCGTATTTTTCCGAGACGAACGAAATGACGCAGCCCGTTTCCCCCAATTCTCACATCTGAGATTATTTATTCTGTAATTAGTGAATTTTAGCATTAACTAAAATTCGGGGTGTTACATTCTCCCCTCCTTAAAAGATTTCGTCCCCGAAATCTCTAAGCTAAGGAGAATGCATATCCTACCATCCAAACAACCATCTACTCAATCCATCAAACACGGGCATCCATTGTCCTTAAAACAATTTCTAATGATGTATGAGCATATGCAAAAAGTGTGTGTATATGTTCCCTATCTAATGTATGAACATATGCAAACCATGATAGTGCCATGCATCCATTATGTATGCGAGAGAACCCTATCGACACATACAATATCTACATGAGTGCACAATCATTCACAAAAATGCATCATCCATATGATAACACAATCATTATACATCCATAAACATAGCTTCCTACATACAATTTTATGCAATATGCAATATGAAGTGATTGAGCCGATCTAGTGCCTAGAGTGTGTGTATATGCATCCACGAGCAACCACTAGCAAACACTTGCATCCACTTGCATCCATCAACCATAACATGTCTCAAACACATGTTTCAACCATAGGTTTACCCTATCTAAAGGTCAAAGGTACTAACGAGAGGACGTACTAAGGATAAGATAAGCACAAGATATGATGAAGGAGAAGTAAAAGGACATACCCTCCGAAAGAAAAGGGTACCCCGAACGCATCTTCGCTTCCGTCTCCCAGGTAGCGTCGCTCTCTTCATCTCCCCATTGTACTTTGACTAGCTGAACCTCTCTGTTTCTCAACTCCCTAATCTCTGACCCAAGGATGCGGGTAGGAGCTCGTCGAATAATCACATCACGCTTTACCTTACTTCTTTAAGCAAGCTTGGCTCTATCGCCTCTACGATCTTATGTAGGCCCTTCCTCACATGGAATACGTCATGTACACCACTAAGTCTGTCGGACAACCCCACCAATGGAAGATGCTCTTCCCATATACCTCCTAAATCCAAGATACATAGCCTCAAAAGGTCTTCTAAAATACGATTCACCCTCTCGGTCTGGCCGTCTATCTGAGGATGATATGCGGTACTCAAATACAACTGAGTCTCTACCGCCTCTTGTAACTTTTCCAAAACTCTTTAGTGAAGATAGGATCTCGATCGCTCACTATACTGGAAGGTACATCATGTAATCTAATAATCTCTCGAATGTAAACTGAAGCTAGCCATGGAGCAGTTCTCTTACTCTTCACGGGTATACAATGGGCGCTCTAAGCAATCCTGTCTACTACCAACCAAATTCCCGTATTACCCTTCCTTGATTTTGGTAATCCTTCGAGACACTATCCCACTTCCTTAGCGGAACTTCCAATGGGTGAAGCAACCCACTTGGTTTCTTTTTCTCCGCTTTCACCAAGCATCTAGCGACATACTCGGCCATGTCTTTCTTCATACTGGCCAAAAAGAAAACTCGCTTCATGTCTTGGTACATCTCGTCCCCTGAGAAAACCAGATTCTTCTTCGTCAAGCGGGTTAATGGGGCTGATATCTTCGCGAAGTCTTTGATGAACTTCCTACAATATCCTACCAACCCCAAGAAACTTCTTACTTTGGTAGCATTCCTAGGAACTTTCCAATCCTGGATATATACTATCTTTGCGGGATCCACAGCTATCCCTTCCTTAGAGACCACATGCCCTAAGAATCGCACTTCTCTTTTCCACTTCTAGAGAAAATCAGGATATTCTCCTATGCAAAATTGTCACAACTATCCATCCCTCACGCAGACCACCTTAGTCGAACTCGACATCCCCCAAATGCAAGCCCCAAAGGCCTAAACCAATATCAGACAAACACCCAAGGGATACCTCCTTCGAATTCAGACGACCTACGTGAGATGATACTAGTAAAAACGGCTAAATAATTAAACCCTTGTCCAACTCTGGATGTCCTCGCCAGTCTCGCTCCCAAAACCACCGTTTATCCCATAACTGGCTTTGCTCGTCCTATTGAGCATATACGAAAACTTATTTCGCTCCTAGAAAAGACCAAGATGTCATTTACAAAGACCATCACGAACTTATTTAGGTACTCCCTGAACACCCTTCTCACCATATGCGGGGGCGTTCGTCAAACCAAATGGCATCTCCAGCCACTCACAAAAACCATCCGGAGTCCTAAAGGTAGTCTTCTCTATACTATCCTTAGTCACTCTCAACTGATGAAACCTCGTGGCTAAGTCCAACTGCGAAAATACTGAGGCGCCCACTAACTGATCAAAGAGATCATCAATCCTCGACAATGGGTGTCTATTCTTCTTTGTGAGTTTATTTAGCTCTCTTTAGCCTACACAAAGTCTGAGGGACCCATCCGCCTTCGTGGCAAAAACTACCGGAGCACCCCACTCCAATATACTTCGTCTTCTAAACTCCTTCTCAAGCAAATTGCCTACTTGCTTATGGAGTTCCCTCCTCTCACGAGGAGCCACGTGGCACACTGGCCAAGACACTGGTTTGGCATTGCTTACCAGATATATTTGGAAGTCAATCTCCCGCCCCGGAGGTAAACCCTTCACCTCCTCAACCACATCCGAGTATTCCTATTCCCGGACCACTCTATAGTTTGCAAACTCTCGACCGACGTGTCAAGCGACTCTAGATAGCTTAGCATAACAAGTTCCATGGGATTAAGAGATTTCGAGAGTGTTACCCAAGCGGGTTATAAGCCTAACAACTCTCCCTCCAGAATAAGAACGGCACCATTACTGGATAACCAGTCCATGCCCAAAACTAACCCATAGCCCGTGAAGCCCAAAAAGCATCACATCTAAACTCAACGCTAAGTATAGCAACTTTCAAACCCAAACACATCATGGAGCCCCAATTGGGTTTGAAACAACTAAGGGATCATCTACCAACTGGTGTCTCAGTGCAGTGACTCTACTAACAATGATGAGATAAATGAATTCAATGCGTCAAAATCAAATAAAGTACGGACAGGATGATCGATCAGAAAAACTAGACTTTCAATAGAAATAGTTCTACCTCTTTCCCGAATCGCGAGAGCATGTACTTGCCCCCTAGCCTGACCTGGTGCCACAAGGGCTTGCACCTGTCCTCCTGAGGTAGACCCCGTCCTTTGCTCCTTCTTTGGACAGTCTTTCATCAGATGCCCTGCTTCACCACAGTGGAAGTAGCCAGTCTTAGTCTTCTTGCGACAATCTTTGTTTAGGTGGCCTAGTGTCCCACAATTGAAGCACCTCTTCTTTCCTTTGCCACCGTTGCCTTTCCCACCCTTGTTTTGCTGTTGCTGTTGAGGTCTCTTCTGATCTCCTTTCTTCTCGTGTGCTTTATTAGCATTGGGACCCTTCTCTTCCTCATGCATAAGTGCCATGTCCACTAACTTCTCGAAAGTGGCCCCCATAGGGATGTGAGACATAGCCAATCCGTGCATCGGTTCGTTTAAGCCTTTAACGAACCTCAGAACTTTCTCTTCTGGTGTGTTTACCAGGTCCATGTTGAAACTCTCTAGCTGATTAAACCTGTTAACATATTCTTTCACCGACAAGTTCCCTTGCTTTAAGTTCAAGAACCTATCCACGTGCATATTCTCTTCCGCTTTTGAGAGAAACTTTGCCTCAAACCTTTGCCTGAAATCCATCCAAGAATCAACAGGGCGTTCTCCATTAGTGACCTCCCACCAGAATGAGGCCTCTCCTTCCATTAACCAAGCGGCTAACCTGACTTTCTTTCCCTCTTCCACTTCCAAGATTTCCATTAATTCTTCCGTTTCATTAAGCCAATCCCTAGCTCCCACAAAAGGTTTCCCTCCCATAGCCTTAAACTTCCTACAAGTCATAGCAAAAGTATCCGCGCGAGGAGGAACAAGTGCAACGGGTGGAGGAGGAACATTTGCTGGACCTGCAGCGGCGGCCCTAGCCTCTAACAATCTCCTATACCATACTGGTACCTCTACATTGTCCGGAAGATAAAGATCTTCAGCCATGCTGAGACGAAAAAGGAAAGATTCAAAACGGAGAATTCGAAAGATAAAGATATGGCTATCGGGGATTATGCTTTTCTTTCAAAAACTTTTCTCTTTAAAGACATGTTTTTGAAAATATTTCTTCTAAAAATGTTTTTAGAAAAATAGTTTTCTAAAACTTTTATCTGTTCTGGTAACCTTTGCTCTGATACCACGTGTAACACCCCACACCCGCTATGGTCACTCTCTAAGGGAATGCCATAACATCGGTGGAGTATTTTAAGTGAATATAGAACAGAAAAATTTCAACAAGACAGATATAAGTAATACTTGAAAATTTCAAACATCATTTCAATTGCAGCGGAAAGCAAAAACATGTTTGGTTACACCACAAAACCAAATAAGAGTCAAGTACAAAATATCCATCCTGATAAATAAAAGTACATAATCCCAATACATGAACTGATAGCCATAAAAGAAAGGGTAAGCTGAGCTCTACACCTATGGTCCAAGCTCCAAAAGAGAATAAAGCAGCCTGATCAAAGCCCACTCGTACTGGGCCTACTCTGATAACCTGAGGGTTGGGAAAAAGATAAAAACAACGGGGTCAGACATAAGTCTGAGTGAGTCCTATAACTTTAACAATACAATCATTAAAGTAACCAGAGAAGACATAAGCTTGATATATGGTGACGTCTGGGGATAAATGGCTACACTAAGCAGCTTGGTAGACTTAGGATAAACTAAGACAACCGTAAAGACGCATCTACCCACCCAAGGATAATTACTACACTGCACCACACCAGTCATTCCTACTCAAAGGTTGATCCCCCTAAGTGTACTTAGTAATTTAGTAGTTTCGTGTACCCCTATCTGACTACATAGGTGTACCCACTACTCCCCAAGCGATCGGCTCCCCTACGTAGATACCCGTGCTGGTCCCACGATTGAGGTGTATCATTCCCCTAAAGTGGCTACCAGATAATATCAACAGTGCACGGCTTTATATCTACACGATGCAACAACGACTTACCAACCAGCCCGGGTCCACACACGCATATGAAACCCGTTGGTCCCGCGTTGCCACCGCTAACCCGGTTTAGCCTCTTATAGTCAAGCCCAATATGTGTGTCCCGTCACCCGACTAGAGTCGAGCCCACAAAGATACGTTTGGGATATTGGTTGAAATGGGCCCTCACAAGCTACCACCTAAGCTTGCTATTTCTAGTGAATCCCACTTAACCCTTTAACCATGTCCCCTTACATGTTATAAATTTTGGTTAAGTCCTTTAATCATATTCTAATTGTCATACAAGGTACTCACTAGATTTTCACATGCCACCCATGGCACTTACTTAACCCTTTAATCATGTTTAATTACATGTTCCACCTTGGTTAAGTATTCTAATCGTATTCTCACATGCCACCCATGGCACTTACTTAACCCTTTTATCATGTTTAATTACATGTTCTACTTTGGTTAAGTATTCTAATCGTATTTTTCTATTGCCACCCAAGGCAACCCACTAGTCTCATCATGCCACCCCAAGGCACCCACTTAACCCCTCATGTCCCACTACATGCTAATATGGTTAAGTGTTTCTTAATTCATCAATTAAGATCATGACCTCATAAAGACCTCTCACATTAGACCGTCTTTTATGACTGCTGGATATGCCGGTTGGTTCCGGGCAGACTTCTGTCATCAAAAGGGTCTAACCTCGTGTCTTTACTTTAATCATGTATTTAATTTATGACTAAGACCTCTCACATTGGGCCAATCATTTGTAGCCGCTGGATGGCCGGTCGGTTCCGGGCAGACTTCCGCTACAAAAGGGTCCAACCTCGTGTCTTAGTTGATTAATTACACCTAATTAATCACCCCCATATTAATTATCCCTAATTAATATCAAGTTTTTCATAACATGGGTAGACCTAACTCAATAGGTAAATTCCCATGGGGTAGACCTAACTCAATAGGTAAATTCCCACTTATGCTTATTCATTTTATGGTATGCTTAATCATAACCATTTCACACCATTTCATTAACATGTCTGTTAACCCCATCGTTTCCCCACGTACTTATGCTAACACGACATATTTCCAAGAGAAGATTCTTTCACAATTAACATGGGTTTCATTTAGCATACATTAGCATTAACATGGGTTAAAAGGTGTCCACTTACATCATGACATTAACCCAACTAGCATTTCTAAATAACCCAACTTGCATGAACATACATATGTCATGTATAAAGGCAACTCGCATAAGTGTTCATAGGTTATACAAAGGTGAACTTGCATGTGTCTTAAAGGTGTGAACTTGCACAACATGTTACATGTTAACTTGCATAACATCATACACATAACTTGCATAATATTATAAACATAACTTGCATATCAACATACACATAGCTTACATAACATCATGCACATAACTTGCATAACATCATACACATAACTTGCATATGAATTTGCATAACAACATGCACATAACTTAATAACATCATACACATAAACTTGCATATGAACTTGCATAACAACATGCACATAACTTACATAACATCATACACATAAACTTGCATATGAACTTGCATAACAACATGCACATAACTTACATAACATCATACACATTAACTTGCATATGAACTTGCATATAAGCATTCTCATAACTTGCATAACATGCATTTAAGCATACACATAACTTGCATGAGCATTCACATTCTTGCATAAGCATCCACATACTTGCATAAGCATGCATAACTTGCATATCATGTTAAACTTGCATTTAAGCATATACATAACTTGCATAAGCATTCATATACTTGCATAAGCATGCATAACTTGCATATTATGATTTATGCATAATACCAAACACTTAGCATGCATAAAACCACCTACTTAGCATGCATAAAATCAATTACTTATTATGCATAAACCCATCACTTAACTTGCATAAACCACTTGCATAATCTTACATATTCAACATGCATAAACTCACATATTTAACTTGCATAAACATAGGATTAATATTAAACATAGATTAGCATATTCACATCATATCATATGACTTGAAAACCCATTAATCCTCATGCAAAACCATAGATCTCATCATATCTCATCTACTTAATTTAGCAATTGATCATCAAAGTGATAGAAACTCACCAAAACCTAGATTAGCAACCTTAGGAAGTGGAATTAGTTGAAGAAGATGTTGATTAGAGGTTGATTAGCTTGCAACTCTCTTCAAGACTTTGTGGAGGCCATGATCAAGTTTCATTTTGCCATAGTTTAGTTACAAGATCTAATTATGAATGAATTAGGGTAGGGTTAGGGTCTTATTTATAGGATTAAGGAGTGTTTTAGGCCCTTAGATTAACCCTAGATTAGATTAGGACCCTTAGATTTAGGAAATCTCTAGAACACAGCCCAAGACTTAGCCAAAAACCAGATCTGGTGCACCCAGACCATCAGGGCCGACACCCTGTGTCGACAGGCAAGTCGACAGGCAAGTCGACTCCCCCTGTCGTCAGGCCTGTCGACAGCCCTGTCGACATGGTCAAGGCGGGAATTTTCCCGCCTGGCCCCGCTGGTTCTAATTTAAAATCTGAATTTAAATTTCTAAATCTGTTTTTAGCTTTGAATTTTCTGCAAACTTCTTTGGGCCATAACCGGGCCATACGGACTCCGATTCTCGAAAACCCGGACTCTATTTCGCGTATTTTTCCGAGACGAACGACATGACGCAGCCCGTTTCCCCCAATTCTAACATCTGAGATTATTTATTCTGTAATTAGTGAATTTTAGCATTAACTAAAATTCGGGGTGTTACAACACTTAACCAAAGTAACATGACCAGTAGGTGGGTTAAGTAACTTTAATTGATTGATGACACTTAACCAATACAACATGATGAACATGTGGGGTTAAGTTAACAAGAAACTCTTGACCAATATAACTTGATGGACGAACGGGGTTAAGTTAACAGGAAACGCTTAACCAATCCAACGTGATAAGTGAGGAGGGTAAAGTTAATAAGAAAACACTTAACCAACATGACATGATGAATGGGTGGGTTAAGTTAACATGAATGGACAACACTTAACCAATATGGCATAATGTACGGGAGGGTTAAGTACATATCGGGTTGGTGGGTAATATTAGTACATATAGGCCCACAAACTTAACCATTAAATAAATATGCTTGAATCGATGGGAGGGTCAAGTACATCTCGTGTAGGTGGGCAATATTAGTACATATAGGCCTACAAACTTAACCGCTAAGAAAACATGCTAGAATCGGTTTGAGGGTTAAGTACATCTCACGTAGGTGGCTAATATTTGTATATATAGGCCCACAAACTTAACCAGCAGGAAACACTAGTAACAGGGACCCATTTCAGCAGTAACCCACATAGATGTATCATGGTACCCTGAAACTAGGCAGGGTGGGGCACGATTACTGGGCTGATTATAAGCAGTCAAAACAGCGGCAGGGGGTACGTCAGTGTAGGTTCCAACGGTTTACGGACGTGCACGTACTCTGGAGTAGGAAAAAGCAGGCACTGGGTACCAGTAGTTATACACTGTGCATCTTGAATCATGTCGGGTCGCCATCATAAGGATTGATACACCTTATGGTGGGACCAGCACAGGGTATCTACACGCAAGAGAGGGCCGATTGACACAGACACATGGAACATTAATGTAAGTAAGGAGCCGATCGATAGGGTAGTAAGGGTACATCTAAAATGGTCATGGCAATTAGGTAGATTGAGATGGAATCCTCACGATAGACGTACACCTGAAAGCTACCACAATTTACAGGGATTGGGATCACGTATCATTTTATACATATTACTAGTTGGGATACTAGTTAGGTGGTGCAGAGATAGATATAGAAACTAGAATAAAAAAGTAGTAGCGAAGCAGAGAAAGAGTAGAAGCGCATTCAGTTTATCTTGCCTTATCATATCTATTCTAATCGTATGTTATCTTGTTATCATGGTATTGTCTTATATTCAGTTTATTCATGTCATGATGCTTTTTCCTGTTTATATGCTGAAAGTTACTGAACTTACCAGACTTATGTCTGACCTAGTTTTGTTTCGCCTCTTTTCTTCCATTCCCCCCTCCCCCAGGTTCATAGGGAGGAAATGTTACCACTTAGCTCAGTTTTCTTTCCAAGCTCGAAGATAGTCAATGTATTGCTTTGGACTCTCTCTTCCACTGCTATTGCTGGTTCATGCTTTATTGGGGAATATCATTGTTGTTTTTATGCTTCTTTTATATTTTGAAATTTTTAGATCAAGACAGAAGTTCTATGTATTACTTTTAAGTGTGATTGAGACAACTGTTGTAAAAGCTTTACTGAACCATATAGTTTATAATATGACTTTATTTTCCGCTGCTTTATTTGTCAGTCTTGTAATTTATCTGCATCTTTTACCTAAAATTCTTCACCAAAATTAAGGCATTCCCTTTGTGAGTGACCTTAACGGAGGTGGGGTGGTTCACATATACTTGATTGAATCCGTGTGAGAGATGCATATTACTCACCACATCTTCAATCTAGCTCAAAATCGATTAAATATGAATCCGGACAGCGAAGATCTATCTTCAAACCTCTCGATTTGATGGGATTTACCTTTGTTTTATGTAGATCTAGCTCCCTTTGATGTAGATCTTCAATCCCTACTCGTAGATCTAGAATTTTAACGGTGGAAAAGTGTATTTGTTTGAGCAAGAATCAATCACAAGCCTAACCAAATGAGAGATTGAAGAAAGTAACCCCCTCTCCTTGTCCCTAACCCCCTATTTATTGCCTCCCACTAGCCTAATAATGGGCCTCTTTAAATCAACCCATTAATAGCTTAAAACCTGAACAGAAAAATGTGTAGCAATAAAACAGCGATTTCTCCCAAACCGCTGAACCAAATCTTTAACATGACCACCTATGGAATAGGAAACATCAGTTCCTTTTCAATGAGACCAACCTCAGCACTTGATTCGATCCAAGTCAAAAGTTATTCCCTGTACAAGACTGATCAGGGCAAAATGGTCACAAATAAAATTGGTAAAAAATATGGACATCTCTCACATCCCCATAAATACATACTAAGGTATGAGAATGATCCCACCCTTAGGGAATAAAATAAAAATACTTTACGATCCTCCGATACGTAAAATGCAGGTTGTTACATAGCCCTTTTGCCGTTATTTAAAAAAAGAGTCTATATTTAAAATTATACGGAATATACTCAAAATGAATAGGATGTGATGTGTGATTTTTCGTGTTTACACGCAAATTACACTATCCGTCCAGAATAAAACAATGTCCATTCCTTGTAATTTTAAACACGTCAACTATTTGGGAAAATTTCTGAAAATTATAACAAAAGACTTTATTGGAATTTAATTTCTAGCAAATCGAAGCATAGAAATATTCTAGTCGTTAGTATAGATTATACATTAATTAGTTAGATCTAGAGATTTGATTTAGGAAATTCTTTTAGGATCAAACTTCAGCTGAAGAATGGAGAACAAAATGAAGACAACCAAAAGCTTTGGAGATAAGAGGAAGAATCGCAGCATTGATCTCTTAGATAATAGAAATGATAGTAAAATTTATGGGAGTAACATATTTATCTTTTTGGTAATTAGTAGGCATTCTTGAAGAACTTCAAGGAGGCAACTTAAAATACCAAAGTGTTAATGGGATGACAATTGACAAATTTCTACTCAAAGCAAATTTGCGGTTAGACTTTAGAAAAAACTAATTTGATTAGGAGGACTATGGAAGATAATGAGTCAACTGTATATTTTGAGTTTTTCCTAAGCTAGGGAGATATATGATATTGTGAATAGGAACCCATAAAAGTTTTATGTTTGATAAGATACCTTCACGATATAATGAATTTTTGGTAGGGCCTAATCAAGAAAAGGGGACAAAGACGGAACCTTAGAAGTTTTCATGCCACCACAAAAATTTTGGAGCACGGGACTTCAAGATTCTATAATATTTATTTAGCTTGGTTCGAGTACATAAGGAAGAAAAAAATTGAGCAAAGACATGAAAATATTTAATTTTGTAGCCTCTCTAAAAAATTTAGGATTTTTGGTTGCGTTGTGGTTGCCAGATCGGATGGTAGGAGATGACAGCAACACAAATGCACCAAACACTCATATATAAATTATATGCATGTTAAGGTATTTTGCATACATGCGGTATCACTTATTACACATACACGTTAGGATTGAGCTCACTTTAGTAAGTCTGCAGTGCATAATCACTATGAGTCATGGATGTTTTATGGATGTATTTAAAATAACATTGGGTATACAGCATGGTTGTTCAGAACAAGTTATGTTTTTCTCCCCTTTAGACAGATTTCAGGACGAAATCTATTTTAAGGGGGAGAGAATGTAACATCTGTAAAAATATACCTAAAAGTAATTAATAATAAAGTAATAAAATATAAACGGGCTGAAAAATGGAATTTCACACCATTATGAATTTGACCACGAAAATATTTATTTATGTTCGTGATGAAATTCTAATACATTTTCATATATAATATGTTGAAAATGGCGCACATATGAAGAAGTTACAACTTAAAGAAATCATATGATAAATATGTGTATATATGTGAATGAATTAATAATATATATCTAAGAGGTAAAATAATTTTGATAATAATAACATTCCCTTAGGTAGATTTGAATTTCAAACGAAGAGATAAATATTAGGTGACAAGAATAATGCTAATACGGTAAGAAATAAACTAAATTGATTAACATTGTATATAATAAAACATTTCAGCCCCATGTATGTTTATTGGGAGAATCAATGACCAAGAGGTTGACCTCCCCTAGAAGGGGTGTCGCCCGCCGGTCAACCGCCCTTCTAGGGGAGCGGTCGAACGCTTGGCACCTGAAGTGCCTAATAAGGCTAGGTTTGGGTTAGGTTTTAGGGTTAATTTATAAGAATGAATAACCAAGATTAAATTTTAATAATCCTTCGGTTCTTGTTTACACAAAACCTATAAATAATCCCCTAGACTCCATACTGAAACCTAGCCACCCTCTATATCTATGCCTCCATTCTACTGTTGATTCTAGAGAAATTCACAATTGGTTTTATTCTTCTCTCAAAATATACTCTTCTTTTTCTAATCTCTTTTCTTATAGGATTTGAATTAGAATATAGATCTAGAATCACATGATATATATATATAAGAATTTAAATTATTTGATTCTTATGTATATAGATCTCCAGGGATTGGAGTTTGCACCAAATAGACAAAACATTGATACATCCACGGCATTTCCAATCACAATGAGTGAAATTAGTAATTACTTAGTCATATTCTACATTTGTAGATTATTATATGGATTAGTATGCCTAAGGAGATTTGGAATAACGATAATATCAAACTATGAAACCCCAAATATCTTGTTTTTATATTTATTTATTTCGCAAGAATTATCAATTAATATTGTGTTTATGGATTTTTTTTGTAGAGGATGAAGAACATTTGGGTAATACACTTTTATTTGATTTTATTTATCATTTTTATCTAAATCCCAGTTTTTGATGTAAAATGGTTTAGATTTGTTTAGTTTTATTATTTGAACAGGTTTGGATTCCAATTCTAAATGGATAATCAGAACATATACATATTTGAAACAAATCAAATGTCATTGTTTTTATGAACAACGTATTAAGGGTAAATTAGGTAAACAAAGGTCTATGTATATATATATATATATATATATATATATATATATATGTATTCATGAAAATACACGTATATATGTATATGATTTACACCTCGTTCTTGATTCATTAATTCCAATAAACCGAGGGATGTAAGTTTTTACTTTTTATGTTGTATTTTTCCATTACTGCTATCATTAATTATGCCCTTATGTCATTATGCCATGTGTTTAGCGGTCTGGTGTGGAAGTTAAACTTGTATGCCTTGAATATAGATTAAATTGACAATTTACATCGTTAAACGTTTCTTCGCCCAAACGAAAACTAGCGTTCATTAAACGTATTAAATATTTTATTTATGTAGTGTAATCAACGTAATAATGATGTAATAAATATTGTAGAATACAGTTAGAATTTGAAATGTCCTCATATAATGGTTACTTGTGTGTATATATAGAATGGTTTATATATATATATATATATATTAAATAATGACACAAAGACATGAGGCTAGTCATCATTTGTGGTAGAAGTCTGCCCAGAACCAACCAACAAAGCCAGCAACCACAAGTGGGTCTGGCTAATGTGTGAGCTTTGGGTACCATGGGCCATTCAAGTTTAATACACAATGACACGAGGTTAAATCCATGTGCAGTAGAAGTCTGCCCAGAACCGCCAGGCATATTCAACATCTACAGGTAGATGGTTTAATGTGAGAGGTCCAGTGTTGTGTATGTGTATATATATATAAACCTATTATGTGTGGAAATAGGCAGGTTTACTACACCTTGGGAAGGTCTTAAGTGACTGACTCTCTTCTTATCTAGTTTTGGTCTAAAGTGGTTATGACTAGGATCATTTCCGAAGGTTTATTCTATGAACATGTACCAAAGTCATGGGACACACATTTATTAGATTTGAAGTAAGTCTATGGTTCCTTCTTCTCTTAAAGTGGTTAGGCATAGTGGTAACGAAGTAGGGTTGTTCACGGGGAATTTCCACTTTCTCTAGGAGCTTGTAAAGACCAACCAAGGGGCATATTTGGTTTAAGTGATATGTAGCATTCTATTTAACACCAACTGTCTAAGGGAAGTTTTAAGCGGCATAAGTGTTCTACTGTGTAACGACCCAGAAAATATGAACCAATTTAAAATTTTTAAATTGGCTAAAATAATGGATTTTAAATATTTAAGATAAATATTTC
This sequence comes from Allium sativum, assembly GCA_030737875.1. Taxonomy (NCBI): domain Eukaryota; kingdom Viridiplantae; phylum Streptophyta; class Magnoliopsida; order Asparagales; family Amaryllidaceae; genus Allium; species Allium sativum. Next base: position 890,105,539 of record CM060910.1, on the reverse strand, counting down.
AAATAATGGCAATGAAAAGTGAGCTTGAATCGACAATTGAAAACGATTATTATTAATTATAATTATAAATAAGGCCTGAAAAGGCACCGCAGTTTCAAAAATTGAATTCAAACTTTGTCGGACTGTACCGGGTGCAAAACAATCCGGATTTTAGTGAAACCAAAAATATTTATATCTGTTAGTGAATACCTTTCTAACAAATCTGAAAAATCGAATTTTCATAGCGGAAAGCAAAAGTTATGGCCGAATGAATTTTCAGAAAGGTCGCTATGAAATTTATATAGCCCGTGAAATTGGCCATTTTGCATACGACCTCGGAATTCGACGAAACCACTTTTGTTGGATCCGGGATGTGAAGTTATTGCTAGGTTTCAAATTTCATAATTTTTGAAGCTAATATGTGAGCGTGGCAAAGGAAAATGTGTTTTGGTCAATTAAAGTTAAATTAGATCGACCAGAAATGGGCCTTTTTGCAAACGGTCTCAGAATTCGACGAAACTAGTTTTGTTGGGACCGTATCGTCAAAACATAGCTAGATATATTTTTCTGGAATTTTTCGAATCAGTTTGTGGCCCTGGCAAATTGAAATGTACGTTCAAATTAAATATTGAATATTTTATATTTTAATTTAAAGGAAAACTGACTGAAACTGTCGAATGGGCCTTCGAAACATATCCCATTGTGTTCGGAATGGGGGTAAAACACTAGGGGCGACAGTCGTTGCGTTTGGATTGGGGTTCGCAGGAGGCAAGGGGTATTTTCGGATTTTAAAACTTTATAAATAAAAAAAAACCCTATTTGTCCAAGTCAGCACTCCCCCGCGTCTTCTCTTCCCCCCCCCCCCCCCCGATCGCGATTAACGGCGATAAAACTTTCGCCATTTCCCAGCCATTTTCCGACCAAACCACGCTCCAACACACCCTGCTCCAGTTCAACTTTTTGAAGCTCTCCATCTCCTCTACACATCCATATAAACTTCTTCAATTATCGTCGTGTATATAGGGAGAATCACCTCCGTGAACATTCGACCTATGGAGCTCCGCCGCCGTCGCTACAGTGCACCGAAGTGGGCCCCACCACGTCGCGCGCGTGCGCCCTTCCTCCCCCCTCGACGTTGCACCACCCGATCGGCCTAACGCTACACGGTTTTCTCGAAAATTGGCGACCTAGTTTTGAACATTCAAACGAGGTATACGACTTGTTTATTTTCAACTGATTTTCACACTTTAAAGCGTTGCAAAACTTTGAAAAATCGTATCTTTTTCATTCGTTAACGAAATTCAGTGAAACAAGAGACAGTGGACTCGTGTGGACGCCTTCTACATTTTAGAAGAGACCGCATATTTTTCTGAGCCTTCTGCTATTTTTGGTGGAGTGGAACCCAAGGTGAGATTTCTAATTTATAAACAATATGGAAAACGACGATGTATAAATTATATAGTCGATGTATCAGTTATATAAGCGTTGTACACCTCATGTATAAGCATTGTATAAGTTGTACGTTCGATGTATAAGTTATATATGCGTTGTAAAAATTATATATGTGTTGAAATAGAAGTGAATTGCTATATATATATATATATATATATATATATATACACACGCCCCTCGTCCACAAACCATGGACGATACTTATTGATTGTGATTGGTATGAAAATTGATTGATAGCGAATGGTTGTTTGGGATTGTTTGTAGTTGATATTGATTGATTGTGGTTGGAAAATACCCATTTGTGATTGAGAAATATTTGGTTGAAACCACATAGGATTAGTTTGTGGAAATGAAATAAATATATACATGCCGCCTGCGTGCGAACTAGATGCATGATCCCCATTGTCAAAAACCACGAGGTTTTAAGGTAGAGCGAGGAGCCGTACTAGGGACAGTCCCGGTTTTAACTACCCTGCCGTTATGCTGCCGAAATTTTGAATAATATTCATGTGTTTGAATTATTTTCATTTGTCGAAACTATATTTATTCGTTATATAGAAAACCTTCATGTGTTGAATTGATATTCATTCGTTGATTAGAAATTCATGTGTTGAATGGTATTCGCGTTTTAAATATAAAAATTACAGTTTTATCTATATATAGAAACTATAGAAAACCTTCATGTGTTGAATCGATATTCATTCGTTGAATTGAAATTCATGTGTTGAATGGTATTCATATTTTGAAATAAATTGTTTCATAATAAAAATCACCTTTTTATCCTCTGTATGAACTATGTAAAATGACCTCGTTTTAAAAGAAATTGTTTTATAAGGAAAATCCTATTTTTATCACCTATATAAACTATATAAAATAATAGTGTTTTGAAATGAATTGTTTTACAATAAAAATCACATTTTTATTATATACATGAATTGTTGAAATGTGAAGTGTTAAAAATAGCAACTCGTTCAAATAAATATGCATGAGTCGAAATATTCACTAATTAGCTAATGATATGATTCTCGCCTATGCATGCAACATTAGAATGAATTGTGTTTTTAAACCAAATGGAATCAAATATGAAGTTGAATGGAAATTGATAAGTGATAAGAACTGTATATATGTACATGCATATTTATTGAACAGGTTATAGCAAAGGGGCTAGAGAAGAGGAATAAAACTTTGTGCCCGACAAATAGGTACACATTTACTGTTTTGTATGGGTAATGATTTTATGAGCCTGTTGGCTAGCCGCTTGGCTTTTTCTTTTTCTTTTTGACATGAGACGCCCGTGTGGCTATTTGGGAATTTTCCCAGCCCCTCCCGTACAAAGGAGGTTATGGCGAAATTTTCCGAAATTTAAAGGCGTTAGTGAAATATTTGAAGTGAAAACGATATAGGAATTTTTGAATGAACTATATTTATATAATTATATAAATATAAATAAAATTAAAACGAAACGTGGTCGTGCAGTTTGTGTTTTGAAACCGTGATTTCAAACAACTAGTGCGGTAAATCCGACCATTGGATTTTCCCGAAACCGCAACCGTCGGGTTCGCCTTGGAAATATCTTTCCAACGGCACCAACCTTGTAAAAATCCAACGGTTGGATTGTCTGGAATGTTTAATTCAAATCTGAAGAAAAACAGCGCCAGAAACGATTATTTATATATATATATATAATTATATTTAATCGAATAACGACGCTGCAGCTCGTATTTTGAAATCGAAACTTCAAACAATTGTATCGGGAGATCCGACCGTCGGATTTTCCCGAAACTGGAACCGTTGGATTCGTTTTGAAAAGACCTTTCTAATGATGTAAATTTTGTGAAGATCCAACGGTTAGATTTTCAGATATGTGTAAATCAAATCTGAAGAAAAACAACGCCACGGCCGCGTTATGGCCTGAAGCGTCGTTTTGAATAAATTGGCTAATTTAAAATAAATAAAAATAGCGATAAATCATTATAAAATATCATAAACGATATGGAATGGAAATAAACTGAATTTGCCCGATTTATGTAGTATTTGATGGTTGAATGTGTTTGGTGTGAAAATTACATTAAAGAACAAAATTGGTGTTGTCGAATGATTTAACCATTGAAATAAATTGATTTGAAATTCTAAATATACGTGAATTATTTGAAAAGGCCGAGCTAATTCTCATTTCAAATAATTGACCGACGATTGAAAGTCGAAGATGAAGACGATGGTCGAAGACCGGAGGTCTTCACCTCGTTTGGATGGTAACCGAGGTCCTGATTGGGAGGCATCCCGAAATATGGATAATGAGTGGTGATCGTCCAGACGTACGTGGTGATCGATGGGTTTGTGGGGTATTTAGTGCCCCCGGTTTCGTTCAGACCCAGAACGGACTTGTAGATGGACTGTGTGTCTGACATTGGATTTTATTCTGTGTTGATTGATCTCTATTAAATATACATCTGTTTGGCGGCAGAGAATTTATTCTTTTGCTTAACGCCCTTCTCTGAAACGCACGAGCTCAGAGGTTGTATATCGATGGACATCAGTTGCATGGCATGAATTGCCTGTGTGGCATGCTAAAATGCAGTGATCAGGGCTTCTGTTGAAAAGCAAAGCCTTGTGGTGATGATCAAAGCACCGCCTGTGCGGCGTAGCTTTGTGTATAACGTGAATTCGCGAGCCTCACACCCCGGTATGAACCAGAAACGGGAGAAGGACCTCAGGGAGGGCATGCGTTTCTTTCTAGCTAGGGTGGTGTCAGTGACCTACCAGCCCTGATATTTATATACTTTTCACCTATGTGGTTGTTGCTGTTGTGAGGCACCTCGGTTAGATCGGACGATCCGGGTCCGATGGAGTCATTCGTTGGCTCACTTACGCCCCAAAGGGCGGGGAGACGTATTGTTCAGGCATAATAATCCACATCGGTGGACCGGCCCTGACGATCCAAGGCTTGCCTGCGCGCTTGCCTGAGACATGGGCTAGATTGTCTCGAATTCGGTAAGGACTATCTTTTGCCTTGGTTCATGACGGAAATCCAATTTCCAAAATACGTGACTGTGCGGTTTCGATTGTATATATATATATATATATATATATATATATATATATATATATATATATATATATATATATTTGGCGACATAGTGGCATGGGATGCTCATGTCGTCTATGATTGATAGTTATGATTTGAAATTGTTTTCAAAACATATAAACACTAGCAATAATATCAAATGCCTTTGTTTTATTCGTATCAAGCATATTTTGGCCGTTATAAGGTAAAAACTCTATCCTCCGGTTTGCGTTGCATTGTGTGATGGGAACTGAGTCTTATTATGGCTTCATTTTTATAAAGAGCATAGCGTTGTTTCAAAGAAAGATTTGTTTTAAAGCACTGGCAATCCAATGGAGAAAACCCGTTCCACGAAAGTGGCGTGGTCCTGTGATTGGCCAAATTATATATGTGTTGAGTAGATTTCTCATACCAGTCCCATGACTGACTCGTAATTTGTTTCACTTTCAAACTCGGGTGCCCCTTTTTCTACACTGGCAGCCTAGTATTCAGGTTTAGCTGGTTATTTCTGGATAGCTGGAGCTGAAGATAGATTCCATCATTTATCTCTTTTTATGCTGTTCAGCTCCTATTGTACATATTTTGTTTATTTCCGCTGTAGACATTTATGTATAGCTGAACTGTATTTGTACTAAGTAAGATCCTGTATACTGTGTAACTCTGATGATTACTTTTATCCAGCATATTCTATTGTTCATTATCTGGTGTATTTAATTATTCAGTTCTGCTATTATCTGTTTCTGTGTTATATTCTAAAGATAACCCTTGTCTCCGTCACTACGGGATTTGCGGTCGTCATAACGTGGTATCAGAGCTTTGGTTAAGCTTAGTGCTGGAATATAACATATTAACGAACTCGTCAGAAATAGAACTAGTAATGTTCTAGGACGGGTAACTATATACAGATAGGATCAGTAATATCCTAGTATGAGTAGCAGAATGAAATTACACCTCGATAGACACATTTACATTTGAAATATATGTTTCTATGTTTTAAAATTATCTTTTCTGTGACCTGACACTTGATCTGCCATTTGCATAAGTACTAGAAAAATGAGTGCCAGAAACAGAAGGAATACAGAACCCGATCTAGAGGCTCTATTTAAGAGATATCGAAATCTGGGTGGAGCACAATTCTCGGGCAATGAATCTATTATTTAAACCCAAGCTTGGGTGAGCTCTGCAGAAAGAATATTTGAGCGTTTCCAGCTGAGAGACGACCAGAAAAGATTAGTAGCATCTTGGGCGCTAAATGGAGAAGCTTTAATATGGTGGGAAATAATCATCAAAGATAATCCAGAAGGTGATATCACCTGGGATAGATTCAAAGAGATTTTCCTAGGAAGATTTACTCCTCCCAAAGCAACCGAGCGATTATGTGATGAATTTTCTTATTTGATACAAGGTGATATGACCATCCCAGAATATCATAAGAAATTCAACGAACTTGCTCACTTTGCTCCTCATCTGATTCAAGACCCAAAGTGGAAAAATCTTAGATTTATTCATGGCCTGCAAAGGAGATATCAGAATAGTGTGATGAGGAATGTGAAGCTTCCTTTTTCAGAAATGATATACATGGCTTATCAGTATGAAGACCCCCATAAGAAAGGAATGTTACGTGACTAAGAAGAAGTCAGTTCTAGTGACAAAGCAGAGTCAGAAACTGATATTGCTGGAGCCAGTATGAGGTTTGAAGCCAATAAGAAGCCCAGTGCCAATCGAAAAAGGGCCAGTTCTGGAAAAGAACCAGCAACGACTGCCATATGCAACAACTGCCATAAGCCAGGGCATTTCCAGGGGAATTACAAACCCTCGAAAAAGAGAAGGAGGAATGAATCTAAATCCAAGAACAAGTCTCCTGTGACTCGAGAGTGCAATCTTTGTCATCAGTCTGGTCATATAAAGCGAGATTGCTGGCTATTAAAAAGGGCCAAAGAGGCTCAGGTAAATGAAATAGCAGAAACTTCTGGGCCCGCAGATGTTCTGGAAAGGCCCGATGTCTTATAGGGCACGCTTACTGTCAAAAACATTCCAGTCAAAGTATTGTTTGACACAGGCGCGTCACGAAGTTTCATTTCCAAAGATGCGGCTAAGAAACTGGATTTGAATTTGAAAAAGCTCAAAGAACCAATGACTGTCCAAAATTCGGTTGGGGGTTCCATTGATCTCAGTTGGGTTTGTGGAGTGCCGGTTTCTTTCTCTCGTTATCGGTTTCCAACCATAGCGGTCGTCATGAATTTTAAAGAGTTTGATCTGATCTTGGGGTTAGACTGGTTGACCAAATATGAAGCTGAAGTTAAATGCGCCGACAGAGTCGTAAAGGCGAAGATTAAATCAGGTGATTATATAACCATTCCCTGTGAAGGTCAGAATGCTAATAGAAAAGACTTCTGGGCAGCTTTGAATGTTTCTCCAACCCAAATAGAAAATGTCCCTGAAGTTGCAGAGAATATTCCCGACCTCATCAAAGATATTCCTGTCGTCAAGAATTATGCGGATGTGTTTGAGGAAGTTGTTCGCTTACCTCCGCAGAGAGAAATAGATTTCAAAATTGTTTTGATTCCTAATGCAAGGCCGGTAGTTCACGCTATTCGAAGAATGTCCTTGAAAGAGAATGAGGAATTAGACAATCAAACACGACAGTTATTATGGAAGGGCCTGATCAGGCCTAGTTTCTCTGATTGGGGTGCAGCAGTGGTATTTGTCCCAAAATCTGACGGTACTCTATGTCTATATGTGGATTATCGTGATTTGAACAAGCAGACCATAAAGAATAAATATCCATTGCCACGGATTGATGATTTGTTGGATCGATTAAATGGAGCACAAGTATTTTCACGAATGGACCTAGCTACAGGCTTCCATCAACTTCGAATTGCCGAAGAGTGTGTTCCAATGACAGCATTCAGAGGTCCCAACTTATTCTACGAGTGGTTAGCAATGCCATTCGGCTTATGTAACGCTCCAGTTTACTTCGTCGATATGATGAATAGAGTATTCAGAGGAGTATTGAATAAATTTGTTCTGGTTTTCATTGACGATATTCTAATCTTCTCTAAATCGAAGGCCGAACATGAAAAACATTTGGAACAAGTGTTAGAAATTCTCAGAAGGAATGTATTGAAAGCAAAGTTTTCCAAATGTATATTCTGGCAAGATGAAGTGAAATTTCTGGGCTACGTTGTATCGAAAGAAGGAATTGCTGTGGATCCAAGCAAAATCACACCTATTCAGAATTGGAAACAGCCCAGTACCCCCACTGAAGTCCGCAGTTTTCTCGGATTGGCTAGCTATTACCGGAAGTTCGTTAAAAACTTTTCGAAGATATCTGGTCATTTAACAAAGCTTACAACGAAGCACTCTAAATTTAAATGGACTCCAGAAAGTGAGGAGGCTTTTGAAGAGCTAAAGTTGAGATTAACAACTGCTCCAGTGTTAACCATCATCGATGGCAACCAGGATTTAAAAGTTTGGACTGATGCTTCTAGAGAAGGCCTTGGTGCGGTGTTAATGCAGAGGGGCCAAGTAATTGCTTATGCTAGCCGTCAACTGAAGCCACACGAGAAGAACTACGTAACTCATGATCTTGAGTTATTGGCTATTGTGTTCGCTTTGAAAATCTGGAGACACTATCTTCTGGGTGAGAGATTTGAACTGTTTACAGATCACCTGTCATTAAAGTATCTTTTCACCCAGAAAGACCTAAATCTGAGACAACAAAGTTAGCTGGAGTTTCTTGCAGCATACGATTTTGAAATTCTATACACCCCAGGGAAAGCCAATGTCGTGGCCGATGCGTTAAGCCGAAATAATGAAATGATTGCGAGTTTCATCATTGCGACTTCGTTGATTGACAAGATATCAGCTCTCCAAGAAGACGACCAATTTATCAAAGGAATGAGTCAGCGAATTCGTGAAGGCAATGCTTCGGATTTCCAGCTCGACCGCGAAGGGATTCTGAGGTTAGAAGGACGAATTTGTGTTCCAGAAATTCCTGAACTCAGAAGAGAGGTGCTTGATGAATGCCACAAATCTAAGCTCAGTATCCATCCGGGTGTGAGTAAAATGTATAACGATATCAAGCGCACATTCTGGTGGAAGTCGTTAAAGAGAGACATATCAATATACGTTAGCCGATGCCATACTTGCCAACTAGTCAAAAGCGACCAACAGAAATTGGCTGGATTATTACAACCACTAGAAGTTCCTGGTTGGTAGTGGGAGCATATTTCCATGGATTTCATTGATGGTCTGCCCAGAACCAGAAAAGGGAATGATAGTATTTGGGTGATCGTAGATCGCTTCACGAAGACCACCCATTTCATACCTGTCAGATCAAACAGAACCGCTCAGAGTCTGGCGCAGATATACTTCAGGGAAATAGTTAGACTACATGGAGTGCCGCTCAGTATAGTCAGTGATAGAGATACAATATTCACTAGCAAATACTGGGAAGCATTTCAAGTCGATATGGGAACAAAGTTGAACTTGAGCACCGCTTATCATCCTCAGACAGACGGTCAGACTGAGAGGGTGAATCGTATTTTGGAAGATCTATTGCGGGTTTTTATTCTAGATTTCGGTGGGTCATTGGAAGACCATCTGCATTTGGCTGAATTCTCTTATAACAACAGCTACCAGGCAAATCTGACAATGTCGCCATTCGAAGCATTGTATGGAAGACCGTGCCGATCCCCTGCTTGTTGGGTCGAACCCGGAAATAGACTTGTGTTGGGTCCTGATACGATTCGAGAAGCTGCCGACAAAGTCGATTTTATCAAGAAGCGATTACTCGCCGCTCAAAGCCGACAAAAGAGCTATGCCGATAGAAGAAGAGATATATCCTTTGTTGTTGGCGACTATGTATATTTGAAAGTATCGCCGATGAGAGGAGTAATCCGGTTCGGTAAAACTGGAAAGTTGGCGCCCAAATTCATTGGTCCGTTTCCTATTCTGGAACGGATCGGGACTCTCGCTTATAGGGTCAAATTGCCTTACTGGTTGCCTGGAGTTCATGATGTATTTCATATATCTCAACTTCGAAAACATGTTCATGATCCAGACTTGATCGTGGAAGAAGCAGCTCAACAGGACATTGAAATTACTCCAGAATTAGCTGTGAGGCGAGAGCTGCTAAAGATTATCAGCAAAGAAACCAAAGAGCTGAGGAACAATAAGGTTCACTTAGTCAAAGTGCAATGGAGTGGAGATCCGCGAGATTGTACTTGGGAAACTGAGGAGAGCATTCAGAAAGCTTATCCTAGATGCCGAGTAGATATTTCTGATTGACTCCGGTGCAAGGCGCATTTACCCTACTTTGCATTACCATTTAATTCTCTACTCTGTTGTTATTTTCTTTTCATGGATGTGCACTTTTAAATTCTATAGGCTGAATGATTTTGAAAAGAGTATGGAGGTTGATCAGTATATTTTTGAAAGGTTAAAACGATTTGATTGTTGGTTGTGTTGTGTGAATGTAGATTTATCAAACCACTTTCAACTTTGTTCCTTTTCGGGGACGAAAAGTTTTAAGTGGGGGAGATTGTAACGACCTAGAAAATCTGAACCAATTTAAAATTTTTAAATTGGCTAAAATAATGGATTTTAAATATTTAAAATAAATATTTTAAATAATGGCAATGAAAAGTGAGCTTGAATCGACAATTGAAAACGATTATAATTAATTATAATTATAAATAAGGCCTGAAAAGGCGCCGCAGTTTCAAAAATTGAATTCAAACTTTGTCGGACTGTACCGGGTGCAAAACAATCCGGATTTTAGTGAAACCAAAAATATTTATACCTGTTAGTGAATACCTTTCTAGAAAATCTGAAAAATCGAATTTTCATAGCGGAAAGCAAAAGTTATGGCCGAATGAATTTTCAGAAAGGTCGCTATGAAGTTTATATAGCCCGTGAAATTGGCCATTTTGTATACGACCTCGGAATTCAACGAAACCACTTTTGTTGGATCCGGGATGTGAAGTTATTGCTAGGTTTCAAATTTCATAATTTTTGAAGCTAATATGTGAGCGTGGCAAAGGAAAATGTGTTTTGGTCAATTACAGTTAAATTGGATCGACCAGAAATGGGCCTTTTTGCAAACGGTCTCAGAATTCGACGAAACTAGTTTTGTTGGGACCGTATCGTCAAAACATAGCTAGATATATTTTTCTGGAATTTTTCGAATTTGTTTGTGGCCCTGGCAAATTGAAATGTACGTTCAAATTAAATATTGAATATTTTATATTTTAATTTAAAGGAAAACTGACTGAAACAGTCGAATAGGCCTTCGAAACATATCCCATTGTGTTCGGAATGGTGGTAAAACACTAGGGGCGACAGTCGTTGGGTTTGGATTGGGGTTCGCAGGAGGCAAGGGGTATTTTTGGATTTTAAAACCTTATAAATAAAAATAAACTATTTTTCCACGTCAGCACCCCCCCCCCCCGTGTCTTCTCTCTCTTCCCCCTCCCCCCCCCCCCCCCGATCGCGATTAACGGCGATAAAACTTTCGCCATTTTCCGACCAAACCACGCTCCAACACACCCTGCTCCAGTTCAACTTTTTGAAACTCTCCATCTCCTCTACACATCCATATAAACTTCTTCAATTATCGTCGTGTATATAGGGAGAATCACCTCCGTGAGCATTCGACCTTTGGGGCTCCGCCGCCGTCGCTACAGTGCACCGAAGTGGGCCTCACCACGTCGCGCGCGTGCGCCCTTCCTCCCCCCTCGACGCTGCACCACCCGATCGGCCTAACGCTACATGGTTTGCTCGAAAATTGGCGACCTAGTTTTGAACATTCAAACGAGGTATACGGCTTGTTTATTTTCAACTGATTTTCACACTTTAAAGCATTGCAAAACTTTGAAAAATCGTATCTTTTTCATTCGTTAACGAAATTCAGTGAAACAAGAGACAGTGGACTCGTGTGGACGCCTTCTACATTTTAGAAGAGACCGCATATTTTTCTGAGCCTTCTGCTATTTTTGGTGGAGTGGAACCCAAGGTGAGATTTCTAATTTATAAACAATATGGAAAACGACGATGTATAAATTATATAGTCGATGTATGAGTTATATAAGCGTTGTACACCTCATGTATAAGCATTGTATAAGTTGTACGTTCGATGTATAAGTTATATATGCATTGTAAAAATTATATATTTGTTGAAATAGAAGTGAATTGCTATATATATATATATATATATATATATATATATATATATATATATATATACGCCCCTCGTCCACAAACCATGGACGATATTTATTGATTGTGATTGGTGTGAAAATTGATTGATAGCGAATGGTTGTTTGGGATTGTTTGTGGTTGATATTGATTGATTATGGTTGAAAAATACCCATTTGTGGTTGAGAAATATTTGGTTGAAACCACATAGGATTAGTTTGTGGAAATGAAATAAATATATACATGCCGCCTGCGTGCGAACTAGATGCATGATCCCAATTGTCAAAAACCGCGAGTTTTTAAGGTAGAGCGAGGAGCCGTACTAGAGACGGTCCCGGTTTTAACTACCCTGCCGTTACGCTGCCGAAATTTTGAATAATATTCATGTGTTTGAATTATTTTCATTTGTCGAAACTATATTTATTCGTTGTATAGAAAACCTTTATGTGTTGAATTGATATTCATTCGTTGATTAGAAATTCATGTGTTGAATGGTGTTCGCGTTTTAAATATAAAAATCACATTTTTATCTATATATAGAAACTATAGAAAACCTTCATGTGTTGAATCGATATTCATTCATTGAATTGAAATTCATGTGTTGAATGGTATTCATATTTTGAAATAAATTGTTTCATAATAAAAATCACCTTTTTATCCTCTGTATGAACTATGTAAAATGACCTCGTTTTAAAAGAAATTGTTTTATAAGGAAAATCCTATTTTTATCACCTATATAAACTATATAAAATAATAGTGTTTTGAAATGAATTGTTTTACAATAAAAATCACATTTTTATTATATACATGAATTGTTGAAATGTGAAGTGTTAAAAATAGCAACTCGTTCAAATATATATGCATGAGTCGAAATATTCACTAATTAGCTAATGATATGATTCTCGCCTATGCATGCAACATTAGAATGAATTGTGTTTTTAAACCAAATGGAATCAAATATGAAGTTGAATGGAAAATGATAAGTGATAAGAACTGTATATATGTACATGCATATTTATTGAACAGGTTATAGCAAAGGGGCTAGAGAAGAGGAATAAAATTTTGTGCCGGACAAATAGGTACACATTTACTGTTTTGTTTGGGTGATGATTTTATGAGCCTGTTGGCTAGCCGCTTGGCTTTTTCTTTTTCTTTTTGACATGAGACGCCCGTGTGGCTATTTGGGAATTTTCCCAGCCCCTCCCGAACAAAGGAGGTTATGGCGAAATTTTCCGAAATTTAAAGCCGTTAGTGAAATATTTGAAGTGAAAACGATATAGAAATTTTTGAATGAACTATATTTATATAATTATATAAATATAAATAAAATTAAAACGAAACGTGGCCGTGTAGTTTGTGTTTTGAAACCGTGATTTCAAACAACTAGTGCGGTAAATCTGACCATTGGGTTTTCCCGAAACCGCAACCGTCGGTTCGCCTTGGAAATATCTTTCCAACGGCACCAACCTTGTAAAAATCCAACGGTTGGATTGTCTGGAATGTTTAATTCAAATCTGAATAAAAGCAGCGCCAGAAACGATTATATTTATATATGTATATAAATATAATTATATTTAATCGAATAACGACGTTGCAGTTCGTATTTTGAAATCGAAACTTCAAACGACTGTACCGGGAGATCCGACCGTCGGATTTTCCCGAAACTGGAACCGTTGGATTCGTTTTGAAAAGACCTTTCTAATGATGTAAATTTTGTGAAGATCCAATGGTTAGATTTTCAGATATGTGTAAATCAAATCTGAAGAAAAACAACGCCACAGCCGCGTTATGGCCCGAAGCGTCGTTTTGAATAAATTGGCTATTTTAAAATAAATAAAAATAGCGATAAATCGTTATAAAATATCATAAAAGATATGGAATGTAAATAAACTGAATTTGCTCGATTTATGTAGTATTTGATGGTTGAATGTGTTTGGTGTGAAAATTACATTAAAGAACAAAATTGGTGTTGTCGAATGATTTAACCATTGAAATAAATTGATTTGAAATTCTAAATATACGTGAATTATTTGAAAAGGCCGAGCTAATTCTCATTTCAAATAATTGACCAACGATTGAAAGTCGAAGATGAAGATGATGGTCGAAGACCGTAGATCTTCACCTCGTTTGGATGGTAACCGAGGTCCTTATTGGGAGGAATCCCGAAATATGGATAATGAGTGGTGATCGTCCAGACGTACTTAGTGATCGATGGGTTTGCGGGGTATTTAGTGCCCCCGGTTTCGTTCAGACCCAGAACGGACTTGTAGATGGACTGTGTGTCTGACATTGGATTTTATTCTATGTTGATTGATCTCTATTAAATATACATCTGTTTGGCGGCGGAGAATTTATTCTTTTGCTTAACGCCCTTCTCTGAAACGCACGAGCTCAGAGGTTGTATATCGATGGACATCAGTTGAATGGCATGAATTGCCTGTGTGGCATGCTAAGATGCAGTGATCAGGGATTCTGTTGAAAAGCAAAGCCTTGAGGTGATGATCAAAGCACCGCCTGTGCGGCGTAGCTTTGTGTATAACGTGAATTCGCGAGCCTCACACCCCGGTATGAACCAGAAACGGGAGAAGGACCTTAGGGAGGGCATGCGTTTCTTTCTAGCTAGGGTGGTGTCAGTGACCTAACAGCCCTGACTTTTATATACTTTTCACCTATGTGGTTGTTGTTGTTGCGAGGCGCCTCGGTTAGATCGGACGATCCGGGTCCGATGGAGTCATTCGTTGGCTCACTTACGCCCCAAAGGGCGGGGAGACGTATTGTTCAGGCATAATAATCCACATCGGTGGACCGGCCCTGACGATCCAAGGCTTGCCTGCGCGCTTGCCTGAGATATGGGCTAGATTGTCTCGAATTCGGTAAGGACTATCTTTTCCATTGGTTCATGACGGAAATCCAATTTCCAAAATACGTGACTGCATATAAACACTAGCAATAATATCAAATGCCTTTGTTTTATTCGTATCAAGCATATTTTGGCCGTTATAAGGTAAAAACTCTATCCTCCGGTTTGCGTTGCATTGTGTGATCGGAACTGAGTCTTATAATGGCTTCATTTTTATAAAGAGCATAGCGTTGTTTCAAAGAAAGATTTGTTTTAAAGCACTGGCAATCCAATGGAGAAAACCCGTTCCACGAAAGTGGCGTGGTCCTGTGATTGGCCAAATTATATATGTGTTGAGTAGATTTCTCATACCAGTCCCATGACTGACTCGTAGTTTGTTTCACTTTCAAACTCAGGTGCCCCTTTTTCTACACGGGCAGCCTAGTATTCAGGTTTAGCTGGTTATTTCTGGATAGCTGGAGCTGAAGATAGATTCCATCATTTATCTCTTTTTATGCTGTTCAGCTCCTATTGTACATATTTTGTTTATTTCCGCTGTAGACATTTATGTATAGCTGAACTGTATTTGTACGAAGTAAGATCCTGTATAATGTGTAACTCTGATGATTACTTTTATCCAGCATATTCTATTGTTCATTATCTGGTGTATTTAATTATTATGTTCTGCTATTATCTGTTTCTGTGTTATATTCTAAAGATAACCCTTGTCTCCGTCAGTACGGGATTTGCGGTCGTCATATACTGTAATATCAGTTAAGTAGTAATATGTGATGTCCGCTGGAGGTGTCTTAAATGGCTATGTGCAGGCCTACCTTAAAACCGGTATTAAGCGGCGAGATACTACTTCTCATATTAATTGTGAGAATATAGACTTGGGAAGAGTGGCGTATTAGGATGGAGTCTTAAGAGGCTAGGGTCCTTCTCAGGGTTATATGAGATCATAAGCATCCACCTTTATTAAATAAGTCAATATAGGCCTTCAGTGACCGAGAATGCCCACCTCGTTGGCTCTTCGCCCTAAATGCACTAATGGAGGTCTTAAGCGATTGACTTAGATATCCACCTCATTGGTTAGATACTTCTTGTTTATGTGTGTGTCTTCTTGTGTGTTTCGTTGACATACCTTGATATATATATATATATATATATATATATATATATATATATAGCCTACCAAATCTAGGTTATGGTTTTTAAGTAAATACTATTTTCAGTCACACAGGACTTTATGTTATGACCCCTCTCCTTAACTTATCCAACTTGCCAGTAGGTGGAGTAGATTCAATGGATGAAGAAATGAGGGAGACTGAAGAGGACAATGGAGATATTATGTTATTACTAGTAATCACTACTGTGTTGCTTATGGAAACTCTTAATGATGAATTTTAATGATGTACTTATTGAATAATTGTATCCTAACAATCTATGTTTGAATTCTATAGCTTTATTATAAAATTGTACAACTTATTTTGGTATTATACTTTCTCATTCCACTGTGTGAGATTCCATAAGGCTATGTTTATTTGTTATTCTGTGCAAATGTATTTCCTTACAGGAACCAACAACGATCCATTTAGAGTGGATATAAGTTCAATCGGCCTTATCTAGGTCAAAATTTAGGCCCACTCTAGGCGGGTTGTTAAATTTCGATGATCGGAATTGGGAATTATCGTTTATTTGTGATTGGTTTGCAATGTTTCGTCAGTGATTTGAAGTCTGTTGTGAATTCATCATCATTTTGAATGTAGTTCAAAACATTAGCCTTCCGATACCTCAGTTTGGTATCAGATCCAAAGCGATCCATAGTTTTGGCATTGCTTCAGATTGTTTTAGTTTCGGTTTAAAGTTCATTATTGGTTAACGATCAGAGATCATCGTTGATCCGAGTTCCGAAGTGGATTATCGATCGGTGATATTTCAAAAGTTCTATTGTTGTTTGGATTGGTTTCTGAGTTCCGAAGTATCGTCTTGAAGGTTGGAATATATTGGATCGTTATCACGAGAATTTGAAAAGTGGTTCATTTTTTATATTGCATCCAGATTTGTTCATCACTATTTCAAATTGAACTCGAGGTGAATTGATTTCGACAGTGAAGGATCTCGATAGTGAATTAGTTACGACAGTAAGTTGGTTACGACAGTCAGGTGATTATGATAGCCAAGTGGTTATGATAGCCAAGGTGTTACGACAATGAATAGATTGTTTCATTATTTTGAAATTTAAGTCCGAAAGTTTCATTTCAAATTAAGAATGCCGCTAAAACACGCAAATATAAATCAAAATGTTAAATATTTTTATGTCCAGGAAGATGAAACTCAAATGGAGGAATGTCTTAATGCTAGAATTGATGATGGTATTGGACGTTTGGAGAGGATGATTTTGGACATGAACCAAAATCAAAGGCAAAAGGCTCCACCAGGATCGGAATATATGTTTGCTGTGGTAGAAGACCATGGAAGCTATCAATCTCAACAGCGAGAAGATATGGGATTGCAAATCCAAACTCAAGTAATGGATAAGAGATAGGAATCAGGTATGGGAATAGAAATTCCAAAATTCAAGGGTGGTATGCAAGCTAAAGAATTTTTGGATTGGATTGCCACTATAAAAGAAATTCTTGAATATAAGGGAGTACCAGAAAAGCATCGAGTTAGACTGGTTACTACAAGATTGAGAGGAAGAGCTACAACATGGTGGTAGCAAATTAAGTTGACTCGAGCGAGGATGGGAAAGCCAAAGGGGGTTACATGGGAGAAGATAAAGAAGTTGATGAGGGCTACATTCTTACCTTACAACTATCAGTCGTTAATGTATCAATGATTGCAGAATCTATGGCAAGGTACTCGTTCGGTTAATGATTAGAAGGAAGATTTTTTTCAACTAATTTCTCGTAATGATATATCAAAGACTGAAGAGCAGTTAGCTGTAAAGTATATTGGAGGACTTCGTGTTCAAACTCAGGATATGGTTAATATGTTTGATCCGAAATCAGTTGCAGAGGCGCATCAGAGACCTCTTTCATGGGAGAAACAGGTTAGGCGAGGAAGTAGTTACTTGACTTCTAACAATCAGAATAAGAATGCTGGTAGCAGTTCTCCAGCTAGTAAACATGCTATTCCAGATCCTACCAAGGCAAAAGGAGGCAGTAGTATGAAATGTTTTAATTGCCAAGAATTTGGTCACAAAAGTTCTAAATGTACCAAGCATAAGAAGAGAACTATGGTCGAGGACGATAGTGAAGTATGCAACGATGAGGTAGAGTTAGATTTTTCAAATCCACCAGGGTTTGATGAAGAACCAGTAGAAATTGTGACTGGTGATGAAGGTTATAATCTGATGACGAAGAGAATTTGTCTAACTCCAAAGTCAACCGATGAATCTGAATGGTTACAAAGCAACATTTTCCAATCTACATGCACTATCTTAAGAAAAGTGTGTCGATTCGTGATTGACACAGGAACCTGTGACAATATCATTTCAGAGGAGGCTATCCAAAAGTTTGGAATTAAGATAGAGAAACATCCTAGACCTTACAAGCTTGCATGGTTGAAGAAAGGCAGAGAGGTAAAAATTTCTAAATAAGCTTTTATTCCCTTTTATGTTGTCCTAAAATATAAAGGTGAAACTTAGTGTGACGTTGTGAATATCGGCGTATATCGTCTTTTGCTAGGAAGCATGGCAATGTGACAGGGTTGTGCAACATGATGGGGGCACAAACAGCTACAATTTCATATTCGAAGGCACTAAAATCACGCTAGCTCCAAAGAGGCAAATTCAAAGTAAAGCACAACCTTAACAAAAGGCAGAGACAGTCAGTGTGCTTTCATTAAAAGACTTAATGGACGATGTAAACGAAGATGGTGAGGTTTACTTGCTAGTGGGATTTGATTCTGCAGAGAATGGGGAAATTTCTGGGCAAGTAACGCCATTGTTATGTGAATTTGAAGATGTGTTTCCGAAAGAGCTAACAAATAGTTTACCTCCACCCAGAGACATCCAACATTAAATTGATTTGGAACCATGTGTTGATTTGCCTCATAGGCCACATTATCGTATAAGTCCTGCAGAACACGAAGAGTTGCGACGACAAGTAGAGGAATTATTGACTCAAGGTCGAGAAAACCTTAGTACTTTTATTGTGCCTGCATTGTTAGTTCCGAGAAAACATGGTTTATGGAGGATGTGCACATACAGTCAAGATATTAACAAGATCACAGTGAGATATCATTTTCCTATTCCAAGTTTGGATGATTTACTGGATCAAATTAGTGGTTAGGTTATTATTCAAAGATTGATTTGAAAAATGGATATCATCAAATCAGAATCAGACCAGGTGATGAGTGGAAAACTGCTTTGAAGACTCATGAGTGGTTATATGAATGGCTCATTATGCCTTTTGGATTATCAAATGCGCCAAGAACCTTCATGACGGTGATGAATCAAATTTTCAGGCCTTATATTGGGAAGTTTGCAGTTGTTTACTTCGATGGTATTCTTATCTATTGTGCTAGTCCAGAAGAATATCTACAACATTTACGTGCAGTTTTGATCATCTTGCGTCAAGAACAATTTTATGTCGCAACAAAGAAATGTATATTTGTGACCTTAAGTGTGCTATTTTTGGGATACGTTCTATCCAATAAGGGTTTGCAAATTGACCAAACTAAGGTTACACCAATCAGAGATTGGATACAACCAAAGATAATTACAGAAGTGCGTAGTTTTCATGGTTTGGCGTCTTTTTACAGGCGATTCACTCCATATTTCAGTATCATTATGGCTCCAGTGACAGATTTCATGAAAGGCAAATAACTTGTTTGGGCAGAGAAGGCGGAACACACTTTTGAGCATATTAAAAGGTTGTTTGACTTCAGCACCTATTCTAGTGCTTCCATATTTCCATATACTATTCGAACTTCATACTGATGCTTCAAAGGTTGATGTTGGGGAGTGCCGAGTCAGAATGGGAAGCATATTTCTTATTTCCGTGAGAAATTGTTAGGGGCGAAGATAAGATACAATACCTATGATATTGAATTTTATGTTGTGGCTCAAGCTATCGAGCATTGGAGACATTATCTTTTTCACAGATAATTCATTTTGTACATGGATCATGAAGCATTAAAGTATCTCCAGGGTCAGGATAAAGTAGCAACTAGACATGCGTCATGGATTGTTTATCTGCAACAGTTCACATTTGCGATGAAGCATAAGCTAGGAGTAACAAATAAAGTAGCCAACGCATTAAGTCGGAGGAGCAATCTTTTGACCATAATGAGAGTTGAAGTATTAGGATTTGGATAGCTCTCTGCTGAATACAGATCCTTATTTCTCAAAGGTTTTAGAAAGGGTCAAGAAAGGTGAAATGACAGATTTTTCAGTGGTAAATGGTTTTCTTTCAAAGGGAATCAGTTGTGTATTCTAGATTGTTGTCTTCGAATGAAGAGAATCCAAGAGTTTCATGGAGAAGGTCATATTGGTAGAGACCGTACATTACAGCTGATTGTGGATTCTTATTTTTGGCCATCAATGCGGAAGGAAATTGAAAAGCTCGTGCAAAGGTATCAAATTTTTCAAGTGTCCAAGAGGACGGCAACTAACGCAGGTTTGTACATGCCATTACCAGTTCTTTCTCGACCATGGGTTGACGTGATCATGGATTTTGTATTGGGTTTTCTAAGAACACAGAGATGCAACGATTTCATTTATGTTATTGCTGATCGATTTTCGAAGATGGTTCATTTCATCGCTTGCAAGAAAGCAGCAGATGCAGTGAATGTAGCCCAACTATTCTTTCGGGAAATATATCGACTACATGGATTACCAGATTCAATTGTTTCAGATCGTGGCACTCGGTTTTCTGTCTAAGTTTATGGAAAATGGTGGGTACGGAATTGAATTTTAGCAGCGCCTATCATCTGTAAACAGATCGACAGACCGAAGTGGTGAACAGATCATTATGAAATCTGTTGAGAAGTCTTGTTAATGATAACTTAAAAAGTTGGGATTCTAAATTGTGCCAGACTGAATTTGCGCCTAATCATGCTGCCAGTCGCATTACTAGATTCATTCCTTTCAAAATTATGTACTCAGTGGTACCGAAGGGCCTTGGGTCTAACTCCATTGCCATGACAAGGTGGAATGCAAAAAAAATCCATTGACATTGTCTCGGATATACAGAAGCTCCAATAGGTGGTGCAGAAACGGTTGGTTGAAACAAGTCACAAGTACAAGCAAGCTGCTAATCCAAAATGTCAACATGTTGATTTTCAAAAGTTTGACTCTATATGTGAAGTATTGATGAAAGTCCACTTTCTTGCTGGTACATGTAACAAATTGGCTTCAAGAAAGATTGGACGTTTGGAAATTATTGAGAAGATAAATCCGAATGCTTATCGGTTAAGACTTCCAAGTCATATTTGCACAACTGATGTTTTCTTAGAATGATTTGGTGAAAGAGACTGCTTTGAATTCGAGGGTGAATTCTTTTGAGCTAGGAGAGGATGATGTAGCGCAGGAACGTATGGGATTGGTGAATGGGTATGTCGACACCAACAATTCGTGTGTCGATGTCGAATGAAGTGTTCCTCGTCGTTAAATAAGTAATTGTTTTCCTGTTCGGCTTTTGGTATCGGTGTTATTTCCGCAAATTTGTTTCATTATAGTATCGATACCGAAGTCACCGGCTCTGTGAGTTTCTACTATTTCTGTTGTCGGCTTCTATAATAAAGTTTCTTAAAAGCTTTCAGCTTCGGCTTCAACTTAAATAGAATTTTCTTTTGGCTCTTAGAATAAGCTTCTTTCTACTATCGGTACCGGTTCAAGAAAAGGGGTTCCAGTTGGCTTTAATTAGTGTCGGTATCATAGCTTTGTATTTCTGCATTGTTATGTGTTGTATTGTTTAGTATCGAACAGCTTGTATTTGGTTTCGACATCGTTTAACGGTATCATTGGTGTCGGCCTATCCTACAAACACTATAAATAGACGGGTTGAGTACTTTGTAATAGTTAACTGTGTAGTTAAAGCGCTTAGCGAATGCATTATTGACAAAGGTCCAAAAAATCATAGCGGAGATAAAGCGAGGAAATAGCAGGATATATCGGGTGATTCTAAAATAGCACACGTAACTCATTCATAATGTGTAACACGCTATATTTTCTATGTTTATCAAAGTAACAAATTAAAGAATACTGAATTGTAAAAGCAAGAATTAAGGGGAACGGGTTATGCCATTGCGTTCGTCTTGGTACTCTGCTTGAGATAGAGTCCGAGTTTCGCGAATCGGAGTACGTATGAAGAAGTTATGGAGTTCAGAAGATTTCATGTTTAAACAGAAAATTATATAATTAAATAATTAAATAATTAAATAAACAAAACAGTTCGAATTTCAAAAATCGCGTAAATCAGCTGGATGGGAAAATTCCCGCCCAAAGGGTTCGACTCCCCCCAGAGGGGTCGACGTATGTGTCGACCCCCCAAGAGGGGTGTCGACTGGGGTGTCGACCCCCCTATAGGGGTCTCCCCCTCACCCAGACCCAAACAGTGATGATTTTCTGACTTGTTGCTGAGTCACTAGGGCATAGGTGGCAATTTCTAGATAGCTCTATCTAGTCTGAATGGTTCTGATTGCTCCTAGGTTGATCTAACGGCTCACATAAATCTAAACCTCTATAAAAGCAACCCCAACCCTCAACCCTAAATCACACAATTTCATTCCACGGATCCACCATGTTGTCCGTGGTCAACCTAGCATAGCCACCATTCTTCTCCAACTAGGAAGCAAACTAGAAAGCAAGTTAGAAGCTACGAATCAAATCTAAATTAGAGAAACGTAAGTCTACATCAAAGGAATAGCTAATCAAATTCATAAATCAGATCCCAGAATTCAAAACCGTTCTGTAATTTGCAAGTTCATGTTACTTTCAGAAATAAAATTTAAATCATGATTCTGACATTGTAATAAATCTGAATCTGAGATTATGTCGATTTCTATCTGTCTTTCTATATCCATTGGGTCTATCTCATTTATATTATTATGTCCATTCTTTATCTGTTCTTTTCTTCTTCCCTTTTTGTTTTTATAGCCAGGCCACTGCGAGCCTGAGCCAAATCTCATAAGAGATGAACGTACCTTGGAAAAAATTGGACATAATACATGATTTGGACATGGCCAGCGCTAAAATTGGGAAAAGTATTAAATTATGTATAATTGGCCATAACTGATTTGTAATGAATTTTGAGGACATAACACATGTTGTATTTAAAACATGAAGTGTATCTAACATATGACTTGAGATTTGAGCCATAAAGCATATTGGACATATGGCTTGGGATTTGGGACGTAAATTGAACTGTAAACATGCAAGGCATAGTACATGTTGTGGTTCAAGACCAAAAATTGGGGTGTGTATATATATACGACAGTTTATGACTTGGAAGAAGAAGATTAGTGTGTATAGTAATGTATGGCTTAGGCATGAAAACCTATAGTAAGATAGGGATAACTGTTAAATGTGAACACGCCTAAAGTGGGATTTTGGGTAATTGGCACACACTGTAATTAAAGGCAATAATTTGGAATAGTTTATACTATGAATCATGATTGGGGGTTTTTGGAGAATATTTTGTACGGTGCATTATGACTAAACCTTAGGGCATGTGTTATATCGTGATTTTTGGGGCATGACTATCAATGCAAATTTGGGAAAATTAGGTGTAACTTATTTTGAGTAATAACTTGGATTTGAATTTGTGGGGCATAACTTGCAATCAGCTTTGTTAGGGTATAACTTGAGAATTGGAACATGACTAGTTTTGTGAATTTGGGATAATTAGCATATAAAATCTAGACTTCGACATGTATGGTAAGTATGCTAAAAGATAAACATGCTAACCCGAGGTTAGATTGAGTTGTGATGTAAAAATGCCAGTAACCGCCCGACACATCCAGTAACCGCAACAACACCTATCTAATGTGAGAGGTTAGTGCATCATGCCCAAGAAAAATTCGAGGTTAGATTGAGTTGTGGTGCAAAACTGCCCGGAATCGCCCGGCACATCCAGTAACCGCAACAACACAGATCTAATGTGAGAGGTTGGTGCATTAATAAATCAATTAATGCTAATGAACAAGACATGTTAAGAATGGTAGGGTTAAGTTAACTAATCCAACACTTAACCGTTATAACAGACAAGAAGATGGGGTTAAGTAAATTTAGAACACTTAACCGTTATAACATGTTAAACAAGAAGGTGAGGTTAAGTAAATTTAGAACACTTAACTATTATAAACAAGTTAATTAGACAAGTGAGCAAGGTTAAGTTAACCAGTACAACATGACGAATGAGTAGGGTTAGGTTTATAAGGAACACTTAACCAATATGACATGATGTATAGGTAAAGTTAAGTAAAAACAAGAGAGCAACACTTAACCAATATAACATGATGAATGGGAAGGGTTAAGTTAACACAAGATGGCAACACTTAACTAATGTAACACGACAAGTGGGTAGGTTAAGTTAACTTGAATTGATTGATGACACTTAACCAATACAGCATGATGAACGCGTGGGGTTAAGTTAATAAGAAACACTTAACCAATGTTACTTGATGAACGAATGGGTTAAGTCAATGGGAAATACTTAACCACTATAACATGATGAATGAACGGGGTTAAGTTACAAGGAAACACTTAACCAACATGACATGATGAGTGGGTGGGTTAAGTTAACATGATTGGACAACACTTAACCAACATGAAAAAATATGTGGGAGGGTTAAGTACTTCTCATGTAGGTGGGTAATATTTGTATATATAGGCCCACAAACTTAACCATTAAGTAAACATGTTTGAATCGGTGGGAGGGTTAAGTACATATCGGGTTGGTAGGTAATATTAGTAATTATAGGCCCACAAACTTTACCAGTAAGAAACCCTAGTAACGGAGACCCGTTTCAGCAGTAACCCACATAGATGTATCAAGCTACCCTGAAACTAGGCAGGGTGGGGCACGATTACTGGGCTGATTATAAGCGGTTAAAATAGTGGCAGGGGGTATGTCAGTGTAGGTTCCGACGGTTTACGGGCGTGCACGTACTCCAGAGTGGGAAAAAGCAGGCACTGGGTAACAGTAGTTATACACTGTGCATCTTGAATCGTGTCGGGTTGCTATCACAAGGATTGATACACCTTATGATGGGACCAACACAGGGTATCTACACGCAAGAGAGGGCCTAATTGACATAGGCACATGGGACATTAATACAAGTATGGAGCCGATCGATAGGGTAGTAAGAGTACATCTAACTTCTTCATTGCAATTAGGCTGATTGAGGTAAGATCCTCATAATAGATGTACACCTAAAGGCTACCACAATTCCGTGGATTGGGATCACGTTGTAATATTATCATTTTACACAGATTACTGGTTGGAACACTAGTTAGGCAGTGCAGAGATATAGAAATCAGAATAACAGAATTATTATGATTTCCTTGTTCCCGAAAATATTCTATCCCCAGATATCGTATAATAGCGAAGCAGAGAAAGAATAGAAGTGCATTCAGTTTATCTTGCCTTATCATAACCTATGCTAATCTTAGGTTATCTGGTTATCCATGTTATCACGGTATTGTCTTATATTCAATTTATCCATGTCATGATGCTTTTGTCAGTTTATATGCTGAAAGTCACTGGACTTACCAGACTTATGTCTGACCTAGTTTGTTTTCGCCTCTTTTCTTCCGTTTCCCTCCCCTCTCAGGTTCACAGGGAGGAAATGTTACCCCTTAGCTCCATTTTCTTTCCAAGCTCAAAGACAGTCGATGTACTGCTTTTGGGCTCTCTCTTCCACTGCTATAGCTGGTTCATGCTTTATTGGGGAATATTATTGTTATTTTTATGCTTCTTTTATACTTGAAAGTTTTTGAATCAAGACATATGTTCTATGTATTATTTTTATGTATGATTGAGATAATTGTTGTAAAATCTTGACTAAACCACATTGTTTATAAAATGACTTTATTTTCCGCTGCTTTATTTATCTATCTTGTAATTTATCTGCATCTTTTACCTAAACGCTCCACCGAAGTTAAGGCATTCCCTTTGTGAGTGACCTTAATGGAGATGGGGTGTTTCATAATGTTTTTACGAATATAAAATCGGTAATTAAATGAAAAACTAGCACTTGGTTTAACTATAATTAGTACATTTTAATTTTAAACAAAAATATGTGCAAATATCTATAAACAAGAATAAATTGCTATTTAACTTATTTGCATTTTGTAGAATATTGAGTATTTTCATTCCTATGAATATATATTCAAAAATTCAATTAAAAAAACTTAACATCGTAACTTTTATAATGCATATATGTCAATTTTCAGTTCGTTTCTTTCATTAAAATACAGCGAGAATAGCATAATATAGCGAAAATAACTGGATATATCTAGAATAGCTGAATATAGCGGGATTTAAACGGAGAGGCTATATCAGAAGATATTTGGGAAAAGCATAGCGGTGGTAATCCGCTATGGGATATATTGGGATAAAAGCAGGGTAATAGCAGGGCATTAACTGCACAGACAGTTAGTTGATTTTGATAATTGAAATATTTGTGCTGCCATTGTTGGGAGCTTTGTTTCTTCATTCCCACTTATGGTATCCATTTGTGGATCAACGATTTTGAAGATCAACTTTCCAGCATCAGCAGATCAATGGAGAGATGGTGATCACGTTTCCATCATCTTTGGATCAACATAAACTGTGATTTTGTTCATCTCGAATCCATCGAGATCTAGGGGGTTGAGTACCTTTCCAGCATCGATTTCTATAACACCCCGTAAAAATATATCTAAAACTAATTAATAATAAAGTGATAAAATATAAATGGACTGAAAAATGGAATTTTGCAGCATTAATCATTTGGCCACGAAAACATTTTATTTATGTTGACGAAATTCTGATACATTTTTATATATATAATTTGTTGAAAATGGTGCTCGTAT
This sequence comes from Allium sativum, assembly GCA_030737875.1. Lineage (NCBI taxonomy): Eukaryota > Viridiplantae > Streptophyta > Magnoliopsida > Asparagales > Amaryllidaceae > Allium > Allium sativum. The sequence goes on along the minus strand of CM060910.1, from coordinate 890,078,977 downwards.
GAAGAAATTACAACTTAAAGGAATCATATAGTAAATATGTGTATATATGTGATTGAATTAATAATATATATCAAACAAATAAAAATAATTTGGATAATAATAACATTCCCTTAGGTAGATTTGAATTTAAAACGAAGAGATAAAGATAAGGGGAATTGTGATTATGTTCCGTTTCCGACAATTTTTGGTCAACGGAAATTGTGATTTGGTTCATCTTGTATTCCTTCGAGATCTTCAGAGTTGAGTACGTTTCCGGCATAGATCTTGTAACGTCCCGTATTTTCTGGTCAAATAACTAAATTATTTTATTGATTTAAATGTTGTCTGGTTTAAATTATATTAACGAACTCGTTTACTAAACGACGTTAGAACGTATAATTTATAATTTTATTATAAAACGAGCTGCAATGGCGCGATAGTTCATAATATTGCGTTTTGAACATTAAATGGTTGTATAGGATCCAATATAAGTTGGATTTCTTTGAAACAAGGAACATCCAAATCTAATGGATAATATTTTCCTATTGAAAGAGAAAAATCGAGTTTTCATGTGGTAGATTTTGTTTTATCTCCAAATCAAATTTTAAAATAGTCGCTATGGAATTCGTTATAAATTATAACGTTAATTTATATAAATAAAAGGGTTTTTAAATATTTTTAATATCAAATTTGCTTGGATTTCAACCTGGAGTATTTTATTTTGAATCTACATGAAATTATGCTCAAGTATGTCCAATTATAATATTTTAATATTATTATATTAAGGTATTTTTGAATTGGTTTATTTCAATTTAAATTGGACCCTTAAAAAGGGACATTATTCAAACGACCTCCGTTTTCGACGAAACAAATTTTATTAAGACCGCAACAGCTATTTATTGCAAGATTTCAAGTTTTGCATCAATTGAGTTAATTTGTAAGCGCAACAAAATTAAATGCAAATAAAACGACCATTTGGACTCGAATGAGCGCCATTTGAGCAAACGGATTCGGAATTCTATGAAACAAGTTCCATTAGGACCGTAACGTCAATTTATATCATGATGTCCATTTTCATCGCGAACAGAGTTTATATGTGAGTGCAGTAACCAATAATCAACGTTTAAAAATGGCGATAGGCACGAAATAAAATATCGCTTGTATACTGCTTTCTAAAATATACTATTCACACTCGTTCTAGGATACTACTGATCCCATCTCTAACGAGTCACTCTCATTGGATATTACTAATCCCACATCTGATGAATTCTTTCATATGGTTCTAATGTGTCTTGTTCTCTGAGCTTTGTAAACCAAAGCTCTGATACCAACTGTGAAGACCCGTAACTTCCCCCGGTGAGGGAAAGCACGGATAGTTCGAGAACAAGCCACAGAAAAGCGCAGACGGGAGAACATTTCATTGCTTATTACAACAATTCCATCAGAATACAAGAATATACAGAGTATGAATAAATATTACATACAAAAATCAGAGATTTAAATTACATTTAAATACATCGCAGCGGAAATAATACAAAACACAACTAGAAGGAGATATACGGATACAAAGCTTTTCGGATATTGTTCCAGCTGTAAACCAGGATCCTGTGAATGTAAATCTGCAAAACCAAAACTACTAGCTGCCCGTGTCGAAAATAAGGGCACCCAGAGTTTAGGTTAAAACAATAAACTCTAGGTCAGTCATGGGACTGGTGTGAGAACTAAAACAGTTATTAATCTTTATTTTATAGTTCGGTAAATCAAGGGACCACGCCATATAACACGGAACGGGTTTCCTCCCAAGAATACCAGTGCATGAACGACAGCGCAATGCCAAATAAAGAACAATGAAGCTATTATAAGACCTAGTTCCTATCAAACAATGCAACGCAAGCCGGAGGATAGGGTTTTTACCTTATAATAGACAAGAATTCTTGATACGTTTAAAACAAATCATTTGATACTATTATAAGTGCATAGTGTATAAAACAACTTCAAATCATAAGTATCAATCATAGGCGACATGAGCGTCCCATGCCACTATGTCGCCATATATAGGTTTACAAATAAAACCGCAAAGTCACGTATTTGGAAATTGGATTTCCATCTATGAACCGAGGCAAAAGATAGTCCTCTACCGATTCGAGACGCTCTAGCCCACCCCTCAGGAACAGCTGCAACTGCCCTTTGGATCGTCAGGGCCGGTCCACCGATGTGGATTATTATGCCTGAACACTGCGTTTCCCCACCCTTTGGGGGGTAAACGAGCCAACAAATGACTCCATCGGCTTCACATAGTCACCAGTATATCCGAGGCGCCTCGCAACAGCAACAACCACATAAGTCAAACTCGTTAGGGCGTGTAAAACCACTGACGTCACTTTTAGCTAGAAAGAAACGCATGTCCTCCCTGATGTCCTCTCCCGTTTCTGGTTCATACCGGGAGTGAAACTCGTGAAGAAAACGTTACACAAAGCTACGCCACAAAGGCCGTGCTTCGATCATCAACCACAAGACTTTGCTTTTCAACAGAAGCCTTGATCATTTACCACTTAGGCATGCCACACAGGCAATTCACTCTATGTGTTTGATATCCATCAGTATATAACCCCTGAGCTCGTACGTCTCAGAGAAGGGCGTTAAGCAAGTGAATAAATTCTCCACCGCCAAACAGATATATATTTAATAGAAATCAGTCACACAGCTTAAAATCCAATGTTAGACACACAGTCCATTTACAAGTTCGTTCTGCGTCTGAACGAAACCGGAGGCACCTAGTACCCCGCATATCCATCGATCTCCAAGTACGTCTGGACGATCACCAACTGTTTCCATCTTCTTGGGTGTACATCCCAATCAAGATCATCAGTAATCACCCAAACGACGTGAAGACCTCTGGTCTTTGACCGCCGTCTTCATCTTCGACTTATCGTCGTATCAGTTATTCAGAATGGGATAAACCCAGTCTTTCCGAATAACTCGCGTATATAATAAACATGTGTTACACAAACACAAAATACGCCTCATTCCAATTCATCGGTCACTAACTGTAAATTAATCAAGAGAATAATTCCCCAAATATTAACCCCGAAGGCCGAAACCAACATCAGATCAATATCCTGTAAACCATTCTGCTTAGCTAACCAACAGTTAGTTTCTAAATTTCACATTCATAGGGAAAGGTTCCCATTAATTTTATCAAAGATAAATTCCTTGAATTTATTCTTTAATCTTCTTTTGAATTTCGATTCAACTAGTCGGGATTAACGAACCTTACCGAAGTAATCATTTGTTTTAATTTCCCAATCCCAACCTATTCATCCCATGAAGTAAAACTAGTAATACTTCATATCTAACACCACAGTGTTATCGGTAAATTCAATTACCATTTCACGTTCAAATCTAATTAAAGATTTAACTATCGCCTGGAGCAAAACTGGTGATACTCCATTCTCGATCATTTCAATCTAATTAAAGATTCATTAAAACCCCACTTAGTTTTAATCTTTAACTGGTAAAAGAATCAGTGTCATTTAAAACATGGTTCACTATAAACCCAAAATCACATTACATTTCAATCATTCCCTAACCGTAAATTAGCAAGTGAGCAATTCCCTAAGTATTAACCCCGAAGGTCGAAACCAACATCAGATCAATTCCCAAGAAACCATTCATCTTAACTAACCTCCAGTTAGTTTCTGATTTTCTTAACTCCTTTAGGTCTAAGAACAGTATTATTGGAGATACCGTTCACGATAACCCAAAATCCCATTCCATTAATCATCGGGTTAAAGAACAAGTGTTATTTAAAACACTGTTCACGATAAACCCAAAAATCAATACCCATTTCAATTCCAATTAAATATTATTTAATTGGTACACTTCATTAAATCTAAATAAAAAGATTTAATCTTTTTCTCAACTGGGTTCAAGAACAGTGTTAATAAAGACACCATTCAAGACAAACCCACATCACATTTGACATTAAATACAAGGCTCTGAATAGAAAATATACCGGCTTATATTCAATATCAAATTCTACGATCAACAAATATCGTATTGGAAATAACGATATATATATATCTTTCAAATTCCCATAACAATATCTGTATCATCACGAAATCCAACATCGAAATATTCCGAAGACAATTTTGATTCAAATCCATTCCAATATAATTATTGGAAATTCTGGTTATTTTCAAAACCATTTCAAATCCAATTTATTTATTTAAAAATAAATAGAATTATAATTCTAGTTCAAAACTAGTTCATTTCGATAAAAATCTATTTTTATCTTTTCAAATATGGAGTTTTTCATCCCAATTCTTTCTACATCATTTCTTATGATTTTACACAAATTATTACTATTTTTAATAATTTTATCAAGGCCCGTACAGTCGATTTCCATCAATGGCCATCGAACTGCACTTACGGCGACCTTTTCCAAATTTGATTTGGACATAATTCCAAATCCAACTGTTAGATTTCAAATTTCTAATATTCGTTAGAAAACTCTTTTCGATACGAACCCAACGGTTTCGGTTTTAGGAGAATCCGACGGTCGGATCTCCCGTAATATCCGTTCGAAGTCAATGGTCGAAATTCGCGAACTGCCGTGGCGCGGCGCGTTCTATTCAGGCCAATATCTTATATATATAATATATACTTCATCGATTTCCTTTTAAAACGTATTTTATAAATCGTTTTAAATTCGTTTTTGAAACGATTTCAACTTCATTTCAAATTCAAATCAAAATTGAAATTTCCAATATAAATTTGTTTTAAATTCATTTCAAATCGATTTCAATTCAAATTGATTTCTAGTTCAATTTCAGTTCGTTTTCAATTCAATTCACTTTCAATTCGAATTCATTTATATTTAATTCAATTCAATTTGAATTCGTTTTACATTCAATTCAATTCGAATTCGTTTTATATTCAATTTAATTCGAATTCGTTTTATTTTCAATTTCTATTCAAATTCTAATTCGTTTCAATTCGGCTCAAATTTCAATTTAAAACATTCGATTTCGAAATCACTTTTCAATATTCCTTATAAAACGAATACAATCGATATAAATATCGTTTACGTCAAAATGGCGTCAATCTAATCAATACGGCTTCATATATTTCTATATTCAAATATTCTATTTCAAATATTTCTATTCAAATATTCTATTTAAATATTTCTTTTTCAAATATGGAATGAGGCCCAATTAATTACCATTAATTATATGGATTTTCTACAACACATGTATACAATAACAACGATGAATAATCAACCATCATCCAACGTGTATTCTACACTGTATAAGCATCAAATATAAATATTCAACGCTTATAACAGCCTGTCAATCAATCGATCGACATACAACTAAACAATCGGGATTACTGTACGTCAAATATCATCCCAATATCCGTGTGGGGTTTCAAACAATCAAACACAGATTTTATTTGTGCAGTTGGGCGATGTGTAAAATTTATCGTCCCAATCAATATCAGTCAAATGTGTGTATATAAACAAATCGTCCGATCTGTTTATTTTTATTTCATTTCATATACACATTAAAAATTCTATTTTTAACTATAAAATATTTTCCACTATAAAATATTTTATTTCATCTATATAATTATTTTATTTCATTTCACATCACACAATCAACTACACATCAAAATCAAACAAACAAGCATACAAGCCATCCATGGTCTGTGGACGACGGGTGTCGGGTGCTACTAAACACCGTCTGCATCCTAGTATATATTTCAACTATAAATAAAATTAAAAAGTGAGAAATTCTCACCTTTGGTTTCCACTCCACCGTGCTTCGTTGTCGCTCAGATTCGCTGTTTTTATTCCAACGCAATCTGTATTCACAAAATATGTATTAAAAATCACATTTTTAATATAGTGCTATTTATATAAAATTCATATTTTTATTTCAAACTTATCTATATATAAATCGTATTTTTTTATACATGTTTAGATTTATATAAAAATTCCTATTTTAATTTCAAAGCTATTTTATAAAAATTATATTTTTAACATTGCTGTTTTTATTTTAACGTTTTACGGATAAAAATCACATTTTTATTTCGCTACCATATATATAAGAACTATATTTTTATATTGCTATTTCTATTTAATAAAACAACGTTAATTTTATTTTCAAAATCAATGCAAAATTCTTTTTAAAAAAGAATGCAAACTTTGTTTTCAAAGCTAATTCAGATTTTGTTTTCAGAGCAAATTCAAATTTGGTTTTCAAAGCAAACTCAAATTTTGTTTTCAAAGCAAATTCAAATTTTGTTTTCAAAGCAAATTCATTTTTTTGTTTTCTTGTCAAACTGATTTTTAACAATGTATTAAACTAAATAAAAACTGATTTTTTTACAATGTATTAAATTAAATAAAAACTGAATTTTTTTCCAATGTATTTATATTAAACATTTACTAATATAATTAATGAAGTAGCTAATTAGATTTTTAATCACCTCACTCTTCAGTAAGTCGTTCCAGGACTGTCGAAGCATCCAAGCCCATATCGCGAATTTAGGGTTCCTTCTCGCCAATCATCCAAGTCGTCGTACCACCATCGTCGCCTGCCCCGCGGAGCATTGGAGTGTCAGCCCCCTCCTCTAGTGCCAGCGTGGCACTCGCACTTCCCAGGGCCCACCGAAACTCGCGCGAACTCTCCCCGTTTGCCCTGTGATTTCAAACGCTTCACCCCACCAAACCCGATCCCCTCTGTACGAAACTGAGGAGGATGGAAATCCCTTCGATTTCCCCTTGAAGGCTTTGATTTTTTATTGAATGGATTTAAAGAAAAGAGAGGGGAAAGGATCGAGCTAGTTTCGCCGTGTACTGAATGGAGGGAGGCGGGATTTTATGGAGGTTTGACGAAGGAAGGGGTTTGACCAATCATTTAGAGTTTGGGAGGATATATAGGTCATTTAAAACATTATTTAATCCGTTTTAAAGCTCAAAATCGTCATGAACTTCAAATCAAACCCAACGACTATCGTCTCTAGCTAATTACCCCCATTCCGAACACAATGGGATATGTATCCTAAGCCGATTCGATTATTTCGATCAGTTTCCTTAAAATTTAAAATATAAATCTGTATATTCAATTTTAAACGTACATTTCAATTTACCAGGGCCACATACTAACTCAGAAAATTTCAGAAAAATTATTTCTAGCTTCGTATTGACGATACGGTCCTAAAAAATCTAATTTCGTCAAATTCTGAGACCTTTTGAAAAATGGCCATTTTCCAGTCGATTAAAATCAACTGAAACTAGTCAAACACGTTTTCCTTTGTCACGCTCACATATTGAATCAGAAAATTATGAAATTTGAAACCTAGCAATAACTTGACATCACGGATCCAACAAAAGTGGTTTCGTCGAAATCCGAGGTCATTTGCAAAAATTCCATTTTTAAGGGGCTGAATTCTATAGCGACTATTCAGAATTTTCAACTGGACATATCTTTTTATCCCCGCTATGAAATTTCAATTTTTCCGATTCGTTGGAAAGATATTCACTAATAGATTCAAATATTTTTGATTTCACTAAAATCCGGTTTGTTTTGCACCCGGTATGTTCAATTGAAGTTTGAAATCGAATTATCGAACTACCGCGCCATTTTCAATTCCTTTTATAAATATAAATAAATATTTATATTCTATCGACGATCTATATAATATATACGTTAGAATTCTATTCAAAATATATTTTTCGTCGTTATTATTTAAAATAATTCATTTTAAATCTTCAAAATTTCGCTAAAATTGCCAAAATACAATTTTTAAACTGGCCCAGATTTTCGGGTTGTTACATTTAAGCTTATACAATCAATATTGCATTCATATGTTTACGAAATTCAATGAAATAAGATTCGTTGGGATCGTGGCGAGAGCATCGCGCCGTAGAACAGAAATGGTTGGAAACAGAAGCTATTGGATTTTTGTATAATTTCAAATGTATATTTGAAATTATATAAAACAACGCGACCACACGACAATCGTCAACTGAATTAATGGTGAGTTAACTTTCACATTTTCTGGACTATTGTAATGTGATAAATTCATATAGTTAAATTATCATTAATAATATATATTGGTTGACTGGATGCCTTGGATGCTTATGGTTGATTTAATGGTTGTTGTTAATTATATTATCGTCGTTAATTTATTAATTTAATTTTTTATGCTCTCATGAAATGTTAAATAATCCATGATGCAGGGAAGAACAGGTTAGAGGAATCCAACCGGATTCCTCAAACAAAATATATATTGGTTGTTGATCATATTATTCATATATATGAATTATTTACCCAAATGACATTGAAACCTGTTTGGATATTGGTAATTGAATAGATGTTATTCGTTGTTGTGAATTTAATCAATCGATAGTATTGAATAAGTGGTTAGCAGTGATGGCCTAAAACTTATTGTTTTTAAGACGTCGTTTCGCTGTTGGGCAAATTGACGAAGTTTAAAGTTATAAAATTTAATTTTATAACTAAATTGAGTTTTCAAGTTTATTTTACACAAGTTATTTAAAATAGAAGTTTTATAAATATATTTATATATTATAGTCGTGTTTTATAAATGGGATTATTAAACGTTTTATATAAGGAATTCTTATGTCATTTATAAACAGAAAATCATAAACTAACTTATGGGTTAGTAAAATTGAATAATTGTTTAATTGATATTTTAAATTAATTAAGTTATTAATTAATTTAAGGAGGAAGATAAATGGAAATCATTTAACAGCTTAATTGATGTTTACGGCGGGCAAAGTCAACTGTTTTAAAAATTGGAATTAACGATTGGTATAATATCCAATCAATAGTTTTATGAATATTAGGATGTTGTTAAAAGTTATCTAATCTTTGATTTACTGTATTTTCAAGTGATTATTGAATTGTTAATTATTAATTATTAATTAAGTTAATTATTATTTTTATAACCTTTGTAAAATGATTTAATTATCCTACCTTTAATTAATAATGAAGTTAATTGATGAATGATTTATTATTGAAATAAACTACCTTTATTCGGTTAATAATGAAATTAATTATTATATTAATAATAATTAAAGCAATTGCTCTAATTATTGGAATTCCTTTCCAAAAGGAGATCGAATTATAATGAGGTTCTAATTAAGAAAAGTTTATAAATGGATTTTGTTGTAAATCCCAGAATTTTATAAACATAAGTTTATAGAAGACTCTCGAGCTAAGGTAGTATTGAAAATAAGCTTTGAACATAATAGAAGCGATGTGATCGAAAAGGAATTTCCAAAGTAAAAGTTATAAAATGGATTAGCATTCAAAATATTTGGAATTCCCTTTTTCAAATGAAATAAAAGTTATGAAATGGACTAGTATGAAAGGTATTTTAATTTAATTCAAATCGTGTAAAAAAGAATTGGAAATATGATTTGCAAGCTAATGCAGGAGTTTCAATGAGAGTTTATTTAATTAAGTAAAGAGAATTAACTTGTAAAGTGGGGTTTCAAATAAAAGAAAATGGTTTATAAAACAATAGTAAATGGAAATGAAATATCAGGTTTTTTTTGTGGCAAACTATTATTATCTTGAGGTAAGAACATTATCGATCAAGGTTTGGGAGGTAATTAGAATACCCTGCAACGACCCGCATAATTCTACGTATCGAAGGACCGTAGAATATTTATTTCTTGTTCATATGAGGTCGTATGGTTGTGTAACTTGGGGGAATGACTATAGGGGTCATATCCCATATTCACGATTTTTCCAATTTTTAAATGACCGTTTTCCCCTGGCGAATCTTGCTTCACCTATAACTTTTGATTGTAAGGAGTTTTGACCTGAAACCACTTCCATTAGATCCGGATGATGGTTTACCTTTCTGTAGAGCAGTCACATTAATCAAACAGACTTACCATTTGGGAGACTTGGCTGAATTTAGGTTTAGAAGGTGAAAAATAGCTTAACTAGGCCAAATAGGATTATTAGCAGCTACGCCCATCGGGGGATTTCGGGATTAGGGGTATTTAAGGACTGAAAGGCACTAGAGAAACCCTTCTTTGCCCTTTTTGCAGCCGCCACTTTCATTCCTTCGACCCTAGTAATGGCTTCTACCTTCTAAAAACACCTCTAATCACCTTCAAATCAAGGATAAGCTATTCAACATCAAATCAAGTTAAAATAGCATCAAATCAGAGTTGGAGCTACTGTGTTGCACAGAGATTCGACCCAAATTAGAGATATTTTCATATCTAAGATTAATTTGTGGCTAAGGTGAGTGGTTTGCATTGTTTTTCACTAATTACGGCTAACTAAGAGTGATTAGTGATAATTAGCGAAATTATGGCTTAGAAAAATCAGGAAAAAAATTGTAAAATTCTAAAATATCATTTTAGGGCTCTGATAGAAATTTGGGCTAATTTGGATAAGTTTTTGCTAATTTTATGCTTAAACATGATTAAGGGAAAACATGGGTATTTTTGGGTACGTTTGATCTGTATATGCATGTTGAATTGTTGTTTTGATGTTTGTGGATAACTATACATGTTGTTATTACTGTTTGGTATGATTTGTGATTGCATAGAATAGTTAAAATGGTCGAAAACGCTGTCGTGTGGTGTAAAAAAGTTGCTGGAAAAGTTGCAGGAAAAGTGCAGGAAATGGGATCGGATTGGACCCGACCCCACTCGTGGAGCATCCCACGACCTGACCCGCTTGTGAATGGCGGTCACGAACCGACCCGTTCGCACTGGAAGACCATGACCGAATCACTCCTGCTCAAATACCACGAACCGATGGGTGTCACAAACTAGCGAGCACCAGAGTACCACGACCTGACCCCCTCGTGACGTATGAATCACGACCCAAATCGTGGACCACCTACTCTCCACAAACCGCCTCACGAGCCGATCTCCATGATGCACCATGACCAGAAGCTTGATCACGACCCGCGATGAGTGCCACGAACCAAAGCCTGGAGTCATGAACCACAAGCAGAGCATGACGCCATGAGCCACAGGCTGAAGAAGATCATCATGAACCACGATCCGATGCCCGGGGACGAGTCATGAACTGATGTCAAGAAGGTGTCACGAGCCGACCATGTGGTTCACGAACTGGAGTTGGAGATCATCATGAGCTAAGTATAATGTCACAAACTGCGAATCGAAGGATAATCACGAGCCAGACCTTGAGCATGGACAGTGAACAGGCTGAATGGAAATTTGGAGTTACGAACCAAACTGGGCTGAGACCAAAACCCGAGATGCAAAGGTATTCCAAATGTGAAGTTGTAGCTTAGGATCCAGATGGGAACCAATGAGTTAACTTCATGATTGGGCTTTGTGGCGGGACGTGTGCAAAAGGGTTATCGGTATTCATAACTTTAGTTCACCACTAAGAGACGGATTAGTGGCTATGGATCAGTGCAGTGGAGCCGTCATGACTCCAGGGGGGCAGAGTGATCGTTGCAAAAAATTGGGTGATCAAAGTGGTTGATATCATATGCTTTACGCACTGAGTGAGAGATGTGAGGATGGTTGCTATGCTTGATTGTTTGATCTCACTATGACATGAACACCCCTCCCCCGTATCTTTACACCATATGTTAGTGTCACCTTAGAGTATTGTACATCCTGTTGTGCTAACTCTTTGGTTGCAGGTTCAGGTATGGTTGGATTATAACTGTTATTGTTCTTTTTTGTTGCTTATCGCTCATACCAAACTTTTGTCTGACCCGGATTTTTATGTCTCTTTTTATTACTCTGGGTGCTCCTAAATGAGAAGACTAGAGACAGGTTATGTGGTAATGCGTGAGTAGCTGTCTGGAGACAAGCAGGAGGCTTCTACGTATGATATACATATATACTCCCTGTGTTGTAGCAGGTCACTGCTTGGGCATTAGTAGTGTACCTTTTCTTTCTTTTTCTTTAGAGACAGAAATTTGAAGTTGTAGTAATGATGTTGGATCATAAGCTGTGCTACGGATTCCGCTGCTATGATGGTTTAGTTTTCAGCTTATGCACTGTCTCGCCTGTTTTATTTCAAAGTTATGTTATTATTATATTTTATCCCATGCGCTGTGAGACATTCTAAAGGTTCCTTGTTAGTTCATAATTTGAAATTAGTTTCTCTTTTATTTTCTTTTCTTTCGACGACCGTCCCATGCTAATTGGACATCGGTACAGTGCATTTCGAAGGAAATGTCGGCTGGTTCGGGGCGGGCCATCACACTTGGTATTAGAGCTCTTGGTTGCGTAGTTAACCTAGGGAAAGACACCAGGGAGAGATAATATGTATATGAGAGTGCGTATTTGTTATATTTTGGGTTTTCAAAAGCTATATATATATTCTATTACTATATCTAAGGAGGAAGTCGCACTGCACTGGCGCCACATTGAGATGGTTAATCTTCTTCTCTTTACAGACTGAACGATGAGCCGATATACGAGGAGTAAAGGTTCAGGAGAAAACAATAGGGATGTTCCTGATATGAGGACGGTGTTTACTACCTTCATGGGAGAGATGCTTAGGGATGCCCGAGGAGCAGTTCCTAATGCTGCTAGCGGTGGTGGTGCAGTAGTGCAGGCGCCTAGGGCCGATTTCGCCAAGCTTAACAAGGATTATACTAGTCTTTGTGGGAAGTCGTTCCACCGAACGGAGTCGGTGACGGATGTTCAAGATTGGTTGGATAGTTGTGAGCGCATCTTCGAGGACTTGGGAATCGATGATGCCATGAAGAGAAAGTTAGCATCGCGTCAGCTTCAAGGACGAGCTATGAATTGGTGGACTATTAAAGCAGCTACTCCTGAAGATCAAGTTACTTGGGATCAATTTATGACTACTTTCAGCGAAAAGTTCATTCCAGTTGCTCACAATTCTGAATTGTTTACGAAAATTTTGGAGCTTAACCAGAATGGTAGGGCAGTCTCGGAATATATTGCTGAGTTCGATAATTTATCGAAGTATGGATTATCTTTTATCGACACTTCCAAGAAGAAGAATGAGAAGTTCATAACCGGCTTAGATGAGTACTTAGGGGAAAGGCTGATAAGCCACATCGACGAGACATTCGAGTCTATAATGGGGAAGGCATTGAGAACGGGGAGTCCTTACCCTAAGTCAAAGACCGATGTTGCTATTGAATCTGTAGAGGAATCAAAGCCGCAAGTAAGAGGTGGAGGTAAGAAGAAGTCTCAGAATAAGAGAAAACAGGATCAGACCAAGAGTGGTCAGAAAAAGAAGGACAAGAAAGATAAATAGTGATTTAGTTGTGGCAAGAAGGGCCACTATGCTAGAGATTGTCAGGAAAAGCCTGGGGAAAGGAAGTGCTTCAATTGCGGCCAAGTGGGACATCACAAGGATAATTGCCTGCAACCCGCTAAAGAGAAGCAAATTGTGAAAGCATATGCTATCAATGTTGTTCCTTCTTCGTCGAATTCCCCAACTGCGGCGGAGAAGGGAAAGGGCGTCATTATTCGAGGTATGCTTTGTATTTATGATGTTTATGTTCTAGTTTTGTTGATAGCGAGGAATCCCATTCCTTTATATCCAGTGGGCTGGTAGATAAGTTGGGATTGGTACCTGAGATAGTCGATAGACCTTTAGTTGTGACGAAACTGATAGGTGGTTCGAGTAGTCTTTGCATGATTTGTTGTAATGTGGTCTTATCGAGTTATGGATGTATGTTTGCTTGTGATTGCTTAGGTTTTTTGCTAGTATCATCTCATGTAGATTGTCTAAATTCAGAGGAGATGTCCCTTGAGTGCTCCTCTAATATTGGTCTAGGCCTTTGGGACTTGTTTTTAGGGAATGTCGAGTTCGACTAGGATGGTTTGTGTGGGATATAAGTAGTTGTTTGATTTCCATTGAATGATATCTCAGCTTAATCGAGTAGTGATGTGCAGCCGTGACATAATAAGATTGTTCAATGGTATGGAGTGTCGCGAGTTAGATTTGATAGGGCTATGAGACTACTCGAGTGGGACTCGAGAAAATTGCAAATTAATGAATTGTTTAGGACTCGATGTTGATGTTCTCGTTGGTTCAAAAATGGTAGAACTTCGAAGGGATAACATGTGCTCATTGATCGTGGAGATACAACAAAGGCTAGGACGATTCAAGTTGGACTTGAACTCGTAAAAGAAAAATGGTTGTTCATTGATCATGGAGACGCAACGAATAGAGATACGACTCATGTTGGACTTCAGATTTGTTAGTAATGGATGCTCAAGACTGGGTCAGAGTATGTGGGTAGCTCTTCTGATGAGAGTACCAAGAAATCGTCGATACTTAGAGTGTTCTAGGCGGACTCAAAGCAGGGGTATCTGGGGAAGCTCATTACCTCGGATCTGCTGGACGTGATCTAGTTATCCTTGGTGGATAAACATACGTTGGACGTACAGTAGTCCCTATGGAGGCGGGGCTTCCATTAGCCTTAGGATTGGTTGGACCAGTCAAGTAGGCATAGATGTATGTATGGCGGGGCTTCTATCAGCCTTGGATTTGGTTGGACCATTCAAGTAGGTATCGACTTATTTATGGCTTTAGAAATTGATAGATAGGACATGTTTGGTGGATGCTACGGTTGCTATGTTGGCTCCTATTTTTGTTCCCTTGAGTAACTATCACCTGTAGGATTCTGGTAATAGAGAATGAAGAGATGACGGCATACACGGATGCCTATGCTACCGGACTAGGTGCGATAGCTGATGCATTGAATAAGAGACATGACAGTTTAAATGCTATGTTTCTTGAATGGAAGCAACTGGAGTATATCGTAGGATATGATCTTAGACGTAAGTATGGATTGGATACAGAAATGTTAGCAAATTAGATGATCAAAACAACTTTGATTGAGCGGATTGATTCCAGTCAGAGGAACCATCCTAACCTATTGGAAATCATCTCCAAGGTAGAAATGGATTTCGATAGAAAGGAGATGAGCAAGTATGGACTTGATAGAGAAGGATGACTTTGAAAGAATGGGGGACTGGTTGTACCCAATGTTAATGGATTGAGAGATGAAGTACATGAATTTCCAGTTAGTTAAAACTGAACAAAAGGAGCCTAGTGGTTGTTACAACCGTTGGAAATTCTCGAATGGAAATGGGGAAAATTTTCAATGGATTTCATTGACGGTTTACCAAGGACTAGATTGGATCATGATAGTATTTGGAAGAATCGTGTATTAGAGGATCTCTTGAGGGCTTTTATATTAGATTTTAGTGGTCATAGGATGACCATTTGCATCTAGTTGAGCTTGCATGTGATAACAGTTATCAATTCCGTAGTGGTATGGCTTCATTTGAAGCTTCGTATGAAAGACTGTGCAACTCATCATCATTTTGGCTAGAGACTGGTGAGAAATATGTGTTTGGACAAGAAGTAATAAGAGAAACTTCCGACAAGATCAAGGTTATTCGACAGCGAATGAAGGCCGCTCAAGATAGGCAGAAGAGTTTTGCTGATAGGAGACGAAGAGAATTGAAATTCTCTGTTGGTGACTTGGTATTGTTAAGATTTCTCCATTAAAGAGCGTGATTCGATTTGGTAGGAAAGGCAAGTTAGCACCAAGATTTATTGGTCCATTCCCAGTTCTCGAACAAGTTGGGAATTTGGCATATAAAGTTGGGTTGCCTGACAAGATGGCTAAAGTTCACAATGTATTTCATGTTTCCCAGTTAAGGAAATTCGTGCACGAGCCCGATGTGGCTATTTCACCTGATCAGTTGGATGATATCGAAGTAGAACTTGAGGCAGTTGGAAAGCGCAAGCCGATTCATATTGTCGAGCGCGATACGAAGAAACTTCGAAGGAAAGCGATGAATCTAGTCAAGGTTCAATGGGGCGGGGATGAGAGTGACTGTACTTAGGAAACAAAGAAGAGCATAAGGGAATCGCATCCAGAACTCTTTGCGTGTTAAGATTTTAATAGTGATAGTTTCTTCCCTTGTTAGTAAACCGCATGCTAGGGTAGGCTTGTTGTGTATGTTTGATTGTTGTGAATGACTGATAGGTATGCGAAACACCTTTGTATGTTTTTGGTTAAAGAATTTCGGGGGCGAAATTTCTTAAGGAGGAGAGTGTAATGACCCGCATAATTCTGCATATCGAAGGACCATAGAATATTTATTTCTTTTTCATATGTGGTCATACGGTTGTGTAACTTTGGGGAACGACTATTGGGGTCATTTCCCATATTCAAGATTTTTGCCGATTTTTAAATAACCGTTTTGCCCCTAGCGAATCTTGTTTTTCCTATAACTTTTGATTGTTTAAGGAGTTTTGACTTGAAACCACTTCCATTAGATTCGGATGATGGTTTACCTTTCCATAGAGTGGTCACATTAATCAAACGGACTTACCGTTTGGGAGATATGGCTGAATTATGGTTTAGAAGGTGAAAAACGGCTCCCAAAAAGGGTGATTAGCAGCTAGGCCCATTGGGGGATTTTGGGATTAAGAGTATTTAAGGAGTGAAAGGGACTAGAGAAACCCTTTTTTGCCATTTTTGCAGCCGCACTTTCATTACTTCAACCCTAGAATGGCTTCTACCTTCAAAAAACACCTCTAATCACATTTTAATCAAGGATTAAGCTAATCAACATCAAATCAAGTTAAAATAGCATCATATCGGAGTTGGAGCTACTGTGTTGCATAGAGATTCGACCCAAATCAGAGATATTTTCAGATCTAAGATTAATTTGTGGCTAAGGTGAGTGATTTGCATTGTTTTTCACTAATTACAGCTATTTAGGAGTGATTAGTGATAATTAGCGAAATTATGGCTCAGAAAAATCTGGGAAAAAAAATTTAAAATTCTAAAATATCATTTTACGGCTCTGATAGAAATTTGGGCTAATTTGGATAAGTTTTTGCTAATTGTATGCTTAAACATGATTAAGATGGATTAAGGGAAAACATGTGTTTTTTTTGGGTATGTTTGAACCGCTTATGCATGTCGAATTGTTGTTTTGATGTTTGTGGATGATTATACATGTTGCTATTACTGTTTGGTATGATTTGTGATTGCATAGAACAGTTAAAATGGTCGAAAACGTCGTCGTGTGGCGTAAAACAGTTGCTGGAAAAGATGCAGGAAAAGTGCAGGAAATGGGATCGGATGGGACCATCCCCATTCGTGGAGCATCCCATGACCCGACCCGCTTGTGAATGGTGGCATGAACCGACCCGTTCGCACTGGAAGACCATGACTGAACCGCTCTTGCTCAAATACCACGAACTGATGGGTGTCACAAATCAGCAAGCCCCAGAGTACCACGACTCGACCCGATCGTTACGTACGAATCACGACCCGAACCGTGGACCACCTACTCTCCATGAACCACCTCACGAGCCGACCTCCATGATGCACCACAACCAGAAGCTTGATCATGACCCGAGATGAGTGCCACGAACCAAAGCCTGAAGTCATGAACTACAAGTAGAGCCCGACGCCATGAGCCATAGGCTGAATGAAGTCATCACGAACCACGATCCGATGAAAGGGGGTGAGTCACGAACCAATGTCAAGGACGTGTCACGAGCCAACCATGTGGGTCACGAACTGGAGTTGGAGATCATCACGAGCTAAGTATAATGTCACGAACTACGAATCGAAGGAGAATCACGAGCCGGTCTTTGAGCATGGATAGTGAACAGACTGAATGGAAATTTGGAGTTACGAACCAAACTAGGATGAGACCAAAACCCGAGATGCAAAGGTAGTCCAAATGAGAAGTTGTAGCTCAGAATCTAGATGGGAACCAACGAGTTAATTCATTAATTGGGCTTTGCTGCGGGACGTGTGCAAATGGGCTATCGATATTCAAAACTTTAGTTCAGCACTGAGAGACGGATTAGTGTCTATGGACCAGTGCAGTGGAGCCGTCATGACTCCATAGGGAAAGTGATTGTAGTAAAGAATTGGGTGATCAAAGTGGTGGATATCGTATGCTTTTCGCATTGAGTGAGAGATGTGAGGATGGTTGTTATGCTTGATTGTTTGATATCACTATGACATGCAAATCCCTCCCCCGTATCTTTACACCATATATTAATGTCACCTTAGAGTATTGTACATCCTGTTGAACGATTGTCTTAAAGCTTCACTATTATCGAGAGATGGTATTAGTTTGTAACGGGTAAGGATGTGGAACGATTTACTATTTTCTTAAGGAAAAGAATTGCTACTTAAATTTGCAAAATATTTAGAAATAAAATAAAGGTTGTTGGGTTTTTCCATAACAATGTTCATTTTGTATCGTTGATCAGTAACAATAGTATATAGTTAATGACCCTATTCGAAGAAATAAGCTAATTGTTTCTGGTTTCAGGAAAATGTAAATAAAAGGATAATATTGGTGTTGAAATGGAATTATAATAAGCATGATTGTCTTAAAGCTAGAAAAACCATTTAAGGTTATATTATAAAAAGCATGTTGTTTGACGTTATTTTGGTCATATAAAATGATTATTAAATCTATAGTGAATGGTTAAAAGTGTGTATATATATATTTCCAATGGTAAAGGAAATGGAAAGTGGTTGTTGGAACGATAGCAATATTTTTAAATATATGAAAATATGAAAAGGGTTTTGAGAATATATAAACGACGGTTCCTGTAACACCTCGTATTTTCTATGAACATATAAGTAATAAATCAGAGAACAATTAATTTTTCAAATAAGAATCAAGGGAAATGGATTCTATTCTGCTTGGAAACGAGTCCGAGTTTGCGAGAATCGGAGTCCGTATGAGGGAGATATGACCCTCCGAAGTTTCAGAAATTTCTGGAATCGAAAACAGCTTGAAATTCGAATTCAAAATTCGAATTCAAAATTCGAATTCAAACCCAAAAGCGGGCTGGTTGGGAAATTTTCCGCCTAGGACCTAGGTCGACTGGGTAGTCGACCCCCCCTGACTAGGTTGACTGGGGAGTCGACTGGGTAGTCGACCCCCCTGACCAGGTCGACTGGGTAGTCGACCTGGGGGTCGACCTGGGCACATTTCTGCAGATCGGGCCTGTGACGATTTTTACCCCTTTTTGACGAACCGGATGACTTCTGGACCGATCTGATGGCTCTAAACACTCCTATTCTCCTATTTAAACAGCCCCAAACCTAGCCTTCTATGCACACAATTCTATTCTGCTTCTTCTCTGCCTCTGTTCTAAATAAAAAATAAAAATGGCGTCGCTACTCTGCTGGAATCAAAACTAGAAGCTAATCAACATCAACCTAAGCAACTCAATTCAAACTAGAGATTAAAGCTTCTGCAACGATTCTACAACAATTAAAAGTTCTTTCTTTAATCCAACAAAGGCAAGTACAGTTATTTTCCGATATAAACGTTAATTCTGATTGTGACATGAATAGTAAATCTGAATCTGAGGTTACATCTGCTCTGTTATGTTTAGATTCATCTTATTCTGTATCTCTTTCCTCTTTCTGTTCTATAGCCAGGCTACCCCGAGCCTGAGCCGATCTCATAAGAGATTAACATACGCTAAAATGTTTGGGACAACAAAATGAATGGTGCATAAATTGGGCATGACCAATAGGTGACTGATTTGAGGAAAGAACATGGACTGTAGCTAGAACATAGATCTGAGACATATGATTGGACATGTTATATTTATAACATAAAAGGTATATAATTGGACATAAATATAGATTGTATTGAACATATGATAAAGAGAATATGGCTTAGGTATAAAGATTTACATGAAGGTAGGATATCTATTAATGTAAATAAACACCTAAGTAAAGGATCTTTGGGATATATGACATGCATAGTAATCTATGGCTATATTTGGTATAATTTATATATGGATCTTCTGTACTATGCAAGTTTAATAAAGATTAAAACATATGATATATGGTAAATTATGACCATAATCTGTGCTACGTAAATTTAATGCAAACATGGGGTATATGATCATATTGTGAATCATGACTATTATTTATGCATGTGAACTTAGGCAAGATTTATAATTAGGCCAGATATGTTTATGAAACTTTAAGGAATGATTAAGTCTGTTATATTTGCCTAATTTGCTAGTCCTGCTATATTTGCCTAATCTGGTAGTTCTGTTATATTGCTTAATCTGCTAGTTCTGCTCTACTGCCTAGTCTGCTAGATCTGTTCATCTGCCAAAAATCTGTCATCTGCTAAGTCTGTTGAAAATGCCAAATCTGCTAAACTAAATCTGTTGAGATGCCTAATCTGTTATCTGCTAAATCTGCTAGTTTGCTTAATCTGCTGAATCCGTTAAGTCGCCTAAATCTGTTATCTGCTATGTCTGTTGAGTTGATATATATTCAGTCTGTTATTGACATAATCTGAAATAGCTATGAATAATTGACATGTATTTTAGGCGTGGGCATAAATGGTAAATTATTAATTAATTGGTCGCAAAGATAAACATGGATGACTCGAGGTTAGAATGAGTTTGCGGCGTAATTCTGCCCGGAACCGCCCGGCATATTCCAGTGGCCGCAAACAATAGGTTCTAATCTGAGAAGTTAGTCATAACGTGCTTGAAACCCGAGGTTAGACTCGGTTTGCGACAGAAACCTACCCGAAACCAACCGGCCTAACCAGTAGCCGCAAACTGTCAGTCTAATGTGAGAGGTCTGGGCATTAATATTTAATGAATGAAAATCTGAGATAAAATATGATGTCTAAAACGTGTTGGGTGGGTAAGGTTAAGCCAATTGGGCCAATGAATCTGATAAACCGTTTCGTGAATCTGTAGGCCCAATACAAAGTTAGACAATCTATAACCGATTAATCTATAACCAGTAAGTCTGTTAATCTGTGAACTAGTTGATCTAAACTCTGTATGTCTAAAACTTTTAAACAAGTTAATCTGCAATCTGTTAGTCTGGGGACACAAGGTTACGAGGGGAATTACTTGTGTCATTTATTTTTTGGGACCCATATTAGTCAGTAACCCTTTCTGGTATCAAAACTTTGACCCAACAGTAGGTAGGGTCCGGGCACGCTTACTGAACTAATTATAAGCGGTTCATTCTGATAATGGCGAGGGGTGTTGATGGTGCGTTCCAACCGGGTCATGTGCGTGCATGGATCCCGGTCTGCCTCTGAGGATGTAAGACGCCGTGACATCTATAAATAGGTCTGTGCCAATTGGTTGTCACTTTAGGGAATGATACACCCTACTGTGGGGCTGACACAGGTATTTATATATTAGGGAGTCGATCGCTTGGGGTAGGGTTTTAGGGTACACTTAGTTCTGTCTGTTTCTGTTGGTACCGTCTGTTTCTGTTGGGTGGTAACACCTGTCTGTTTCTGCGTGGTACCGTCTGTTCGGGTGGTAAAGGCCCAATTACTAGTGTACACCTTATGCTACATTCTGTTTCTGTCTGTTTCTGTTCGGGTGGTAAAGGCCCATTACTAGCACCTCTTCTGTGGAAATTATTCTGTACCCGTTTCTGTTTCAGTTTAGACATTAGGGTGACACCTAATTCTGTTATACTAGTATTAGTGCAGAGAAGTAAGATATAAATAAGAAGCATGGCTTAGTCTACATCATTCTGTTTCTGCTGTTTAACCTAAGTGAATTTGCTGCTCATGTTACTGTCATCTCTTATCCAGTTTTGCTTTCATGTCATTTTTATTATTATCTGTTCATATGCTGAAAGTCACTAGACTTGCCAGATTTTATGTCTGACCCTTGTTGTTTCGCCTCCTTTCTTCCGTTCCCCCCCCCCCAAGGTTTTGTAGAAGGGAATACTCTAGCTTGATCCAGATTTCTTCCGCTTGAAGTGCTTAAAGTATGGCTTGTCTTCTTCCGTGGGGATTATGATTTTAAACTATGCATTCTGAAGGCTTTTGTACAAGACTGATATTTTGTATTTGAATTCTGATATTGTGATTTGAAAGTATGTAACCAAGCTTATTCCGGTTTCTGTTGTAATAAAGTTATAAATCTTTCAAGTACTGTTTTATCTGTCTTGTAAGTTTCTGTTCTGTTTACTAAAATGCTCCATCAAAGTTAAGGCATTCCCTTTGTGAGTGACCTTAATAGAGGTGGGGTGTTACACTTGGTATCAGAGCTGAAGGTTACCAGTTTGGGTAAAGTTTTTGAAAACTATTTAAAAAAAAGGTTTTGAAAGGAAGTATTTTCAAAAATAAAGCTTATTTTGAAAAACATAATCCCCAAGAGCCATATATCTTACCTTCAGTCCTTTTTGTAATTGAATCTTTCCTTTTTCGTTTTAGCATGTCTGAAGCATCTGAGATACCAGAGGGTGTTCATGTACCAGGTTGGTTTCGTCAATATTTTGAGGCTAGGACCGCCGCCGAAGGTCCAGCAAATGATCCCCCTCCTCCACCCCCTCCTCGTGAAATTACTTTCTCAAAGATCTGTAGAGATTTTAGGGCCATGGGTGGAAAGGATTTCAAGGGAACTGAATCATTCGTAGAAGTGAGGAACTGGCTCAAAGAAACTGAGGATCTATTCGTTATCTTCGAGGTGGACGATAGGCAGAAGGTACAGTTGACGGTATGGCTGCTCAAAGACGAAGCTTCCTACTGGTGGGAAGTCACTAACGCCGAGAGGCCGGTTGAGACATGGATGGATTTCAGAACATGGTTCGAGACAAAATTTCTCTCGCAAGCTGAACTAAGTTTACAGCTGGAAAAGTTCTTATCTCTTAAGCAAGGAAGTATGACGGTCAAGGAATACGTCAACCAGTTCAACCAACTAGCTAGGTTCGGATTTGATTTAGTCAACACTCAGCATAAAAAGGTGCTCCGCTTTGGTAAAGGATTGAAAGAGCCACTGCACAGCCTAGCCATGACCCATGTACCCATGGGAGCAACTTACGAGAAATTGGTGGACGTGGCACTACTGCACGAGGAAGACAAGAGCCCGAAAGAGGCAAAGAAGGAAGAACCACAGAATAAGAAAGCATGGCCCAAAAAGGAAACACAAAAGAAGGATGATAATCTGAAGATAAGAAGGGGAAAAAGTGCTTTACTTGTGGAAGCTCGACTCATCTGAACAAGGATTGCAGAAAAAGGAAGGGCACTTGTTTCAACTGTGGTGAGATGGGACACTTCACTAGGGACTGCCCGAAGAAACGAGGGCAAGGAGGGCAGGCGAACACTCTTGCGGCTAGTGGCTAGGATAGAAATAGGAAAATTCCTATAGTAGGTTTAATTTCTTTATCTGATTATGGAGTTAAGACTCTTTCTGATTCTGGTATTTTGAATTTGTAATCGATACTCTGCACTTTAACACTAGTATTATTTCTGATTCCGCTGTAGACTCAGACCCACAAGGGTTATGACTCATCTGTTGTGATAGATTGGGGTTGAGAGATATCTATGTTAGGCATCAAGTATGACGCATCCATTCTGAGTTTTTGTGGGATATGATTTTATCATGTTTAGCTTCCTAAGAATCATTAGGGGACCTGATCTGTACTAGTTGTCTGCAAACATCTGAATAATTCTGATTCCCAATTTTAACATTGTCTAAAGAGGGTAATCCTCTGGATGTCAATCTGATGTTGGTTTCGGTCTTCAGGGCCGATAATTAGGACCCATGTCTAATGGGAACCAAGTTTTTGTTTTATCTGTACTCGCTTCCATCATTCGACTGTATCTTATCGATCGAATCTTCGAACTTTAGGTAGAAACTAATGGGTGTAAACATGTGTTTCAGACATGTTATGTTTGATGGTTGCAAGTGGATGCAAGTGGTTGCTAGTGTTTGCTCGTGGATGCATATACACACACTAGGCACTAGATCGGCTCGAAAACACTCTCATACTGCATATGGATGTGTGAGCATTTTTCAATTTTTGTGGATGCAAAATGATTGACTCAGCACATGGATGTTGCATATGACTGAATGGTTGTGCACTCATATAGAAATGATATGTATCAAATAGGAAAATTTGCATACATGTTGGACTCATGGCACTGGCATAATTCGCATTAAGGAGGTCAACTGAATCAGTGGACCGCCTGATCTTTGCATTAGATAAGGAACATATACACACACCTTTGCATATGTTCATACAACATTAGAAGTTTCTAAGGACAATGGACGCCAGTGATTGATGATTGAGTAGATGGATGTTGGATGGTAGGACACATTCATCTTAACTTGAAGATTTCGGGGACGAAATCCTTTAAGGGAGGAAGAATGTAACACCCCGTATTTTCTGTGAACGTATAAGTAATAAATCAGAGAATAATTAATTTTTAAAATAAGAATCAAGGGAAACGGGTTGCGCCATTGAGTTCGTCTTGGAATTCTGCTTGGAAACGAGTCCGATTTTGCGAGAATCGGAGTCCGTATGAGGGAGATATGACCCTCCGAAGTTTCAGAAATTTCTGGAATCGAAAACAGCCCGAAATTCGAATTCAAACCCAGAAGCGGGCTGGGCGGGAAATTTCCCGCCCAGGACCCAGGTCGACTGGGTAGTCGACCCCCTCCCCCCGACCAGGTCGACTGGGGAGTCGACTAGGTAGTCGACCCCCCCCCCCCCCGACCAGGTCGACTGGGGAGTCGACCCCCCCTTACCAGATCGACTGGGTAGTCGACCTGGGGGTCAACCTGGGCACATTTCTACAGATCAGGCCTGTGACGATTTTTCCCCTTTTTGACGAACCGGATGACTTCTGGACTGATCTGATGGCTCTAAACACTCCTATTCTCCAATTTAAACAGCCCCAAACCTAACCTTCTCTGCACACAATTCTATTCTGCTTCTTCTCTGCCTCTGTTCTAAATAAAAAAAATGGCGTCGCTACTCTGTTGGAATCAAAACTAGAAGCTATTCAACATCAACCTAAGCAACTCAAGTCAAACTAGAGATTAAAGCTTCTACAACGATTCTACAACAATTAAAAGTTCTTTCTTTAACCCAACCAAGGCAAGTACAGTTTTTTCCGATATAAACGTTAATTCTGATTGTGACATGAATTGTAAATATGAATCTGAGGTTACATCTGCTCTGTTCTGTTTAGATTCATCTTATTCTGTATCTCTTTCCTCTTTCTGTTCTATATCCAGGCTACCCCGAGCCTGAGCCGATCTCAAAAGAGATTAACATACGCTAAAATGTTTGGGACAACAAAATGAATGATGCATGAATTGGGCATGACCATTAGGTGACTGATTTGAGGAAAGAACATGGACTGTAGCTAGAACATAGATCTGAGACATATGATTGGACATGTTATATTTATAACATAAAAGGTATATAATTGGACATAAATATAGACTGTATTGAACATATGATAAAGAGAATATGGCTTAGGTATAAAGATTTACATGAAGGTAGGATATCTATTAATGTAAATAAACACCTAAGTAAAGGATCTTTGGGATATATGACATGCATAGTAATCTATGGCTATATTTGGTATAATTTATATATGGATCTTCTGTACTATGCAAGTTTAATAAAGATTGAAACATATGATATATGGTAAATTATGACCATAATCTGTGCTACGTAAATTTAATGCAAACATGGGGTATATGATCATATTGTGAATCATGACTATTATTTATGCATGTGAACTTAGGCAAGATTTATAATTAGGCCAGATATGTTTATGAAACTTTAAGGAATGATTAAGTCTGTTATATTTGCCTAATTTGCTAGTCCTGCTATATTTGCCTAATCTGCTAGTTCTGTTATATTGCTTAATCTGCTAGTTCTGCTTTACTGCCTAGTCTGCTAGATCTGTTCATCTGCCAAAAATCTGTCATCTGCTAAGTCTATTGAAAATGCCAAATCTGCTAAACTAAATCTGTTGAGATGCCTAATCTGTTATCTGCTAAATCTGCTAGTTTGCTTAATCTGCTGAATCTGTTAAGTCGCCTAAATCTGTTATCTGCTATGTCTTTTAAGTTGATATATATTCACTCTGTTATTGACATAATCTGAATTAGCTATGAATAATTGACATGTATATTAGGCGTGGGCATAAATGGCAAATTATTAATTAATTGGCCGTAAAGATAAACATGGCTAACTCGAGGTTAGAATGAGTTTGCGGCATAATTCTGCCCGGAACCGCCCGGCATATTCCAGTGGCCGCAAACAATAGGTTCTAATCTGAGAAGTTAGTCATAACGTGCTTGAAACCCGAGGTTAGACTCACTTTGCAACAGAAACCTGCCCGGAACCAACCGGCCTAACCAGTAGCCGCAAACTGTCAGTCTAATGTGAGAGGTCTGGGCATTAATATTTAATGAATGAAAATCTGAGATAAAATATGATGTCTAAAACGTGTTGAGTGGGTAAGGTTAAGCCAATTGGACCAATGAATCTGATAAACCCGTTTTCTGAATCTGTAGGCCCAATACAAAGTTAGACAATCAGTAACCGATTAATCTATAACCAGTAAGTCTGTTAATCTGTGAACTAGTTGATCTAAACTCTGTGTGTCTAAAACTTTTAAACAATTTAATCTGCAATCTGTTAGTCTGGGGACACAAGGTTAGGAGGGGAATTACTTGTGTCATTTGTTGTTTGGGACCCATATTAGTCAGTAACCCTTTCTGGTATCAAAACTTTGACCCAACAGTAGGTAGGGTCCGGGCACGCTTACTGAACTAATTATAAGTGGTTCATTCTGATAATGGCGAGGGGTGTTGATGGTGCGTTCCAACCGGGTCATGTGCGTGCATGGATCCCGGTCTGCCTTTGAGGATGTAAGACGCCGTGACATCTATAAATAGGTCTGTGCCAATTGGTTGTCACTTTAGGGAATGATACACTCTACTGTGGGGCCGACACAGGGTATTTATGTATTAGGGAGCCGATAGCTTGGGGTAGGGTTTTAGGGTACACTTAGTTCTGTCTGTTTCTGTTGGTACCATCTGTTTTTGTTGGGTGGTAACACCTGTCTGTTTCTACGTGGTACCATCTGTTCGGGTGGTAAAGGCCCAATTACAATTGTACACCTTATGCTACATTCCGTTTCTGTCTGTTTCTGTTCGGTTGGTAAAGGCCCATTACTAGCACCCTCTTCTATGGAAATTATTCTGTACCCATTTCTGTTTCAGTTTAGACATTAGGGTGACACCTAATTCTGTTATACTAGTATTAGTGCAGAGAAGTAAGATATAAATAAGAAGCATGGCTTAGTCTACATCATTCTGTTTCTGATGTTTAACCTCAGTGAATCTATTGCTCATGTTACTGCCATTTCTTATCCAGTTTTGCTTTCATGTCATTTTTATTATTATCTGTTCATATGCTGAAGGTCACTTGACTTGCCAGACTTTATGTCTGACCCTTGTTGTTTCGCCTCCTTTCTTCCGTTCCCCCCCACCCCCCAGGTTTTGTAGAAGGGAATACTCTAGCTTGATCCAGATTTCTTCCGCTTGAAGTGCTTAAAGTATGGCTTGTCTTCTTCCGTGGGGATTATGATTTTAAACTATGCATTCTGAAGGCTTTTGTACAAGACTGATATTTTGTACTTGAATTCTGATATTGTGATTTGAAAGGATGTAACCAAGCTTATTCCGCTTTCTGTTGTAATAAAGTTATAAAATTTTCAAGTACTGTTTTATCTGTCTTGTAAGTTTCTGTTCTGTTTACTAAAATGCTCCATCAAAGTTAAGGCATTTCCTTTGTGAGTGACCTTAACGGAGGTGGGGTGTTACAGTTCCAAGATAAAAGGAATAAAAGATGTTTTCGGAAATATAATAATATTTCCTGATAAAGGAAAAGGAAATGGAAGTTTGGTAAATACAAGAGTATCAGTTAATATTTTCATAGTAATGAAAAATAGAAGAAT
Source organism: Allium sativum (assembly GCA_030737875.1). Lineage (NCBI taxonomy): Eukaryota > Viridiplantae > Streptophyta > Magnoliopsida > Asparagales > Amaryllidaceae > Allium > Allium sativum. The sequence continues at coordinate 890,051,175 of CM060910.1, read as the reverse complement.
TTTGATGAGGTTAAATTTATGGAATTGATTATAAGGATCGATGAAATGGTTTAATGAAATGTTTTTTTTCAAGGAATATTTTATATAAAGGACCTGAGCTACCACAATACTGTTATGATTTGATAGTTAAACAACTAACTATCAAATGAATTATTCTATTGGACCCTTTGACGTGTTGTTTCGAAGAGACTGGGATGGGGACTAGATCCGAGACCACTTCGAATCAACTATGCGAACGCGACTAACTTGCAGGCTTAAAGATGTAGCATTGAAGACCGTTGATCGTCATGAGTAGAAGAACTAATTGACAATTCTCTCTGGAGTGCAACCAGAGTTATTTAGATTGTGATTCTGTCGTGATTGAATCCATGGATTTGCAAGGACTTCTCGCTACTGATCCTTAGGGTGATTCCTATATAGGATGTGGTAGGAGGGTGCTTTCGGTTCATCCTACTCCTGGATAACTTGTATGGACGAATGTCTAACAGAGTATTTCCTTAAGAATCATGTACGTTGATTTTTACAAATATACCAAGTTTGGTGGCATAGAAATTCTCTTGCTTAACACCCAGAGTATATTTGTGGACGTCAATTAGTGATTTGACGGATCTGACAATGTGGCATTCAAAGTGAATGGTGACCAGATGTTCCAAAAGAGTTTTAAACCTCAAGCCTCATCAATCGGGAAATGGAAAAAATCGGATAGGTCGCATGGCTATGTGGGTCGCACCCATTAGGTTATATCATTACCTAATCTAGAGAAATCAAATGCCTTCGGTTGTCCATTTATTTTATTTGTATGCTATCGGTTCGTTTGGCTAGCCCCCAACCGTGGTAATGATATATTCGGTACTCTCAAGAGAAATGAGGGACCGATCATGTTTATCCTGGGTTGCAAGATATTCTGCTTGAATCCCAATGTATTCATCTCCGGAGGTACACCGTCGGGAAGATGGTCCCATACCTTTCCATAGTTGGAATCCATTCTCCAATAAGCATCTTGCGGTTTTTGATTATATACTATATATGTAGAGCGTGAGATGCAAGCGTTCTACTAGATGATTATTTATTTATGATTTGATAAACACTATTATAATATCACTGGATTTTGATATATCAAAGATGTTTTGGGTTATAGTAAAGTAAAAACCATCCATGTTTACGTATGGACTGGTCTTACTATTATCCTTTTCTTTCAAAAAAGATTTTTAAAGTTAAACAAGTTGTTTGTGCTGTGAATTTATCACTGAAAGTATTCCAGAAAGATCCGGGTGAATTTTGCTTTGCTTCAAATGTGCTCGGGTCAGACCAAGTATATTTCCAGGTTAGGTTCTGCTTGGAGTTCCGGAGCTGGAAGCAAGAGGCTTCACCATTAGTTATATAAAGTTTATTTCCGTTGTGACAGATATATGATGTACTCTGATGATTGGTATGTATATACATTCATTTTGTGTAAAGAGATTTGATATATTATATTTATTCGTTCTGCTGTGAGATTCTGGTGTTCTTCTTCTTTCTTCTATTCTAATATTTCTTTCTTTCTTTTCTCATCCTCTAATTTCTTTCTATTAACAATCTGGCTTTTCGATACCTGGGATTTGGCAAGTAATACGGTTTCATGTATAATGGTCGAAATTCGAGTGTCGAATTTTTCTGGGTCGTTACAGATTTCGATCAATGGAATTGGGAATTATCAACTATTTGTGATTGGTTTGTAATGTTTTGTCGGTGATTTGATGTATGTTGTGAATTCATCATCATTTTGAATATATTTCAAAACATTAGTCTTTCGTTACGTCATTGATGTTAAATTGCTGTTATTGGTTTCTATAGAAATCATCTGTTTAATTAAATATTCTTGTGGATGATTACATTGAGTTAATCGTGTTTGTGATGCAGGAAAACTTGTTGTAGGGATCCAGCTGGATTCATCACCAGTAGTTGTTAAATTTTATATATTATGATATATGTTGAAAATATGAATTTGTGATGCAGGAAATGATAGGTTAGAGGAATCCAACAAGATTCCTCACTCATATTGAAATGCTTATCAAATGTGATTAGATATGTTTGATTGGATGTGAAATTAGTTGATATTACACTGTTTGGTGCTTTAGCAGTTGTTTGTCTCTTTAGTACCATCGATAAAATAAAAGACTATTGGAATTGATGTTAAATCGATTTTGAACGTTTTCAAAGTTATATTTATATATGTATTTTAATTACGATTTTTGTTTTAAAAGCAAACGCCTAAGTTTTATTTACGGTTTTATAATCACTTAAATTATAATTAATGGAAATTCCAAGATATAATTAAATAAATGGTTAAGCGGTACAAACTTGTCATTTTAATTAATTGGATGTTAAAATGGTTGCGACGTAAAGGAAGTTTATAAGATTTCAAGTGTTGCAATGGATTGATAGGATCGTAATTATACGAGGATTGATTAAAGAGTTGAAAAATATATTTTTGTAACTAATGAATGTTTTTGCAAATGTTGTTTATAAATATATGAAATGAGATTAAATAGAATTTCATGAATGAGATTAACAAACAAACGGAATTGAAAGTGGAATATGAATTTGGCGTGTAACTAGATATGGGACAAATACTTGTAATTGAGATTTCAAGTCAAGATTTGACAAAAAATAGTTATAAATGGGAATATGTATATAAACTGAGTTATACAGAAAAATAATTGTGAAATGGATTTCTTATAATATAGTAATTTGTCAAATAAGAGTTAAATTTGGGCAAATTGATTAAAGAATACGCGAAGTAAAAGATCTTGGTAATTTGCAAAGTAGTTGAAAATAGAAAGAATTTGTTAAATCAAAAAGGGTTAATGGTTTTAGAAATGAAACCTGTAACATTTGTTTATAGATGTTAAATTGAATTATTTCAGTAAATAAACATAAGATTTTGTGAAAGATTTTCATATACGAATTTAAACAATGAATAATAGTCATTGCGAATGATTTGTAAAATAATATTTATAAAGAGATATGTGAACGAATCAAAATATGATGTATATTTTGTTGAGTCGAATAACTTTCTAAGTATCGATCTAATGTTGGTTTAGGCCTTCATGATTGTACCCTTCGATGATTATTCACTTACCAGCTTACGTTTAGGAACCAAAAGAGGCTGAAGTGAAGTGATAATTGAATATTCTTATATTAAATAAGAAAAGGAAATGTTTTCTGATGTGGTAAGATTTAGAAGTTTGAATTAACAGATGGTCAATTAAAGAGGCTAAAGGTTGGTGGGTGTTGAATCGATGAATTCTTTTTCTTTTTATGGATGAATGGTTGTTTATTTGATAGTAAAATAACCGACTATCAAATATGGCATTTACGATTGTTGGTACGGAAAGACTGAGATCGAATTTATATACGAAAATCATTCAAAATCAGCAAATACAAAAGCGTGAAGATATCATATGCTAGTTGAAGATAGAGCAACTGAAGACCATGGATCTTCATAAAACGGAAGAACCACTTATAATCTCTAACTTGCAATCAGATATAAAATTGGATTATGCCGTGGTTGAAATCTACGGATTTGTAAGGACTATTCGCTACTGATCCTTAGGGTGATTCGTAGGATGTGGTAGGAGGGTGCCTTCGGTTCATCATATTCCTGGATGACTCGTATGGACGAATGTCTGACAGAGTATTTTCAAAGGGGTCATGTAGTTGATATCTTCAAACATACCATAGTTGGTGGTGGAGAAGACAACTTCTCTTAGCTTAACATGCATAGTAGTTTTGTGGAAATCAATTAGCAATTTCTGGCGGATCTAACGTTGTGGCAATCAAAGTGAATGGTGATGTGTTTTTATGAAGGGTAGGTATAACCTCAAGCCTCATCAATCAGGAAAATCGCAGAAATCGGCCAGGCCGCATGGCTATGTGGATTGCACACATTAGGATATATCATTACCTGATATGTAGAAATCAAATGCCTTTGATTGCCCCTTTTTATATGCTTTTGGTTCGGTTGGCTGGTCCCCAACCGTGGTAATGATATATTCAGTACACTCAATCGAAATGAGTGGCCTGTCATGTTTAGCTGAATTGCAAGATATTCTTGTTGAACTCCATTGTATTCATCTCTGGAGGTACATTGTTCGGAAGGTGGTCTCATACCTTGCCATAGTAATCCAAACTCCAATAAGCATCTGCAGTTTTTGATTATATACTATGTACGTGAAGCATGAGATGCAAGCGTTCTGCTAGATGGTTATTTATTTAATTTAGACTCTATTATAATATCAGAATAGTCTTGATATAAATAATTATTTGGGTTATCGCAAGGTAAAAACTATCTGTATTTATGTGTGAACTGCTCTTACGATTATCTTTTCTTTCAAAAGATTTTTAACTTTAAATCAGTTGGATGATACCTGTAAACTTACTGAGTTTTCTCACACTGGTCCATCAGACCGATCTGTGGCGTTTGCAATGCTAGGGTCATACCAAGTTTTACAGGTTCAGGATAGGATGCTACGAACTTCAGGAGATGAGCTGGAGAAGTTTAAATGTATGATTCATTTCTAGTGTTATTTCGCAGTGTGTTGTGTATGAGGACTTGTTGTTATAACGGTCCAGATGTATTGATTATCTGCTTTACTCTGATGATTGTAAGTATTATTTCAAGCTCTCACTAAAGATTTATTTCTAATTATATTTTATTCCGCTGTGACGTGAGACTTTGTGTTGTGTTGGTTAGTTTGATTCTTCTTCTTTTTCTATTCGAAAATTTATTTATTTCTACTTCTCACCCTCTAAATTCTTTCAATTGGCATTTAAGTTTCCAGTGCAAGTTGGGTTGGAATTGTGTTATTTGAGTCAACTCAAAGGATACCGGGATTTTAGGTCGTCACAATAATTAAATGCATTCATCGTCGTACGAAGTCAATTTCAGCAGATTGAAAGTGGTATAGCAAATGATGAGAAAAAGAAAACAGATAGAGACCAATTCAATAATTTATTCATCTGATAAGAACATCAACATGCATCCATCTAGCTATAAGCTAGAAGAGTGAGATTAACTCACTGATTTGGATTTGAATTAACATAAGGAACTTGATTTCTCCTAGGCTAGGTTCTTCTAGCAACGACCCTGGCTTTATATCTTTTATAAATAATCAAAATCTCTTTAATTTGGTTTGAATTTGAGGAAAAGTTTAGGTGTGTTTGGTTTGATATTTTCGATTCATTTTCAGTTTTCCATTTTGAAAAATACTAAAAACATGTTCCCTTTATCATTTTTAAAAATTCATTTTCAAAAATCTATCATTTTCAAAAATAGGCCCAACAAAGAAAACTCAAAACAGTTTTCTCTCATTTTTGCTATTTTGAGGCCCAGTTGAAAAAAGAAAAACCCTTAGCCCAAAATAAAGAAAACATGTTTAAAAAACCCTATTCATTTTCTGACCGCATAATTTTGCTTCATCGATTTCATCAAACATACTAAATTCAGGTAAAATCGGAATTTTTTTTATTTCTCTCGTACGTCCTATGATTCAGTTTAACTAATTCATCAAATTTTTTGTTTAACAGTGGTTCCTTCTCTTCGGCATGGATTAGGGTTTTATATTTGGATTCGAGCTACTTCTGTTTCATCCGTTATATGGTAAAATGGCAACTATAGCTCTTTTTGTTTCATGTTTTTCAAGTATTTGTTTTGCTTTCAATTTAGATAAGCTCGATAACGATTTATATAATAACTGGTCTTTAGATGAACGGTTTTCCGGAGTTTGTGTGTTCTTTTGTTTATGCTTTTAACATGCTTTTACTTTATAGTTGGACAGTTTTGTGGTGATTTTGGTGATTGTTTTTGATGATTTGTAGCAATTTTTACTGAAATGAATATACTGCAAATAAAATACAAGCTTTGTTGGAACAAATATGTGAACACTATTTATTAACATACATAAATATGTATGCTTGAGGAATTAGTTGCAGTATTCATTTCGAAGTGGTCAAGCTCCTAAATTCATATGTGAACACCAATGAACAAATTTATATGCATTAATTAAAATACATGGTGCTAATCAATGAATAGTTGAGAGAGCGAGAGACCTGAAGCTACACATGTAAAATAAGCTTTAATTATGTATGCTTTACATTTTGAACTAGTCAATTCTAATAGAATTAATCTATTATTACTATAAAAATTTTATTTCAATTGTAATGAAGGTATTGTCCAAGTTTTTTTTCTGGCCCTGGAGATTTACAAAACTGTTATGTAATTCATCTTTTATGTAGGTCTAGTGCAATTTGTAGAATTATTATAACAGTCCATTCTGTCTTGGAGATTTGTCATCTTGAATTATTGCATTATTGTGACAGTCCAAAGTAGCCAACTGTGCATTATCTTTTTGGCTTTTTCAATACCATATTTTGAAGTTTTGTTTTATCCTTCCCAGTTTAATCATGAACATCTAAATTGGTGCCCTGAAGCATAATCTGATAGAACTGATACTACCATATCTGTATAGCCGTTTTCTAAATGCTGACAATTGTTATATATGAAAAGTATTTTCTCATTATAAACTACATAATGTAACTGTGTTTCATATGGAGAGCAATCACCTTCATTGTCTACACTCATCGAGCCAAAGTATCAGCTTAGGATTAAACATGTTGATGGGTTCGAGGTATAGCATGTGCACTCGTTATATAAGCATGTGCATTCACCACGGCTTGGTGAGAAACTACAAGAACCATAATTTGAGCAAGATGAGTATATGACATGTTAGCACGGAAGAGAAAGACATCCTTGTCGTGGTTGACAACGGAAATGATCAGGCATGGTTTGGGCAGAATCCACAGCATTGATACTCGAACGCGTGGAAGGAATGAGCTGTAGTGTAACACCCGCGATTTTAGACCGTTCAAATTGATAATGACCCTCAATTGCCAACTTAAACAAATCAAAAATACAGATAGCTATTGGGATTTATATAAGAAAAAGAAGAGAAGAAGAAAAAACAAACAAAAAACCTCACAGCGGAAGAACAAAATATAATAATTAAATAATAGTTCATGAAGCTGTTAAAACATACAATTGATTTTATTTTTCAACAATTATCAGAGTTAACTATAATAAACAAACCAATATTTGCAGCGGAATAAAAAGTTATAAATACGTCTGTTGAGCTCCATCTTCATCTCTATAATGGTATCTTCAATAACTGAAAACTCAGGCTGACCCGAACATAAATGGAAAGGCAAAAATACTCGGATCTGAACAAATATATTCTCATATTAGTTAAATAAATTTCATGTGACAATATGAGTGCAATAAATTAAGAGATGTTACGGGAGATTCCATCTCTTAAGGATCCATCAAACTAAATACTACATAATATAATACGCTATTACGATAATGTCTACGGTCAAATATAAAATATTAAAATAGCGTAAGCGGGATTACATTTTTACCCTTACACCGTCTATAATACCGTAATCTATACAGATACAATAAATTCCACAGTACGTAGTGGCTATCAGAGGGCACTCTATAGGTATGGTACAAATCAAAGTCGTACGGGTCTCGATCATGATAAATATGACAAGGCATCGAGGCAATACCCATCAGTAGGATTCTACCCGATTGCGGACCCAGGCCAGTGGTAACGCATAGCCGCAACTACCGCCCACCCCAGACAATACTCCCAAAATCAAAGGCGCAAATCAATCACAAAGTAATATATATGGCATCGAAGAAGTATGTCTGTTAAGAGGAGCTAGCTCACATTAACCTGGGTACGGCTCATGTTTTAGTCATTTTAATTATGACCTGAAGGTCAAGGCTATCCATCATCGTTCTCTTTCTTCAAATCTAGTAATCTCCTCCAAATCCATCAAACTTCATTCTGGAACTCCACCGCATACACAGTTGTTAAAGTGGTTTTCGGTATTGGCAGTGAGCATGACAATATCCGATCCTGGTCACTTTAACAACCAATCATTTACATTTTTCACACCGGTCAGTTCTTTTACATTTCAAAGGGGTTCGTACTTCATATCAAAATATCATATTTTCATAAAATCATTTCAATATTAAAATGAGAATATTATTCATCGTAAAATCTACATTTAAACAAATTTAAAATCTTGAAACAGTTACCGCTTTAAAATAATTTGAATATTAAAATAGTTAAAAATATATTTGAAATAGTTTAGATATATAATTGAAATAGTTTGAAAAATAATAGTTGTATTTAAAATAGAATAACCAAGTTTAGTAAAATCTATGGTTAAAATGATAAAGTAGTTTATAAAATAAATAGTAAATTATTAAAATGGTTTATTTAAAATAATCAATAAAATAAAATAGTTGTACGGTAAATTAGTTTATAAAGAAAATAAATATTATAAAATAGTTTATAAAATAAATAGTTAACTATCAAAATGGTTTATTTAAAATAAGTAATAAAATAAAATAGTTACAAGGTAAATAGTTTATAAAGGAAATAATTTATATAAAATAGTTCTTAAAATGTTTTAAAATACTATAGTCGGAATTAGAATCGTTTCTTCAAAATTTAACCAAAATTGGAATCATATTTCAGTTCCAAATCAATCGACTAAATTTCGGTATCTTAATTCAAAAGGATTTGACTTCCCGTTTATCTTTCAATTCAGTTCAACAGTTAGATTTCAAACAATTCGATTTTATAATTTGATTCAAATAATTGAATTTCAATTATAATTCTCACTTTGAATTTTCACTTATAAAAATCTCGAGTTCACAGTTCAATTATTACTATAAATCAAGTTAATTTAAAGTAAATATCAAAGATTCAATTTCTATAAATTTATATTTTATATTCAATTCAGTTTCAACTTAGTTATTCACATTTACAGATTCCTTAAATTTGAAAATTTTAATTTTAAGGCTTAAAGTTCAAATTTAAAGAAAATAGATTAATAATATCATTTATTTGTCTTTAAAACAAAATTTCAAAATTCAAGGTTAAAAACAATTTTTATTTAACCAACCGGTGTCTGTATATAATTTTCTATCCTACGGCCAAGTAATACTTAAAATTTAATTTTAGTATTTTGGGAAAGGATATATATCATTTCAATCCAAATCATGGTCATAGATATTTATCATTTCAACCTACATTTTTAATTCATTTTAATGATTAATCCCAGGTTTATTTGATTCTCGTAACATCTAGGGTGATGGTTGGGATTAATCAACAAAAATCAATAACAGACACAAACAATGTCGACAACAAGATGTATTGCATATTAACACATTAAATAAATAAATTCAAGGCATACATCAAAATCAACACATCTAAACAGTTCAATAATATCAGTTACTAGTCATCAGGTATGGGGTTCTTTTTTTAACTAGAAATTAATCCATAACAGTACAATTTATATAACAGTTAATGTAAATTATACAGTCTAGAGATTTTGAAATCTTTTTCTTTTGAAAGGGAAAATTTTGGTCTATTTGAAAATAAAGAAAACCAACGTTAATGGCAGCTGTAGAAAATTCTTCCACTTCTCCATCCTTCCCCTTCGCCTTTGATTCGGCTTTCCCCTCTCTTCCGTTTGCGCCTCCTAAACCTTCTGATCTACCTCCCTCCAAAGTGTATCCCTCCTCCGCTAATTTTTCTGCTTTGACGGATACGATAGGTCAAGAAAGCTCTAATGTCAACGCTTCGAATTCCTCTTTTCCTTCATTTGTGAAATCATATTTCGCCTCTCTCTTTAAATCTCTACCTCATAATGCTGGAAGTTATCAGCCAAGGAAATTTGAAATTTCAAGACGCGGATTGAAAAATCCTATTCCAGATATGGTCAAGAATGAAGGTATAAAATACTGGAGCTACTCCTTGGTTGGATTCTTCCTTAATGGTACAATATCTTATCTTTCAGTCATTAATTTCTTGAAAAGGCGTTGGCGCCTAAGCGGTGACGTTGATATAAAATCAAACGGCTTCGATTTATATTTTAATTTTTCTAATAAGTGGAAGAATGTTTATCATCATGAGATGGGATCCGTCTATTGGAAGCTCGCAATCTCATATCAGGAAGGTACCGGTATGGATTCAGTTGTTTAGAATTCCGACGATTTTATGGACTTTGGTAGGAATTAATTGGCTAGTTAATCGCATTGGTAGATTAATATGCTATGACACTAGTACTGAGAGATTAGATAGATTCAGATATGCTAAGGCACTAGTTGAGGTATCTCCTGATTTTGAACTTCCAGATTATATTAAGATTGACGAATTAGGAGATAAATGTCCTTCTGTTCAGATCAAGTATGACTGGAAACCTATGATAATGTATTGGATGTAGGGTTTTTGGACATGCTACCATTACTTGTGAATTAATTTCAAAGGATTCTATGCAAAATTCTGTTCAGGTTGATTTAGTTAAGTCTGTTCATATGAATAATCATTCACAAGAAGCTTTTATTAATGTTAATAAGAATAAGTGGACTTTTATTCATAACAAGGAAAAGCAGTTTTGGAGAATGAAGGATGTAAATTCCAATAACAAGAATGCTAATAGTGTTAATGGAAACAAGAATGTGCGTGGTAAGGTTTTTGATTCTTTGGCAACTGACTGTGGCTTAGCTAAGGAGTCCATGGTTGATATAAAGAACAAAGAAGGATTGGTTAATAATGTTGAGTGTAATAAAGGGGATAATACCATTGACCAATCTGCTACGGGTAATGGTAGTTACAAGGATAATGGCTCTCTTGTTCAAAATTCTGTTACAGGTAACGACAGCAATAGGGATATTGCTCCGGGTAATGACAGAAACAGGGATATTGGAACTCATGTTCAAAACGCTACTTCTGATGATGGATATTACTTTGATAAAGAAGCTTTGGATTTTGATCTAGGTAGTTTGTTCGAAGAAGGTTTTGAGCCTAGGCTTTTATGTGGTAAGGATAAAAATGTTCAAGACTCTTCTAACATTCAGATTCCTCCAGTGTCAAATGCTATAAAATTGCAGTCTACATCTTCAGGCACTTATTCATCTTCTTTAAGTAGATTATCTAGGAAATTTTGGGTTAATGATGATGAAGAAAATGGTAACAAGGAAGGTGACGAAGCAGGTGATGTAAATGCTTCTACTTATAAATTTGCTTCTCATCTTTCTCCATATGCTCATCTTAATTTTCCACCTCATGTTATTTTACCTCCACCTTCTAATTTGCCATCTACTTCCACGCCTTCTTCTTCAATGCAAACGAAAACTGCTATTAAAAATGCCAAGAGACGTGCTCTGAAAAAGAAGGTTGCAGAAAGTGTGAACGATGATTTGGATGAAGGGATTGATTACACGTTAAAGGATTTTCTTCCCAATTCAATGAAATTTCCTCCTTGTCATACCAGGAGGAATCCAGTCTAAGTTGTGCTCTGTTCAGTTTTGTGATGTAGAATTTTGGGTGTTCATTTTATATGGAGGTTGATGGTCTGCCTGGTTTCATTGTTGTGTAATGATGTTATATGGAGGTTGAAGGTTTAGTGCATGTTATATTAGGTGTTCAATTTTGCTTTCTGGATACTTTCGTTTATGTGTTCTTTGGTATTGCTGATGTTGGTATTGGAGTTTGGTAATGGCTCAAGTCAATGCAAGGTAGATCAAGTGATGAAGTGCAGTTGTTCAAACGATGAAGTATAACACGAGGTAGGCTATTGACGTTGTGCTTTTCTGTTACTGGTTTTTGTGTGTAATGTGCGCTATTGAGTTTTTTTGTTTTGGACTTGCTTGTATACTTTATATGATTTTTTCTCAATACCGCATATTTTAGTACGTACAACTATATGGTCACTTTGTATATCATTGTAATATGTACTAGCGTGGAATAATAATAATAATTACCTTTCGAAAATTATACAGTCTATGCGGATTTAACATAAATATGCAATTTAAACAAACAAATAGCAAATAATACAACCATATCATGACATGAATTTAATTTAACTAACAATCGAATATTTTAGTTAGATGTGAGTGGGTTTAATCACTCACCTTGGTTTCAAACGAGATTGAAATCCAAATCTTAGCCCAAAAACCAACGGTCTCAGAATTAGTTCAAATTCGTGCCATCGCAAAGAGTTCGTCGATACGATTCTAACGCAACAAATGCATGTCAATTGGAGCTCATATGAAAAAGTTATTGATGTTTAAATATTTGAATATTTAAATTAAATAAAATCAAATTAAAATAAGCCCACCGATACCCTTATGTCTACGTCAGCTCATTAATTCCCTGTGCCTCCTTTTTCTTCCACGTTCATTCACTTCTAGGAAAGTTTCACAAACCCAAAACCGCCACTTTGACCATGAACTGCACACGCTTGGGACCTCCATTCACCTCGCTGAGACCGTCGTCGTTGCCTCCTCCGCCTGCCGCACCACCTAGCCTCGACCGGCCATCTCCGGTCCCAGATCCAGACGCGCCAACCAATCCCAAACCCACTCGATAATGGCCAAATTTCTGGATTCTATTACGCAGATCAGCGAAGTCCACCGTACGGATCTGTTGATCGCATTGAGCTCTTCGATATTTCCATATAAGGGTTTCAATTTTATTTAATGAGTTGAGATAGATTGAGGGGGAAGAAGGAGGAATTTCGGCCATTGAATAGATTTTTTGCCAGTTGGACAAATTTTAGGGTTAGGGCAATATTAAATTATTATTTTTAGCGTTTAACTTTTTTATATAGTTCAGTGTCGATTCAGGCTCCATTTGGGTCGAACAAATAGTTAAACCTATGTTTTAACGCATTCTGAACGCAATGGAATAGGTTAAGAAGCCCAATTCCACTTTCTACAACATGTACCCTTTTAACAGCGTATTATTTCATGCAAACAATGTACAAATTATAATCACTAAAAATTAATCAAGTTTATTTACTTAAAATTAAATTCAACAGTTCAAAATCTCTAATCAAATAAAAAATAGAATCCAAATAAATTTCATAAATATTTTTTTGTAAGAATTTCAATATTGGTTTTCTATAATAATTTACACAAATCAAAATATTTAAATATCAAGTTCAACTCATTATAAATTAACTTAAATAAAATAAAAAAATTAATATTTAAAAATAATTTTGTTCACAAACATATCAAATTTAATATTTTAAATTGACGGAAAAAACTTGGGATGTTACACTCATTATAAATTTAATATTTTAATATTTTAAAAATAATTTTGTCCACAAAAAGGCGTAGTAAGAAATTGCCAATTCATATATGTTTCGCCATATAATTTCTTATTCAACTTGTCTCGTTTGTTAGTGCACATAACCAATTTCGTTAAAAATAATAATTCTGAATCGTGAATTACCAAACTGCGATTTTCCTGAAAATTTGAATTACACATATATTAAAATTTACAAGTCGAAATTTAAAATTTTCTCTTCATTAGAAAACTATATTCAAAAATATCCAAAAGATTCTGATTTCAATGAATTCTGACTTATTTTGGATCCTATACGTTCATTTAAACTTTAATTCGAAAAATTACGAACTGTAGCTTCGCGACAATCCTGTTTTAATTAAATTTAATTAAATCGTTCAATCTTCATTTAAATTTATAATTTATAAATCAATTCATTTTTATTTTCACTAAACAAGTTAAACATTTATTTTCGACTTGGAAATATCGATTATCCTAAGTCATCGAATATCTAACCATCAATAGCAATACAATTTAATTCATAACCAATCAATTTATTTTACTAGCTTATTTCATTGATTTGGTTTATCTTCATTACCTAGTTAAATTCAATTTCAAGCATAACACAGTATATATCGTTCATTCCATAACTTAAATTTCATTCGTATTTATAATTCATCAAAATTTTCAACATTCGTTATTCATATCAATACTTGTATATTATTCAGTTTTATTCCAATAACACGTTAACTTTTGATTAATTGGTAAGTTACATATATATATATATATATATTATAGAAATGTTTGATTTATACAAATTCAATAGTTCAGTTTATTTTGAATTTATTGTTTCAACCTACAAAGAGTTTTATTTTAATTATAGCTCTCTTGGATTCATTTTCTTATTATATTATTCAGAAATTTCTATAATTTAAATTTAGTTCATTTCAACCATTTCAAATTCATTACTATTTAAAATTTGAACTTTGGGTTCGTTTCCAAATCAACTTTAAAATAATATGTATATATTATATTTTATATCAAACCATAATTTAAAGGATTTTAAATGGAATCCAAATTTCCAAACAAAGTATAAAAATTCTAAGTGGTCTCCCCCACTTAGTTTCTAGAAAATAATGTTGATAATGCGTGCACTCATCACCGAAATCATTATCCAAAGGCAAAGGGGAAGTATACACTTTGTAACACCTTGCAAATTTCAATGTTAATGTTCACAAATTAAAGAATACTTAATTATAAATGTGAGAATTAAGGGAAACGGGTTGCTCCATTGTGTTCGTCTCGGAATTTTGGTTGAGATAGAGTCCGAGTTTGCGTGAATTGGACTTCGTATGAAGAAGTTATGGCCATTGGAAGTTTCAGAAAATTTAAAACAGATTTCAGAAATTCAAATTTCAGAGCAAGAATGGGTCAAGTGGGAAATTTCCCGCCAGGGCCAGGTCGACCATAGGGTCGACCTACCCTGACCGGGTCGACCTACCCTAATTAGGTCGACCTGCTCCCCCCCCCCCCCCACCCCCGGGCAGATTTGGGTGGTGACCTGTTTATGACTGTATGCTGACTCATTAGGGTTTCCGATCTGCTCTGATTGGCTGGGATTAATTCTGGGTTGATCGGATGGCCTAAACTAATCCTAAATTCTATAAAAAGACATGTAGACTCAAACCCTAAAATCAAAATAAAATTAGATTCATGGCCTCCATGCCGTCACCTAGCAACTCAGAATAGCCGCCACCAATTAGAGAGGAAGAAAGCAAATTAAAGACAACAATTCAATTCAAATCAAGCCTAAAACTATAACAACGAAATTGTCTACAACAAGGGAACGCAGATCAATTACAGAACTCAGATCCCAGAACTCAAGACCCCTTTTTCGGTGAGTTCTAGTCACTTTTAGGTTTAAATAAATAAAAGTGAATCATGGTAGACTATGATTTGTTTGTAGTTATGCAAGTTTATTGTTGTTGTGGATCATGAAATTATGCAAGTTTATTGTTGTTGTGAATCATGAAATTATGCAAGTTTATTGTTATTGTTGACCATGAAATTATGTAAGTTATTGTGTGATGAATTCATGAATCTATGCAAGTCGTTATCATGAATCTATGCAAGTTGTTATCATGAATCTATGCAAGTCGTTATCATGAAACTATGCAAGTTGTTATTATGAATCTATGCAAGTCGTTATCATGAATCTATGCAAATTGTTATGAGATCATGCAAGTCACATATACAAGTTATTATTCATGAACCTATGCAAGTTATTATTCATGAAACTATGCAAGTTGTTATGTTATGCAAGTTGTTAAACATGTTGTAAAACATGAATCTATGTGAGTTGTTAATTATGTTGTCAATTCATGAACCTATGCAAGTCAAATATGCAAGTTGTTATGTTGTGAATCCTGAACATATGTTAATGTTAATTATGTTGTTAATTCATGAACCTATGCAAGTCACCTATGCAAGTTTTTATGTTGTGAATCCTGAACCTATGTTAGTGTTAATTATGTTGCTAATTCAAGAACCTATGCAAGTCACCTATGCAAGTTGTTATGTTGTGAATCCTGAACTTATGTTAGTGTTAATTATGTTGTTAATTCATGAACCCATGCAAGTTCTTATGTTGCAAAATCATGAATCTATGCAAGTTGTTAATTATGTAATGAATCATAATTATATGCAAAGTTATCATGTCATTTTCTCTAGTTGTCATGCTTATGCCAAAATTGTACTGAAAACAATCATCTTGTCATTCCCTTGATTTTATTGTTATGGCGAGGCTACCTTGTAGCCTCGATGACGCCAAAAATGCAAACGATTATGCTAGTTAAGAAACGGGGAAAAGGGGGAATTTGTAATAGGCATAGTGATTATATAAATTAGAAACATGATTCTAGTAGGGAAACATATAAATAATTACCTATTATGACATGGGTAAAATTGGGTAAAAATGGTATAATTTGAATATAACCATTTATGGAAAGGAAATTCAAATGGTTAATAAGGTAGGTATTGACACCTATAAAAAGGAAAGGATTAATTAATTAACTTCGTTAATCAAAAGAGGAATGTTTAAGCAATTGAAGTCTGTAGATTTAATATTGAGAATTGGCATAAATGCCTTAAATGGCATAAAATAAATTTGTGATGAAATTGGTATGATTTTACATACCATAAATAGATGGACATAATTGAGTCAATTATGGCCATAGTTAAATTTGGAGTTGATTGATAATTTGAATATGGAGATTAATTCAAATTGGGGAATAATTAATCTTGTGTAATTAATCGTCTAAGACACGAGGTTAGGCTCTTTTGTGGTGTAAGACTTCCCGGACCCGCCCGAAAAATCCAGCTGCCACAAATGCCAGTCTAATATGGGAGGTCTTAGGCATAAATTAAATGCGTGACAGTTGTAAAGACACGAGGTTAGGCTCTTTTGTGGTGTAAGACTGTCCGGACCCTCCCGGCAAATCCAGTTGCCACAAATGCAAGTCTAATGTGGGAGGTCTTTATAAGGTTACGGTCCTAATGAGTTAAGAAACACTTAACCAGATAAACATGTAGTGGGACATGAGGGGTTAAGTGGGTGCCTTGGGTGGCATGTGAAATACGATTAGGTGTCTCAATAATTAATTAATGCTGATTAAAGACTACTTAACCTAACTTAATACATATGGACTGCATGATGATAGACATAAGTTAGGGTTAAGTAAAGCGAATTGGATTGTGGGTAGGTTAAGTACAACTGATGGGTAGGTGGGTAATATTAATATATATAGGCCCACAAACTTAACCATTAAATAAATAGGATTAAATCGGTGGGAGAGTTAAGTACAACTGAAGGGTAGTTGGGTAATATTAATACATATAGGCCCATAAACTTAACCGGATAAAAAGGGTTATGTAATTAAAGTCACCTAATGGTATACATAACCGGGGAAAAATAGTAAAGTTATGCATTAAAGACAACCTTAGGGGTACGCATAACTAATGGGAATAGATAGAGTTATGTATTAAAGACACCTATAGGTATGCATAACCGATAGGTAGAATAGGGGTTATGTATTAAAGACACCTATAGGTATGCATATCTGATTGACGGCTATGTAATTAAAGACACCTTAGTGTATACATAGTCAATAGAAAACCTAGTGGGGATACAAGACATAGGGGAGAACTTGTATCATGTTGTGTGGGACCCATTTCAGTCAGTAACCCGGAGGGGTATCAAAGTAAAGAACTCCGTACTAGGCGGGGAAGGGGCACGCTTACTGATTGATTGTAAGAGATCCAAAACAAGATGGATGGTGTGGGCGGCGCAAACCGACCGGGGACATGCGCGTGCATGGGCTGGGCAGAGGGGGACAAGACGATCGTGACACCAATAGGTATAACTGTGCACACCTTAGGTTTCCACTTTAGGGAAGTGATACCCCCTAGTTGTGGGACCAACACAGGGTATCTACAAAGTAGGTAGCCGATTGATTAGGGTAGTGGTTAGGGTACACCCGGACGTATGCCTTAAGTCTACCAATTTATAGTAGGAGGGTAGTGGGTACGACTAGTTGAGATAGGAGCAGGCGGCACCTATGACAGCATCTAGGAATACATAAAACTACCACCATCGTTATCATTAGTGGAAGGGATCATCCCATCTTGATTTGACTAGTAATAGTGTAGAGTAGTTAGTAGTGAAGCATGCATGCACCTTACCTTATTTGTCCTGTCATACCTGTCATCTGTACCGTGAATCATCTTATCAACTTTGTATGCCTGTCATGTTTACCTTTATTTATTTACTGGCTAAAAGTTACTGGACTCACCAGACGTATGTCTGACCTAGTTTGTTTCGCCTCTTTTCTTCCATTTCCCGCCCCAAGGTTCTCTGGGAGGAAACACCCAGTTTTAGTCAGAATTTGGATATCATCTTCTAGGAGCTACTTCTGAAGTATGGCTCGAGTCTCTGTCTCTTATATAGCTTACTCTTTAATATGGGGAATGATGTTTTTCTTTTAAATACCTATGTACTCTGATGATGTAAGACAGAAGTGTTTTAATGGTTTTATGATTCATGGTACTATGTAACAAAGTATTTTGGTGATTTAATAAAGTTGTTTATTTTCCGCTTTAAAATTTTTATATATGTCTTGTGATATTCTGTGTCCGTTTACCAAAAATGCTCCACTGAATTTAAGGCATTCCCTTTGTGAGTGACCTTAATGGAGGTGGGGTGTTACACTTGGTATCAGAGCTGAAGGTTACCAGATTAGATAAAAGTTTTCAAAATATTTTTCAAAAAGGTTTTAAAAGAAAGTATTTTCAAAAAAGGAAAGCCTGTTTTGAAAAACATTCCCCGAAAAGCCATATGTAGTATATTTCTGTAACACCCCGTGAATTCTATAACTGTGAAACTCACAAATTAAAGTATAATTAATTTCAAATCAAAGAACTAAGGGAAACGGGATACGCCATTGCGTTCGTCTCGGAAAAATACGCGAAATAGAGTCCGAGTTTTCGAAAAACGGATATCGTATGAAGAAGTTATGGACGAACGAAGTTGGGCGAAAAACCGGAGAAGGGTCAGAATGCACTGGCGCACTTGGGAAGTGCGCCAGAACAAAAATGAACTGGCGCACCTGTGAAGTGCGCCAGTACATTTTTGACCTGGCGCACCTGCCAAGTGCGCCCAGGTCAAAAATGACCTGCTGGCCAGGTCTGGTCTAGCCCTGGCTGGCCAGGTCTGTGTTTGGCCGATTTTCAGAAGCTTGCTTTGTCATTAGGGCTAGGTGGCAGGCTCTAATTGGTCTCTCTTCCGAATGAATGGCTACGATCAATCCAAGCAACATCAATGGTCCTAATCAGTTCATAAACCCTATAAAAATGACCCTAGACTCAACCCTAATCTATTCATTCAAAAATAAGAACAAAGCCGTCATGTTGCTGAGGAACGACTAAGATTAGCCGCCAATTGGAGAGGGGATTAGGAGGCAAATTCTAAAGCATAAAGCAACCTAAACAAATCAAATCAACAAGGAATCGCGTCTCCAAATCCCTAAATTGGAGAGTTCTCCACACCATTGTAAGTAGAGTATTATTTTGGTATGAACAAATAATTGTGTTGGTTTGTATACTTGAATTGTGGCGATAAAGTAATTCATATTTGTGCGTTACTATGATTCATATCGATTTGGAACGTTGTATACATTTGGATATTCTCGAATTATGTTATTCATTATGAAAAGCTACATGTTTGCGGTAGTTTTATGCAAGTATACGTTTGGAATATTCGCAAATTATGTAATCCATGTTGAAGCTACATGTATGTAGTTGATTAATTGAAATTCATGCAAGTTTGGGGTTTTGCTACTATGCCATCATAATGTATATTTTTGTACATAAATCATTTTGTACGTAATTGGAACAAATTTGGGTTATTATAGTTCATATGAAACTATGTTGAAATTTTGGCATCATGGTCTATGTATTAAGACATGCTTTTGTACTAGGAACCCTATTTGCAAATTATGAATATGACTAGGCTATGATTGATATTTTGCATAATTGAAATCCATATTGTTAACAAGAATTATATGATGACATATGTGGTACATAGCTAGGTTAGATTCAAAAATCCCTTTTGCAAGTTGCACGACCAAAGTAAAAATCATGATTTCATGTTAGAAATATTTATGCCCTGTGAATAGATTTAAAATCATGATTAGTTTGAACTATACTTTTGTGTTAGTAACAAAAGTAAACACCTTTGTAAACATGTTGTAATCTTATGAACATGATTTGCTTATGTTTAACATTATGCCTGAATAAAAATATAGATTTATGTCGTAGTTAAGCCTATGTGTCGTTAATGATATTCTTAAACTTAACTACAAGTTTACATGGTTTGATTCATGTCACTTATGCTTTATGACCAAAGTATATGTTACTACTATGCAAGTACACCAGTTTCTATTTTGTAGTTCCAACGTCACATTGCAAGTTCATGCGTTCACATTCCCCTTTTTGTGTATGTAAACACGCTTTAAGCCTCCCCTTTCCGCATGGCTAAGTTGGGCTTAAAAAGGGCTAAGCCCAACATATATAAAATAAACGGACGTGTTAAACGGGGGAAAATAACGTTGGGTTAAATTAATTAATAAATGAAAACATAAAGTAGAAGGGCCCAAATTCAAGTATGGGTTGGGCCCATGATTGGTGTAACCTTTACACCATTAACTTAATAATGGGCCGCAAATATTTACATATAAGAAAATAAAGAAGAAAGACAAAATATGTAAATGTAGAACATACGATGTGTTTAACCCGAGGTTGGATTGAGTTGTGATGTAAACCTGCCAGGAACCGCCCGGTTGTCCAGTGGTCACAACAATACCTATCCAATGTGGGAGGTTAAACATGGAGCCCAATAAGGACCCGAGGTTAGACTGAGTTGTGGCGTAAGACTGTCCGGAACCAACCGGCAACAGGCAGCCACAACAATACCTGTCTAATGTGAGAGGTCAAGGCTTTAATAAGACAATTAAGGCTGATTCAGGATTAAGTGAACTAAAGACTTAATCAAAATGGAACATGCTAAACTAAACGGACTGGTGGGGGTTAGGTTAGAAAACACTTAACCAACTTAGCATGTTGGCTAGAGATAGAAAACCTAGTAACGGAGGACCCTTTTCAGCAGTAACCCTAGAAGGTGTATCATGATACCCTGAAACTAGGCAGGGTGGGGCACGATTACTGGGCTGATTGTAAGAGGTCAAATCGACGGCGGTGGTGTAGCAGTGTAGGTTCTAACGGGGTGCGGGCGTGCACACACTCCGGCGCAGAAAAATAAGGCACTGGACACCAGTAGCATACCTGTGCATTCTAGGATTGTGTCGGGCCGCCACCATAGGACTTGATACACCCCATGGTGGGACCAGCATAGGTAACTACAACATCGGGGGCCGTAAGACACATGTAACTATGCGAATAGGAGCCGATCATCATAGAATGGATCACATCACCCTGATTATGGGGCGCCAGTTGGAAACTAGTTTATATGGGTTCGGAGATTAACATGGGGTACGATAGCATATTCGACCCTAGATAACTTAACCAAGTTTATAGTGCTTTCCCACTTCTTGTTTATACTTATCATACCCAGTTCTTTATTCATAGACAGAATAGTACTAGACTTACTCAGGCTTTATGTCTGACTCTACTTTTCTTTCGTCTTCTTTTCTTCCGTTTCCCCCCTATGTCCACAGGGAGGGAACACAGCAGCTTGACCGGCCTTAACATCCAGCTTGAAGAGGAAAAATGTATTGCTTGGACCCTTTCGTTTTGAACTATGGCTTTGGACAACCACTATGGGGCTTTTGCAGTTTATCTATGTTTTATTTATGCTTCTTTAAATAATGTAATCAAGACAGATTATGAAAGTGTTATGTTATGTTTTTGGGAAAGATGTAAGACAATTATGGTGATATTGTTGTAGCACGTATTTGCCTTTATGAAATAAAAGTTGTTGTTTTTCCGCTGTTTACAAATATGTGTTCTTATATCTGTCTCGTATATCTATGACTTATACTTATAAACCTCCACCAAAATTAGGGCATTCCCTTTGAGAGTGACCCTAATGGAGGTGGGGTGTTTCACTTGGTATCAGAGCATAGGTTTACCAGATAAGATAAAAAGTTTTGAAAAATTATTTTCAAAAAGGAAACTTAAAGAAGCATTTTTTAAAAAATAAAATAAAAATATTTTATTTTAAAAGGCAAAGTCCCCCCAAAGCCATAGGTACTATCTTCTATCCTTCGTTTTGAATCTATCCTTTCTGTTTCAGCATGTCTGGAGACCTTACCCCCCAGCTGCTGATGCTTTCGCTCCTCCTCCTCCGCGTGAACCAGCAAGCGGAAGAGTCCCAGAGTAGGAAGACGAATAATAGTCAAACCAGAAAGGATCGTAACAGTAATAATAAGAAACGGGAAAAAAGGAAATGCAATTTTTGTGGTACGGAGGGGCACATAGCCAAAGATTGTAGAAAGAGGAAAAGAAAGCAAGGTGAATGTTTTCATTGTGGGGAGACTGGACACATCAGCAAAGACAGCCCTGAGAAGACAGACTTTGAGAAGG
The DNA here is from genome assembly GCA_030737875.1 of Allium sativum. NCBI lineage: Eukaryota > Viridiplantae > Streptophyta > Magnoliopsida > Asparagales > Amaryllidaceae > Allium > Allium sativum. Next base: position 890,028,832 of record CM060910.1, on the reverse strand, counting down.
GCGGGAAAGACAACAAGTCCCGAGAGAAGAGGAAGTGTAAATTCTGTGGCAAAGTGGGGGCACTTAGTGAAAGATTGCCGGAAAAAGAAGGCCAAGATGAATGGTGGGTGCTTTTCTTGCGGTGAGACAGGCCACATGGCTAAGGACTGCCCAAAGAAACTAGGTATAAATACTTCTGTAGAAAGTGTAGTTATCTTTATGATCACCCCGTTCGTACTTTATTTGATTCTGGCGCATCACACTCCTTTATCTCGTCTGCTTTAGTAGAATCTCTACACCTAAAAACTAGTATGGTAGAGGACCCCTTAATTGTTTCAAACCCAATTGGCGGCCCAGCTCATTTGTCTATGATCTGTTTGGGATTGAAAATTTGTATTCTAAGTGTGGAATTTCAATGTATTGCCTTTGTTTTGGGCTTTTCGGGTTATGGTTTGATTTTGGGTATGGATTGGCTATCCAGTAATGGGGCCATCCTTGATTGTGAGAAAAGGGTTGTTAGGCTCCTAACCCAGCTCGGTAATACTTTGGAAATTTCTTGTAATCCCTCGTATGCGGTTATGCTTAGTTACCTTGAATCGCTAGATGCCTCTGTTGAAAATTTGCAATCAGTTAGAGTGTTCCGGGAATATCCGGATGTCTTCGAAGAGGTGAAGGGCTTGCCTCCGAAGCGGGAAATAGACTTCCGCATATATCTTGTAGATAATGCAAAGCCCGTTGCGTTGCCCGTTAGACACATGGCTCCACGAGAAAGGAAAGAGCTCAGTAAACAGATTAAAGAGCTTCTAGAAAAGGGGTTCATTAGGAGGAGCATTTCAGAATGGGGCGCTCCAGTGGTGTTCGCTACAAAGGCGGATGGTTCACTCCGTCTATGTGTTGACTATAGGGAGCTCAACAAGCTAACGAAAAAGAATAGGCACCCTCTCCCTAGAATTGACGATTTATTTGACCAGCTTGTAGGAGCGTCTGTTTTCTCCCAACTCGATTTAGCGACCGGTTTTCATCAGCTAAGGGTGGCTGAAGATAGCATCGATAAAACGGCATTCAGAACCCCAGACGGCTTCTTTGAATGGCTTGTTATGCCTTTCGGCTTGACAAATGCACCTGCTTACTTCGTGGACCTGATGAGTAGGGTATTTAGAGATTTCCTCAACAAATTCGTAGTGGTCTTCGTAGACGATATCCTTATCTTCTCAAAAAGTGAAGAGGAACATGCTCAGCACTTAAGGGCAATCATGGAAACTTTGCGAGTCCATCAACTAAAAGCCAAATTCTCCAAATGCCACTTTTGGAGAGAAGAGGTGAGGTTCCTTGGGCACATAGTATCCAAACAAGGGTTAGCAGTGGACCCTGCTAAGGTAGTGGCGGTACAGGATTGGAAGACACCAAGGAATGCAACTGAGGTCCGAAGCTTTCTAGGACTAGCAGGTTTCTATCGAAAGTTTATAAGGGATTTTGCGAAAATCTCAGCTCCGCTCACGAAATTGACTAAGAAGAATCTAGTGTTCAATTGGGACTTGGATTGCGAGTTTGCTTTCCAACGACTGAAAAGGGCTCTTACAACAACCCCGGTTTTGACACTGCCAGATGGGAGCAAGATGTTCACTGTTTATACGGATGCATGTGGGACAGGGCTAGGCGCCGTCTTAATGCAAGAAGGAAGGGTAGTAGCTTATGGCGGGAGGCAGTTGAAAGTACACGAAAAGAACTACCCAACCCACGATCTTGAGTTAGCCGCCATCGTCTTTGCACTCAAGTCTTGGCGACACTATCTCCTAGGTGAGAAGTTCGAACTTTACACTAACCATAAATCGTTGAAATATCTTTTCTCGCAGAAGGATCTTAACTTGAGGCAACAAAGATGGATGGAGTTTCTTGCCTCGTACGATTTCGAAATCTCCTACACTCCGGGCAAAGGCAACGTAGTGGCAGACGCGTTGAGCCGAAAGAAATTGACCCTAAGCCCGTTGTTTGTTGAAAGACAAAGCCTAGGGTTTATAGCCAGCTTCGACTTTAGGCCTTCCTCCGATTTCGTACCAGGCTTGCTAGCATCTCTCGAAGTGCGCCCAATTTTAGTGGATTCAGTAGGGGCAGCACAACGCGAAGACCCTCAGCTTGTGGAAACAATTGATAGGCTAATTAGTGGTGAGACTTCAAGTCACCTCAATAGATACTCCATCGACGATAAGGGTTTGCTAAGGCGAGATGGAAGACTATGCGTCCCACAGACAAAAGATTTAATAAAGAAGGTTCTCGAGGAAGCACATCACTCCAAGATGACGATACACCCGGGCGGAGATAAAATGTCCAAAGATATAAAAAGGACTTTCTTCTGGAACGGCATGAAAAAGGACGTGGCAGAGTTCGTTTCTAAGTGCATGGTGTGCCAACAGGTTAAGGCGGAACAGAAAAAGCCTGGCGGACTGCTACATCCTTTGGAGGTCCCGCAGTGGAAGTGGGATAGCATCTCAATGGACTTCATCGATGGGCTGCCTAGGTCTAGGAGAGGCAACACTAGCATTTGGGTAATAGTGGATAGGCTTACTAAAAGCGCCCACTTTTTACCTGTCAAAAGTAAAAGAACTGCCTCATCCCTAGCATCACTTTACCTTAAGGAAATCGTGCGACTCCATGGAATACCATCTAGCATTGTTAGTGACCGAGACCCCATCTTCACCAGTGAGTTTTGGCGGAGTCTGCAAGAAGCAGTAGGAACGCAGTTATGCTTGAGCACAGCCTATCATCCCCAAACCGACGGCCAAACAGAGAGAGTGAACAGAGTTTTGGAAGACCTTTTAAGGCTATGCGTCCTTGACTTCGGAGGGACATGGGAAGACCACCTTCCTTTGGTGGAATTTGCCTACAACAACAGCTATCAAGCAACCATCGGAATGGCGCCCTTCGAAGCTTTATATGGAAGACCGTGCCGATCGCCCACTTGTTGGTGGGAGTCTACTGATAAGCTCATACTTGGACCAGATATGATCCGAGAGACTTCAGAGAAAGTAGACTTAATACGAAGAAGGATGAAGACGGCCCAAAACAGACAAAAGTCCTATGCCGACAAGAGAAGGACCGACCTTGAATTTGAGGTTGGAGACAGAGTTTTTCTCAAGGTATCACCGCTAAGGAACGTTGTTCGTTTTGGAACCACAGGAAAACTGGCACCAAGGTTCGTAGGGCCATTCCCTATCATCGAGAAAATTGGGAAAATGGCCTATAGATTAGAGCTACCCGAGAAGTTGGCCGGAGTCCACAACGTTTTTCACGTTTCACATCTCCGAAAATGACTACATGAGTCAGCAGAGGTGGTAGAGCCAAATATCCTCGAAGAGGCCGAAGTGGAACGCGAAGCAACCATAAGAAAAGTTCCAACCCGCATAATAGGAACGGAAGTGAAGAAGCTACGCAACCGCGAAGTCAAGCTCATCAAAGTTCAGTGGAGCGACGCCGAGGGAGACGCGACTTGGGAAACTGAAGCTAGAATCCGCACTGCCTACCCTTTTCTGTTCGAGGGTACATCCTTGATCTTTCCTTTTCCTTAAGTTGCGCTTTTATCTATCTTTTTAGGTATACTTCCTCGAACTTATCTTTTAGGTAGAAACCCTTTGGATGGAAACATGTAATTGAAACATGTTATGGATGATGGTTGCAAGTGGTTGCAAGTGATTGCTAGTGGTTGCTCGTGGTTGCATATACACACACAATCTAGGTTTTAGATCGGCTCAGTCACTTCATATTGCACATGCATATATGTTTGCATTCGTATATGGTTGAACTCTAATGTGTTGTCATGTGGATGTTGCATTTGTATTGAATGATTGTGCACTCATGTAGAATCATGAATAGGAAAATTTGCATACATAATGGATTCATGGCACTTACATAATTCGCATTAAGGAGGTCAACTGAATCAATAGACCGCCTGAATTTGCATTAGATAAGTACATGTACACACACACACTTCGCATATGATCATGAAGCATTAGAAGTCTTTTAAGGACAATGGATGCTCGTGTTTGATGGATGAGTAGATGGATGATTGGATGTTAGGATATACATTCCTCCTAACTTGAAGATTTCGGGGACGAAATCCTTTTAAGTGGGGGAGAATGTAACACCCCGTGAATTCTATAACTGTGAAACTCACAAATTAAAGTATAATTAATTTCAAATCAAAGAACTAAGGGAAACGGGATACGCCATTGCGTTCGTCTCAGAAAAATACGCGAAATAGAGTCCGAGTTTTCGAAAAACGGATATCGTATGAAGAAGTTATGGACGAACGAAGTTGGGCGAAAAACCGGAGAAGGGTCAAAATGCACTGGCGCACTTGGGAAGTGCGCCAGAACAAAAATGAACTGGCGCACCTGTGAAGTGCGCCAGTACATTTTTGACCTGGCGCACCTGCCAAGTGCGCCCAGGTCAAAAATGACCTGCTGGCCAGGTCTGGTCTAGCCCTGGCTGGCCAGGTCTGTGTTTGGCCGATTTTCAGAAGCTTGCTTTGTCATTAGGGCTAGGTGGCAGGCTCTAATTGGTCTCTCTTCCGAATGAATGGCTACGATCAATCCAAGCAACATCAATGGTCCTAATCATTTCATAAACCCTATAAAAATGACCCTAGACTCAACCCTAATCTATTCATTCAAAAATAAGAACAAAGCCGTCATGTTGCTGAGGAACGACTAAGAGTAGCCGCCAATTGGAGAGGGGATTAGGAGGCAAATTCTAAAGCATAAAGCAACCTAAACAAATCAAATCAACAAGGAATCGCGTCTCCAAATCCCTAAATTGGAGAATTCGCCACACCATTGTAAGTAGAGTATTATTTTGGTATGAACAAATAATTATGTTGGTTTGTATACTTGAATTGTGGCGATAAAGTAATTCATATTTGTGCGTTACTATGATTCATATCGATTTGGAACGTTGTATACGTTTGGATATTCTCGAATTATGTTATTCATTATGAAAAACTACATGTTTGCGGTAGTTTTATGCAAGTATACGTTTGGAATATTTGCAAATTATGTAATCCATGTTGAAGCTACATGTATGTAGTTGATTAATTGAAATTCATGCAAGTTTGGGGTTTTGCTACTATGCCATCATAATGTATATTTTTGTACATAAATCATTTTGTACGTAATTGGAACAAATTTGGGTTATTATAGTTCATATGAAACTATGTTGAAATTTTGGCATCATGGTCTATGTATTAAGACATGCTTTTGTACTAGGAACCCTATTTGCAAACTTATGAATATGACTAGGCTATGATTGATATTTTGCATAATTGAAATCCATATTGTTAACAAGAATTATATGATGACATATGTGGTACATAGCTAGGTTAGATTCAAAAATTCCTTTTGCAAGTTGCACGTCCAAAGTAAAAATCATGATTTCATGTTAGAAATATTTATGCCCTGTGAATAGATTTAAAATCATGATTAGTTTGAACTATACTTTTGTGTTAGTAACAAAAGTAAACACCTTTGTAAACATGTAGTAATCTTATGAACATGATTTGCTTATGTTTGACATTATGCCTGAATAAAAATATAGATTTATGTTGTAGTTAAGCCTATGTGTCGTTAATGATATTCTTAAACTTAACTACAAGTTTACATGGTTTGATTCATGTCACTTATGCTTTATGACCAAAGTATATGTTACTACTATGCAAGTACACCAGTTTCTATTTTGTAGTTCCAACGTCACATTGCAAGTTCATGCGTTCACATTCCCCTTTTTGTGTATGTAAACACGCTTTAAGCCTCCCCTTTCCGCATGGCTAAGTTGGGCTTAAAAAGGGCTAAGCCCAACATATATAAAATAAACGGACGTGTTAAACGGGGGAAAATAACGTTGGGTTAAATTAATTAATAAATGAAAACATAAAGTAGAAGGGCCCAAATTCAAGTATGGGTTGGGCCCATGATTGGTGTAACCTTTACACCATTAACTTAATAATGGGCCGCAAATATTTACATATAAGAAAATAAAGAAGAAAGACAAAATATGTAAATGTAGAACATACGATGTGTTTAACCCGAGGTTGGATTGAGTTGTGATGTAAACCTGCCCGGAACCGCCCGGCTGTCCAGTGGTCACAACAATACCTATCCAATGTGGGAGGTTAAACATGGAGCCCAATAAGGACCCGAGGTTAGACTGAGTTGTGGCGTAAGACTGCCCGGAACCAACCGGCAACAGGCAGCCACAACAGTACCTGTCTAATGTGAGAGGTCAAGGCTTTAATAAGACAATTAAGGCTGAGTCAGGATTGTTAGGATTAAGTGAACTAAAGACTTAATCAAAATGGAACATGCTAAACTAAAAGGACTGGTGGGGGTTAGGTTAGAAAATACTTAACCAACTTAGCATGTTGGCTAGAGATAGAAAACCTAGTAATGGGGGACCCTTTTCAGCAGTAACCCTAGAAGGTGTATCATGATACCCTGAAACTAGGCAGGGTGGGGCACGATTACTGGGCTGATTGTAAGAGGTCAAATCGACGGCGGTGGTGTAGCAGTGTAGGTTCTAACGGGGTGCGGGCGTGCACACACTCCGGCGCAGAAAAATAAGGCACTGGACACCAGTAGCATACCTGTGCATTCTAGGATTGTGTCGGGCCGCCACCATAGGACTTGATACACCCCATGGTGGGACCAACATAGGTAACTACAACATCGGGGGCCGTAAGACACATGTAACTATGCGAATAGGAGCCGATCATCATAGAATGGATCACATCACCCTGATTATGGGGCGCCAGTTGGAAACTAGTTTATATGGGTTCGGAGATTAACATGGGGTACGATAGCATATTCGACCCTAGATAACTTAACCAAGTTTATAGTGCTTTCCCACTTCTTGTTTATACTTATCATACCCAGTTCTTTATTCATAGACAGAATAGTACTAGACTTACTCAGGCTTTATGTCTGACTCTACTTTTCTTTCGTCTTCTTTTCTTCCGTTTCCCCCCCCCCCCCCCAGGTCCACAGGGAGGGAACACAGCAGCTTGACCGGCCTTAACATCCAGCTTGAAGAGGAAAAATGTATTGCTTGGACCCTTTCGTTTTGAACTATGGCTTTGGACAACCACTATGGGGCTTTTTCAGTTTATCTATGTTTTATTTATGCTTCTTTAAATAATGTAATCAAGACAGATTATGAAAGTGTTATGTTATGTTTTTGGAAAAGATGTAAGACAATTATGGTGATATTGTTGTAGCACGTATTTGCTTTTATGAAATAAAAGTTGTTGTTTTTCCGCTGTTTACAAATTTGTGTTCTTATATCTGTCTCGTATATCTGTGACTTATACTTATAAACCTCCACCAAAATTAGGGCATTCCCTTTGAGAGTGTCCCTAACGGAGGTGGGGTGTTTCAATTTCGGTCCTTTTTCTAAAATCTCTCCCTTTTTATTCTTAGCATGTCTGAGGATCTTAACCTTCCAGACGGTGTACCAATACCAGGATGGTTTAGGAGGTATTTGGAAGCTAGGGCCACCGCCGTAGGTCCAGCAAATGTTCCTCCTCCCCCAGCTGCACCCGTTCCTCCTCCCCTCCTCATGTTGATACTTTTGCAAAGATATGTAAGGACTTTCGGGCAATGGGCGGGAAACCTTTGCACAGGTCAGAGACGTTTGTTGAAGCTCGAAATTGGCTAAAGGAGGTGGAAGAATTGTTTGGAATCTTTGAGGTAGAAGATGGAAGAAAGGTCCAGTTAGCTGCCTGGTTAATGAAGGATGAGGCCTCATTTTGGTGGGAGGTCACTAATGGAGAGCGTCCAGTTGATACATGGCCGGATTTTAGGCGTAGGTTTGAGGCAAAATTTCTCTCACGAGCAGAAGAAAATCTATACATGGAAAGGTTCTTGGCATTGAAGCAAGGGGATCTGTCAGTAAAAGAGTACGTCAATAAGTTCAATCAGTTGGCTAGGTTTGGCTTAGACTTGGTGAACACACCTGAGAAGAAGGCTCTGAGATTTGTTAAAGGCTTGAATGAGCCGCTACACGGATTGGCTATGACCCACGTTCCCATAGGGGGCACTTTTGAAAAGTTGGTGGATATGGCCCTAATGCAAGAAGAGGACAAAGGAGCAAAGAAAGATGAAAAAGTTGAAGGGACATTGAAAAATGAGAAGGCGGGACCCAAGAAAGGACAGCAACAACAACAGCAGAAGAAAGGCAAGAAGGATGACAAGGGAAAGGATAAGAGGAAATGCCACTATTGTGGGAAAGAAGGTCACCTAGTCAAAGAATGTAAAAGGAGGAAGTTCAATTGCTTTAAGTGCGGAGAGGTCAAACACTTTTCCAAGGAATGCCCGAAGGCGCAGGGATCGCAACGGACTTCTGGAGGGAAGGCGAATGCTCTCGTGGCATATGGATAGGATAGAGATAGGAAAAATTTATGTAAAAGGTTTAATTTCCGTATGAAGTTAAGACTCTTTTTGATTCTGGCATTTTGACATTGTAATTGAGACTCTGCACTTTAATACTAGTCTTGTTTCTGATCCCGTTGTTGTTTCAAACCCCTTTGGTGGTTCGGCTCATTTATTGGTGATTTGTAAGGGGTTGAAATTATCTGTGTCAGGCGTCAAAAATTTGAATGTGATATTGGTGTGTTCAAGTTTATGGGCTATGGGTTGGTTCTAAATGGACTATCTTTCTAAGTAGAGGGTCGTTAAGTTTCTAACTTGTCATGGGAAGACCCCCAAAATTTCTTGTGACCCGCAAGGGTCTGTTATGCTTAGCTTTCTGAGAATCATTCTGTAATCTGATCTGTACCAGTAGTTTGTAAGTATCTGGATATTTCTGAGGGATAGGGGTTTCTACTCGAAGCATGAAGTTGATCTCCAGTTTTGACATTGTTTAATGGAGGTAATTTTTGGGTGTCAGTCTGATGTTGATTTCGGTCTTCGGGGCTGATACTTAGGGAATTGTTCTCTTAACCGATGTCAAATGGGAACATAGCTTTTGTTTTAGTTATATCATTTATTTATATGCCATCGACCAGATCTTCAACCTTTAGATAGGAAATCCATGGATGTAAACATGTGCTTGGGACATGTTATGTTTGATGGTTGCAAGTGGATGCAAGTGTTTGCTTGTGGTTGCTCATGGATGCATTTACACACACATTAGGCACTAGATCGGCTCAAATCACTTTCATATTGCTTATAAATGTATGTGCATATTTAGGTTAATGGATGAACAATGGTTGTGTTATCATATGGATGCTGCATTTTGATGAATGGTTGTGCACACATGTAGAAATAACATGTAATGTTAGGATTCCTTCACATACATAATGGACGCTTGACACTATCATGATTTGCATTAAGGAGGTCAACTGAATCAGTAGACCGCCTGATTTTGCATTACATAAGGAACATATACACACACTTTTTGCATATGTTCATACGACATTAGGAATTTTATAAGGACAATGGATGCTTGTATTTGATGGTTGAGTAGATGGTTGTTTGGATGTTAGGATATGTGTTCTCCTTAACTTGGAGATTTCGGGGGCGAAATCCTTTAAGGAGGGGAGAATGTAACACCCCGTAAATTTCAATGTTAATGTTCACAGATTAAAGAACACTTAATTGTAAATGTGAGAATTAAGGGAAACGGGTTGCGCCATTGTGTTCGTCTCGGAATTCTAGTTGAGAAAGAGTCCAAGTTTGTGTGAATTGGACTTCATCTGAAGAAGTTATGGCCACCGGAAGTTTCAGAAAATTTAAAACAGATTTCAAAAATTCAAATTTCAGAGCTAGAATGGGTCAGACGGGAAATTTCCCGCTAGGGCCAGGTCGACCATAGGGTCGACCTACCCTGACCAGGTCGACCATGGGGTCGACCTGCCCTCCTCCCCCCCCTCCCCCCCCCCCCCCCCCCCCCCCGCGGGCAGATTTGAGTGATGACCTGTTTATGACTGTATGCTCACTCATTAGGGTTTCTGATCTGCTCTGATTGGCTGGGATTAATTCTGGGTTGATCGGATGGCCTAAACTAATCCTAAACTCTATTAGAAGACATGTAGGCTTAAACCCTAAAATCAAAATAAAATTAGATTCATGGCCTCCATGCCGTCACCTAGCAACTCAGAATAGTCGCCACCAATTAGAGAGGAAGAAAGCAAATTAAAGACAACAATTCAATTCAAATCAAGCCTAAAACTACAACAACGAAATTGTCTACAACAAGGGAACGCTAATCAATTACAGAATTCAGATCCCAGAACTCAAGACCCCTTTTTCGGTGAGTTCTAGTCACTTTTAGGTTTAAATAAATAAAAGTGAATCGTGGTAGACTATGATTTGGGCATATGTTTTTTGTAGTTATGCAAGTTTATTGTTGTTGTGGATCATGAAATTATGCAAGTTTATTGTTGTAGTGAATCATGAAATTATGCAAGTTTATTGTTATTGTTGACCATGAAATTATGTAAGTTATTGTGAGATGAATTCATGAATCTATGCAAGTCGTTATCAGGAATCTATGCAAGTTGTTATCATGAATCTATGCAAGTCGTTATCAAGAAACTATGCAAGTTGTTATTATGAATCTATGCAAGTCGTTATCATGAATCTATGCAAATTGTTATGAGATCATGCAAGTCACCTATACAAATTATTATTCATGAACCTATGCAAGTTATTATTCATGAAACTATGCAAGTTGTTATGTTATGCAAGTTGTTAAACATGTTGTAAAACATGAATCTATGTGAGTTGTTAATTATGTTTTTAATTCATGAACCTATGCAAGTCACCTATGCAAGTTGTTATGTTGTGAATCCTGAACCTATGTTAGTGTTAATTATGTTGTTAATTCATGAACCTATGCAAGTCACCTATGTAAGTTGTTATGTTGTGAATCCTGAACCTATGTTAGTGTTAATTATGTTGTTAATTCATGAGCCTATGCAAGTTGTTATTTTGTTAATCCTGAACCTATGTTAGTGTTAATTATGTTGTTAATTCATGAACCTATGCAAGTTGTTATGTTGCAAAATCATGAATCTATGCAAGTTGTTAATTATGTAATGAATCATAATTATATGCAAAGTTATCATGTCATTTTCCTTAGTTGTCATGGTTATGCCAAAATTGTACTGAAAACAACCATCTTGTCATTCCCTTTATTTTATTGTTATGGCAAGGCTACCTTGTAGCCTCGATGACGCCAAAAATGCAAACGGTTACGCTAGTTAAGAAACAGGGAAAAAGGGGAATTTGTAATAGGCGTTGTGATTATGTAAATTAGACACATGATTCTAGTAGGGAAACATATAAATAATTACCTATTATGACATGGGTAAAATTGGGTAAAAATGGTATAATTTGAATATGACCATTTACTGAAAGGAAATTCAAATGGTTAATAAGATAGGTATTGACTCCTATAAAAGGGAAAGGATTAATTAATTAACTTAATTAATCAAAAGAGGAATGTTTAAGCATTTGAAGTCTGAAGATTCAATATTGAGAATTGGGATAAATGCCTTAAATGGCATAAAATAAATTTGTGATGAAATTAGTATGATTTTACATACCATAAATAGATGGACATAATTGAGTCTATTATGGCCATAGTTAAATTTGGAATTGGTTGATAATTTGAATAGGGAGATTAATTCAAATTGGGGAATAATTAATCTTGTGTAATTAATTGTCTAAGACACGAGGTTAGGCTCTTTTGTGGTGTAAGACTGCCCGGACCCGCCCGGTAGATCCAGCTGCCACAAATGCCAGTCTAATATGGGAGGTCTTAGGCATAAATTAAATGCGTGACAGTTGTAAAGACATGAGGTTAGGCTCTTTTGTGGTGTAAGAATGGCCGGACCTGCCCAGCAAATCCAGCTGCCACAAATGCCAGTCTAATGTGGGAGGTCTTTATAAGGTTAAGGTCCTAATGAATTAAGAAACACTTAACCAGATAAACATGTAGTGGGACATGAGGGGTTAAGTGGGTGCCTTGGGTGGCATGTGAAATACGATTAGGTGTCTTAATAATTAATTAATGCTGATTAAAGACTACCTAACCTAACTTAATACATATGGACTGCAATAGGCCCACAAACTTAACCATTAAATAAATAGGATTAAATCAGTGGGAGGGTTAAGTACAACTGAAGGGTAGGTGGGTAATATTAATACATATAGGCCCACAAACTTAACCGGATAAAAAGGGTTATGTAATTAAAGACACCTAATGGTAAACTTAACTGGGGCAAAATAGTAAAGTTATGTATTAAAGACACCCTTAGGGTTACGCATAACTAATGGGAATAGATAGATTTATGTATTAAAGACACCTATAGGTACGCATAACTGATAGGTAGAATAGGGGTTATGTATTAAAGACACCTATAGGTACGCATAACTGATTGAGGGCTATGTAATTAAAGACACCTTAGGGTATACATAGTCAGAAGAAAACCTAGTGGGGATACAAGACATAGGGGAGAACTTGTATCATGTTGTGTGGGACCGATTTCAATCAGTAACCCAGAGGGGTATCAAAGTAAAGAACTCTGTACTAGGCGGGGAAGGGGCACGCTTACTGATTGATTGTAAGAGATCCAAAACGAGACGGATGGTGTGGGCGACGCAAACCGACCGGGGACATGTGCGTGCATGGGCCGGGCAGAGGGGGACAAGACGACCGTGACACCAGTAGGTATAACTCTGCACACCTTAGGTTGCCACTTTAGGGAAGTGATACCCCCTAGTTGTGGGACCAGCACAGGGTATCTACAGAGTAGGGAGCCGATCGATTAGGGTAGTGGTTAGGGTACACCTGAACGTATGCCCTAAGTCGACCAATTTATAGTAGGAGGGTAGTGGGTACGACTAGTTGAGATAGGAGCAGGCGGCACCTACGACAGCAGCTAGGAATACATGAAACTACCCCCATCGTTATCATTAGCGAAAGGGATCATCCCATCTTGATTTGACTAGTAATAGTGCAGAGTAGTTAGTAGTGAAGCATGCATACACCTTACCTTATTTGTCCTGTCATACCTGTCATTTGTACCGTGAATCCTCTTATCCACTTTGTACGCCTGTCATGTTTACCTTTATTTATTTACTGGCTAAAAGTTACTGAGCTCACCAGACGTATGTCTGACCTAATCTGTTTCTCCTCTTTTCTTCCGTTCCCCCCCCCCCCCCCAGGTTCTCAGGGAGGGAACACCCAGGTTTAGTCAGAATTTGGATATCATCTTCTAGGAGCTACTTCTGAAGTATGGCTCGAGTCTCTGTCTCTTATATGGCTTGCTTTTTAATATCGGGAATGATGTTTTTCTTTTAAATACCTATGTACTCTGATGATTGAAGACAGAAGTGTTTTAATGGTTTTATGACTCATGGTACTATGTAACAAAGTATTTTGGTGATTTAATAAGGTTGTTTATATTCCGCTGCAAAAATTTTATATCTGTCTTGTGATATTCTGTGTCTGTTTACCAAAAATGCTCCACAAAAGTTAAGGCATTCCCTTTGTGAGTGACCTTAATGGAGGTGGGGTGTTACATACTTATTTCAAAATTCATTTGAAAACAATTTCTATATGAAACAACCTTTAAAATAAAAATAAAAATATATTATTTTAAACCATTTGCAAAACGATATTACAAAACCACTCGAAATTAAATTCTCAAATTCATATTTAATTTCTTATTTCATTACCAATAAATTTTCAATATTTCGTTATCAATTTATTTTCAATATTTAATTCTTAAACCTTCAATAACCAATAGTTTTAAATTATTGATTAATCGAGTAAGAAATGATGAAAATTTAATATTATCATCAACAAAATCAGAATTCATATATTTTTAAATAATTCTATTTATAAATAAAATATAATTCAAAACATATTATGTCAGTGAGTCGTGTTTAGGAATCCCTATCGATGCCTTGGCATCCCAAGTACTAACCAGAATTCATAAATACTCAACAGAACAAACCGACATAATCCAAAATCATTTTATATCGGAATTACAAGTACGCTCTCTTATGTACACTCAAACTCATTCTAGGGTATTACTACCCTATCTCTAATGAGCTAATCCCAAATAAAGCCATGGTTTTCGCTAAACCAAAGCTCTTATACCAAATGTAACACCCGCGATTTTTGACCGTTCAAATTGACACTGATCCTCAATTGTCAACTTAAACAAATCAAAAATACGGATAGTTATTGGGATTTATATAAGAAAAAGAAGAGAAGAAAAAAAAAACACAGAATCTCACAGCGGAAGGACAAAATATAATAATTAAATAACAGTTCATGAAGCTGTTAAAACATACAACTGATTTTATATTTCAACAATTATCAGAGTTAACTATAATAAACATACCAATATTTGCAGCGGAATAAATATTAATAAATATGTCTGTTGAGCTCCATCTTCATCTCCAAAATGGTATCTTCAATAACTGAAAACTCAGGCTGACCAGAGCATAAATGAAAAGACAAAAACACTTAGATCAAAACTATAATATTTTCATATTAGTCAAATAAATTTCATGTGATAATATGAGTGCGATAACTTAAGAGATGTTATGGGAGATTCCATCTCTTAAGGATTCGTCAAACTAGATACTACATAATATGATACGTTATTACAATAATGTCTACGGTTAAATATAAAATACTAGTATTTTTTGCCAGCTTTGCAGGGCATTAAAATTTATGTTATTAAAAAAATATTGTAATGAATAAATATTAAAAATAAAAGAAAAATAAAGTATTGTAATTAATATTAAATAGTTATATGTATGTCATTCTAAACAATGTATGAGTAGTTGTTGCTCAATATATGATTTGTTATTAAGTTTTAAATAGATTTTTTTCATGTATGAGAGGCATTCTAACTTTTAAAAAAAATCTAATTACAACATAAAAATAAACATCCATATTAGAAAAATACATTAATCAATAGTAGTTTTCAGAGCAAAATAAATATAAGATCATGAGTAGTTCTCATTCCAAACAAAATAAATATGAAAATTAAAGCAAAATAAATATAAGATCATGTGTAGAAGTATCTAAAATCTCCTGCCAATATCAAATCGATTATCCACATAAAATACTTAGAACCGGAAGAACGTAATATTGGGATATCACATTATTTAGATGTCTTTATAGGCAATAAAGTACAACAAAATTAACACATATCTTACAAACTATAAAAAACTTCTTCATACACCACATTATCAGTAATTGTTGTAGTTCCTCCTTCTTCTTTCTCAATTAAAATAACAAAACCAGCAGGAGATGTTACCCGACTGATAGCAACATACAATTGGCCATGACAAAATACAGGCTCTGGTAAATACAAACCTACACACTGTAGAGATTGACCGTGTGCTTTGTTGATTGTCATAGCAAAACAAAGATGCAATGGGAAATGAACTTGGACCAAGTCAAATGGTAAATTTGAATCACCTGGAGACATTTCAATTCTGGGTATCAAGTGTGTTGTGTGTGCGTGACTACCACTAATAATTTCACATACCACTGTGTGTTTTAAACACCTAACAACCAAGCGAGTACCATTACACAATCCAATAGCCTGGCTCAAATTGCGCAACAACATTACAACAACACCCTCTTTCAAACCATCTTACGGGGAGGAATACCAGAAACTTTAATGGAATTTAGATATTCAACAGGAAAAGAGGCACTTAGTAGATCATCATCACCAGCAAGACATTTAACTGAATCAGAACTCAAATATTTGAATGCCTCACCAGTTATCTTATTAAGAATCAGGTTGTTAACATGATCAACCACCTTATTTCTAGGAGTCAATATTGATCTTTCACTAAATACTCATCATTGGTGTATGATGCCTCCAAGTTTGGAAAAACAGTATTTATAAATTCATCAATGTTATTTGACTCTAATTGAATACAAAATTCTAGTGGAATATCAATTGAACAATCATTTTGAACCACAGGAACTTTACCCTCACCAATATCTAGTATCCATTTACTAAATGCTTCTACTTGACGTCTTTCACCATCATTTAGCCTCATGTTACGTATTAATTTAAAAATCCAACATATGGAACAAAGTTGAGATCTAAAAATACATGCGCTAACAATGTCACTTCTATTACCTTTATAAATTACAGGCAAAATCTGTCTGAAGTCACCCCCTAGCACCACAGTTATCCCACCAAAAGGTTTATCAAAATTTTCACTACTAACTGACTTCATAATATCACATAATGAACGGTCTATAGCTTCAAATGCGAACCTGTGTTGCATTCGAGCTTTATCTTAAATAATAAGTTGTGTTTGCCTAAGGAGTTCTGCAATATCAGAATTCATAGAGATTGAACATGTAGAAGAATCATCTAGCTTTATTGGGATTTTGAATCTCGAGTGCGCGGTTCTGCATCCCGGCAACAAAGTAGCAGCAATTCCGGATGAAGCCATAGGTAGAACAATTAGAGACTCTGATCTTAGGCGGGAAATTATAGTCCTCCAAAGAAAAGTCTTTCCACAACCTCCACTACCATACACAAAGAAGATACCTCCATTATGTTATAGAATTCATGACTGCATCGTAAACAAACTTTTGTTCAATATTTAACTTTGAAAACAAATCCTTGTGTTAATTTTACATTTGATTTGTGCCATAACTCCTTTCTTCTAAAATCAATCTGTTATTGAACTTATCCAAATAGAGGCTACATGGCATTGGAATAGTTGGAAAATCCTTTAGTGATTTACCATTTGTGTTCAATATTATCTCAATTTCTGTACAAAAAATATATTATGTTTTAGTTAAGATTGTAACATCAGGATACAATATTTTGAATAAGTAAATTATGTAAGAATGAAATGGTAACTCAATAAACAATATTAAAATTTAATAATGAAATATACATAATATATTGGATAAAACAAAACATACCAGCCAGAGCATAATTTTGTAATTGTTCATCCACTCAGCTTTAAATTAGGATTTCCAGTAAGCACCTTCTGTTTATGTAAGATATCATCTTCCATGCATTCCTAATGAGAAATAAACAACTTATAAACATCGGTCACCTGACAGTTTGTGATAATGGACAAATAGTGAGCGCAATTGCCGTGGGAGTGCAGTTGACTTATTTTCCGCAAAAGCCTCATGCCACTCATTATCATCATTCAATAAGCCTAGTGTATCACAACTTATTTTCCATTGATGATTTTGTAACTTGTTGTCCTTTATCTATGATGTTATATTAAACAATATATGTACTCAGTACCTATTTGATATATCAAAGCAAATTAAGATCTAAGTTTTGTAATATGATGATCAAAGTTGGTGACACTTTCACTTATTATTTCACTACGTGAAATGTAGCAAATTGAGATCTAAGTTTTGTAACATGATAATCAAAGTTGGTGACACTTTCATTTCTTATTTTACTACGTGAAAGGTCTCAAATTGAGATCTAAGTTCTGTAACTTGATGATCAAAGTTGATGAAACTTTCATTTCTTATTTTACTACGTGAAAGGTAGAAAATTGATCCTATAATGTCCATCTCCCACACTGTGCTGGACCTTAGGTGACATTTATATATTTTCTCTATTAATTATGTCTTGAATAGTATTAGGAATAATGTTCTGTCCAAGAGCTCTTCCACTTCATTTCTTACAAACTGATACATGAGTACGTAAATTAACAACTTTAAGTGAATATAAAGAACCAAAATCTATACAATATGATGTCATTATATATGGACCAAGTACCAGATACTGAATTTGCTTTTAATTTTGGTTGCCTTCCATGTTTTCCAATTCGAAATGGACCAGAACTTTCACCATTAAAGCAACAAATAAAATTTTGTATAAGTAATCTAGCAACTAGAATATAACTTCAAAACCACTTTTGAAGTTCAAAATTTTATGTTGTACTGCGAAACAAATAATAATATAACAATACAAATTTATTCAGTACATACACAGACATATTTATACACATTTTTCAATACTTATAACAAATTTGACGACGGAAATAAGAAAACAAACATGTATAATAATTATTTTCTTCAACTTCAGCAGTATATTGTTTTTCAACCACAGATGATTGCAAGTTGGTCGAATATACCTTCATAATAGCAGCAGGAACGTTTTCAATTTGTTTAATCTCTATTCTTGGGTTTCTTTCTTGTTGATAAGTATGAGATTCATGGGCTGTAATATTTGGTTGTGCTTCAAAAGATGCATTTTGACATCTTTCCCTTCTTTGTCGATATGTTTCACGATGCCAAGCTAGGTAACTTTCTCTTGTTCTTGACTCATACTTCTTCTTCTTTATCTATCCCTCTTACGGCCCATTTCTCTTTGTTCATCATTTAAAATGTTAGAACTTCTATTTTGTCTCCTTTGATTATTCTCTTTGGTGCATTGCCATCTGAAAAATAAATATCGTTTGATTATTAATATTATATTATAACTACAAATCATTTTACTACAATAATAGCCATGTTAAGCAATAAATAAGCAAGCAATAGATCACCATAGTCCAGTGTGGGTTCTATCATACTTGGTACAAATGTCCACCGATGTTAGACCAAAATCTGGGCCTAACACCCAAATGTAGATCACAGATCACAGAATGTAGAAAATGATAAAATAAGAGGAGACACATGAGGTTTTTATAGTGGTTCGGCTGTAGATGTAGCCAACGTCCACTTTATAATCTTATCGTTATACTGACAGATTACAAGAATCAATTACATACAAACACACATTCCATGTGTTTTATTGAGGTTATAAGAGGAGAATTTAGATGTATGAAGGAGCAAAGTCCTTGCACTTCAGTAATGGAGGAAGCCATGAAGAAGTATGGCCAAAAGATCCTTGAAAATGCCTTCAAATGGTAGACACATGGCACGCATCCCAAAAATCTCGAAAAGAGGTGAAAAACGTCCAGAAATCATCTCCAACTCGTCATATGACATGTGTAATCAGATCCATGCAAGTTGGAGTGAAAATAGCCTTTAGAATAGGTCAAAATCATGTGTAGCAGCAGGCAATTCATAGTCCCTATGTGCTCCACGATCGGGTCGTGGTCACCATGACCCCTAGGAGTCGACTCCTAGGATCGAATCGTGACCTAGGAGGACGACCCCTAAGATCTGGACGTGACCTAAGGGGGAGACTCCTAGGATCGGATCGTGACCTAGGAGGGCGATCCCTAGGATCGGATCGTGACCTAGGAGGGCGACTCCTAGTGGGAGAACCAGTCTAGAAGGGTGAGAAATGATACAAATTCCAAGCTAGCAATGCTCCGCCACTTAATTCAGAAAATTTCCAAATTACACCAGTTTACAAAAATGGGCATATCTTTCAAACCGTAAGTACGATTAAGCCAAACCTAAGCTCAAACTGAAGCTAATTCAAAGATTTACAAAATTTATAGAGCTCAACTTTGTAATCACTGTTTTTGGGCCTAGAAAAGGTCATCTGGTAGGAGTTCTGGGCCTTTCTTTGTTCGTGATGCGACTTTGACCAAATCGTTGCCTATCTTCTTATGTTGTTCTCCATATCCGAGCGCGATGCTATCCAGATATTTATTGTGATAACTTTTACCAAAAAGTTTGTCAACATGTTTGGCCCTCAAAACATATTTTTCTGGTTGAAGGAAGATGTGTTCTGGATAATCTGAGAGATCCATACTCCATAATGCGACGATCACGCCGGATTGTATTAAGGCCAGAAAACCGACGATCACACGGGATCGTATTAAGGCCAGAGAAATCCAAGAATATCAGGAGTTTGTACCTGCAAGAAGATAAAAAAATGCAAGAATATTTCCTAGATGGCTTTACCGTAGTAAACCATCCGAGGAGATGTTAGAGGGGTTCCAAGACGGCCTTACCGGAGTAAGACGACCAAGGAAATGCCATGAAAGTTCCAAGACGGCCTTACCGGAGTTAGACGACCAAGGAAAAGCACATGAAGTTCCAAGATAGCCTTACCAGGGTAAGACGACCAAGGAAAAGCACATGAGAGTTGGTTTGTACTGGACGGATCCAGTTTGGAGTCGGAGCTCAATGTTTATACTGGACAGATCCAGTTAGGAGCCGGAGCTCAATAATGATCATTATTGATTCGTGAAAGCAAAGTGGCAGCTATTCTAACCTCGAACACGGCTGGAGACTACAGGTCGGTTCCGTGCGTGTGGGCCGATGTTGCCGCTTATTACATGCGTTGAAAACAAAGAGGGGCGAGAGGTCGCCTAAAAACCTAAAAACATGAACTACGAACCGGAGTCCAACAAACTGAAGGGATCCGCTGAGTGGGATCAGTTGATAATAATCCTGTAATTGCTCGTTCCAGGATCATTCCCTCTCCGGGGAGTCGGTGGTGGCAGCGCAGGGGCAGATGCAGGCGTTGTTGGTTGAATGATGTACTCGGATAGTTCTCCTCGCCTAACCCGATCCTCGATAAGGTCTCGCAAATGTCTGCAGTCATCAGTGTTATGAACGTCCATGTCATTAAATATACAGTGTCTGCCAGAATTGTGTTGTGCTAGTGTTGGCTCCCTCTTGGGAGGCCTTGGATATGAGGCAGCACCTCCTGTATCTACGTAGATATTTCTCAGGGTGTCGTTTAGTTCAGTGTATTTGTCGTATCTTGACCCTCTCCGGGGTGGAGCATTACGATCATTCATTGCATTGGCCGCTCCTTTGCCTTTTCCAGAATCAGATGGTTCCCCATCTTTGAGCATGTTGACTTCGAGGGTTTTCTTCTTGGAAGTTGCATCCTCTTCCGGCAGAAATCTATCTGCTTCAAGGTAGAATTCGCTGAGATTTTGCGGTGGATCTCTGTACAAAGACTTTTTGAACTCCGAGTTATCTAGAATGCCGGATACTGCTGCCATCAGTACCATCGATGGTTCGGGGCGATCAACTGATGCTGCTGTGACGTTGAATCTTTCTAGGAATGAACGCAGAGTTTCTCTAGGCCTCTGCTTGATTGTGGTGAGGAACATGACATTCTTGGGTCGTGCGATGTGGACCCGAAATTGTTCAAGGAAGCGTGCGACCAACATGTTCCAACTGTTGATCGATTCCATTTCTAGCTGTCGAATCCACAAGGCTGCTAGTCAGTCAGAAAGAGGGGAAAACACTTTGTCATGACATTTTCCGATGCCGATTAAACTTCCATATGACGTTTCTAGCGCATCAGATGCATGGTAGGATCGATCCTGCCGTTATAGGGCTCCAGTTGTGGAAGTTTGAAATCTGGGGGATTGCGAGAATTCTTGATTTCTTGTGTGAACGGGTTGTGATTGACGCCATCCACATCGTTCTGATAAGTGCGGCCTCTTGAGAGGCGTTGAATCAGATTTGCGAGTCGATCTCCTTCAAAAAGCTGTTGCAAACTACCAAGATCGGAGCTGGTGCCCCTAGCGTTGAGTGCAGGAGAGAACGGAGGCTGCTGGTGAGCTGTTGCCTGCGGATCACAGCTCGCGGATCACGGATCGAGGGTGGCGACCCGATCCAGTTCGATGGGATCGATTCGCAAGGCAGGTTGGTGAAGGCTGGATCGTGGTTCGTGGGGAGCAAACTGAGGAGGGGCGATCCGACCCGGTGCTGGAGGTCTGTCACGAGCCGATCCCTGTTGTAGTTGGGTGAGAGTTTGCGCTCCGGTGTCCATCCGATCTGGAGCTGAAGTTGGTCGCTGTGCATTTCCAATAACGAAGGGATTGCCCCCAAGTCCAGATGATGCGTGAGCCGCTTCAATGGCTTCATTTCCAGTGACTGGAGCGTTGCTCGGCCTTCCATCCATCCGAGCAAAGAATTGGTTGATCATTTCCTGTTGTTTCTAGAGGAGATCATTCTATCGTGCCATCTGATCTCTCAGTTCAGTGAGAACTCCATCCATCTCATCTCCGGTCAAGTATGCAGAATTATCTCCATGAGAGGAAGCTTCCTGGCTTGCCTCATTCCTTGTGTCTTCAGCGCCAGCATCATCGGCAAGAGCAGAAGTTCCAGTCTTCTTCCTTTTATTCGCCATTGAGTCTCCTTTCAAGATAGAAATTGAGGTTGTCATGCGCTCCCTTCCTGGCATGCCAAAATGTTAGACCAAAATCTGGGCCTAACACCCAAATGTAGATCACAGATCACAGAATGTAGAAAATGATAAAATAAGAGAAGACACACGAGGTTTTTATAGTGGTTCGGCTGTAGATGTTGCCTACGTCCACTTTATAATCTTATCGTTATACTGATAGATTACAAGAATCAGTTACATATAGACACATAATCCGTGTGTTTTTTGAGGTTACAAGAGGAGAATTTAGATGTATGAAGGAGCAAAGTCCTTGCACTTCAGTAATGGAGGAAGCCGTGAAGAAGTATGGCCAAAAGATCCTTGAAAATGCCATCAAATGGTGTATTTATAGCTATAGGAGAACTTCTGGGAAGACTGGTTCGCGAGACACATGGCACGCATCCCAAAAATCTCGAAAAGTGGTGAAAAACATCCAGAAATCATCTCCAACTCGTCATATGACATGTGTATTCAGATCCATGCAAGTTGGAGTGAAAATAGCCTTTAGAATAGGTCAAAAGCATGTCTAGCAGTAGGCGGTTCGTGGTCCCTATGTGCTCCACGATCGGGTCGTGGTCACCATGACCCCTAGGAGGGCGACTCCTAGGATCGGATCGTGACCTAGGAGGGCGACCCCTAGGATCGGATCGTGACCTAGGAGGGTGACTCCTTGGGGGCAAACTGGTCTACAAGGGTGAAAAATGATACAAATTCCAAGCTAGCAATGCTCCATCACTTAATCCAGGAAATTTCCAGATTACACCAGTTTACGGACACGGGCATATCTTTCAAACCGTAAGTCCGATTAAGCCAAACCAAAGATCAAACAAAAGCTAATTCAGAGATCTACAAGAGTTATAGAGCTCAACTTTGTAATTGCTGTTTTCGGGCCCAGAAAAGGTCATCTGGTAGGAGTTTCGGGCCTTTCTTCGTTCGTGATGCGACTTTGACCAAATAGCTACCTCTCTTCTGATGTTGTTCTCCATATCCAAGTGCGATGCTATCCAAATATTTAGTGTGACAGCTTTTAACAAAAAGTGTGTCAACAACCGATTATATTCAAACACCCTTAAAGTCAAGTTGGTACTATGTTCGTATCTCAGGGGGAGCTGAAAAGAAAAGAAAAGGAAAAACTACAAATGCATCCTGTTTACTCAAAATCCATAAACTAAATTCAAGATTAGTAATTAAATCCATAAATTAAATCAATAAGCTGATAAGGCATAATAAGGAAAAAGTGATTAATTAAATAACTATCTGTATCTATCAATGCATTTAATTTTTATTTCCTCCTAAAAGGCAAATAATAGGACACATCAAGATAGCATGAAAGTTGGCAAAATCATTGAAGAAAAGATATAGTTTATTATTATTCCCAAAAAGGATTATGTAACAAAATCAATGTATAAAACAACCACATTTAAAATTGAGTTTTAAAAGTTGAAGTACAGGGAAAATGGAGTAAGAATGCAACAATTATAATAGAACATTTTCAAATTTCTTTTAAGGAAAGAAACAGAAGATACCCAAATCAAATTTGAGTAAAGAAATAGAAGGTACACGCTAAAACTATTTGCCTTAAAATCTCTTACAATTAGCCTTTTCAAAGTACAAAAAAATTATGCATGTGTTAGGGTATTTTATCATTACATTTTAGGCAGTATAATTAATAACCATATAAAAGCCACTGTAATATTTAAAAATAATATCAATGACACAACATTAAACACTTGGGAATCTCAAGCTACAAATCTTGTAGTGGTGAGTAGTGACCTTTGTTTTTGTATCCAACATAATAAAATTAGGTAGATGTTCACACATCGGTTTGAAAACAACAAATATTCAATAAATACGGAATTAAAAAAAGTGTCTGCCATCAATCATCAAAATACACAAATAGTTAAAGCATTATCCCAATATAAAATAGGAAAAATAAAAAGTTCTCTTACAAAAAAGTCACATGTTTGGCATTTAATTTTATAATTAAAGCATGACTAAAACAAAGTAAAACAAAGATACTTGAATTTAGAAACAGAAAATCTTGAGATCTCCATTATTAGGATTGCAAAATTGGACAGAAATGAAGCAGTTGAGTGGAATATCTTCACGTCAGAATGCAAGTAAATAGTTAGTAGGAACAGAACAACTTAGCAACATTAGCCAATAGTCTAAGCTCCGTTTGCATCTGATATTCTTTAACTTACCGTAAACAAACTACCACAAATCCAAACTCTGCGATCTATTTGTTGCCTTCATCTAAATTTTCCAAGTGATTTCAGGCCAAGAAGCTTAGAGTAGCAGTGTTATCAGATGCTGCAGGCAAAAAAAAAATGAAAGAGCAACGATCATGTTGTAAGTCTTAGTAGATCCAAAAATATCAGATATTCAACAATGAAGATAGAAACAAAATTTGCATTGTCTTTCAACCTTAAAAATGACCCACAAAAGAAAACTGGGACATTTATTTTCTGTAGTAGATCTAATCCAGTCATTGAAGAAAGAAATAGTTAGAAGAGAAAATTAATTTAAATTTATTATCTAAGAAAGCATCAAATTGGGTATTTAATAATTAACAAAATAAGTAAAAGGGTTGGATTACCTCATCACGCTGTTCAAGGATAAAATCCTTGATAATGTTTGTTTTATTTATGCACTGGCTGATGGCGATTACAGTTTTGAATCTTAAAAAGGATTTAATGTGCCTAGATAATCTTAGCAGACGTGATGAATATTCATAAAGAATTAAAAAGGAAGACAATCACAAAATAAATAAGAGATCTGTATAATTAAGTCATTAAAATGTTAAAAGTATGCAACATGAATAATAGTTAATTGCAATTTACAACATCAGTGAATGAAATATAACATTTACATATATAAAACAACCACATTTAAATTTGAGTTTCAAAAGTTGAAGTACAGGAAAAAATGGAGTAAGAATGCAAAAATTGTCAATTAAATTTCCAAATTTCTTTTAAGGGAAGAAACAGAAGATAACCAAATTACATTTAAGTAAAGAAATAGAAGGTACTCGCTAAAACTATGTGCCTTAAAATCTCTTACAATTAGCCTTTTCAAAAAGCATAAAAATTATGCATGTTAGGGTATTTTATCATTACATTTTAGGCAATAGTTCACTAAAATCAGACAATACATTTATCATACATAATATTATGTGTGTGTGTGTGTATATATATATATATATATATATATATATATATATATGCGTGTGTGTGTAATACAATGATATATTTATGCATATATATATATATATATATATATATATATATATTTATATGTGTGTGCATGTGTGTGCGTAATACAATGATGGTACACAATATGAACATCTACATGTTGGTCCACTAATATAACATGAATAATATATTTAATAGCGAGAGAATTTAGAAACGTAGAAAGTTTTATCATACATAAAATTTAATTGACAATTATCATACATAAAATTATCACTAAATTATCATACATATATTACCACTAAATTATCATACATAAAATTATCACTAAATTGACTATTTATTACTAAATTATCATACATAAAATTTAATTGATAATTTAGAAAGGTTAATTGACAATTTAATAGGGAGAGAATTAGGAAAGGCTAATTGACAATTTAGAAACGTAGAAAGGATAACGTAAGTAACGTATATATGATAAAATTTGAAACTAATATGATTTAATAAAATAAATAGATTAACGGACATTTCATGGCTCATATAAATCGATCGTTAATCAATTAGTCAATTTAACTAAAGGGAAGGAAATGTAAAGTTTTCTATCTCCAATTATTAATATCATTTGCCATCCTTGTCAGTTTGAAATAAGTTAAGTGAAGAAAACGAAAATTTTCATTCCTTAAATTTATATACGCATTAAACTATAATAAAAAATTTTTTGTGAAACTATATTAAAATTTTTTAATTAAACTATAATAAAAATTTATTTGTGAAACTAAATAAAATATGCTTTTATTTAAATGAAACTTAGAAAAGTTCTAAATGAATCTAGATTAATTAATAATTATATCGATATATGTTATGTTATTTTAATTTGTTTAGGATAACGTAAGTAACGTATATAAGATAAAATTTGAAACTAATATGATTTAATCAAATAAATAGATTAACGGTTAAATAATTTGAATCATTATATCAAACCTTTTAGACTTTTTTGTTGAATATTTATTTATGTATTTAATATTTGCTTGTGCTTGATTAGTTAGAATAATTATTCCTAATTTGTAACAATACACGTATTTTTTTAATATATTGTCATTCGTATATAGTTTCAAACAATTTAAAAAATTACAATAAAATAATATTTTTAATCAATTTTATAGCATTACAAAGTTGGAATAATTAAAGATTAGTAGGAATAATTCAAGGTCAGACCAAAGGTTAGAATAATTAAATGACCTAGAGAAATATGGGCAATTTGGGTATTTTACGGTCGGACCAATTAGTAATCATTAAAGATTAGTGGGAATTATGATATAAACAGATTAAAATAGCATAAGCAGGATTACATTTTTACCCTTACACCATTTACAATACCGTAGTCTATACAGATACCGTAAAGTCCACAGTACGTAGTGGCTATCAGAGGGCACTCCATAGGTATGGTACAAATCAAAGTCGTAGGGGGCTCGATCAGGATAAATATGACAAGGCATCGAGGCAATACCTATCGGTAGGATTCTACCGGAATGCGGACCCAGGCCGGTGGAAACGCATAGCCGCGACTACCGCCCACCCTAGACAATACTCCCAAAATCAAAGGCGCCAATCAATCACAAAGTAATATATATGATATGGAAGAAACATGTCTGCTAAGAGGAGCCAGTTCACACTAACCTATGTATGGCTCCTGTTTTAGTCATTTTAATTATAACCTGAAGGTCAAGGCTATCATCATCGTTCTCTTTCTTCAAATCATGTAATCGCCTCCAAATCCATCCTACTTTATTCTGGAACACCACCTCGTACACAGCTATTAAAGTGGTTTTCGGTATTGGCAGAGAGTACGACAATATATGATCCCAGTCTCTTTAACAACCAATTGTTTACATTTTTCACACCGGTCAGTTCTTTTACATTTCACAAGGGTTCGTAGTTTATCAAAATATCATATTTTCATAAAATCATTTCAATATTTGGGAGAGAATATTATTCATCGTAAAATTTACATATAAACATATTTAAAATCTTGAAACAATTCCCACTTTAAAATAATTTGAATATTAAAATAGTTAAAAATATATTTGAAATAGTTTAGAAATATAATTGAAATAGTTCGAAAAATAATAGTTTGTATTTAAAATAGAATAACCAAGTTTTGTGAAATCTATGGTTAAAATAATAAATTAGTTCATAAAATAAATAGTAAATTATTAAAATGGTTTATTTAAAATAATTAATAAAATAAACTAATTGTAAGGTAAATTAGTTTATAAAGAAAATAATTATTATAAAATAGTTTATAAAATAAATAGTTAATTTTTAAAATGGTTTATTTAAAATAAGTAATAAAATAAAATAGTTACAAGGTAAATAGTTTATAAAGGAAATAATTAATATAAAATAGTTTCTAATGTTTTAAAATACGATAGTCAGAATTAGAATCGTTTCTTCAAAATTTAACCAAAACTGGAATCATATTTCAGTTTCAAATCAATCGACTAAATTTCGGTATCTTAATTCAAAAGGATTTGACTTCCCATTTATCTTTCAATTCAGTTCAACAGTTAGATTTCAAATAATTCGATTTTATAATTTGATTCAAATAATTGAGTTTCAATTATAATTCTCACTTTGAATTTCCGCTTGTAAAAATCTCGAGTTCACAGTTCAATTATTAATATAAATCAAGTTAATTTAAAGTAAATATCAAAGATTCAATTTCGATAAAATTATATTTTATATTCAATTCAGTTTCAACTTCAGTTATTCACATTTACGAATTCCTTAAATATGAAAATTTTAATTTCAAGGCTTAAGGTTCAAATTTAAAGAAAATAGATTAATAATATCATTTATTTGTCTTTAAAACAAAATTTCAAAATTCAAGGTTAAAAACAATTTTTATTTAACCAACCGGTGTCCGTATATAATTTCCTATCCTATGGCCAAGAAATACTTAAAAATTAATTTTAGTATTTTGGGAAGGATATATATCCTTTCAATCCAAATCAGGGTCATAGGTTTTTATCATTTCAACCTACGTTCTTAATTCATTTTAATGATTAATCCCTGGTTTATTTGATGCCCGTAACATATAGGGTGATGGTTGGGATTAATCAACAAACATCAATAACATACATAAACAATGTCGATAACAAGATGGATTGCATATTAACACATTAAATAAATAAATTCAAGGCATACATCAAAATTAACACATCTAAATAGTTCAATAATATCAGTTACTAGTCATCGGGTATGAGGTTCTTTTTTTTAACTAGAAATTAATCCATAACAGTACAATTTATATAACAGTTAAATTAAATTACACAGTCTATGAAGATTTAACATAAATATGCAATTTAAACAATCAAACAGCAAACAATACAATCATATCATGACATGAATTTAATTTAACTAACAATCAAATATTTTAGTTAGATTTGAGTGGGTTTAATCACTCACCTTGATTTCAAACGAGATTGAAATCTAAATCTTAGCTCAAAAATCAACCATCTTAGAATCAGTTCAAATTGTGTCATCGCGAAGAGCTCGTCGATACGATTCTAATGCAGCAAACCACGTGTCAATTGGAGCTTGCATGAAAAAGTTATTGATGTTTAAATATTTGAACATTTAAATTAAAGCAAATTAAACCCACCCATACCCTTCGGTCCACGTCAGCGCACTAATTCCCTGTGCTTCCTTTCTCTTCCGCGTTCATTCACTTCCAGGAAAGTTTCACGAACCCAAAACCACCACTTTGACCATGAACTGCACACGCCTGGGACCTCCATTCACCTCGCCGAGACCATCGTCGTGGCCTCCTCCGCCTGCCATGCCATCTAGCCTCAACCGACCATCTCCAGTCCCTGATCCAGATACACCAACCAAGCCCAAAACCGCTCAAGAACGACCAAATTTCTAGACTCTATGACGCAAATCAGTGTAGTCCATCGTACAGATCTGTAGATCGCATTGAGCTCTTCGATAAGGGTTTCGATTTTATTTAACGAATTGAGATAGATTGAGGGGGGAGGAGGAATTTCGTCCATTGAATAGATTTTTTTGGTGGCTGGACAAATTTTAAGGTTAGGGCAATATTAAATTATTATCTTCAGTGTTTAACTTGTTTATATAGTTCAGTGTCGATCCGGGCTCCATTTGGGCCGAACAAACAGTAAACTATATGTTTTAACGCATTCTAAACGCAATGGAATAGGTTAAGAAGCCCAATTCCACTGTCTACAACATGTACCCTTTTAACAGCGTATTATTTCATTTAAACTATGTACAAATTATAATCACTAAAAATCAATCAAGTTTATTTACTTAATATTAAATTAAACAGTTTAAACCTCTAATCAGATAAAAAATAGAATCCAAATAAATTATTTTTTATAAGAATTTAAATGTTGATTTTCAATAATAATTTACACAAATCAAAATATTTAAATATTAAGTTCAACTCATTATAAATCAACATAAACTAAATAAAAAATTCAATATTTAAAAATAATTTTGTTCACAAACATGTTAAATTTAATATTTTAAATTGTCGGAAAAAACTTGGGATGTTACATGTAGGTAGAAGATCAAGAACTGAAAGGGCCACCAACAAATGTGTTGATCCGTGCAAATTATTGTAGTCAAAGGTATGAAATAATTAGTGCATTTTATTGGATAAACAATAGAAAATAACTTCAACTTTTTATATACATGAAGTCAATAAATTTAATGTATCATTTAATATCCTTTCAATGCAAAAGACTAATAAACATACATTGTAACACCCTAAATTTTCTGTGACTATTAAAAGAACAAATTAAATAATACTTAATTGTTAAAGTGAGAATTAAGGGAAATGGGTTATGCCATCGCGTTCGTCTCGAAATTCTGCTTGGAATAGAGTCCAAGTTTTCGTAAATCGGACTTCGTACGAGGAAGTTATGGCCCTCGGAAGTTTCAGAAATTTAAATAAATTAAAAACCGTTCAGAATGAAATTCAAAATTCAAATTCAAACAGAGAAGCGGTCTGGGCGGGATTTTTCCCGCCCCAGGCCAGGTCGACCGGGGTTCGACCGGGGGTCGACCTCACCTATACAGGTCGACCAAGGGGTCGACCTACCCCCTCGGGCAGATCTGGACTGTGATAATTCTGACTTGTTGCTGAGTCCTTTCTGACCTATTGCTGAGTCACTAGGGCATAGGTGGCAATTCTGATAACTTTATCTAGACTGAATGGTTCTGATTTGGTCCTATGATAATCTAACGGCTTATATTGATTTAGACTTCTATAAAAGCACGCATAGACCCAAGCTCTAAACCTAAACTAAATTAGTCTCTTAGCCTCCATGCTGCTGCTGGAATAGTTCTTCTTCTTCTTAAAGCTAAGGAATTGCATGTTAGGAATCTAATACAAACGACGAACGAATTATTCTCTTCTCTAATCTGTCTTAGTGAGTACAATTTCTTTCACAAAATAATTAGTAAATTAATTATGATGAGTTATAATTGGGATTATGAGAACATGTCTGTTGAATCATGTGATGTTACTTAACTTTGTTATCGTCTGTTGGTGAACATATGACAGTTTTGTTAACTTATGTTGGAAGACCTATTTCATATGTCCAATCACATATGTTTAACTTGATTCATTTTATGACATCAGTTTATATGCAAGTTTGGGATGTAAATCATATGCTAGTTTGTATGTGAATCTTATGCAAGTCTGTTTTTACATATGCTAGTTTGTATGTGAATCTTATGCAAGTCTGTTTTTACACATGCTAGTTTGTATGTAAATCTTATGCAAGTCTGTATGTGAATTATACACAAGTTTATATGTGAATCAAGTATAAACATAGGCTAGTTTAAATGAAAAACATGTGATATTAGTTTACATGTTTAAAGTCATATGCAAGTT
The DNA here is from genome assembly GCA_030737875.1 of Allium sativum. NCBI lineage: Eukaryota > Viridiplantae > Streptophyta > Magnoliopsida > Asparagales > Amaryllidaceae > Allium > Allium sativum. The sequence goes on along the minus strand of CM060910.1, from coordinate 889,997,619 downwards.
TGTAGGAATCCATATGTAAGTTTAGGTGAAAACTATATTCACATATGCAAGTTTAGGTGAAACCCATATTCACATATGCAAGTTCACAATTTCATGTTTAGATCGATATTTAGATCCATGGTAGTTTATGCAAATTTATGTTTTATATGTTCATTGCCTATGCAAGTTATTGGCTATGCAAACTTATGTTATAATTCTTATTTACAAGTTAGATCTATTTTATGTGTTATGCAAGTTGTGATGTTTATTTTCTTTTTATGAGTTAGACTATTTACGAGTCTAGCATATTTCATATTAAACGTATGAATGACGTGGGGACGATGGGAAAATATAAAATATACATATTGTGTATTGGCTTAAAATGGCTTTAAAGGCATATAATTAATTTGAGACACTAATTGGTATAATTTATATACCTTAAAAGTATGGACATAATTTAGGTGACAATTATGGACATAGACTAATTTGGAGATTATTGACAATTTGAATAGGGATAATTAATTCATATTGGGGTGAAAAACTATGTGTAATGATAAACGCCCAAGACACGAGGTTAGACTCGTTTGTGGTATAAGACTGCCCGAACCCGCCCGGTAAATCCAGCAACCACAAATAATAGTCTAATGTGAGAGGTCAAAGGCATAAATTAAATGCGTAATAAATGCCTAAAACACGAGGTTAGACTCTTTTGTGGTATAAGACAGCCCGGACCCGCCCAGCACATCAAGCAACCGCAAGCGGCAATTTAAAGTGAGAGGTCGTAGGTATAACTAAAAGATGCTTAAACATGAGGTTAAGTCTGGATTGTGATGGAAGTCTGCCTGAAACAGCCCGGCATATCCAGCGGCCACAAGCAATCTACTTAATGTGGGAGGTTTGTGCATTAATAATTAATTAATGCGGATCAAAGACGTATATGAATGACAAACCAAAGTTTGGTTGAGTTGAGTAATTCTCTGAGTACCAATCTTATGTTGATTTTCGGTCTTCAGGGTTGACACTAAGGGAGTTATTCTCTTAACCAATTTATTTGTGAACTAAGATGTACTTAATCATAAATTAAGTAAAACATGTCATACGATATATATATATATATATATATATATGATACATAAAACATGATAAGTGGATAGGGTTAAGACTAGCTTAACAAAATAATATATTAATTTGATAAGTGGGTAGGGTTAAGACTAGCTTAACTAATAATATATTAATTAGATAAGTGGGTAAGGTTAAGGCCAGCTTAACCAATAATATATATTAATCTGATAAGTGGATAGGGTTAAGACAAACTTAACTAATAATACATATTGATCTGATAAATGGATAGGGATAAGACCAACTTAACCAATAATATATGAGTGGATAAGGTTGAGACCAACTTAACCAATAATATATAAGTGGATAGGTAAACACCAGCTTAACCAGATATATATATATATATATATATATATATATATATATATATATATATATAGGTTGATCTGATAAGCGGATAGGGTTAAGGCAAGCTTAACCAATAACACATGTTGATTTGATAAGTGGTAACATGGGTGACATGTGGGATATAATTATAAACACTTAACCAAATTGAAATGTGTAAGAAGACATGAATAAGAGGGGGTTCAATGGGAAATCCTAGTGGGGACCGAGCATAGGTGGAAAGCATGTGTCAAGTGTGGGGACCCTTTTCAACCAATAACTCATTTAGTATCTAAGTGAGCTCGATCCAGATCGAGGACAGGACACGCTTACTGGGTTTGATTGTAAGAGGTCAAAACGGGTTAGCGATGGCAATGCAAGTCCAACGGGGTCATGTGCGTACGTGGGCCCGGGCTGTTAAGTAAGACGTTGTTGCATCGTGTAGGTATAAGTCGTGCATCTTTAGTGGTATCGGGTTGCCACTTTGGGAGTGATACACCTCACTGTGGGACCAGCACGGGTATCTACGAGTTTGGGAGTCGATCGAATGGGGAGGGTAGCGGGTACGACTAGCGGAGATAGGAGCAGGCGGCACCAATGAAGACAGCTAGGAGTCCAACTACCATATTATGAATAAATGTTGTAATTAGAATGGGAGGGTAGTGGGTACAACTAGTGGAAATAGGAGCAGGCGGCACCTATAAAGACAGCTAGGGGTACACGAAACTACCATTATTATTGTTTTGTTCAGTAGGCGGGATCAACTTTTAGGGTGACTAGTAATGGTGCAGTATAATAATTATCCTATAGTGATTAGGAGCGCGATTAACGCTAGCATATTTCTCTTGTTTGTTTTGTCTTGCCCATTTGCTTCACAATCATTCCTCGTTTTACCAGTTTATGCCTTATCCTAATTAATTTAATAATTATGTTGTTAAAGTTATTGGACTCGCCAGACTTTATGTCTAACCCCCTTTGTTTTTGCCTCTTTTCTTCCTTCCCCCCCCCCCCCCCCAAGGTTTTCTGGGTGGGACTAGTGCTAGTGGAGCTTGATTTGGATATCTTTCTCACTCTTTTGGAAGTGCTTGGATTGCTGAAAGTAAAGTTCAGCTTATCTCTTTTATGGCTACTTACGTTGGGGTTACGATTTTTGCTTTATGTACTCAGAAAACAATTTGTTAAGATGGATATCAAGTGTACTTGGTCTTATTATTGGTTTTTGAAGTAACCAAATTATTTCTCCGCTGCAGTAAAAGTTGTTTTAATTTTTCAAGTACCAATATATGTATCTGTCTTGTTATATTCTGTTTTATACACCAACAATACTCCATGAAAGTTAATGCATTACCTTTGAGAGTGACATTAATGGACGTGGGGTGTTACACGTGGTATCAGAGCTGAAGGTTACAAAAACAGATAAGAGATTTTGAAAAAACTGTTTTTCAAAAGCATTTTATAAAGAAATAATTTCAAACATACATCATAAGGAGAGTATTTTTAAGAGAAAAGTTTATTTTGAAAAACATAACCCCCAAGAGCCACATATCTTTCCTTCGATTCTCCGTTTTAAATCTCTTCCTCTTTCCTTTTTGAATTTCTTCCTCCACCTATAGACGCTTTTTCTAAGATATGTAAGAACTTTTGTATGGTGGGCGGAAAACCGCTTCATGGGAATGGGACGTTTGTCAAAGCTAGATAGAAGTGGAAGACTTGTTGGTACCTTTAAGATAGACGATGGGAGGAAGGTTCAATTAGCTGCTTGGTTAATGGAGGACGAAGCCTCATTTTGGTAGGTGGTCACGAATGGAGAATGTGCAGGAGAGACATGGATAGGACACACGATAAGAAAGTAGATCCAAAGAAAGATGGTAAGGATAACAAGGGGCCAAGAGAAAAGGAAGAGCCATACTTGTGAAATACCTGACTACTTAAATAAAAACATTAGAAAGAAGAAGAAGAAGAAGACTAGTTGTTATCATTATGGAGAAATAGGACATCTTATTAGGATCGTCCAAAGAAGCAAAGGGCAAAGGCAAGGACAAAGTACAGGAGCTTCTGGAGGGCAGACGCGTTCCCTCACAGCTGGCATACCTGATAGAGGTAGAAATATCTTGGTTGGAATTTTGGTTTTTCTTTTTGATCATCATGTTCGAACCTTGTTTGAATTCTGGCGCTTCACACTCGTTTATATCTGTTTCGTTAGTTAAAACACTGCACCTAAATACTAGTCTAGTTACGGATCCCATAGTAGTCTCAAATCCTATTGGTAGTTCGGCTCATCTTTCGATGATTTGTTGGGATTTGAGAGTGTCTATCTTGGGAGTTGGGTTTGAATGCAACGCCTTCGTTCTTGGCTTCATGGGCTACGGCTTGATTTTGGGCATAGATTGGCTATCTAGATACGGTGCCATCCTAGACTGTGAAAGAAGGGTAGTTAGATTGTTGACTCGTTGTGGAAAGACCCTTGATATTTCTTGTGACCCTATAGGTCCAGTGATGCTTAGCTACCTAGACTCTCTTGATGCGTCCAACGATGATTTGGAATTTGTTCGTGTGGTCCATGAATATGGTGACGTCTTCGATGAAGTTCGGGGTTAACCCTCGAGGTGCGAGATAGACTTTCGTATATACATTGTAGTTAATGCAAAGCCAGTTGCATTACCAATGCGTGACATGGCTCCGAGAGAGAGAAGAGAACCCAGTAAGCAAGTAAAGGAGTTGCTTGAGAAGGGGTTCATAAGAAGAAGCATTTCGGAATGGGGTGCTCCAGTTGGTTTTGCTACAAAGGCTGATGGCTCACTTAGATTGTGCGTGGACTATAGAGAGTTGAATAAGCTCACAAAGAAGAACAGACCCCCATTGACGAGGATAGATGATTTATTCGATCAGTTGGTTGGTGCTTCGGTTTTCTCGCAGTTGGATTTGGCTACAGGATTTCATCAGCTAAGAGTGGCTGAAGACAGCATAGATAAGACTGCATTTAAAACTCCTGACGGTTTCTTTGAGTGGCTCGTCATACCTTTTGGTTTGACGAATGCACCCGCATATTTCGTTGACTTGTTGAGTAGGGTGTACATGGAGTTTCTGAACAAGTTCAAGGTAGTCTTCGTGGACGATATCTTGATTTTCTCATGAAGCAAGGAAGAATATGCCCTACATCTTAGGGAAGTCTTAGAAACCCTTCAAGCGCATCAACTCGAAGCTAAGTTCCCCAAATTTCATTTTTTGAAGAAAGACGTAAGGTTCTTAGGGCATATGGTCTCTAAGGAAGGAATAGTAGTGGATCCTGCAAAGGTGGTGGCAATCCAGGATTGGAAGGTTCCTAGAAAAGCAACGGAAGTAAGAAGTTTTCTAGGGTGGACGGGCTACTATAGGAAGTTCGTTAAGGACTTTGCGAATATATCAGCCCCAATTTTGACTTTGCTAGATGGGAGTAAACCGTTCACAATACATATATCGGTGCTTGCGGGACAGGGCTTGGAGCAGTTTCCGATGTAGGAGGAAAAGGTGATATGCAAAAGGCGGCAAGTACGAGCATCGCTTATCATCCACAGACGGATGGACGGACATAAAGCGGTGAATAGAATCCTTGAAGATCTTTTGAGGTTATGTATCCTAGATTTTGGAGGGACATGAGAAGAGGCAACGAGCTTAGTGGGGTTCACGATGTGTTTCACGTGTCACATTTGCGGAAGTGTTTGCAAGATATCGCGAAAGTAGTTGAACCGAGCAGGCTTAGAGAAGTGGAAGTGGAGTGGGATGCCCCGATTAGACGAGCCCCTACATGCATCCGTGGATCGGAGGTCATAAAGCTACGCAACAGAGAGGTCAAGTTGGTCAAGGTGCAATGGGGAGATGATCAAGGAGACGCGACTTGGAAGATGGAAGACAAGATGTGTATGTTGTACCCTTTCCTTTTTGAGTGTATGTTTTTAACTTCTCCTTTTTCTACCGCTTTGTTGATACTTGTCTTATCGTTTAATATGTCTTTGCGATGGTATCTTCGATCTTTAGTTACGAAAAACCCTATGGTTGTAAACATGTATTTGAGGCATGTTATGTTTGGTGGATGCAAATGGTTGCTAGTGGTTTCTCGTGGATACATGTACACACACATTAGGCACTAGATCAGCTCAATCACTTTCATATTGCATATAAATATGTGTGCAGATTTAAATTAATGGGTGTATAATGGTTGTGTTATCATATGGATGCTGCATTTTGATGAATGGTTGTGCACGCATGTAGAAGTAATATGTACCGTTAGGATTCTTTCGCATACATAATGGACGCATGGCGCTATCATGATTTGCATTAAGAAGGTCAACTGAATCAGTAGACCGCCTGATTTTGCAATGGATAGGGAACATATACACACACTTTTTGCATATGTTCATACAGCATTAGAAGTCTTGTAAGGACAATGGATGCCTGTGTTTGAGGTTTGAGTAGATGGATGATTGGATGGTAGGATATACATTCTTCTTGACTTGAAGATTTCAGGGACGAAACCCTTTAAGGAGGGGATAATGTAACGTCCTGAATTTTCTGTGACTATTAAAAGAACGAATTAAAGAATACTTAATTGTTAAAGTGAGAATTAAGGGAAATGGGTTATGCCATTGCGTTCGTCTCCAAATTCTGCTTGGAATAGAGTCCAAGTTTTTGTAAATCGGACTTCGTATGAGGAAGTTATGGCCCTCAGAAGTTTCATAAATTTAAATAAATTAAAAACAGTTCAGAATGAAATTCTAAATTCAAATTCAAACAGAGAAGCGGGCTGAACGGGATTTTTCCTGCCCCAGGCCAGGTCGACCAAGGAGTCGACCAGGGGGGTCGACCACCCCTATACAGGTCGACCAGGGGGTCGACCTACCCCCTCGGGCAGATCTGGACTGTGACGATTCTGACTTGTTGTTGAGTCCTTTCTGACCTATTGCTGAGTCACTATGGCATAGGTGGCAATTCTGGATAACTCTATCTAGACTGAATGGTTCTGATTTGCTCCTAGGATAATCTAACGAATTATATTGATTTAGACTTCTATAAAAGCACGCATAGACTCAAGATCTAAACCTAAACTAAATTAGTCTCTTAGCCTCCATGCTGCTGTTGGAATAGTTCTTCTTCTTCTTAAAGCTTAGGAATTGCAAGTCAGGATTCTAATACAAATGACGAACGAATTATTCTCTTCTCTAATCCGTCTTTGTGAGTACAATTTCTTTCACAAAATAATTAATAAATTAATTATGATGAGTTATGATTGGGATTATGAGAACATATCTGTTGAATCATGTGATGTTACTTAACTTTGTTATCGTCTGTTGGTGAACATATGACAGTTTTGTTAACTTATGTTTGTAGACCTATTTCATATGTCCAATCACATATGTTTAACTTGACTCATTTTATGACATCAGTTTATATGCAAGTTTGGAATGTAAATCATATGCTAGTTTGTATGTGAATCTTATGCAAGTCTGTTTTTACATATGCTAGTTTGTATGTGAATCTTATGCAAGTTTGTATGTGAATTATACACAGGTTTATATGTGAATCAAGTATATATATAGGCTAGTTTAAATGAAAAAAATGTGATATTAGTTTACATGTTTAAAGTCATATGCAAGTTTGTAGGAATCCATATGCAAGTTTAGGTGAAAATTATATTCACATATGCAAGTTTAGGTGAAACCCATATTCATATATGCAAGTTCACAATTTCATGTTTAGATCTATATTTAGATCCATGGTAGTTTACGCAAATTTATGTTCTATATGTTCATTGCCTATGCAAGTTATTGGCTATGCAAACTTATGTTATAATTATTCTTATTCGCAAGTTAGATCTATTTTATGTGTTATGCAAGTTGTGATGTTTCTTTTCTTTTTGTGAGTTAGACTATTTGCGAGTCTAGCATATTTCATATCTAACGTACGAACAGCATGGGGACAGTGGGAAAATATTAAATATACATCGCATAAAATGGCTTTAAAGATATATAATTAATTTGAGACACTAATTGGTATAATTTATATACCTGAAAAGTATGGACATAATTCAGGTGACAATTATGGACATAGACTAATTTGGAGATTATTGACAATTTGAATAGGGATAATTAATTCATATTGGAGTGAAATAACTATGTGTAATAATAAATGCTTAAGACAAGAGGTTAGACTCGTTTGTGGTATAAGACTGCCCGGACCCGCCCGGCAAATCCAACAACCACAAACGGTAGTCTAATGTGAGGGGTCAGAGACATAAATTAATGCGTAATAAATGCCTAAGACACGAGGTTAGACTCATTTGTGGTATAAGACTGCCCGGACCCCCCGGCACATCCAGCAACCGCAAACGGAAGTCTAATGTGAGAGGTCGTAGGCATAATTAAAAGATGCATAGACACGAGGCTAAGTCTGGCTTGTGGTGGAAGTCTGCCCAGAACCGTCCGGCATATCCAGCGGCCACAAGCAATCGACATAAAGTGGGAGGTCTGTGCATTAATAATTAATTAATGTAGATCAAAGAAAAATATGAATGACAAATAGAAGTTTGGTTGAGTTGAGTAATTCTCTGAGTACCAATCTGATGTTGATTTCGATCTTCGGGGTTGACACTTAGGGAGTTATTCTCTTAACTAATGTATTTGTGAACTAAGATGTACTTAATCATAAATTAACTAAAACATGTCATACGATATATATATATATATATATATATATATATATATATGATACATAAAACATGATAAGTGGATAGGGTTAAGACTAGATTAACCAAATAATATATTAATTTGATAAGTGGGTAGGGTTAAGACCAACTTAACCAATAATATATATTAATCTTATAAGTGGATAGGGTTAAGACAAACTTAACCAATAATACATATTGATCTGATAAGTGGATAGGGTTAAGACCAACTTAACCAATAATATATGAGCGGATAGGGTTAAGACCAACTTAACAAATAATATATAAGTGGATAGGGTTAAGACCAGCTTAACCAAATATAAATATATATATATATACATATATATATATATATATATATATATATATATATTGATCTGATAAGCGGACAGGGTTAAGACAAGCTTGACCAATAACACATGTTGATTTGATAAGTGGGTAACATGGGTGACATGTGGGATATAATTATAAACACTTAACCAAGTTGAAACGTGTAAGAAGACATGAATAAGAGGGGGTTCAGTGGGAAATCCTAGTGGGGACCAAGCATATGTGGAAAGCTTATGTCAAGTGTGGGGACCCTTTTCAACCAGTAACCCATTTAGTATCTAAGTGGGCTCGATCTAGATCGAGGACGGGACACGCTTACTGGGTTTGATTGTAAAAGGTCAGAACGGGTTAGCGGTGGCAATGCAAGTCCAACTGGGTCATGTGCTTGTGTGGGCCCAGGCTGGTAGGTAAGACGTTGTTGCATTGTGTAGGTATAAGCCATGCATCTTTAGTGGTATCGGGTTGCCACTTTGGGGAGTGATACACCTCACTCTGGGACCAGCATGGGTATCTATGAGTTAGGGAGTCGATCGAATGGGGAGGGTAGCGGGTACGACTAGTAGAAATAGGAGCAGGCAGCACCTATGAAAACAACTAGGAGTCCAACTACCATATTATGAATAAATGTTGTAATTAGAATGGGAGGGTAGTGGGTACAACTAGCGGAGATAGGAACAGGCAGCACCTATGAAGACAGCTAGGGGTACACGAAACTACCATTATTATTATTTTATTCAGTAGGCGGGATCAACTTTTAGGGTGACTAGTAGTGGTGTAGTATAGTAATTATCCTATAGTGATTAGGAGCGCGATTAACGCCAGCATATTTCTCTTGTTTGTTTTGTCTTGCCCATTTTCTTCACAGTCATTCCTTGTTTTACTAGTTTATGCCTTATCCTAATTACTTTAATAATTATATTGTTTGAGTTATTGGACTCGCAAGACTTTATGTCTGACCCCCTTTGTTTTCGCCTCTTTTCTTCTTCCCCCCTCCCCCCCAACCAGGTTCTCAGGGTGGGACTAGTGCTAGTGGAGCTTGATTTGGATCCCTTTCTCTCTCTTTTGGAAGTGCTTGGATTGTTGAAAGTAAAGTTCAGCTTATCAAGTTCAGCTTATCTCTTTTATGGCTACTTATGTTGGGTTTATGCTTTTACTTTATGTACTCAGAAAACAATTTGTCAAGATGGATATTAAGTGTATTTAGTTTTATTATTGGTTTTTGATGTAACCAAACTATTTCTCCACTGCAATAGAAGTTGTTTTAATTTTTCAAGTACCAATATATGTATTTGTCTTGTTATATATTCTGTTCTATGCACCAACAATACTCCATAAAAGTTAATGCACTCCCTTTGAGAGTGACATTAATGGATGTGGGGTGTTACATACACCACAGAACAATAATGTGTCGAACTATGCATTGTGTATCATTTAAATATTAAAGACAACAAATTTGCATTCCACTTTTGAAAAATGGGGAACATCTAGGCAGTTAAAACTGTAATTACTACAATGTCTCATTTCAAGTAGTGGTCTTGAATTGGTTCATGTAACATGAGACCATTAAGGTTTTAGATATGGCAAGATATACATTATATTAATTGAGTTCCAATATTTTGTGTCATGCCTTCTAATCTTTGACTTTCATACGATGACTAATGATAATGATTTTGGTGCATTGTAGCTTCATCTTACTGTATTGTTTACACTGATGTAGTTTCTACCAAATTTTCATTTGACTTTCAAAAGGCAGCCTACACACAAAAAAAAGCACATATTTTGTTTTCTATCAAGTTTAGTAACTGTTCTTGCATTTTTTCCTCACGGTGTTCGTGTATGTTATTGTTTGAAATTTGAAACAAACAAAGAAAAAATTTGTTAAGATTTTTGTTTACATTTTGTTGCGCTATTTTAATACCAAAAAAATATATTTCTTTACAGCCTCCTAGTTGCATTTCAAACTACATACCTTCCTCCATCATCATCAACCAACTACAAATATATTCTAGTATTTTTCTTTTATAAATTAGTCCTAGTTGGTAATTTTCTATTTTAAATTTTGGTATTTTATATTCATTTATGCACATGTTATGCTGCCCATGTCAAAATAAAAACCAAGTATAGTTTGCCATTTAACTTAACGCTGCAATTATTAATAGTTTTATGTTCATTTATTAAATACAACAATTCGTTTGGTTTCCATGTTGTAATGACATAGCTTTGAACTGTTGATAATATAGTTTACCCATAACATATTACGCAGCTGATTTTTTCCAAAGACCAACTTTTGTTCGTATAACATGTTATTAAAAGTATGTTTGACCCCACGAATAACTTTAGGTTCAACAAATTTTAGTACTCTTACAGTTTAGCACAGCCATTCAATCAGTAGACTAGGATAATTACTTTTAGCACTGCTAGTCCTTTCGAATGCCATATGCACGATGAATAAATGAATATAGTTTAATACTCTTTATAAGGCATAAACAGTTTATTTAACAGTTTAGCATTGCTATTGGCTATAATATTCATAATGAATAGGTAGACAAATATGACATAATGTAATATCCTTTCAATACCAGGTTTTAATGAATAGGTAGAAAAAATAATGTGTTAAACTGTTACATACATTTTGTTTTACATGCATTGCTCGTTTTGATAAACTGTTACATACAACTCGTCATTTATAGTTCAGGTACAATTTTATTTCTATTTCAATTTCATAATTCATTCCATCTTTATTTCAGTAACATATTTGAATAGTTTAGGTACTTATATTTTTAATTACTTTTATGTTGTGATTCAGTAGATGTCTTACTTTTGTACTATCGTCTGCAAATGTAACTCGGAAGACATCAGAAGCATGCGTTTACAAAATTTGTGGCTGATATAAATATCATATTGTTATGAAAGATGCTTGAGTTGTTCTCTTTCAACTTTCTCTTTATCTAGCTTATCTCTTATATCATATATTTAAAACCATGTTATGAACTTTTTTATTGTAGTTTTATTCATGTACGATTCAGGCTCATGTAGTTTAAAATATTGTATTCTTTTTAATGTTTAATCCTTATGTTTAGAATTCGACTTATTATCTTCCATCTATGATCAGGTTTTAATTAGCATCTTGATATATTCACAGTTGTTTTTTTTTCATTTATGTTTGAATTTTTTGTTTTGTTTTTTGTTTGATTTACAACATGTAGTATGTTCATGCAAACATGAATAATGAATAGTATATATTTATTGGGGGCGACTATTTGAATATAAAATTAGTGACAAAAGTGAGTTGTTGAATTGTTTTGTCTTTATATGAAAGAGTGGAATTCATGGTGTGATCGAATGGTGAATATTTGTTGCGTCATCAATTATATCTACATTTAGTGTCTAAATAGATTTTTTTTCCATATTATATATTACGTATTATACTTCAAACGTAAAATTTGTTTGAATTGCCAAATGAAAACTTAGATTTTCAAAATTTGAAAATTGTATTTCAAACTAAACGGTTTTTTCAATTTTTAGTTTTGAAAACTTATTTTAGAAAAATGATAACCAAACGCATTTTGAGAAAAAGTGAAAATATTCAAAATGAAAAATTGAAAACAATCATGAAAACTCAAAATTGAAAACTCAAAATGTAAACCAAACGCACCCTTAGTTTCTAGGGTTTTGGAATTGAGAAGTTTGTTTCTAGCGTTTAGACCATTACTGAAAATGAGAAAGTTGTGGGAGAAAACGAGCAAATTTGTTTTTCTCCAACTCATAATTACCTTATTAATTGTCATTTGAAATCACAATAACATTGCCACTTGAAACAATAAAATAAAATACACACATGTTACTGAATTTTTTATAAAAAAATGATTATTCCAAAAGCATCCAGATGTGAGTGAATTTTTCACACTCTGCTAATTAACAACCTTATATAAATCAACATGATAACCAACACCAATATATAAGTAGGAATGATATATAGTACAAATGTTTAGGGCTGTTACGGTAGTGGTAAATTTACCATAACCAGTCGATTGGTAACCATTTTTGATTAAAATTGGTATGCTAATTAAAACGGTATGTTAAAGGTAATTTTATCATTTTTAACGGTAAATTATCGGTAACATTTCTTCAATACAAACGGTAACAATAATTTTACCAGTTAATTCTAAACATAAGTATACTCATCAGATATATTTTATTACATGCATGTAAAACCAAATGAATGATTATATTTAGTTCAATAATCAGGTAAAATAATTTTAGGTACACTTTCTTTCTCATTTATGTTTTCTGTAAACTAACACTACATGTATAATATAATAAATATGCACCGTCTACAAAAAATATGTCAAGCTATAAACTTTGATGGACAAACGGTAATTTACCATTATCAGTGTAATGGTTACCAGATGTTGGTATACCAGTCTTCGGTATACTAGTCGGTTGATAACGGTAAACAATTCTAGCTTACAAGTAAAAACGGTACGGTAACGGGTATTTGTTAAATGGTAATGGTAACCATTACCATAACAGCCCTACAAATATTATTATGCAAAATAGCTTGTTCAGATCATCTTAGCAATGCATATTAAGCAATAAAAATTTGTCACCCATCAATTAACGAAAAAACCACAATTTATCTATTTCCTTTTAACTATGATTCCAATAATAGCTTTTAAAGTAACCATAAAACTGGAATAAGCAATGATATAACATTTGAGAAAATCAGGTTCATCGATGTGCATATCATGCACTCTCCAAAAGTCTGCCTCAACAAGCTTGTAATTACTCACCTACTTTCTATTATGTTTTATTTTTATTACATAGAAGTCATCATGTGTGCAAGCCAGTTTTTTTCACTGGGTTTGATTTACGTGCCATCCAAAAATACACTTGCTGGATTGCTAAAGGTTACGTTAACATCTCTCGCTTCAGAATAGCTTTTTATGACTTCAATTTAGGACTGTCAACGGATACTTTCGAATAAGGATAGTGCCATATCCGTATCCGCATCCGAAACCATTTTCGGATATCGGATATCCGCATCCGCGGATACGGACGGATATCGAATAATTATTCGCTCCGCCAACGATAGATAAATCAATGAACATTAATGGACTTTTTAAGCTTAATATTAAGCTTTTTCAACCTAATTAATTACTAAAATGCTAAAAATAAATAAATATGATGATAATGTATAATTTTGAGCAATTAACATGCATTTAGTAGACTTTTAATTTTGCAAAACCATAAATTAGTATATTTGATTATGTTAAAATACACATAATTTAAGCTGTAATCGTGAAAAAAAGCGGACGGATAATTTTCGGATTCGGATATGTCTATATCCGCATTCGCATCAGCTTTCCCGGATATCGGATATTTATCCGCTTTTCGGATGCGAATGCGGACGAATTTCGGATTTTTCGGATATCCATTGACATCCCTACTTCAATTACCTCAGGCTTCAAAATGTCATTCTGAGTCGAGGAATTGCAGAAGAAATATAAAGCTCCAAGAGCATAACATACAGTGTTGCTAACTGGACTAGATAAGCACTGAATCATCAAAGGTATGCCCCCACACTGAGTTATAACTGCAGCATTTGTTGGATCAACACATGAATTGCAAATTCCACCAGCATCAAACTCGATCAGCTCTTCATTTGGCTCTGTTATGCAATCAAGGAATAGCTCCAAAACATTTAGTTGCCGTAAGAATCAGTAATTCTAAGGTTCATATGCAAAATTAGACAAATGCGCAACTATCTTTTCTTTTGTCTCTTCATGCGTTGTCTTTTGAAACTCAGTTACAAGTTCTTGAAGGTATTGAGCATGTGGGGTGCCAAAATTCCCTGTTCGCTCTGCTTGCCTCTTATCATTTGTGAACATTGACTTATGCGATATATCTTCTTATAACCTGTGTGATTTGAAAGCAGATAAACATCAAGTTATGCCATAGGCAATAAATGGTCATTTATAACTTTATAGTGTATCTACCCCTAATTAGATGTTTTTTTCTTTTGAACTTATTCGAGCAATATTAGCAGTGATTAATGTTATTGTTGCTCTCGAAGAATTCTATAATGATTCAAATGTCTTGTCATATGGAAGGAGAATGAGCAATATTAAGTATTATATTTAATTTGTTCTTCATGAATACAAAGAACTAACGTCTGATTGCACATTAAATTTGAAAGAAATTCTAAGTTTAGATTTTCAGCTCTTGGTTGAACCGATGCATTTTGAAACAAATTTTAAATCTATAGATTATACTGACGTACACTAGGCATGTACGAAGAATAAACTAGTTTAGCAGCAAATGAATAACTGTTAAAATTCAGAATTTCACAATAAGAAACTCATTTACCAAGTTCTTAGAAATCGGAGAGTACATTGAGCATACAGTTCAACCAAGATTAACAATCCAGATTGTTAAGTAAAAAATCCAAAGAATGCCAGCTATAAATCAGATGCCAAAATCACACAATAGAATTTAAACCTAACTGGCTGCATAATAGAATCAATACAATTTCCCTATTAAGGCCGATTAAAGGTATCTGCCGGCGCACCTGAATTCCAGACGTTCTAGCTCAAAGCCGGTAGAATGCCAATCCCAGTTCCAGTCAACTTAATATATATATTATTATAACCTTTGGGTGTTTTAACCAAAAAGAATAAAAAACGCTTTCGGTTTTAATCAACCATTGAATTAATGGACAAGATCAAAAAGTACATTAACTTCAGAAATATTCGAATCGTCACCCGTTTTGATCTAATAATTCGAAATGTAAAGAATCATTAGAAATGTATGAATTAATCACTCTGAAAGCCAATAAACAAAAGTGGATAAGAAATGAAAACATACCTCAAACAATTACTAACCTCTACCAAAATCCAAGCAAATTCTACTTTCTCTTTACAATTATCGAATCGACGCAGCTTAATCAATGGAAACCGTTTTTAGAGGCTTTGCTTTGCTTTTTTTTTTCAATTTTTCTTGAACGATAAGGAAGGTTGGATCTGACTACAAAAAAGATGATGTGATTGATTCGGGTCGGGTTTTATGAAATTTGGAGCTTGAAATGGATCGGGTTTTATGAAATTTGAAGTGGAAATGGAATTTAATCTTATGGATGGGATGGGATGAGCTTTGTTAATTAGAGAGATGTCAGTATGGGTTAGATTGAGCTAATTTAATTTAGTAAAACTAAGAACTTTTTTTAATCTTATGGATGGAATGGGATGAGCATTGTTAATTAGAGAGATGTCAGTATGGGTTGGATTGAGCTAATTTAATTTAGTAAAACTAAGAACTTTTGGCTTAGTAAAATAAAGTTTAATTAAATTTACTTCATTGTAAATCACATACAATTATGTTTTCTTGATTATTTATACTTAATCTTATTATAGGTGTTATCTAATTGTGTTATGTACAATTAAAGGTATCTTACGACAAATTAAGTTAAAGCTGGAGAGATTATTTGGAACTATGTTTGCTTATTGATGTGAGTCCATAGATTCGCTGCCAACTGCTTACAGTTCAAGTTCAGGGTGGTGTAGTTCTCTACCAAAGAAAAGAATGGAAAAGTATCTTAGCTTCTTAATGCTTACTTCACTTGACTGGAGGGTTTAGATCAGTGTGTAATGCTCGGATCATGCAGTTGGTGGTTGAGATTATAGGCTCGATGTTTAACAATTCAGGTAGCAATAATCGTAACTTGTATCCAAACCATTGTCTCACTTTTTCTAAGTAATCGAGAAGATGACTAAATATGTCATTGAATGACTCCAAATGATGCAAAAAAGTTAGACGGCTCAAAATGTAAAGTAGATAGGATGAGAAATTGATCGGATTTTGTATGTAACTATACATCAACAGTTGTTGCAAAATTATTAATTTTCTTGTGTACTACAAGATAAAACGATATTTTTGAGCATGACAAATGAATTTCAAAGTGAGAACTATATTTGTGAGTTAATGTATATAGTCCTACTTATTACCATAGAAAATACAATAGTGCAGGTAGTTACTGATAAAGAAGATGAACTATAAGTTGATAGTACTGATAAAGAAGATGAACTATAAGTTGATAGTAAATTGTTGTTGCAAAAGAAACACATTAATATTACATGATATTATTTGCATGCTACGTTGACGTAATCTAGAAAAAATAATTCAAAAAAAACGTCTTGAAAAAATAATTCAAAAACAAAAGGGTAGGAAGTAGCACATGATAGTGTTACAAGCCTTTTGTATACGATATATGAAACGACCCGCAAATCCGTGCTATCTGAGTTGACTAAATACATCACACGTCCAACCCAAATAACACAGAAATACGACTCATTATTAGAAAGAAGTTAGAGGATGAGAAATAGAAAGAAAGAAATATTAGAATAGAAGAAAAACGAAGATCACAACTCACAGCGGAACGAATAAAATATATTATATAACATAAGCTTTGAAATACAGATCTGTTTGGTACATATATACATACCATCATCAGAGTACACATAACATTTGATTCAGCGGAAGTAACTCCAAATAACTAACGTTGAAGCCTCCTGCTTCAAGCTCCTCCAAGTGTATCTGTAAAAGCCTGAAACACTTGACTGCCCGTACAAATTTGGGCACCCAAGAGTTTAGGGAAAACAAAACAAAAACAAACTCTGGGTCAGTCATGGGACTGGTGTGAGTAAACTCCAACCACTTGTTTAACTTTCAAAACTCTTTTCGAAAGAAAAGATAATAGTAAGACCAGCCCACACATAAACACGGACGGTTTTTTACCTTACTATAACCCAAAACACTTTGATACAAAAATCCAGTGATATTATAATAACGTCTACATCAAGTAAATAACCAAATAGCAGAACGCTTGCATCTTACGCTCCACATATATTATAAAATCAAAACCCGCATGGCGCTTATTGGAGATTGGATTTCCAACATGACAAGGTATGGAACCACCTCCCGATGATGTATCTCTAGAGGCGAATACACCTGGGTTCAACAAGAACATCTTGCAACCCGGCCCACACATGACCGACCACTCATTTCGCTTGAGTGTATCGAATGTATATCACCAACGGTTGGACTCAAACCACCGTTTCCCGAATGGGCAGAATCGATAGATTTAGAAACAAAAGGAATTTCTCTAGATAGGTGATTATACACCCTAATGGGTGCGACCCACATAGCCATGCTGCCTGCCCGATTTTTGTCCTTTCCCGGTTGTTGAGGCCTGAGGCTACGCATACTTACCATTCATTGATAGCACAATCACTTTGAATGCCACATCGTCAGATCCGTTAATCACTAGTTGAGTTTGCACAAATATTCTGGATATTATGCTAAGGGATAAATCCGTTGCAACCATATACATTCATACAGACCAACCCATTTGATCATTGGAAATACTCTGTCAGACATCCGTCCATTTACGTTCGTTCTGGGATTGAACGAAACCGAAGGCACTATTTCTATTACTAGAAAAGCCCTTGCACTTTACTCCGTCTTCAATATATTCAGCATACTTGGTTCGCAACGCTTATGCCGATACGGAGTGGTTCTTCGGATAATAATCCAACCGGTCTCTCCATATTGACAACGATGGTCAAAAACTTCGATAGTCTGTGATTTAACTATCGAATAAAAACAAGTGTTCATCCAAACATATCAAACAAATCACTGGGCTCTTTAATTAATATTTCATTAATTAAATCACTTTTCCGTTTCCTTATCAATATTTGTTAACCAAATATTTTCAATAATCATCTCGGCCTCTTATGCCACTTGGAAAACGTTTCCAAACATTAACTTCTTTTATTTTCTATATATTAGAAAAATCTCTATTTGTAATTGGAAACAATTCCAATCACTTATCTCTATCCCCTTTTGTTTACAACATTCGATTTTTATATTCACTTTACTATCGAATTCAATACGTCGATACAATGATTTCAAATTATTAAAAAAATATTCTAACTCCTTAAATTCCCGGAAAAATTCGCCATAACCTCCCCTGTATCGGGAGCATCGGGAAATTTCAAATAGCATCCCGGTATCTTCTAATCTCAAAAAGAAAAAGAAACAGCCAAGCGGCTTGCCGATACGGCGCATAAAACTCATATATGAATTTAAACATGTACCTTTTGTCGAGCACATTCATTAAAAATCTTCATATATTTCATCATGTACCTGTCTAACACATGTTCATCTGTTTTCAATTCAATTCAATAACATCTAATCGTTTGAATTCAGTTTCGCCCATTTATTCTTTAAATCGGCCATTTTGCCTATTTCACTTCTTTGTTGAACATAACATGTTTAAACAAAATGTTTAACTCGTTCATAACCAAATTGAATTTCAATTTCAATTCCAGTTTCCTTTTTTTATTTCGAATATAAATTTTCAAATCGAATTTACTCATTCGAATCCCAATATCCATTCAAAAGCCCCTTAACTAATTTCTATTCAATTTAGTTAATTCCATTCAATAAATCAAAATCTGGTTTCTGTTTCAAAAATCATATTCATTTACACAACTTGAATTCGCATATATTTTGCAATTTACTCTGAAATTTTCTAAATCGAACTTCGGATTTTATTTGCTTAAAACTCCTTTTATAATATTAAATAAACCATTATGGTTTTAAAACGATTCTGGCGCTGCTTTTCTGAAAATTTGATTTTGACATAACTCAAAATCTGTACGACGAAATTCAGATTTTTCTCTTTCATTAGAAAACTATTATCAAACCGGTCCTGACATTTCTTGTTTCAAAGAATTTCGACTTCAATTGAGTTCTGTATATTCAATTGAAGTTCGAGTCGCTATTTTACGAACTGCAGCGCTGCGGCGAGTTCGTTTTAATTATATTTATATATATAAACTTTTAAAACTTCTTAAAAATGAATTCAACTTCGTTTAACTTTATTTGAATTCCTTGATTCAAATTCCAATCTCACTTTTGAATTCTATATTTCAAATCCCAATTCCTTTTCTATTTGATATTCAAATTCAATATTTGAATTTCTATTTGAATTCCCTATATTCAAATTCTAGACTTGAATTCATTTGAATTCTCTTATTCAAACTTTATACTAAAATTCCATTTGAACTTCTATATTCCCATTTCTATATTTGAATTCTATTGAAGTTCAAATATTCAAACTCCTTTTTAAATTCTAGATTCAAAATTCCATAATTTAAAACCCATTTGAATTTTATATTCAAACCCCATAGATCAAACCCTATTTGAATTCAATTTGAATCTCTTATATTCAAATTCCATTTTCCATTTGAATTCTAATATTCAAATTCATTTCCAGCCCCATTTGAATTTCTAATATTCAAACTTATTTTTACACCATTTGAATTTCTAATATTCAAATTCATTTGAATTCCCTTGAATTCAAATTCCATTCAAAACCCTTTGGATTTCCTATTTTGAAATCCTATTTGAAATTCCATTTCCCATTTTACTTTGAAATTCTATTTTCAAAGTTTATTTCAAATTCTATTTTGAAATCACATATTCAAATTTCTACTTGAATTTCTGTATTCAATTCCACGTTCAAATTCAATACTTGAATTTCTATTTCAAATCTCTATTCAAATTTCATATTTAAATTCCATTCGAATCTCTATTCACATTTCACATTTGAATTCTTCTTTTGAAATACTATATTTCAAATTCTATTCATATTCTTCTTTGAAATTCTACATTCAAATCTCTATTTGAATTTCTTTATTCGAATTCCTTTGAATTCAAATTTTATTTTAATTTCGTCTATTCTAATTTCGTCTATTCAAATTCTATTTGAATTTCCATTTGAATTTCTAAAATTCCATCTCCTTTTTCCTTTTCAAATATTTAAACTTCCTTTAAAATTCAAATGTTATACTCAAATTTCATTTGAGTTATATATTTAAAAATTCCATTTCACATCCTATTTTTGAAATTTCATTTCAAATCCCAATTTCACACTTGTATTTCTATTTCTGAATTATCGAATGATAATTCTTTTCACTTCATTTATAACTTCGTTATAAAAGAACTATTTATAAACTTCGTTTTTAAAGGAACTACTTGTTTTATTTTAAAAACAAGTTTATGTTTTTATTTCCATTAAAATTCAAATTCTATTTTAAAAATAGAATTTTTCCTTTTTAAAATCTCAAATATCCTTTTGATTGGCCCAGTGATATTCAAACACACGAGTAACGAATTATTTGTTTTTCTAACACGTCATATATAACAATATATATATGCAAACAAATAAACAAACAGATAATATATTTTTGAGGAATCCAGTTGGATTCCTCCAACCTGTTTTCCTGCATCCATAGATGTTAGCACATAAATAATACCCATTCTGCTTCGTGGCAGAATATCGCGGTATAGAAGGTCATCCACTAATCATAGCGTGGGGGCGTATAGGGTAATCATCCGCTATGAAACTGCGGGCATCCGCTAATGAGACTGCGGGAATCCAACCAATCAATCAACCCAATATATATATATAGTAGCCTAAATAACTAATATGTATAAAACAAGCAGAAACATTCAACAAGCAACAAACAATTATTTTTAACGAAATAAAAATAATTATAAAGGTGAGTGAGATTTACTCACCAGGATTTTTCTTTCCTGTGTATCCTGTTAATTTGCATATCGTCGCAACTGCGAAATCCACTCAACTTGATTCATGATTTTTCCTTGATTCATTCTACGGTTTACATCGTATTATTAGTTAACATGATTATCTACGTAAAATCAATTAAATAGAAATACAGGGTTATTTAAATAACTAACTAACTTAGTTGAGCTTTTAATATGATATTCCTTAATTAAAGAGACCATTATATTTAATTAATGAATTTAAGCAAAAATTTACCTATGTATAAAACAATTCCAAACTAGATCATAATTTCATATTTAAAGGATTAGGCAATAAATTTTATCCCTTTATTAACTAACTCTATATACGTTTCTACCATTTCTTTAATCAGTAAATGATAATCTAAACTAATTTGCTTTAACTAGTTACCAATTATATAAATAAATCTCGAATAAAAACAAACCAACAAAAATACCTTAATTGCAAACTCGTTCTTCCCTTAAATTCCCAATACCGTAATGATCTTCTTCCCAAATCCTTATTGCTGGAATCGAACTCCCCACTGCCACTCCACCTCAAACGTCAGACCCAAATCCCAACTCCACTGACGTCTTCAACACCCAGTTCGAATCCACATACATCGCAACCCCACAGTTTCGATCTTCTCTTGGCAATGACAGAGAAAGTCGCACCTCTCAATACTGTATCGAGCTACACCAAACCATCCTCGAAGTATTCCTTGCGTCACCCTGAGCCTTATCGCACCATCAGACTCCCCAGAACCCAACCCTAATCACGAGCGTCCCCTTATTTGCAAGCGGCTCTGGCTCATCGCCGAGCTTCGGCGGTTCCGATTCCCAATTTCCCTCTTCCCTTTTTTTTTTTTTTCTTTCTTGTTTGTGAAATTCGGAGTGTGACTGGAAGTGGAGAACGAAAAGGAGGAATTGAATTGGCTTCGTTGGTTCGGATGGAATGAAATGAAAGGTTCGACTGGTTTATATAGAATATGAACAAGAACGGAAGGTACACACCATTAATTTGGTGTTTCTTTGATTCAGAAGAAGGGGGACAGATTTTTGAGCTCGAGGAAGAAATAGCTGCGCGATTTTCAGTTTTTAGGTCGGCTGATTTGATTTTGTCTGATTTTATTATATTTTGTTTTAATTTAATAGCTAAATATCTCATGGTCCCTTAACTCGATATTCTGAACCGCTATTCACCCGTAGCGACCAGCGTTTCTAAAGTTATACGATATTCTGGACTTAACTGAAACATATTTTGAAATTTAATTCAATCGTTTATACAGACTATCAGTATTAGATTGACGATTAAAATTCAATTTAATTTAAAATATAATTCAGTTTCAAACAATTAAATCCATCGATGATAAATAATTATTATCGTTCTACAGAATTTATATTAATCAAAGAACCGCTTTGACTCGGTTTTAACTTTGAATTCAATTGTTGTCGATTTCATATTCTGATAATTCAAAATAAATCATATTTCGATTTATTAAATTGATAACAAAATAAAATACCATTTATTTTATAAATTCACTATTTAAACCCATACTAAATATTTAAAATAAATCGACCAAAAATCCGGGTCGTTACATTCTTTCCCCCTTAAAATAATTTCGTCCTCGAAATTGCTAAGGTAGGAAAAATGATACAAATCCATTACCTTTCAACAGTCCCCTTATGTTGAAATTCAACTCCTCATATTTCAACAAATTTAATTCCACCAAAACTTTTGGTCTTCCTTCATTCAATTCGAATGATCGACGATCAATCCATTTATATCCAATCTATATTCTATTAAACCAATTCAAATTGATTCTACTTAATTCATTCGCTTCGACCCATTTAACTTGTTTAAGTTAAATTTCAATTACAGAATTCAAATCCCTGGGTTTTCTTTTCAAATTCTTTTGAATCCCATAAATGTATACTTATATTTATCTTCATCTCAATTCAAAACATTTGAATATTCAAACCAATTTGTTTTCTTTCCAACAAATTCCCATCAAAACTTTCTAAGGTAGCAATCCTTCACTTAGAAACTCGGAAATGAACGCTGATGATGTTGCAATCATCATCAGAATAATTTCCCAGCCACTGAAGTGAGTTCAGTGCTTTATTATTTCAAAATCCATGATTTCCTTTCAAATCCTTTTAAAACAAAGCTATATTATTTTAATATCCTTTGAAAAATATTTTCAACTTCCCAGGATTTTGAATTCTCAATTCTGGTTTGAATTAAATTTTAATTCATCTCAATTGTATATCTTATTCATATACAAGTTCTATTTGGTTCTATATAACCATTTTATTTTTATAATCGTATTTGATTACAATATTAACATTCAACACATCCATATAATGATTTCAAAAATCATTCTTTCTGTATCAAAATATTATTTCATCTACCCACTTGAAAACAGTATCATGTTCAATCTTCTGTTCAAGCGTTTAGAAATTCCTATCGACTTCGTGGCGTCCCACGATTCGACCAGAATTCATAAACTACTCAACAGACTAGCCAACACAATATAAAACAATTTTTATATCAATTTACAAATACGCTCTCTCGTATATATATACGCTCAACTCATTCTAGGGTACTACTGACCCTATCTCTAATGAGCACATGCCACACAAGCCTAGGTGTTCGCTCAACCTAAGCTCTGATACCACCTGAAACGACCCGCAAATCCTTGCTATCTGAGTTGACTAAATACATCACACGTCCAACCCAAATAACACAGAAATACGACTCATTATTAGAAAGAAGTTAGAGGATGAGAAATAGAAAGAAAGAAATATTAGAATAGAAGAAAAACGAAGATCACAACTCACAGCGGAACGAATAAAATATATTATATAACATAAGCTTTGAAATACAGATCTGTTTGGTACATATATACATACCATCATCAGAGTACACATAACATTTGATTCAGCGGAAGTAACTCCAAATAACTAACGTTGAAGCCTCCTGCTTCAAGCTCCTCCAAGTGTATCTGTAAAAGCCTGAAACACTTGACTGCCCGTACAAATTTGGGCACCCAAGAGTTTAGGGAAAACAAAACAAAAACAAACTCTGGGTCAGTCATGGGACTGGTGTGAGTAAACTCCAACCACTTGTTTAACTTTCAAAACTCTTTTCGAAAGAAAAGATAATAGTAAGACCAGCCCACACATAAACACGGACGGTTTTTTACCTTACTATAACCCAAAACACTTTGATACAAAAATCCAGTGATATTATAATAACGTCTACATCAAGTAAATAACCAAATAGCAGAACGCTTGCATCTCACGCTCCACATATATTATAAAATCAAAACCCGCATGGCGCTTATTGGAGATTGGATTTCCAACATGACAAGGTATGGAACCACCTCCCGATGATGTATCTCTAGAGGCGAATACACCTGGGTTCAACAAGAACATCTTGCAACCCGGCCCACACATGACCGACCACTCATTTCGCTTGAGTGTATCGAATGTATATCACCAACGGTTGGACTCAAACCACCGTTTCCCGAATGGGCAGAATCGATAGATTTAGAAACAAAAGGAATTTCTCTAGATAGGTGATTATACACCCTAATGGGTGCGACCCACATAGCCATGCTGCCTGCCCGATTTTTGTCCTTTCCCGGTTGTTGAGGCCTGAGGCTACGCATACTTACCATTCATTGATAGCACAATCACTTTGAATGCCACATCGTCAGATCCGTTAATCACTAGTTGAGTTTGCACAAATATTCTGGATATTATGCTAAGGGATAAATCCGTTGCAACCATATACATTCATACAGACCAACCCATTTGATCATTGGAAATACTCTGTCAGACATCCGTCCATTTACGTTCGTTCTGGGATTGAACGAAACCGAAGGCACTATTTCTATTACTAGAAAAGCCCTTGCACTTTACTCCGTCTTCAATATATTCAGCATACTTGGTTCGCAACGCTTATGCCGATACGGAGTGGTTCTTCGGATAATAATCCAACCGGTCTCTCCATATTGACAACGATGGTCAAAAACTTCGATAGTCTGTGATTTAACTATCGAATAAAAACAAGTGTTCATCCAAACATATCAAACAAATCACTGGGCTCTTTAATTAATATTTCATTAATTAAATCACTTTTCCGTTTCCTTATCAATATTTGTTAACCAAATATTTTCAATAATCATCTCGGCCTCTTATGCCACTTGGAAAACGTTTCCAAACATTAACTTCTTTTATTTTCTATATATTAGAAAAATCTCTATTTGTAATTGGAAACAATTCCAATCACTTATCTCTATCCCCTTTTGTTTACAACATTCGATTTTTATATTCACTTTACTATCGAATTCAATACGTCGATACAATGATTTCAAATTATTAAAAAAATATTCTAACTCCTTAAATTCCCGGAAAAATTCGCCATAACCTCCCCTGTATCGGGAGCATCGGGAAATTTCAAATAGCATCCCGGTATCTTCTAATCTCAAAAAGAAAAAGAAACAGCCAAGCGGCTTGCCGATACGGCGCATAAAACTCATATATGAATTTAAACATGTACCTTTTGTCGAGCACATTCATTAAAAATCTTCATATATTTCATCATGTACCTGTCTAACACATGTTCATCTGTTTTCAATTCAATTCAATAACATCTAATCGTTTGAATTCAGTTTCGCCCATTTATTCTTTAAATCGGCCATTTTGCCTATTTCACTTCTTTGTTGAACATAACATGTTTAAACAAAATGTTTAACTCGTTCATAACCAAATTGAATTTCAATTTCAATTCCAGTTTCCTTTTTTTATTTCGAATATAAATTTTCAAATCGAATTTACTCATTCGAATCCCAATATCCATTCAAAAGCCCCTTAACTAATTTCTATTCAATTTAGTTAATTCCATTCAATAAATCAAAATCTGGTTTCTGTTTCAAAAATCATATTCATTTACACAACTTGAATTCGCATATATTTTGCAATTTACTCTGAAATTTTCTAAATCGAACTTCGGATTTTATTTGCTTAAAACTCCTTTTATAATATTAAATAAACCATTATGGTTTTAAAACGATTCTGGCGCTGCTTTTCTGAAAATTTGATTTTGACATAACTCAAAATCTATACGACGAAATTCAGATTTTTCTCTTTCATTAGAAAACTATTATCAAACCGGTCCTGACATTTCTTGTTTCAAAGAATTTCGACTTCAATTGAGTTCTGTATATTCAATTGAAGTTCGAGTCGCTATTTTACGAACTGCAGCGCTGCGGCGAGTTCGTTTTAATTATATTTATATATATAAACTTTTAAAACTTCTTAAAAATGAATTCAACTTCGTTTAACTTTATTTGAATTCCTTGATTCAAATTCCAATCTCACTTTTGAATTCTATATTTCAAATCCCAATTCCTTTTCTATTTGATATTCAAATTCAATATTTGAATTTCTATTTGAATTCCCTATATTCAAATTCTAGACTTGAATTCATTTGAATTCTCTTATTCAAACTTTATACTAAAATTCCATTTGAACTTCTATATTCCCATTTCTATATTTGAATTCTATTGAAGTTCAAATATTCAAACTCCTTTTTAAATTCTAGATTCAAAATTCCATAATTTAAAACCCATTTGAATTTTATATTCAAACCCCATAGATCAAACCCTATTTGAATTCAATTTGAATCTCTTATATTCAAATTCCATTTTCCATTTGAATTCTAATATTCAAATTCATTTCCAGCCCCATTTGAATTTCTAATATTCAAACTTATTTTTACACCATTTGAATTTCTAATATTCAAATTCATTTGAATTCCCTTGAATTCAAATTCCATTCAAAACCCTTTGGATTTCCTATTTTGAAATCCTATTTGAAATTCCATTTCCCATTTTACTTTGAAATTCTATTTTCAAAGTTTATTTCAAATTCTATTTTGAAATCACATATTCAAATTTCTACTTGAATTTCTGTATTCAATTCCACGTTCAAATTCAATACTTGAATTTCTATTTCAAATCTCTATTCAAATTTCATATTTAAATTCCATTCGAATCTCTATTCACATTTCACATTTGAATTCTTCTTTTGAAATACTATATTTCAAATTCTATTCATATTCTTCTTTGAAATTCTACATTCAAATCTCTATTTGAATTTCTTTATTCGAATTCCTTTGAATTCAAATTTTATTTTAATTTCGTCTATTCTAATTTCGTCTATTCAAATTCTATTTGAATTTCCATTTGAATTTCTAAAATTCCATTTTCTTTTTCCTTTTCAAATATTTAAACTTCCTTTAAAATTCAAATGTTATACTCAAATTTCATTTGAGTTATATATTTAAAAATTCCATTTCACATCCTATTTTTGAAATTTCATTTCAAATCCCAATTTCACACTTGTATTTCTATTTCTGAATTATCGAATGATAATTCTTTTCACTTCATTTATAACTTCGTTATAAAAGAACTATTTATAAACTTCGTTTTTAAAGGAACTACTTGTTTTATTTTAAAAACAAGTTTATGTTTTTATTTCCATTAAAATTCAAATTCTATTTTAAAAATAGAATTTTTCCTTTTTAAAATCTCAAATATCCTTTTGATTGGCCCAGTGATATTCAAACACACGAGTAACGAATTATTTGTTTTTCTAACACGTCATATATAACAATATATATATGCAAACAAATAAACAAACAGATAATATATTTTTGAGGAATCCAGTTGGATTCCTCCAACCTGTTTTCCTGCATCCATAGATGTTAGCACATAAATAATACCCATTCTGCTTCGTGGCAGAATATCGCGGTATAGAAGGTCATCCACTAATCATAGCGTGGGGGCGTATAGGGTAATCATCCGCTATGAAACTGCGGGCATCCGCTAATGAGACTGCGGGAATCCAACCAATCAATCAACCCAATATATATATATAGTAGCCTAAATAACTAATATGTATAAAACAAGCAGAAACATTCAACAAGCAACAAACAATTATTTTTAACGAAATAAAAATAATTATAAAGGTGAGTGAGATTTACTCACCAGGATTTTTCTTTCCTGTGTATCCTGTTAATTTGCATATCGTCGCAACTGCGAAATCCACTCAACTTGATTCATGATTTTTCCTTGATTCATTCTACGGTTTACATCGTATTATTAGTTAACATGATTATCTACGTAAAATCAATTAAATAGAAATACAGGGTTATTTAAATAACTAACTAACTTAGTTGAGCTTTTAATATGATATTCCTTAATTAAAGAGACCATTATATTTAATTAATGAATTTAAGCAAAAAATTACCTATGTATAAAACAATTCCAAACTAGATCATAATTTCATATTTAAAGGATTAGGCAATAAATTTTATCCCTTTATTAACTAACTCTATATACGTTTCTACCATTTCTTTAATCAGTAAATGATAATCTAAACTAATTTGCTTTAACTAGTTACCAATTATATAAATAAATCTCGAATAAAAACAAACCAACAAAAATACCTTAATTGCAAACTCGTTCTTCCCTTAAATTCCCAATACCGTAATGATCTTCTTCCCAAATCCTTATTGCTGGAATCGAACTCCCCACTGCCACTCCACCTCAAACGTCAGACCCAAATCCCAACTCCACTGACGTCTTCAACACCCAGTTCGAATCCACATACATCGCAACCCCACAGTTTCGATCTTCTCTTGGCAATGACAGAGAAAGTCGCACCTCTCAATACTGTATCGAGCTACACCAAACCATCCTCGAAGTATTCCTTGCGTCACCCTGAGCCTTATCGCACCATCAGACTCCCCAGAACCCAACCCTAATCACGAGCGTCCCCTTATTTGCAAGCGGCTCTGGCTCATCGCCGAGCTTCGGCGGTTCCGATTCCCAATTTCCCTCTTCCCTTTTTTTTTTTTTTTTTTTCTTTCTTGTTTGTGAAATTCGGAGTGTGACTGGAAGTGGAGAACGAAAAGGAGGAATTGAATTGGCTTCGTTGGTTCGGATGGAATGAAATGAAAGGTTCGACTGGTTTATATAGAATATGAACAAGAACGGAAGGTACACACCATTAATTTGGTGTTTCTTTGATTCAGAAGAAGGGGGACAGATTTTTGAGCTCGAGGAAGAAATAGCTGCGCGATTTTCAGTTTTTAGGTCGGCTGATTTGATTTTGTCTGATTTTATTATATTTTGTTTTAATTTAATAGCTAAATATCTCATGGTCCCTTAACTCGATATTCTGAACCGCTATTCACCCGTAGCGACCAGCGTTTCTAAAGTTATACGATATTCTGGACTTAACTGAAACATATTTTGAAATTTAATTCAATCGTTTATACAGACTATCAGTATTAGATTGACGATTAAAATTCAATTTAATTTAAAATATAATTCAGTTTCAAACAATTAAATCCATCGATGATAAATAATTATTATCGTTCTACAGAATTTATATTAATCAAAGAACCGCTTTGACTCGGTTTTAACTTTGAATTCAATTGTTGTCGATTTCATATTCTGATAATTCAAAATAAATCATATTTCGATTTATTAAATTGATAACAAAATAAAATACCATTTATTTTATAAATTCACTATTTAAACCCATACTAAATATTTAAAATAAATCGACCAAAAATCCGGGTCGTTACAATATATTACTACAAGTCAATATATCCAATGGTTTAAGGGTGCGTTCTTTGAGAACGGGAACGGGATATTTGAGCGTGGCATTTGAGCGTGGTACTGTAGCAATGGGGAATTGTGTTTTTAGCTGTGAACGGGGTATTTGAGCGTGGTATTTTGAAATAAAGATAAATAGATATGATATGTCGAATACGAATACAAATACAGTTACAAATACAAGTACAAATACAGCTACAAATACAAGTACAAATACAACTACAAATAAAAAGAAAAATCAGTGCAGACTAGCAGCAACCAACCCATCTCTAATGGAATCTCGAACTAATGACATCTCTTGGTGTCCATCTCGATGCACCGGCTCAGTGCCTCTATTCGTCGTATTTCTCATAGTATAATATTCCGTCAAGTACTCATCGGGGATTTTTTCAGGATCATCATCAAAAGCCATAAAATCTGGGTCACCACTATTATATTTGCGTATGAAGTTGTGTAAGGCCATTGTAGCTATGACAACTTTGACTTGAGTTCGAAACTTATATGTAGGCATCTTATTGAGAATTGTAAAAAAAAATCCAAATACCAAATGTTCTTTCTACGGCCATCCGTAAGCACGAATGATAGAAATTAAACACTTCATTGGTCGACTTTGGTTGATTCATGGTTTCATGGAAATGCGGAATATGATACCTCATATTTCGATATGGTGGTAAATATCCGGTCTGTAGTGGATAGCCCGAATCAACCAAATAATATTGTCCATCTGGAGGTGTAGGAAAGTTAGAGTTTCTATCGTTTGTAACAGCATTAAAAATTCTACTATCATGTGCAGTCCCTTCCCAACCAGCCATCACATACGTAAACTGTAAATCGAAATCACAAACCGCTAATATATTTTGAGTTGCAAAACCTTTTCTTCCGATATACGGGGCAATTTGATCACGGGGTAAATGTGCAGATACGTGCGTACCATCTATAGCACCAATACAATTTCTGAAATACGGGTAATACCGGGAAGAAGATCTGATGTGCTGTGGAACAGTATTAAATTGTTGTTCCATTGGTCTTATTATAACAGCAGCAAGTGACTGAAAAGCGTTTAGTACATCATGAAAACAAACGGAAATAGTGCTACCTGATCGTTGAAATCTTTCACTAAGTTGTCTATTTGAAAGCCCTGTAGCCATTGTATAAACGAATATTCCAACCATTTCGATGACATGCATTTCTGGTCTAGAAGCGAGACCATGTTGTTCCAATTTTTCACATATTGAGCAGAAACAAAGTCTTTTCATCCGAAAATTATTTTGACAACGGTTTTGATGACCATTCAAAATTTTGTTAACCCAAGCTAAGCCGGTAAACTCTGAAGTATGTATCCTCGTCATATGATTTCTACTAGCATCCTGGATGAGTGAAATCCCGTAGAGATCAAGCAAATCGTCGAAATCGGAGGAAGAATCAGACGCAGACATTACTTTAGTTGAAGAATAAGATTGAGACGAAGAAGAAAGGAAGGAATATGATGTTGAAGGGAAGAATGAAGAAAGTTATAATATATAAGAGGAGGAGGGAAGTTGAAAAAGAAGTCGTTGGCGTCCGACGCGTCGGACGCCAACGGCTTGTTTTCCAACTTCCACCAGTCGTTCCGTTTGGGCGTGGAATTTTTCGTTCGCGTCCGACGCGTCGGACATGAACGGCAAATTCAGCGTGGAAACAAAACACTACGAACGGCCCCTAAATCTACATAGGTGGGGATTCCAGCATGTCACTTCATGGACAAAACTCAAGCATCTAATCACGAGACAGTGGTGTTGTATGTACAGTTAAAGCTGCTAGCAGATACTCAAAACAAAAATAAAATTAAAATAAAAGTACTCAAGCATCTTTCACAATAACACACACATACATGGCAGTAGAAAACTCATTTGGATTAGCTATTAATGCCTGTTTTGGTTTAGCTGTCAATGCCTATTTGTTTGTTCAACTCATGCATAACACTGGCAATGCTATTTTAATGCTTTCAGATTTTCTTCTTGCATTCCCGTTCAGCTCTTCATCTTATGCTAAGAATACTTTGGCTAAATTGATTACTTAAAAAAACGAAATAAGAGGCTCAGAATATAGGTGGTGATACACCAGAATGGTCGGCAAGGTGATAAATCAAATTACCATTACGACGAACGAGACCAATATCTATCTTCATTGCCAGAAGTTAAAAACAAAAAATAAATTCAAAAAAGAAACTGCAAAAGAAGCGAACGGACTAATGGCAGAGGAGGCGGTGGAAAAACAAACGTGTTGGGCAAATTTATAGCCAGTGGGAAGGGTTTGGAAGGACGGATCGAGGCTTTTGTGCGACTAAAGAGAATCCGCTGATTTTGTTAAATGGGCTTTTACAGCCAACATCCTTCCACTAAAATCCATATGCCAAAATTAACATATGTTAATGTCATTGTACAATACATTCGTCCACTAAGATGAACTGTACGTTATAAATTTACACATTGCCCCAAACATTCAGCTAAAATAGTTTTATTTTCTTCGTAAAAAAAACTAGACTTAAATTTAACCGTTCAGTAACTGTCTAAAAATTTTGATTAGATGTTAGCAATATGCATCAAAGACATATATAGCTACAAGATAATGAAAAATGAAATGTTGTATATATCATATAATTCTGCATATACATCAAGTACTATATTTGCTCATACTCATCCAAAAGTTGTGCACTAAAAAACATTCGGATTTTTAAAACATATTCAAAGGTTATTTTACATATTTAAAATTACACATAAAGGTACATCTCAGTGTCCAGCATACGAAATTAAGATTTATTTTCATAAAATTAAATAGAACTGAAAAATAAATGCATGTACAAATTAAAAAGCAGTCTACTCATATTGTTTCTTAGTATATATTACCACAGACTCTAGAAACAAGGCCTGTAATGATATATTTCAAAGCAAATACCCCCGAAGAAATTAATTATTTGAATATATATGCGACAAGAAAATCAATACACCCCAAAAACTATAAAGTATATACCATTGTATGCACTAAATGTACACATTCAATGTTTTTAATCCATCTTTATACAAACCTAAATATTTACTAAGTTTTTGCAGATTATCCGGCTTATATAACCATGGAATTAGATCTGGAATTTGCTACATACCATAAATATTCAAGATCCCAAAATTCTCAACTTGAATTTGTATCTAATTCTCAACTTGAAATAGCAGACCATTAGTATATTTATAAATTACCGGTATGTTTCTAAAATTATTAGTAATTGATTAAAGACCAAATGCTCAAACTTACCTCATATACTAAAACGATCTGTTCTCCACACCGTTCTACGATCATGGCAATAAGTATCATAGATAGCTTACAACAGTATGGTCATCTAATCGACTATAACTCGGTTGCAGCAATTTAAATCATCGAACAACCTGGACCATGACCCCTGCAACAACGGTATTGTAATTCAGTTCTAGCAATTATGGCGCTTCAGAATTTTTTGGTTTAAATTGAACATCTTATGACAGTAATGTTCCAAACAAAAAACTACACTTTAATCCAACTTATCACTACTAAAATATTTCCAAGTAAATAAATACTTGAAAACCCAATACCGACACAAATCATTCGTCCGTCTGAATTTTGAAATTACCTGATGAAAGCAGATCTGCTATGCACCTAAAATCAATGGTAACCTTAAAAGCACAGCTGAATACTGAAAATTTTCAATCAAAATTTGTTACTTTATCATCATGCAACAATTTAGGTAATTTTTCTATATCAATACGCTTTTTGAAGTTTTGCGAAGATCGCACTTATAGGTAATCAGATACCAGATCATTGTAATGAAAGACAA
This sequence comes from Allium sativum, assembly GCA_030737875.1. Classification (NCBI taxonomy): domain Eukaryota; kingdom Viridiplantae; phylum Streptophyta; class Magnoliopsida; order Asparagales; family Amaryllidaceae; genus Allium; species Allium sativum. The sequence goes on along the minus strand of CM060910.1, from coordinate 889,963,982 downwards.
AACAGACAAAATAATAAACCCAGATATTACACGCTTGAACCCTGCATTTAGTCCTCAACTTGCCTTAATGAAACAAAAACATAAGGTAAATTCGAAATCTAAAATAAAATGACCTCATAAAGAAGATTATAGTTGCTCAACATGGATTGGACTTCAGACATATGCTTGTCTAATTCCTTTTTTAATCATCGGTCAACTAAAAATTGAATAAAAGCTGAACATGAAAAATATTGAAATAAAAGAGGCTCAGAATATGGGTGGTGATATATCAGAATGGTCGGTAAGGTAGTTTAACTACCATTACGACGAACGAGACGTATATCAATCTTCATCGCCAACTTTAAAACAGACTTTTAAAAACGAAAACTCAGATCTAAAGAGCGAATAAAAAGATGGGGAATTTCGTAGCGTAAGGGTTTGACTAAAACTGATTTTGGAGTTTTATAGCTGATGAGAAGATTAGGGTTTGGTAGGACGGAGCGGATACGCTTATACGAATACATCCTGTCCGTCTATTTGTCAATTGCTTTCTTTCTTGTTGGCTTACTGTGTACATAAACTAGTATTACCGCAAAACGTTGGAAAGACCGACATATTCAATATAAAATATAAAATATAAAATTATTTGTTAAAACTTATTTCAAATCAAACTTTATTCAAAAGTTATAAGGTTGCTTAAGAGAAAACTAAAGTAACTGAAAAAATAGACATTTTGTATTAATTTTGTATTCAGATAGTCGCTCCCTTTTATTATATATCAAGCAGGATCAATATAATCTTGACATTTAGCTATTTTGTAGCTCTAAACCATTAATCAATTGAAGAAATGAAAGGAGAAACGAAGCAATAGACAAGCTCAAAATATATCGTATCAATGAATATTTAATTGAATTACAAAAATTGCAAGGGTAGATGTAATGAATAAATCACAAATTATTAAACTAATTCATTCAAATTAAACTGCAGATTCAAAAGGAAAATTAAAATAAAACCCATCTTAGTTTTTTTTTAATATATAAATACAACATATATAACATAAATCTTTTGAAGCCACAGTATACCATCACTACTCATGTATACTACATACATATATATAGCATATCATGATTACAACGGTTCCTTTTATGTTTTCATTCAAGCAAGGTGTAATATCTTACACAACGTCCACCATTGTTCCCAAAGGCAAAATCTCCTCATCCAACTCCTTATTATAAGATGACACCATGCCAGTCTTATTTTTGCTTTCTACTATATGCTACTATGATCACCACGCTTTCCAGCATTAAAAGTTACATTAATATTGTTGCTCTTCGTATGCCTTTTGCCATGGTCTGCATTCTACATGACCCCGCATCTCCCTTGGGCTCCGTTAAGGCTTGTCTCACCTTCACTCCTCTTATCATATATTTGTTGCTCCTGACTGAAGCGACCTAAAATCCCCCTTACGGGAAATCACGGATTGAGTTGAGGACAAGCCACATCAGAACGCAGGCAGATGAACATTTCATTGCTTATTACAACAATTCATCAGAACACAAGAATATACAGAGTATAAATCAATATTACACATTCACTAAAAATCAGAGATTACAATACATTACTGCAGCGGAAAAATAATACAATACACAACTAGAAGTAATACACGGATACAGAGCTTTCCGAGTATTGTTCCAGCTGTAAATCAGGATCCTGTGAATATAAATCTGCAAAAACAAAACTACTAGCTGCCCGTGCCAAAATAAGGGCACCCAGAGCTTAGGTTAAAACAATAAACTACAGGTCAGTCATGTGAATGGTGTGAGAACTAAAACAGTTATTAATCTTTATTTTAAAGTTAGGTAAATCAAGGGACCACACCGCTAACGCGGAACGGGCTTCCTCCCAAGAATACCAGTGCATAAAACAACAGCGCAATGCTAAATAAAGAACAATGAAGCTGTTATAAGACCCAGGTCCCATCACACAATGCAAACGCAAGCCGGAGGATAGGGTTTTACCTTATAATAGCCAAAGAATGCTTGATACGTGAAATTTTATCTTTTGATTCTTAATCAGACTCCAACCGTAAATTAGTAAGAGAACGATTCCCTAAGTATTAACCCCGAAGGCCGAAACCAACATCAGACCAATACCCAGGAAACCACCCATCTTAACTCGTTTGCAGTTAGTTTCTAATTTTATACACAATCATAAATATCAATCATAGACGGCATGGGTACCATATATCATGTCGCCATACTAGGCTCTACAATCAAAACCGCAAATGTCACGTATTTGGAAGTTGGATTTCCATCTGTGAACCAAGGCAAAAGATAGACCTTACCGATTCAAGACTGTCTAGCCCGAGTCTCAGGAACAGCCGCAACTACCCCTTGGATCGTCAGGGCCGGTCCACCGATGTGGATTATTATGCCTGAACACTATGTTTCCCCGCCCTTTGGGGCGTAAATGAGCCAACAAATGACTCCATCGGCTTCACATAGTCACCGATATATCCGGGGCGCCTCGCAACCGCAACAACCACATAAGTCAAACTCGTTAGGGTGTAAAACCACTGACGCCACTTCTAACTAGAAGGAAACGCATGCCCTCCCTGATGTCCTCTCCCGTTTCTGATTCACAACCGGGGTGTGAGGCTCGCGAATTCACGTTACACAAAGCTATGCCACACAGGCGGTGCTTTGATCATCAACCACAAGGCTTTGCTTTTCAACAGAAGCCTTGATCATTTGCATCTTAGCATGCCACATAGGCAAACCACTCCATGCAACCGATATCCATCAATCACACAGAATGATATCCGATGTCAGACACACAGTCCATTTACAAGTTCGTTCTGGGTCTGAACGAAACCAGAGGCACCTTGTACCTCGCATATCCATCGATCTCCAAGTACGTCTGGACGATCACCAACTAATTCCCTCCTCTTGGGTGTATGGCCCAATCAAGGTCATCAGTAATTATCCAAACGACGTGAAGACCTCCGGTCTTCAACCACCGTCTTCATCTTCGACTAATCGTCGAATCAGTTATTCATAATGGAATAAACCCGGTCTTTCTGAATAACTCGCGTATATAATAAACAAGTGTTACACAAACACAACATACGCCTCATTCCAATTCATCAGTCACTAACCGTAAATTAGTAAGAGAACAATTCCCCAAACATTAACCCCGAAGGCCGAAACCAACATCAGATCAATACCCAGGAAAACATTCATCTTAGCCAACCTATAGTTAGTTTCTAAATATCACATTCTTAGGGAAAGGTTCTCATTAATTTTATCAAAGATAAATTCTTTTAAATTTATTCTTTAATCTTCCTTTGAATATCACTTCAAACTAGTCGAGATTAGCGAACCACACCGAAGTAATCATTTATTTTATTTCCCAATCCCAACCTATTCATCCCATGAAGTGAAACTGGTCATACTTCATATCTAACACCACGTTGTTATCGGTAAATTCAATTACCATTTCACGTTCAAATCTAATTAAAGATTTAACTATCGCCTGGAGCAAAACTGGTGATACTCCATTCTCGATCTTTTCAATCTAATTAAAGATTCATTAAAACTCCACTTAGTTTTAATCTTCAACTAGGTTAAAGAACCGATGTCATTTAAAACACGGTTCATGATAAACCGCAAAATCACATCACATTTCAATCAGTCCCTAACCGTAAATTAGCAAGTGAGCAATTCCCTAAGTATTAACCACGAAGGCCGAAACCAACATCAAATCAATACCCCAGAAACCATTCAACTTAACTAATCTCCGATTAATTTCTGATTTTCTTAACTCCTTTGGGTCTAAGAACAGTATTACTGAAGATACCGTTCATGACAACCCAAAATCACATTCCATTAATTATCGGGTTAAAGAACAAGTGTTATTTAAAACACTGTTCACGATAAACCCAAGAATCAATTCAAATTCAATTCCAATTAAATACCATTTAATTGGTACACTTCATTAAATCCAAATAAAAAGATTTAATCTTTTTCTCAACTGGGTTTAAGAACAGTGTTAATGAAGACACCATTCACGACAAACCCAAATCCCATTTGATATTAAATACAAGGCTCTGAATAGAAAATATATCGGCTTATATTCAATATCAAATTCTATGACCAACAAATATCGTATGGGAAATAACTATATAAATATATCTTTCAAATTTCCATAACAATATCTGTATAATCACGAAATCCAACATTGAAATATTCCAAAGACAATTTCGATTCAAATCCATTCCAATTCAATTATTGGAAATTCTGGTTATTTTCAAAACCATTTCAAATCCAATTTATTTATTTTAAAAATAAATAAATTATTATTCTAGTTCAAAACTAGTTCATTTCGATAAAAATCTACTTTTATCTTTTCAAATATGGAGTTTTTCATCCCAATTCTTCCCAAATCATTTCTTATGATTCTACACTAAATATTACTATTTTTAATAATTTTATCAAGGTCCGTACAGTCGATTTCCACCAACGGCCATCGAATTGCACTTACAACGACCTTTTCCCAATTTGATTTGGACATAATTCCAAATCCAACAGCTAGATTTCAAATTTCTAATATCCATTAGAAAGATCTTTTCGATACGAACCCAACGGTTCCTATTTTAGGTGAATCCGACGGTCGGATCTTCCGTAATATCCGTTCGAAGTCAATGGTCGAAATTAGCGAACTACCGCAGCGCGGCGCGTTCTATTCAGGCCATTATATTATATATATAATATATAATATATACTTCGTCGATTTCCTTTTAAAACGTATTTTATAAATCGTTTTAAATTCGTTTTCAAACGATTTCAACTACATATTCAAATTCAAATCAAAATTGAATCTTTCTAATATAAATTCGTTTTAAATTCACTTCAACTCGATTTCAATTCAAATCCATTTCAATTCAAATCAGTTTCAGTTCAAATCAATTTCAGTTCAATTTCAATACGTTTTAAATTCAATTCAAAACGATTTCAATTCTGTTTCAATCTAATTCGAATTTCAATTATTTTCAGTTTAATTCGAATTTCAGTTTATTTCAATTTAACTCGAATTTCAAGTCTTTTCAATTTAATTCGAATTTCAGTTCATTTCAATTTAATTCGAATTTAATTCTTTTCAATTTAATTCGAATTTCAATTCATTTCAATTTAATTTGAATTTCAATTCATTTCAATTTAATTCGAATTTTGAAATCACTTTCAATATTCATTGAAAAATGAATAAAATCGATATATATATATATATATATCATTCAGGTCAAAATGGCGTCAATCTAATCCACACGGCTTTTTATATTTCAATAACTTCGTTATTCTATTCAACAAATGAATATTTTCTCTATTCAACACATGATTTTTTCTTTACTATTCAACAAATGAATTTTCTTTACTATTCAACAAATGAATTTTCTTTACAATTCAACAAATGAATTTTCTTTACAATTCAACAAATGAATTTTCTTTCTATTTTCCAAATTGGAATGAGGCCCAATCAATTACCATATAACGTTAATTATATGGATTCTCTACAACACATGTATATAATAGCAACGATAAATCATCAACCATCATCCAGAGTGTATTCCACACTGTATAAGCATCAAATATAAATATTCAACGTTTATAACAGCCTGCCAATCAATCGATCGACATACAACTAATTATTGGGATTAGTGTATGTCCAATTTCATCCCAATACCCGTGTGGGGTTTCAAACAATCAAACACAGATTTTATTTGTACAGTTGGGCGATGTGTAAAATTTATCGTCCCAATCAATATCAGTCAAATCAGTGTATATAAACAAATCGTCCGATTTGTTTATAAATATTTATTTTACATACACGTTAAAAATCATATTTTTAACTATAAAGTATTTTCCACTATAAAATATTTCATTTCATTCCATATCACACAATCAAATTTCACAACATAGCAATCAAACAAAGAAGCCATCCATGGTCTGTGGACAACGGGTGTCGGGTGCTAATAAACATCGTCTGCATCCTAGTATATATTTCAAACTAGAAATAAATTAAAGGTGTGGAGTTCTCACCTTTGGGTTCCACTCCACCATTCTTTCCTGAATTTCTGATCGATTTGATTTGCCCGAAATTCATATGCCATCCTTTTCGCGCTATTCATATTAAAAATCACATTTTTAATACGATGTTCTATATATTAAAAATCATATTTTTAATACTCTACCAATATAAAAATCATATTTTTATTCTTTCTATAATATAAAATCATATTTTTATTCTTCTAACATACATATATAAATCAAATTTTTATCTTCGCTTTATAATTATGAAAATCTAATTTTTACAACGCTCTATATATGATAAAAATCTATTTTTATCCTCTCTACTACACATATAAAAATCATATTTTTATATATTGCTATCTATATTAATAAAAATCACATTTTCCTTCTACTACTTTATATTTTTAAAACTGATTTTCTTTAACACAATTATTTTTATATTTTTCAAAACAAAGTATTTTTATATTTTCAAAACAAAGTATCTTTATATTTTCAAAACAAAGTATCTTTATATTTTCAAAACAAAGTATCTTTATATTTTTAAAACAAAGTATTTTTATATTTTCAAAACTTATTTTATTTAAACTGCTTAAATAAATAAAAACCAAAAATAAGATAAAAAAAAATAGTTAAACCTTTATCTGCTAAAATAAGGGCCGCCCCCTCTGAAGTCCTTCTTTGTCGCTCGTTGATAACAGACATCCGCCGAACCCATTTCAACCACATCGTGACTTCTAGGGTTCGAAACTGCACAAAGACCAACGCGCTGGCCTTCGATCAACGTTGACCACTCGAAGCGCCCTTCCTTCCTCTCCACGTCGCTACCCACCATGGCCCACTCGAAGCCTCCATCAACCTAGAAATCCGCGGCGAGCTGGTGCTCTTTGAGGCCACGAATCGAACAAACTAGCATACAAGATACGATCATTTTGGCATGGATTTGAAGCTATGAGAAATCTCTACAATTTCATATATAAATCTGGGTTTAATTTGTTTTGATTTGGATGCAATTTGGTATTGAAAATCGTAGCAAATTCCGCCGTAGAACGAGAGGGGACGACGGGTTTCTGTTTGACCAAGGTATGGGTTGACTAGGGTTTTGATTGGGCAAGGGTTATTTATAATCAATTAAATAATATATGTTTAATTCATGAATTTAACTTGTTTACCTCTAAACTGAACCCAACAACTGACGCCCTTAGCTAATTAACCTCATTCCGAACACAATGGGATATGTTTCGCAAGCCAGATCGGCTGTTACGATCAGTTTTCATCAAAATTAAAATATAAATCAATGTATATTGAATTTGAACGCACATTTTAAATTACCGGGGCCACATCCTAACTCGAAAAATTCCAGAAAAATTATTTCTAACTTCGTATCGACGATACGGTCCTAACATAACTGATTTCGTCAAATTCTGAGACCGTTTGGAAAATGGCCATTTTCTGGTCGATCCAAAACGACTGAAACTGTTAAAACACGTTTAGCTTCGCCACGCTCACATACTGATTCATAAAATTATGAATTTTGAAGGCTAGCAATAATTTGACATCACGGATCCAACAAAAGTGGTTTCGTCGAAAACCGAGGTCGTTTGCAAAACGGCTATTTTCAACGCCTTTATATATATTAAAATATATATAAATTCCACAGCGACTTTTCTGAATTTTAAACTGGACATATCTTTCACTCTATAAAGTGAAATCTCAGTTTCTTAGATCCTTTAGAAAGATACGATCAAACAGATTCAAATATTTCTTGTCTCGTTGAAATCCGATTTATTTTGAATCTTGTATGTTCAATTGAAATTTGAAATCGAATTTTCAAACTACCGCGCCATTTTCAATTCCTTTTATATATATAAATAAATTTATTCATTTTAACTTCATCGAAAATAAATTTTTCGTCGTTATTATTTAAAATAATTCATTTTAAATATTCAAAATTCATTAAAATTGCCAAAATAAAAATTTTAAATTAGCTCAGATTTCCGGGTTCTTACAATCTCCCCCACTTAAAACTTTTCATCCCCGAAAAGGAATGAAGCCGAAAGTTGTTTAACAAATCAACTCAACTTTCGCTATTTCCATTATGGCTTAAGTTCTTCGACTTTTCAGTTTCTAAGAACTTTTCAAATTTTTCAAAAATTTGGCTAACACCCTAAATTTTCGAAAAAATTCGCTATAACCTCCCCTGCACCGGGGACTTTGGGATATTTCATATAGCCTCCCATGGCCTTCTTCAATCCAAAAGAAAAAGAAAAAGCCAAGCGGCTAGCCAATCGGCTCATAAAATCATCCAAAACACAAGAAATACAATAAACATGTACCTATTTGTCGGGCAAACAATTTTATTCCTCTTCTCTAGCCTCCTTGCAATGACCTGTTCAATGTAAGTACATGTATATGCATGCAAATGCGACAAATTTTCAACACAATTCCTATTTGATCCATTTGGCTGAAGGATTCAAATTTTGATTAATCAACCAATAATCAAACAACACAATCAGCAATCAATTAGTTGATTAACGTTTCAAATTCATAACTTCGATACATAGTCAAAAAATCAGATTTTGATGCCAAATCACAACAATAAGCCCTATATAGTTTTGGTTCTCACACCAGTCAATAGGAAATGTATAAATATCACACCTTCGAAACTGGAACACTAATTCTGATGATGTAGCTACAATCAGCAGAATCATCTACGGGCGACTAGAGTGTGACTTTGTATCTATCCAGTATATTAAAACCTCAAATACACGCGGATCAGACATATATGCAAAATCTTTATATACTGGACTGTCCAAATTCAATACAAAATAAATAATCAAATACGAATAATTGATTTAAATTTTCAAAATAAAACTTGTTTTCAATTATTATTTTCAAAATATCACTCTTCACCCTCGTTCTAGGATATTACTGATCCTATCTCTAACGTGTCATTCTCATTGGATATTTCTAATCCAATTTCTGATGAATTATTTCGTTTGGTTCTAACGTGTCTTGTTCTCGAGCTCTGTAAACCAAAGCTCTGAAAATGAAGCGACCGAAAATCCCCCTTACGGGAAATCACGGATTGAATTGAGGACAATCCATATCAGAACGCAGACAGAAGAACATTTCATTGCTTATTACAATAATTCATCATAACACAAGAATATACAGAGTATAAATCAATATTACACATTCACTAAATATCAGAGATTATAATACATTGCTGCAGCAGAAAAATAATATAATACATAACAAGAAGTAATACACGGATACAGAGCTTTCCGAGTATCGTTCCAGTTGTAAATCAGGATCCTGTGAATATAAATTGGCAAAACCAAAACTACTAGCTGCCCGTGCCAAAATAAGGGCACCCAGAGTTTAGGTTAAAACAATAAACTCCAGGTCAGTCATGTGATTGATGTGAGAACTAAAACAGTTATTAATCTTTATTTTAAAGTTAGGTAAATCAAGGGACCACGCCGCTAACGCGGAACGGGTTTCCTCCCAAGAATACCAGTGCATAAAACAACAGCGCAATGCTAAATAAAGAACAATGAAGCTGTTATAAGACCCAGGTCCCATCACACAATGCAACGGAAGCCGGAGGATAGGGTTTTACCTTATAACAGCCAAAGAATGCTTGATACGTGAATTTTATCTTTTGATTCTTAAACAGACTCCAACCGTAAATTAGTAAGAGAACGATTCCCTAAATATTAACCCCAAAGGCCGAAACCAACATCAGACCAATACCCAGGAAACCACCCATCTTAACTCGTTTGCAGTTAGTTTCTAATTTTATATACAATCATAAATATCAATCATAGACGGCATGGGTACCATATATCATGTCGTCATACTAGGCTCTACAATCAAAACCGCAAATCTCACGTATTTGGAAGTTGGATTTCCATTTGTGAACCAAGGCAAAAGATAGTCCTTACCGATTCGAGACTGTCTTGCCCGAATCTCAGGAACAGCTGCAACTGCCCCTTGGATCGTCAGGGTCGGTCCACCGATGTGGATTATTATGCCTGAACACTACGTTTCCCCGCCCTTTGGGGCGTAAATGACCCAACAAATGACTCCATCGGCTTCACATAGTCACCGATATATCCGAGGCGCCTCACAACAACAACAACCACATAAGTCGAACTCGTCAGGGCGTGTAAAACCACTGACACCACTTCTAACTAGAAGGAAACGAATGCCCTCCCGGATGTCCTCTCCTGTTTCTGGTTCACAACCGGGGTGTGAGGCTCGCAAATTCACATTACACAAAGCTATGCCACACAGGCGGTGCTTTGATCATCAACCACAAGACTTTGCTTTTCAACAGAAGCCTTGATCATTTGCATCTTAGCATGCCACACAGGCAAACCACCCCATGCAACCGATATCCATCAATCACACAGAATGATATCCGATGTCAGACACACAATCCATTTACAAGTCCGTTCTGGGTCTGAACGAAACTGGAGGCACCTTGTACCTCGCATATCCATCGGTCTCCAAGTACGTCTGGACGATCATCAACTAATTCCCTCCTCTTGGGTGTACGGATCAATCAAGATCATCAGTAATTATCCAAACGACGTGAAGACCTCCGGTCTTCAACCACCGTCTTCATCTTCAACTAATCGTCGAATCAGTTATTCAGAATGGGATAAACCTGGTCTTTCTGAATAACTCGCGTATATAATAAACAAGTGTTACACAAACACAACATACGCCTTATTCCAATTCATCAGTCACTAACCGTAAATTAGTAAGAGAACAATTCCCCAAACATTAACCCCGAAGGCCGAAACCAACATCAGATCAATACCCAGGAAACCATTCATCTTAGCCAACCTACAGTTAGTTTCTAAATTTCACATTCTTAGGGAAAGGTTGCCATTAATTTTATCAAAGATAAATTCTTTTAAATTTATTCTTTAATCTTCCTTTGAATATCACTTCCAACTAGTTGGGATTAGCGAAACACACCGAAGTAATCATTTATTTTATTTCCTGATCCCAACCTATTCATCCCATGAAAACTGATCATACTTCATATCTAACAGCACGGTGTTATCGGTAAATTCAATTACCATTTCACGTTCAAATCTAATTAAAGATTTAAGTATCGCCTGGAGCAAAACTGGTGATACTCCATTCTCGATCTTTCCAATCTAATTAAAGATTCATTAAAACTCCACTTAGTTTTAATCTTTAACTGGGTTAAAGAACCGATGTCATTTAAAACACGGTTCACGATAAACCCCAAAATCACATCACATTTCAATCAGTCCCTAACCATAAATTAGCAAGTGAGCAATGCCCTAAGTGTTAACCCCGAAGGCCGAAATCAACATCAGATCAATACCCCAGAAACCATTCAACTTAACTAATCTCTAGTTAGTTTCTGATTTTCTTAACTCCTTTGGGTCTAAGAACAGTATTATTGAAGATACCGTTCACGACAACCCAAAATCACATTCCATTAATTATCGGGTTAAAGAACAAGTGTTATTTAAAACACCATTCATGATAAACCCAAGAATCAATTCAAATTCAATTCCAATTAAATACCATTTAATTGGTACACTTCATTAAATCCAAATAAAAAGATTTAATCTTTTTCTCAACTGGTTTTAAGAACAGTGTTAATGAAGACATCATTCATGACAAACTCAAATCCCATTTGATATTAAATACAAGGCTCTGAATAGAAAATATATCGGCTTATATACAATATCAAATTCTACGACCAACAAATATCGTATGGGAAATAACGATATAAATATATCTTTCAAATTTCCATAACAATATTTGTATAATCACGAAATCCAACATCGAAATATTCCAAAGACAATTTCGATTCAAATCCATTCCAATTCAATTATTAGAAATTCTAGTTATTTTCAAAACCATTTCAAATACAATTTATTTATTTTAAAAATAAATAAATTATTATTCTAGTTCAAAACTAGTTTATTTCGATAAAAATCTACTTTTATCTTTTCAAATATGGAGTTTTCATCCCAATTATTCCCAGATCATTTCTTATGATTTTACACTAATTATTACTGTTTTTAATAATTTTATCAAGGCCCGTTGTAATAACCCGGAAAATCTGAGCCAGTTTAAAATTTTTATTTTGGCAATTTTAACGAATTCTGAATATTTAAAATAGATTATTTTAAATAATATCGACGAGAAAATTTATTTTGAATATAATTCGAACGTATATATTATATACGTCGTCGTTAGAATATAAATAATTATAAATAATTATAAAAGGAATTGAAAATGGTGCGGTAGTTCGATAATTCGATTTCAAACTTCAATTGAATGTACTGGGTGCAAAACAATCCGGATTTGAGCGAGACCAAAAACATTAGGATCTAATTGATGATATCTTTCCAGCGAATCCGAAAAATCAAGATTTCATAGCGGGAATCAAAAGATATGTCCAGTGGAAAATTCTGAATAGTCGCTATGGAATTCAGGCCCTTAAAAATTGACATTTTGCAAACGACCTCGGATTTCGACGAAACCACTTTTGTTGGGTCCATGATGTCAAATTATTGCTAGGTTTCAAATTTCATAATTTTTCGAATCAATATGTGAGCGTGGCAAAGGAAAATGCGTTTGACCATTTTCAGTTGATTTTAATCGACTGGAAATTGGCCATTCTTCCAACGGTCTCAGAATTCGACGAAACTAGTTTTGTTAGGACCGTATCGTCAATACGAAGCTAGAAAATATTTTTCTGAAATTTTTCTGGTTAGTATGTGACCCCGGTAATTTGAAATGTATTAAAATTCAATATAGTGATTTAAATGTAAATTTAACGGAAACTGATTGTAACAGCCGAATCAGCCTACAATACATGTCCCATTGTGTTCGGAATGGGGGTAAAATGCTATGGACGACGGGCGGTGGGCCTCGTTTAGAGGTCGAAAATAAAAGTTGCGTTTTGCGGTGAAATAAAATAATTAAAAACTAAAGTTCTCTCTCCCCTCCCCCTTTAACCCGTTCTGCCCCCCCCCCCCCATTTCTTCGATCAGAAGAAAATCGAATTAAAAAAAAAGGGGCTAAGCCCTAAATCGAACGACGGGAGGCCCTCGACACCGCCACCGGAGGCGCCCACCTCCGTCCAAGCTCGCCGCCCTCCCCTTCTTCTCCTCCGCCACCTCGAAGCGACACACCCACCCTCGTCCGCTGAAGCGCGAGAGTCCCCCCCCTTTTCCTCCACCGCCGCACACTCCCCCAGTCCCGAACCCGCGACAGCAAACCCCCTCTCCCCGGTATCGAATACTGTAAGTTTTGTTTTTATTTATTTATTTTCATTTATTTGTTAATTTTTATTTGATTTTAAAAACAGAATTTTTACTTGATTTTAAAAACAGAATTTTTATTTGATTCTAAAAAAAACAGAATTTTTATAATGGTTAAAAACTGAATTTTTATAATGGTGCAAGATTTGATTTTTCGAAAGTAAAAGATGTGATTTTTTCTAAAAGTAAAGATTTGAATTTTTAGAAGAAAAAGATCATATTTTTATATTGGAGAAAGCGTGATAAAAATTCAATTTGTATATATGTGAAGTAGGCGAGGTAAAGAAACGATTTTTAATTATAGTTGTAGAAAAAATATTTTTATAATATAAGTAAGTAAAAATATAATCTTTACTATATAGAAGTGGTAAAAATATGATTTTTGTTTATGTAGAGAATTAAAAATATCACCTTTATATATGTAGCAAAATAAAAATGTCATTTTTATAAAGGTGAAGTCTATATTTTTATAAAGGCGAAATCTATATTTTTGAAATGGAATTTTTATCTATATGACATCGCAGTAAAAATTCGATTTTTATATATAGAATAGCGAAATAAAAATTCGATTTTTAAATATATGAAGTGATTATAAAAAAAATATGATTTTTAAATAAAAAGTGAACAAATAAAAATGTGATTTTTATTTTAAGGACATCAGTATATAAAAATGTGATTTTTACATATGTAGTGAAAGCGGACAACGAAAGCGACGAAAGGCGAGAACGGCGAAGATTTCTCTAAACGAAGAGTCGAGATGTTTGGACAGCTTTCGGTGAGAATTTCTCACTCTTTCAATTTCTTTTTCTAAGTTATATATATATATACTAGGATGCAGACGGTGTTTAGTAGCACCCGACACAATTGTCCACAGACCATGGACTTGTTTGTTTGATTGCAAAAATTAGTTAGATTATTTGATTGAATGGAATTGTTTGGTGAAATTGAATGGATTTGATTGATGTGTGAATGGCGTGGGCCTTCACTAGACCGGGGATAAGGCTAGGCCTTGTCCCGTTTCTAGTATCGTGCCATTATGCCGCCGAAATTTTCTAAAATATGTTAGAAAAATAAAATATCATTCTATTGAATAAATGAACTGAATAGAACATTCATAGTTGGAATAAAATATTTTGGTCGTTAAAAATATAATTTTTAACGTGAAAGTGAATAAATAAATATCTATAAACAAATCGGCCGATTTGTTTATATACACTGATTTGACTGATATTGATTGGGTCGATAAATTTTACACATCGCCCAACTGCACAAATAAAATCTGTGTTTGTTGATTTGAAACCCCACACGGGTGTTGGGATGAAATATGAAGTTCACTCATCCTGATAGATTAAATATGTCGATCGATTGATTGACAGGCTGTTATAAGCGTTAGATATCTATATTTGATGCTTATACAGTGTAGTGCACTTTGGTTGATGGTTGATTGTTTTTCAATGCTATTATATACGTGTGATGTATGAAAATCCATATACTTAACATTATATGCTGATTGATTGGGCCTCATTCCAATTTAGAAGATAAAGAATATTATAATATAAAGGTTCATGTGCTGACAGTACTCATCCGTTGAGATTAGTCATGTGTTGAACGAAATATTTTAATAATAAAATTTACATCTTTATCAATATAAAATAAAGGTTCATGTGTTGACTGTACTCATTCGTTGAGATTAGTCATGTGTTGAACGAAATATTTTTATAATAAAATTTACATCTTTATCATATATAGAATTAGAAATCAACTGGAAAATAGATGAGATGAGTGGTCTCCTGGATATTAATCTGATGTTGGTTTCGGCCTTCGGGGTTAATATTCAGGAAATCGTTCTCTTACTAAATTACGGTTGGAGTCTGATTCAATATCAAAAGATAGACACCTTAATTTTTATAAAATATATTAAATAACAAAAATAGTCACACGTGGACAGTACTCATTCGTTGAGATTAGTCGTGTGTTGACAAAAATAAATATTCATTTGTTGAATAGAATATTTGAAATAGAAATATTTGAAAAAGAAATATTTGAAATAGAACATTTGAAAATATAAATATATGAAGCCGTGTTGATTAGATTGACGCCATTTAGACGTGAACGATATTTATATCGATTTTACTCATTTTAAAATGAATATTGAAAAGTGATTTCGAAATCGCATATTTTGAAATCAAATTTGAATCAAATTGAATAGAAAACGAATTCGAATTGAATATATAACGAATTGAATTCAATTGAATATAAAACGAATTTGATTTCAATTGAATATAAAACGAATTTGATTTCAATTGAATATATAATGAATTTGATTCAAATAGAAAACGGAAATGAATTGAATATAAAATGATTTCGAAATGAATGTAATATAAAATGATTTCGAATTACATTGAATGGAAAACAAATTGAATTCAAATGGAATAGAAAACGAATTTGATTTAAATTAATTAGAAAACGAATTTGATTTGAATCGAATAGAAAACCAATTTGAATTGAATCGAACAGAAAACGAATTTGATTTGAATCGAATAGAAAACCAATTTGAATTGAATTAAAAACGAGTTCAAATTGAATTGAAAGCAAATTGAAATGAATTCAATTTGAATTGAATAGAAATGAATTTTAAAACGAATTTATAAGGAAGAATTCAATTTTGATTTGAATTGAAATGGAGGTTGAAATTGTTTTTGAAACGAATTCAAAACTATTTATAAAATTTGTTTTAAATAGAAATCGACGAAATATATATTATATATATAATATAATGGCCTGAATAGAACGCGCCGCGCCGCGGCAGTTTGTGAATTTCGACCATTTATTTCAAACGGACATTACGGGAGATCCGACCGTCGGATTCTCCTAAAACCGGAACTATTGGGTTCGTATCGAAAAGAGCTTTCTAATGAATATTAGAAATTCAAAATCTGACGGTTGGATTTGGAGATACGTCCAAATCAAATTCAGAAAAGGTCGATGTAAGTGCAATTCGATGGCCATTGTTGGAAATCGACTGTACGGGCCTTGATAAAATTATTAAAAATATCAATAATTTGTGTAAAATCATAAGAAATGATTTGGGAAAAATTGGGATGAAAAACTCCGTATTTGAAAAGATAAAAATAGATTTTTATCAAAACGAACTAGTTTGAACTCAATTTAAAACCCGGGTGTTTATTTTTAAATAAATAAATTAGATTTAAAAATGGGTTTTAAATAATCGGAATTCCTAATATATTTGATTTGAATTGAACTAGAATTGATTTGTGGGTTTATCGTGAACTGTGTTTTAAACAACCCTAGTTCTTTAACCCGATGATAAATAGAATGTGATTTGGGTTTGTCGTGAACTGTGTTTTAAATAACACCTAGTTCTTTAACCCAGTAAAAGGAGTTTTAATGAATCTGTAATTAGATTGAAATGTGAATCTATAATCTAAATTTCAAATTTAGAAATGAGCGAGAATGGAGTATCGCCAGTTTTGCTCCAAAGCGATAGTTAAATCTTTAATTAGATTTGAACGTGAAATGGTAATTAATTTTACCGATAACACCACGGTGTTAGATATGGAGTATCACCAGTTTTGCTTCATGGGATGAATAGGTTGGGATTGGGAAATAAAATAAATAATTACTTCGGTGTGGTTCGCTAATCTCGACTAGTTTAGAAAACCATAATTTGGTTTGAAATGACATCCAAAGGAAGATTAAAGGATAAATTTGAAAGAATTTATCTTGGATAAAATTAATGGGAACCTTTCCCTAAAAATGTGATTTTGTGAATAAAAGAATATTCTGAATTGGAATGAGGCGTATGTTGTGTTTGTGTAACATTTGTTTTAATATACGCGGGTTGTTCGGAAAGGCCGGGTTTATACCCATTCTGAATAACCGATTCGACGATATGTCGAAGATGAAGACGGTGGTTGAAGACCGGAAGTCTTCACATCGTTTGGGCAATTACTGGCGATCCTGATTGGGCTGTACACCCAAGAGGATGGAAATAGTTGGTGGTCGTCCGGACGTACTTGGAGATGGATGGATATGCGAGGAAAGTGCCTCCGGTTTCGTTCAGACCCAGAACGGACTTGTAAATGGATTGTGTGTCTGACATTGGATTTTATTCTGTGTTGATTGATTTCTGTTAAATATACATCTGTTTGGCGGCGGAGAATTTATTCTTTTGCTTAACGCCCTTCTCTGAGACGTACGAGCTTAGAGGTTGTATATCGATGGACATCAGTCGCATGGCATGAATTGCCTGTGTGGCACGCTAAGATGCAATGATCAAGGCTTTTGTTGAAAAGCAGAGTCTTGTGGTTGATGATCAAAGCACGGCCTTTGTGGCGTAGCTTTGTGTATAACGTGAATTCTCGAGCCTCACACCTCGGTATGAGTTAAAAACGGGATAAGGACTGCAGGGAGAGCACGACGTTTCTTTCTAGCTTTGGTGGTGTCAGTGACTTACCAGCCCTGACATTTATATACTTTTCACCTTTGTGGTTGTTGGAATGCGAGGCGCCTCGATTATAGGTCTGTAAGGACCGGGAAACGTGTGTTCAGGCATAACTAATCCTCTAACATAAGTGAGGACCGGCCCTGAAGCATTCAGGGGTTGCCCAGAGTGCGTAGCCCTGGGACATTTGCTAGAGTGTCTCTAACGCGGAGAGGAGCTTGCCCCTTGCCTCGACTCATGACGGAAATCCAATTTCCAATACGTGTATTTCGGCTTTATATGTAGAGCCTAGTATGGCGACATAGTAGCATGGGATGCTATGCCATCTATGATTTATATTTATGATTGAAATTGTTTTGACGCTATACACTTATTATAGTATCAAATGATTTGTTTTAAACGTATCAAGCATGTTTGGTTGTTATAAGGTAAAACCCTATCCTCCGGCTTGCGTTGCATTGTGTGATGGGACCTGGGTCTTATAATAGCTTCATTTTTCGAAAAAGCATTGCGCTGTTTATTCTATGCACTGGTATTCTTGGGAGGAAACCCGTTCCGTGTTATACGGCGTGGTCCCTTGATTTACCTAACTTTAAAACCAATATTAATAACTGTTTTAGTTCTCACACCAGTCACATGACTGACCTGAAGTTTATTGTTTTAACGTAAACTCTGGGTGCCCCTATTTTCCGCACGGGCAGCCAGTAGTTTTGGTTTTGCAGATTTATATTCACAGGATCCTGGTTTACAGCTGGAATGATATCCGGAAAGCTCTGTATCCGTATATCACCTTCAGTTGTGCTTTGTATTATTTTCCGCTGCTATGTAATTTATTGTAATCTCTGATATTTGTCGAATGTAATTTATTCATTTATACTCTGTATATTCTTGTATTTGATGGAATTGTTGTAATAACAATGAAATGTTCTTCCGTGTGCATTCATATGTGTATTGTTCTCAAAGTATCTGCTCTTTCCTTCACGGGGAAGTAACGCGTCCTCACATTTGGTATTAGAGCTTTGGTTTACAGAGCTCGAGAACAAGACACATTAGAACCATACGAAAAAATTCATCAGATATTGGATTAGTAATATCCAATTAGAATGACTCGTTAGAGATAGGATCAGTAGTATCCTAGAACGAGCGTGAAGAGTATATTTTTCAAATGAAAACAATTTTGTTTTGAAATTTAAACCATTTTATACGTATTAGATTATTTATTTATTTTGAATTTGGACAATCTAGTATATAAAGGTTTTGCATATACGCGTCATGAACGTATATTCGAAGTTTTAATATACTAGATAGATATAGAGTCACACTCTAGTCGCCCGGACATTGTCCTGAGGATGAAGTATACCATCACCAGCATTTATTTTCGAGTGACGAAGGTGCGATATCTATATATTTCCATTAGACTGGTGTTAGAACCAAAACTAATATAGTTAGAACACTTTGTTGTGAATTGGCATCAAAAGCATGATTTTTTGTATGTATATCAAATTTATGAATTTGAAACTCTAATCCACTAATTGATTGATGTTTGTGTTGTTTGTTTATTTGTTTGATAATTTTTAACCATTTAGCCTAATTGAATCAAATATTGAATATTATCGAAAATTGGTTGCATTTGCTTGCATATACATATACTTACATTGAACAGGTCATAGCAAGGAGGCTAGAGCAGAGAATAAAATTTGTTTGCCCGACAAATAGGTACATGTTTACTACATAATTTACTGTTTTGCTTGGGTGATGATGATTTTATGAGCCTATTGGCTAGCCGCTTGGCTTTTTCTTTTTCTTTTTGAGATCAGAAGGCCTGTATGGCAATTTCGGGATTTTCCCGTGGCTCCCGGTGCAGGGGAGGTTATGGCGAAATTTTTCGAAAATTTAGGGTGTTAGACAAATTTTTGAAAATTTGAAAATTCTCAGAAACTGAAAAGTTGGAGAATGGAAGCCATATCGAACGTAGAGTTGATTAATCAAACCACTTTCGACTTTGTTCCTTTTCGGGGACGAAAAGTTTTAAGTGGGGGAGATTGTAATAACCGAGAAAATCTGAGCCAGTTTAAAATTTTTATTTTGGCAATTTTAACGAATTCTGAATATTTAAAATAGATTATTTTAAATAATATCGACGAGAAAATTTATTTTGAATATAATTCGAACGTATATATTATATACGTCGTCGTTAGAATATAAATAATTATAAAAGGAATTGAAAATGGCGCGGTAGTTCGATAATTCGATTTCAAACTTCAATTGAATGTACCGGGTGCAAAACAATCCGGATTTGAGCGAGACCAAAAACATTAGGATCTAATTGATGATATCTTTCCAGAGAATCCGAAAAATCAAGATTTCATAGCGGGAATCAAAAGATATGTCCAGTGGAAAATTCTGAATAGTCGCTATGGAATTCAGGCCCTTAAAAATTGACATTTTGCAAACGACCTCGGATTTCGACGAAACCACTTTTGTTGGGTCCGTGATGTCAAATTATTGCTAGGTTTCAAATTTCATAATTTTTCGAATCAATATGTGAGCGTGGCAAAGGAAAATGCGTTTGACCATTTTCAGTTGATTTTAATCGACTGGAAATTGGCCATTCTTCCAACGGTCTCAGAATTCGACGAAACTAGTTTTGTTAGGACCGTATCGTCAATACGAAGCTAGAAAATATTTTTCTGAAATTTTTCTGGTTAGTATGTGACCCCGGTAATTTGAAATGTATTAAAATTCAATATAGTGATTTAAATGTAAATTTAACGGAAACTGATTGTAACAGCCGAATCAGCCTACAATACATGTCCCATTGTGTTCGGAATGGGGGTAAAACGCCATGGACGATGGGCGGTGGGCCTCGTTTAGAGGTCGAAAATAAAAGTTGCTTTTTGCGGTGAAATAAAATAATTAAAATAATTAAAAACTAAAGTTCTCTCTCCCCTCCCCCTTTAACCCGTTCTGGCCCCCCCCCCCCATTTCTTCGATCAGAAGAAAATCAAATTAAAAAAAAAAGGGGGCTAAGCCCTAAATCGAATGACGGGAGGCCCTCGACGCCGCCACCGGAGGCGCCCACCTCCGTCCAAGCTCGCCGCCCTCCCCTTCTTCTCCTCCGCCACCTCGAAGCGACACCCCCCCCCCTCGTCCGCCGAAGCGCGAGAGTCCCCCCCCTTTTCCTCCACCGCCGCACACTCCCCCAGTCCCGAACCCGCGACAGCAAACCCCCTCTCCCCTGTATCGAATACTGTAAGTTTTGTTTTTATTTATTTATTTATTTTCATTTATCTGTTAATTTTTATTTGATTTTAAAAACAGAATTTTTATTTGATTCTAAAAAAAAAACAGAATTTTATAATGGTTAAAAACTGAATTTTTATAATGGTGCAAGATTTGATTTTTCGAAAGTAAAAGATGTGATTTTTTCTAAAAGTAAAGATTTGAATTTTTAGAAGAAAAAGATCGTATTTTTATATTGGAGAAAGCGTGATAAAAATTCAATTTGTATATATGTGAAGTAGGCGAGGTAAAGAAACGATTTTTAATTATAGTTGTAGAAAAAATATTTTTATAATATAAGTAAGTAAAAATATAATCTTTACTATATAGAAGTGGTAAAAATATGATTTTTGTTTATGTAGAGAATTAAAAATATCACCTTTATATATGTAGCAAAATAAAAATGTGATTTTTATAAAGGTGAAGTCTATATTTTTATAAAGGCGAAATCTATATTTTTGAAATGGAATTTTTATCTATATGACATCGCAGTAAAAATTCGATTTTTATATATAGAATAGCGAATTAAAAATTCGATTTTTAAATACATGAAGTGATTATAAAAAAAATATGATTTTTAAATAAAAAGTGAACAAATAAAAATGTGATTTTTATTTTAAGGACATCAGTATATAAAAATGTGATTTTTACATATGTAGTGAAAGCGGACAACGAAAGCGACGAAAGGCGAGAACGGCGAAGATTTCTCTAAATGAAGAGTCAAGATGTTTGGATAGCTTTCCGTGAGAATTTCTCACTCTTTCAATTTCTTTTTCTAAGTTATATATATATACTAGGATGCAGACGGTGTTTAGTAGCACCCGACACAATTGTCCACAGACCATGGACTTGTTTGTTTGATTGCAAAAATTAGTTAGATTATTTGATTGAATGGAATTGTTTGGTGAAATTGAATGGATTTGATTGATGTGTGAATGGCGTGGGCCTTCACTAGACCGGGGATAAGGCTAGGCCTTGTCCCGTTTCTAGTATCGTGCCGTTATGCCGCCGAAATTTTCTAAAATATGTTAGAAAAATAAAATATCATTCTATTGAATAAATGAACTGAATAGAACATTCATAGTTGGAATAAAATAATTTGGTCGTAAAAATATAATTTTTAACGTGAAAGTGAATAAATAACTATCTATAAACAAATCGGCCGATTAGTTTATATACACTGATTTGACTCATATTGATTGGGTCGATAAATTTTACACATCGCCCAACTGCACAAATAAAATCTGTGTTTGTTGATTTGAAACCCCACACGGGTGTTGGGATGAAATATGAAGTTCACTCATCCTGATAGATTAAATATGTCGATCGATTGATTGACAGGCTGTTATAAGCGTTAGATATCTATATTTGATGCTTATACAGTGTAGTGCACTTTGGTTGATGGTTGATTGTTTTTCAATGCTGTTATATACATGTGATGTATGAAAATCCATATACTTAACATTATATGGTGATTGATTGGGCCTCATTCCAATTTAGAAGATAAAGAATATTATAATATAAAGGTTCATGTGCTGACAGTACTCATCCGTTGAGATTAGTCATGTGTTGAACGAAATATTTTAATAATAAAATTTACATCTTTATCAATATAAAATAAAGGTTCATGTGTTGACTGTACTCATTCGTTGAGATTAGTCATGTGTTGAATGAAATATTTTTATAATAAAATTTACATCTTTATCATATATAGAATTAGAAATCAACTGGAAAATAGATGAGATGAGTGGTCTCCTGGATATTAATCTGATGTTGGTTTTGGCCTTCGGGGTTAATATTCAGGAAATCGTTCTCTTACTAAATTACGGTTGGAGTCTAATTCAATATCAAAAGATAGATACCTTAATTTTTATAAAATATATTAAATAACAAAAATAGTCACACGTGGACAGTACTCATTCGTTGAGATTAGTCGTGTGTTGATAAAAATAAATATTCATTTGTTGAATAGAATATTTGAAATAGAAATATTTGAAAAAGAAATATTTGAAATAGAACATTTGAAAATATAAATATGTGAAGCCGTGTTGATTAGATTGACGCCATTTAGACGTGAACGATATTTATATCGATTTTACTCATTTTAAAATGAATATTGAAAAGTGATTTCGAAATCGCATATTTTGAAATGAAATTTGAATCAAATTGAATAGAAAACGAATTCGAATTGAATATATAACGAATTGAATTCAATTGAATATAAAACAAATTTGATTTCAATTGAATAAAAAACGAATTTGATTTCAATTGAATATATAATGAATTTGATTCAAATAGAAAACGGAAATGAATTGAATATAAAATGATTTCGAAATGAATGGAATATAAAACGATTTTGAATTACATTGAATGGAAAAAAAATTGAATTCAAATGGAATAGAAAACGAATTTGATTTAAATTAATTAGAAAACGAATTTGATTTGAATCGAATAGAAAACCAATTTGAATTGAATCGAACAGAAAACGAATTTGATTTGAATCGAATAGAAAACCAATTTGAATTGAATTAAAAACGAGTTCAAATTGAATTGAAAGCGAATTGAAATGAATTCAATTTGAATTGAATAGAAATGAATTTTAAAACGAATTTATAAGGAAGAATTCAATTTTGATTTGAATTGAAATGGAGGTTGAAATTGTTTTTGAAACGAATTCAAAACTATTTATAAAATTCGTTTTAAATAGAAATCGAAGAAATATATATTATATATAATATAATGGCCTGAATAGAACGCGCCGCGCCGCGGCAGTTCGTGAATTTCGACCATTTATTTCAAACGGACATTACGGGAGATCCGACCGTCGGATTCTCCTAAAACCGGAACCGTTGGGTTCGTATCGAAAAGAGCTTACTAACGAATATTAGAAATTCAAAATCTAACGGTTGGATTTGGAGATACGTCCAAATCAAATTCAGAAAAGGTCGATGTAAGTGCAGTTCGATGACCATTGTTGGAAATCGACTGTACGGGCCTTGATAAAATTATTAAAAATATCAATAATTTGTGTAAAATCATAAGAAATGATTTGGGAAAAATTGGGATGAAAAACTCCATATTTGAAAAGATAAAAATAGATTTTTATCAAAACGAACTAGTTTGAACTCAATTTAAAACCCGGGTTTTTATTTTTAAATAAATAAATTAGATTTAAAAAGGGGTTTTAAATAATCCGAATTCCTAATATATTTGATTTGAATTGAACTAGAATTGATTTGTGGGTTTATCGTGAACTGTGTTTTAAACAACCCTAGTTCTTTAACCCGATGATAAATAGAATGTGATTTAGGTTTGTCGTGAACTGTGTTTTAAATAACACCTAGTTCTTTAACCCAGTAAAAGGAGTTTTAATGAATCTGTAATTAGATTGAAATGTGAATCTATAATCTAAATTTCAAATTTAGAAATGAGCGAGAATGGAGTATCGCCAGTTTTGCTCCAAAGCGATAGTTAAATCTTTAATTAGATTTGAACGTGAAATGGTAATTAATTTTATCGATAACACCACGGTGTTAAATATGGAGTATCACCAGTTTTGCTTCATGGGATGAATAGGTTGGGATTGGGAAATAAAATAAATAATTACTTCGGTGTGGTTCGCTAATCTCGACTAGTTTAGAAAACCATAATTTGGTTTGAAATGACATCCCAAGGAAGATTAAAGGATAAATTTGAAAGAATTTATCTTGGATAAAATTAATGGGAACCTTTCCCTAAAAATGTGATTTTGTGAATAAAAGAATATTCTGAATTGGAATGAGGCGTATGTTATGTTTGTGTAACATTTGTTTTAATATACGCGGGTTGTTCGGAAAGGCCGGGTTTATACCCATTCTGAATAACCGATTCGACGATATGTCGAAGATGAAGACGGTGGTTGAAGACCGGAAGTCTTCACATCGTTTGGGCAATTACTGGCGATCCTGATTGGGCTGTACACCCAAGAGGATGGAAATAGTTGGTGGTCGTCCGGACGTACTTGGAGATGGATGGATATGCGAGGAAAGTGCCTCCGGTTTCGTTCAGACCCAGAACGGACTTGTAAATGGATTGTGTGTCTGACATTGGATTTTATTCTGTGTTGATTGATTTATGCTAAATATACATCTGTTTGGCAGCGGAGAATTTATTCTTTTTCTTAATGCCCTTCTCTGAGACGTACGAGCTCAGAGGTTGTATATCGATGGACATCAGTCGCATGGCATGAATAGCCTGTGTGGCACGCTAAGATGCAATGATCAAGGCTTTTGTTGAAAAGCAGATTCTTGTGGTTGATGATCAAAGCACGACCTTTGTGGTGTAGCTTTGTGTATAACGTGAATTCGCGAGCCTCACACCTCGGTATGAGTTAAAAACGGGATAAGGACTACAGGGAGAGCACGACGTTTCTTTCTAGCTTTGGTGGTGTCAGTGACTTACCAGCCCTGACATTTATATACTTTTCACCTTTGTGGTTGTTGGAATGCGAGGCGCCTCGATTATAGGTCTGTAAGGACCGGGAAACGTGTGTTCAGGCATAACTAATCCTCTAACGTAAGTGAGGACCGGCCCTGAAGCATCCAGGGGTTGCCCAGAGTGCGTAGCCCTGGGACATTTGCTAGAGTGTCTCGAACGCGGAGAGGAGCTTGCCCCTTGCCTCGACTCATGACGGAAATCCAATTTCCAATACGTGTATTTCGGCTTTATATGTAGAGCCTAGTATGGTGACATAGTAGCATGGGATGCTATGCCGTCTATGATTTATACTTATGATTGAAATTGTTTTGACACTATACACTTATTATAGTATCAAATGATTTGTTTTAAACGTATCAAGCATGTTTGGCTGTTATAAGGTAAAACCCTATCCTCCGGCTTGCGTTGCATTGTGTGATGGGACCTGGGTCTTATAATAGCTTCATTTTTCGAAAAAGCATTGCGCTGTTTATTCTATGCACTGGTATTCTTGGGAGGAAACCCGTTCCGTGTTATACGGCGTGGTCCCTTGATTTACCTAGCTTTAAAACCAATATTAATAACTGTTTTAGTTCTCACACCAGTCACATGACTGACCTGAAGTTTATTGTTTTAACCTAAACTCTGGGTGCCCCTATTTTCCTGACGGGCAGCCAGTAGTTTTGGTTTTGCAGATTTATATTCACAGGATCCTGGTTTACAGCTGGAATGATATCCAGAAAGCTCTGTATCTGTATATCACCTTCAGTTGTGCTTTGTATTATTTTCCGCTGCTATGTAATTTATTGTAATCTCTGATATTTGTCGAATGTAATTTATTCATTTATACTCTGTATATTCTTGTATTTGATGGAATTGTTGTAATAACAATGAAATGTTCTTCCGTGTGCGTTCATATGTGTATTGTTCTCAAAGTATCCGCTCTTTCCTTCACGGGGAAGTAACGGGTCCTCACACCGGTACAGTCGATTTCCACCAACGGCCATCGAACTACACTTACAGCGACCTTTTCCCAATTTGATTTGGACATAATTCCAAATCCAACTGTTAGATTTCAAATTTCTAATTTTCGTTAGAAAGCTCTTTTCGATACGAACCCAATGGTTTCGGTTTTAGGAGAATCCGACGGTCGGATCTCCCGTAATACCCGTTCGAAGTCAATGGTCGAAATTAGCGAACTGCCACGGCGCGGCACGTTCTATTCAGGCCATTATATTATATATATAATATATACTTCGACGATTTCCTTTTAAAACGTATTTTATACATCGTTTTAAATTCATTTTCAAAACGATTTCAACTTTATATTCAAATTCAAATAAAAATTGAATCTTTCCAATATAAATTCGTTTTAAATTCATTTCAACTCGATTTCAATTCAAATCCATTTCAATTCAAATCGGTTTCAATTCAAATCAATTTCAGTTCAATTTCAATACGTTTTAAATTCAATTCAAAATGATTTCAATTCTATTTCAATCTAATTCGGATTTCAATTCTTCTCAATTTAATTCGAATTTCAATTTATTTCAGTTAATTCGAATTTCAATTCTTTTCAATTTAATTCGAATTTCAATTCATTTATTTCAATTTAATTTGAATTTCAATTCTTTTCAATTTAATTTGAATTTCAATTCATTTCAATTTAATTCGAATTTCAATTCATTTCAATTTAATTCGAATTTTGAAATCACTTTCAATATTCATTGAAAAGTGAATAAAATCGATATATATATCGTTCACGTCAAAATGGCATCAATCTAATCCACATGGCTTTTTATATTTCAATAACTTCGTTATTCTATTCAACAAATGAATATTTTCTCTATTCAACACATGAATTTTTCTTTACAATTCAACAAATGAATTTTCTTTACTATTCAGCAAATGAATTTTCTTTACTATTCAACAAATCAATTTTCTTTACAATTCAACAAATGAATTTTCTTTACAATTCAACAAATGAATTTTCTTTCTATTTTCCAAATCGGAATGAGGCCCAATCAATTACCATATAACGTTAATTATATGGATTCTCTATAACACATGTATATAATAGCAACGATAAATCATCAACCATCATCCAGAGTGCATTCTACACTGTATAAGCATCAAATATAATTATTCAACGCTTATAACAGCATGTCAATCGATCGATCGACATACAGCTAATTATTAGGATTAATGTATATCAAATTTCATCCCAACACCCGTGTGGAGTTTCAAACAATCAAACACAGATTTTATTTGTGCAGTTGGGCGATGTGTAAAATTTACCGTCCCAATCAATATCAGTCAAATCAGTGTATATAAACAAATCGTCCGATTTGTTTATAAATATTTATTTTACATACACGTTAAAAATCATATTTTTAACTGTAAAATATTTTCCACTATAAAATATTTCATTTCATTCCACATCACACAATCAAATTTCACAACATAGCAATCAAACAGACAAGCCATCCATGGTCTGTGGACAACGGGTGTAGGGTGCTACTAAACACCGTCTGCATCCTAGTATATATTTCAAACTAGAAATAAATTAAAGGTGAGGCGTTCTCACCTTTGGGTTCCCCTCCACCATTCTTTTCTGAATTTCTGATCGATTTGATTTGCCCGAAATTCCTACGCCATCCTTTTCATGCTGTTCATAATAAAAATCACACTTTTAATATGATGTTCTATATATTAGAAATCATATTTTTAATACTCTACCAATATAAAAATCATATTTTTATTCATTCTATAATATACAAATCATATTTTTATTCTGCTAACATACATATAAAAATCAAATTTTTATATTCGCTTTATAATTATGAAAATCTTATTTTTATAACACTCTATATATGATAAAAATCTAATTTTTATCCTCTCTATTATACATATAAAAATCGTATTTTTATATATTGCTATCTGTATTAATAGAAATCACATTTTCCTTCTGCTACTTTATATTTTTAAAACTGATTTTCTTTAACATAATTATTTTTATATTTTTCAAAATAAAGTATTTTTATATTTTCAAAACAAAGTATCTTTATATTTTCAAAACAAAGTATCTTTATATTTTCAACAAAGTATCTTTATATTTTAAAAACAAAGTATTTTTATATTTTTAAAACTGATTTTATTTAAACTGCTTAAATAAAATAAAAACTAAAAATAAAATTAAAAAAACTGTTAAACCTTTATCTGCTAAAATTAGGCCGCCCCCCTCTGAAGTCCTTCTTCATCGCTCGTTGATAACAGACATCCGCTGAACCCATTTCAACCACATCGTGACTTCTAGGGTTCGAAACTGCACAAAGACTAACGCGCTGGCCTTCAATCAACGTTGACCACTCGAAGCGCCCTTCCTTCCTCTCCCCATCGCCACCCACCATGGCCCACTCGAAGCCTCCATCAACCTGGAAATCCGCGGCGAACTGGTCCTCTTTGAGGCCACGAATCGAACAAACTAACATACGAGATATGATCACTTTGGCATGGATTTGAAGCTATGAGAAATCTCTACAATTTCATATATAAATTTGGGTTTAATTCGTTTTAATTTGGATGCAATTTGGGATTGAAAATCGGAGCAAATTCCGCCATAAAACGAGAGGGAACGACGGGTTTCTGATTGACCAAGGGATGGGTTGACTAGGGTTTTGATTGGGCAAGGGTTATTTATTATCAATTGAATAATATATATTTAATTCGTGAATTTAACTTATTTACCTCTAAACTGAACCCAACGACTGACGCCCCTAGCTAATTACCCTCATTCTGAACACAATGGAATATGTTTCGCAAGCCAGTTCGGCAGTTACAATCAGTTTTCATCAAAATTAAAATATAAATCAATGTATATTGAATTTGAACGCACATTTTAAATTACCGGGGCCACATCCTAACTCGAAAAATTCCAGAAATATTATTTTTGACTTCGTATCGACGATAAGGTCCTAACACAACTAATTTCGTCAAATTCTGAGACCGTCTGGAAAATGGCCATTTTCTGGTCGATCCAAATTGACTGAAACTGTTAAAACACATTTAGCTTCGCCATGCTCACATACTGATTCAGAAAATTATGAATTTTGAAACCTAGCAATAATTTGACATCACAGATCCAACAAAAGTGGTTTCGTCAAATACCAAGGTCGTTTGCAAAACAACTATTTTCAAGGCCTTTATATATATATATATTAATATATATAAATTCCACAGCGACTTTTCTGAATTTTAAACTAGACATATCTTTCACTCTATAAAGTGAAATCTCAATTTCTTAGATCCTTAGAAAGATATGATCAAACAGATTCAAATATTTCTTGTTTCGCTGAAATCCGATTTATTTTGAATCCTGTATGTTCAATTGAAATTTGAAATCGAATTTTCAAACTACCGCGCCATTTTCAATTCCTTTTATATATATAAATAAATTTATTCGTTTTAACTTCGTCGAAAATAAATTTTTCGTCGTTATTATTTAAAATAATTCATTTTAAAAATTCAAAATTCATTAAAATTGCCAAAATAAAATTTTTAAATTGGCTCAGAATTCCGGGTTATTACACTGACATCTGATAAAACCCATCTTAGTTAACACACGAAAAAAAATGCATAAATGATAATGATTTACGGTTACTAGCAAAAGTAAAACATGCGTGCATGTAGACATTAGCAATCACTAAGGTTGATAGAATACTCTTTCGTCCACACCATGAAGAAACAGCAAGCATAGCATCCCATATCCCTTCAGTGTTGGCAAGACTGATGTAAAATGTTGATTTTACTATAACATGCCAAAAAAAATGGAGATGATATTTATTATTTTGTAAACGCATATGTAAAAGAAACCAACCTTGTAAAGACACATGTGAAAACATTGAAAACAGTTATATTTATCCATATTTTTTTATTTATCATTTCAGGGTCAAGCCAAATCCTTTACCTAGAAGTCCAACATATTCCAAAATTTGATCTAGTTGGTATAACATTCAGAAATAAAAAATAAAAAATAAAAAATAAAAATATGCATTCCTCTTAAGCAACAAAACCAGTTCAAGAAATTCAGATGAATGGAACTACCTTACTTAATATCAGATTAACTGATAATAAACTATCCAAACATAGCTCAATCCAGACAATTCTAATGCTAAATCTTGACAATCTAGTGAAATCATGATCAAGCTTATAATAAGAGAACTTGCCTAAGCATACTAGGAATATGTAGCTAATTACTGTCAATAAAGAAAAATGGTTACAATGTAAACGTAAGTAACTCAAACACAGTAGCAGAAACAAATATTTTGCTACTAATACCTTTAAGTATGCTCGAACATGTTGAACCGACAACTGACATTTGAGACTGTTGTTGCTGCTTCCTTGTGGAATGCTAATTACCATCATGTATCTAAACTATGAGCATCTCCTTCTATGTTCTACGGACTATGCATTATCTTGCCTCTAAAACATCATCCCAATCTTTTAGCAAATGCAATAATTAGTGGCATTTTCCTTCACTTTCGTAGACTGAGAAACATTAGGCATGTAAAGGCAAGGCCTCAAACAGTATGAAATAAATAGGTACAAAAACAAGATGCATAAAGCATAGAGGGTCCATTTTTGGATGATATAACCAACGTAGACGCAATGTTTGTGGTGAACAACAGTTGAAATGTGTAAATATTTTAAAAATATCAAATAACACGAGCTGTAGTGAGAAAGGAGATAATATGGATAGTTTCATTTAAATCCTAGAAAATAAGAAAAGATGCAAAATATACAAGCATTTACAATTTACATATCTACTGGTAAAATGGAGTCATAATCATTTTTCTGTGACTTGAATAACTTAAGGATTGGAAAACTAAACGGTAATATACATATGTGGATTGCCGTTAAACAGGATTGCCGTTAAATAGGACATCCCCATGAATCCTGTAAGATGGTGTGACACTGTGACTTTTATTTTAATTTTTTGAAATGAACTACAAATGCAGGGAATTTCATGGCACATCAATAATCCATTCTAAAGTTGATCAAGGGAATATAGCATGCACTTTTCTGCATCATATTTTGAATAATAGGTGCTGTCTGGACAAATAATTATATGAAAAATAAAGGACTCGCTCAAAAAAGTAAGATAACATACTTGAATTTCTTATTTGTGCCAATAATTCTAATTTCAATATCCTTTGATGAGATTTTCCCTTCAAACCTACAAGGAACTGTAAAAACACAAAGCATAAAACTACAGTTATATTATGCAGCAGTACAATCATTATAGGTTATGCTGTAACAAAGCAACTGCAAACCCAGAAAGTGTGTATGCTTAGTGTTGGATAGAATGTATCAATATCGTAATTGTTTTCCACAATAAATAAATATAGGTTAGTGATAATATACCCTTTTTCGGGAGTCAAAATTGCAGTGTGGATGGCATCCTCAAGTTCCATATCATCAATATACCTACAACTGACGAACAGAGAAAACGTACCATTTACATTTTTTTGCAAATAAAAATATCACCGTTATTATTAGACAAATCAACATTGTTTTTTACACATTACAAACATAACCACAATTACAACTATAAACAGAGCAGTTAGTTCAACCATCACATACACGGAACAACAATAACAACAAGAGCAGTAACATATGCACTGGAATTGGCAAATCTATCGATCACTTTTTCCCCTTGAAAAAAAAACTACTAAACCCACATTTCTATGTCTAACTCAACATGCTTGATACTTTTCTAAGTCTAGGAAGCACAAGCTAGCACAACATATTTGCATAATTTTGTTGTATATATTCTAAATAAAAATATAATTTATGCTCAAAACCAATATTAATGACAATAGAAAAAAATGATTTCACGGTATGAATGTCAACATTAACTGAGAGTTGCCTAAACCAATATAATTGATAACTACTGCTAATGAACACAAACAGTGAGTATGCTAGAACACCGAAAGGCATACCTGTTAGACAATATTATAAATTCATTTCAAGCCAGCACAATACCATAAATCCAGTGGCTTATTGATCCTTAAAAAAAGTATAAATCTTTAGAGACATAATTAAGTAATGACCATAATTTTGTTAAATGTAATTGATTAAAGTGAGATGTATTAAATACTAAGTAATATCCACTGAAATAGAAAATTGCAAATGCTCTACTTGTTAATGCTAGATAAATCTATTTGAGACAAATTCATATTTAGTCGAATTATACCTAAAAAAACCTTTGTTATAGGAAACCTGATTGCAGTTGGCGATGGTGAGGCTGGTTCCAAGATCGACAACTAAGGATTGAAGATTGGTGGCAACGTCAGTTACTAAGGAGGCAAGTTGTTGCGTATGTTGTTGGAAGAAAGGTTAGGATCCCACATGATGATTTGAAAGCCAGGTAAGGTGCGTCGACTTTAGAGTTGGGCAAGTAGGGTTTTCGATGGAGGTAAGGCGCAACTTCAGAAACTTCTGCTTCACCATCGTCGTATCTAGACACCAACTTGTGTCTTCAATACAAACTGCAAAACAAACCCCACTGAAGCTCAAATTTGCGCCCACAACTATCACCTTCACCCCCCACAAGTTCGCAAAAGTTTGCAATTTGGAGTTTGGCTTTGGAAGTTTGGAGATCTAATTTTGGAATTTGGCTTTGAAAGTTTGGAATCTCGGTTGAATTAAATCTGGAATAAAAATGATTTCGTTAGAATTTTGTTTATAAAGCCTGATTTGGGAGCAAGATTCAAGAGAGAGATCCGAAAATTTGCTTGGGAGGAAAAATTCAAGAGAAAAGAAAAACACGGATCATGAGGGAAAGAGTCTCCGCGTTTTACCAAGAGAGTGAGAACAGGAATATGGTTAGGTAAAGTTGAAGGGAAGAAGTCACGGAGGAGAAAATGGCACTGAGAAAGAATCGAACTGGATAGAATTAAGGAAGGAAGAAAATGCAAAGGAAAAATGTCATGCACGAATTTGATGCTGAAATTTATTGGCACAGACAAATTGATTTTGGCTCTCTCACAGTAGGGAAACCTCCCTAACGGTCGGTTTGATAATAAAAAGTAAAATTAATCTTGAGTGATTAAATTGTATTTGCTTGTTATCATGTAAATAAATTAAGGAATTACTATATCAAAATACCATCATAAGATAGATCATTCTAATCTTAATTGTAGAATACAGGTTGAACTTATAGTTAATTTCATTACTTAATAAGTTCATATAATGAATAAAAATGATATGTGTTTTATATAACCGCATTGTTTACTCAGAGTTTTTTAACAACAACTTATTTTGAGTTTTTTAAGATAAGCTTTCTATAACATTTTTAAGCAATTTTGAATATTGTATTCTTAGTATAAGTGAACATTTGTATATTAACTTTTAAGTTTAAACAAGTTCATTTTGACTGGTGGACGGTCCACCTTAAAAACCGAATAGTAAGTTGGTAACCGCCAATTTCCTGTAAAAATTGTATTTATTATTAGCTATAACAAAAAATATTACGGAACACTATAAAAACTGGCCGGTATGCCAAAAAAAAAGTTCATTTTGACGTTGGGTATGAATGGTAACAAAATACATTACAACATATCTATCTGGATAATTATAAAGGCAAAGTATATGAAATCATAATGCTATTTTGTTTTAAGTGCTCATCTCGCTTCAAGATCACTATTTATAGATTAAAAATGTGAATATTAAGCTTATATCCTTAAAATCAAACTTGATACATAAAAATTCCTTTTAAAAAAAAGATTGTAAATTAGGTACTTAGAATTTATTTACTAAATAATTGTATAAAATTATGCAATTATTCAGTGCATAACTGCAGACGTTTATGCAATTATATCAAAATTTGCATAAATGTTTGCAGTTTTTTTATGAGAAGTTGCAGATATTTTCGCAGTTATTTTAATGAGTAACTGCGGAAGTTTCCACAATTTTTTGAAAAATTTGCATAAATTTCCATAATTTTTTTTTTGTGAATAATTGCTGAAATTTTAACAAATTTCCGTTGAATGATTGTGGAAACTTCCGCGATTTTAAGATATAATTGTATAAATATGTGCAACTATTCAGTGAATAATCGCATAAATTTATACAATTATTAGTTAACTTAATTATAGGGTTGTAACTTACGTACTTTTTTTAATAATGATATTTGGCTACTTTGAAACCTAATTAGGACTTTGACGCCCCACCCGAGACTCATCCTAACAAAGAGCATTACTGAGCAATATTGTTTGTTAGAGTGGAAAATATGGTTATTTAAGAGCGACCATCCATAATCTTGTATTAAAAAAGTATTGAATATGTCGATAAAATGCTCATCATTTTTTTTCTATGGGTCGACAAACTTAATTCTCGCCTAAAAGAATACTGCGGCGGCAACAAGATCAATTCAGAACTAAATACAACAAACATAAGCATCACATAACAAAAAAACATAGTCATATGTATATACCTATGCATATATCAATTACAACACAAAGTCATATTCATAAGTTGATGTACAGTCCACAATATATACATCATCATTTTCATAAGAGAATATGTACAAATATTAGAGTGTGAAGAAACTACAAGTCACTACACAAAACTATGCATAACGGGTAAAAAAGGCAATAAAGATATACATGATGACATAGCTAAGAATGGTCTAGAAATAACCTAACCTGCAACTCAGTCTGACCCAAGTATAAAATACACAGGTCAGTCTGGTTTAAATGGTATCAATAGATCATGAAAGATAAATATAGCATCAAAGGGGATAACTCTTCTTGAGTAAAAAAAAAACAAGTTCAACTAAGTAGAACAAGGGTTCATGAGAATGGTATAACAAATCATCATATAATAATCTCATGAATGGTGTTTGTAACAGCATAAATAACAAAAAAAACATGCCTAAATAGAACATTTATGAGTGTTATAAAAAACATAGTGGAATAGAACACTAATGAGCGCTTCATATAACATAGTGAAATACACTTATGAGCGCTTCATACAACATAGTGAAATCACCAAATAGATAAGAAAATCATGGTAGTTCCAGGCTACGTAATGAATCAATATCAACATTAATTATTACATCATAAATAAGATCCAAAACATCAATTAGCAACAAAATCAACAAAGCATCAAAGATGGATCCAAAACAACAAATAGCATCAAAATGGATCCAACAACAAGTAGCATCAAAATGGTGGATCTAAACGAGAAATAGCACGTGCATCAAATATATAGCTCCCTCAAGCTTTGCCAAATATTATATACGTATTCAGGCGTCTATAACTATGACCACTCCGGCCGAGTGTAACCTAGTCCCCTAACTAAGTGATGTATATAAAAGATTCCTCTGAGTCCATCTCTGCCCCGAAGAAAGTACCGACAACAACCAACAATAATATGCTTTACAGACTTCCAAACAATAACTTGAAAGGTGAAAATAGTACATCACACACTGCACATTTCACTAATAGGTTTACTGCTAGTCAGCCTACATTACACCTTGAAAATAGAAATAGCTTCAATCAACAAGTCAAGAATTAACCGATATAATAAACCAATGTGTCTCATACCACATAGTTGAAAACTTACAGTGATGCAACATAAACTGAAGATGATAATGTTTTTATTATTTCAGCATCGTGCCTTATTCAGATCTTTGAATACATTGTTGAATACAAAATACATAGGTATGTGTTGACCAACTTTTTGGAAAAAGCCGTCATGGTTCAACGGATCGAAGCCCGATGTCTAGAAACTTTCTTCAACATCGATCGGGCGATAGAGCAATACACACTCCAAAAAGCCCAGGCAAGGTTCGACCCAAGCCAGCCTCCTTCAAAGACAGCCCGAACCTAGGCCGACTCGAGCTAGTTTCCTTCAAGCAATGACTCATCCAGCCCGGAAGAATTGCTCATCTCAACTGACCGAGTTCGCCGTTTCCATCAAAATCGGATCGACTCGGATTCATCTGGAAATATCCAGCTAAGTCATTCATTACTCAGACTGATTCTCAAGGCAAAATAGGCGGCCAAACGCTACCATCCAAAGCTTTCCTTTTGATACACCTCATCTCAAGAGCCGTGTAAGCCACACTTTCTGAGGATACTATTGCTCAACAGTGGAGAAGGTCTTCTAGCCGCAACTATCCCCAAGGATCAAGCTCCACGTGTCCGAGCTTTATAGAAAAGACGAGCCATGTTGCACCCCAAAGAAGAAAAGCATGCTGTTTTGGGGATTCTAAATTCAGGAAAAAAAAGATTTACGGTTTATTCCTCAATTAGACAACTCCTTTTCCTCTTAAAGCTTCTCATCTCCCATCTTTCTTCAAACAGAAAAAGCATTGTACTTGTAATCAAAAGTAAATCAATACATATAAAGTGGACTTATGCACCATCTTTGCCGAACCACTATAAAAAGTCTTGCATGTTCCCTGTTCTCTATACTTTATTGCATTTTGTGATTGTTATTCGTGTGTTTTCCACACGATTGGGGGTTGACTGTCACTAGTGACCAACTTTTGACGTCAATACATTGGTGCGCCATGATGGGGCACACATCGACATACCCTACGACCTTCTGCTAATTTCGACCCTTGGCGAACAAAGGAGAGAAAGATACAATATCTTCTCACCCCCGCAAACGCTGATGCAGTCGAGACAAATGCTGCAGAAGCAAGTCAGGAAGCCTCCTCTCATGAAATTGTGTCCCGATATCTTACCCGGGACGACATGGACAAGATTAAGGTCAAGTTCAGAGGTCATATGACATCTCAGGATAAACTCCTCGAATGTAAACAACAGTTAATGGATCACCATCTCGCTCAGATGGAAAAGGGACTTAACGCTTCAACATCAATTCCTCTACCGGGCGAGACTGGGGAAGTAACCGATCTTCGGTTTGCACAAATGCAAGTCGCAGATCAGATCACGCCTTTGCTTCCTCCTGGCTCGGTTCCACCTCCCGATCAATTATAGCCAGGACTGTCGCTTCCAGCGACCAGCGCAGCCGCAGATTCATAGGAGGCCCGCAATCAAGATTTAGGTCGTTCGACCACTTTTCCTCCGCTCTTGAGGATAGCTCACCTGCGGACCAATCGAGCAACCACTGGGTCAATTAGGATCAATGCCATTCCTATTACAACCTAGTATCTTACAGCAGACTCGTCTTATGCCGCTTCTCCTTCAACAAAGAGCTGATGGAGCCTTCCATTTGAACCATAGAGACCACTCTACCATACCGGTTCCCATAATGGTGGAGGAAAACGCAACCGTAGAACCATCTAACATCAACTCGAGCGGGGGCATCGTAGAGCCCCGAACATCACATAATATGTTGATCAATCAGGACCTTCCCTCACGGGCACAGTTCAGGCCGCTTCTCATCAGGTTCAAGCAATATGGCTAGGACCAACAACTACGATGAACCTTCGCCCTCATCTTCACTCAAATCTCGGATGTCGTGCCCAGCTAGCGGTCACCCTTCCGAGCATGCTTTCGTCGGATCCTAATACTGGAGCCCTCCCAAGTGCAGAGCTGGATTCATGGCAGCGACTCTTTGGAGATGGAAGCCAGCCTGCAAGCATCATCCATGCTTCACCTGCGGTTTCTTCTCAGCTGGATATAGATAATATCCACTGCAGCCCCTTCACCAGGGAAATCAAAACTCCAGCAATCCTCCGGACTTCAAGTTTCCAGCTATTGAACCCTACAACGGTCGGACCGACCCGACCATACATCTCATGCGATACATGCATCATATGGAAGTGTTTGGCGCATCGACCAATGTTATGGCCAAGTGCTTCCCACTATTCCTCATAGATATAGTCGGCATGTGGTTTCTGTAGCTAACAACAGAGTCGATCGCAGTTGGAACACGCTGGTCACCCGCTTCATCGAGTAGTTCAGAGTTCATATCTCCCGACCGTAGAGTGTCATATTCGTGATCTCCATCAAGCAACATCCCAGAGAGACATTTCGATCTTTCCTCGAAAGATTTAATGCATCTATAGCATCAGTCGATCGACCTGATCCATCGATGGTGCTTATGGCCGCCATCGCAGTTCTTCAGAACCAATCAGAATTCTTTATCTCTTTGACCATAGATCCTCCTAAAGTCATTGAAGATTTCAATGCAGAGACCGAAAGATTCCTCCGATAAAAAGACACCAACATTGAGATGGAGAGCCTCGAGGTCCTTGCCACCAAACAAGGAGGTCCATCCAATACTAATAGCCAGAATAAAGGACGAGGAAAGGCTCCGGAAAAGAATGAATGCAACATATGACCTCGAAAAGAGAACAAGTACGATCAATATATCGATCTCAATTCTTCCCTGCTTGACATCTACCTTGACATACGAGGGTCCCTGCCTTTCCCAAGGCCACTCCGAAGAGAGTCGACCTAGAAAGAACTCGA
This sequence comes from Allium sativum, assembly GCA_030737875.1. Classification (NCBI taxonomy): domain Eukaryota; kingdom Viridiplantae; phylum Streptophyta; class Magnoliopsida; order Asparagales; family Amaryllidaceae; genus Allium; species Allium sativum. The sequence goes on along the minus strand of CM060910.1, from coordinate 889,924,933 downwards.
CTCTGGAAAACACTGCATGTTTCATAACATTGTCGGTCATAGCACCAATGAATGCAGGCACCTACGCGATCTCATCGAGGATAGGGTTAGGCGAGGGGAGCTTCCCGAATATGTTAAAAGGAACACACCAGCCATGCCATCACAATCTTCTACCAAGCTCCTTAGGTTGGTCCTTGAGCTCCTAGAAATGAAAAGGACCCCGAGCCCAGCACTCGCAACATCATCATCAATTAATAAGATTTAGACTTCTTACTTTCAATGTATTTTTTCTTTCAATAAAATGGATATGTTGATGTACACATATACGGAGTTAGGATTTAACTCCTAGGCATGCTCTGGAATCAACCATCGTCCTCTTGAAATTTATTTCTATTTTCTTATAATAGTTCTTTAGCAACAATGAACTTTCTTTTGCAAACATGGATCATGTTTGAATAATTTAAGCCAAGCATGATTGACACTCGCCTGGTCGAATGTGGTCAGTGCAAAAGTCACCATCCTTAACATACGGTCAAAGCCTGCCACCATCTCTAAACCTACTACTTAAGCCGAGTACAGTCAGACTCTTTTGGTCGAGTATGGATCATACTCGCCCCTTCTCTAAACCAAGTGCATTCTCCACTCGATGAACTTCAGAAATGACCTTATATAAGTTGAGCATGGTTAACACTTGCCATAAGCCGAGTATGCATAATACTAGCCATCTCTGTAAGCTGAGTATGGTTAATACTCGCCACCTCTGTAAGCCGAGTTTGGATAATACTCGCCATCTCTATAAGCCGAGTATGGTTAATACTCGCCATCTCTGTAAGCCGAGTATGGATAATACTCACCATCTATCGAAGCCAAGTGTAATTACTGCTCACCCTTATCTTCAAGCCGAGTATGGTTAATACTTGCTCAAATGAGACCAAAGCCTTCTCTAGACTGAGAATGACCAACACAATCTCTGCAGGTATTGGATCTTACGACCAGGGTTAACAGTTACTTTCTCGGCCTTAATACGGCCCCCGATGGTTGTTGGTTTTCTGACCTTAATATGATCTACTTCAATCGTCGATTTTCTGGTTTTAACACAACCACCGGGACCGCCGGACTTCTAGCCTTATATGGTTCGGCGCAACCATCACTATCCGCACATTAGACATCGATACAAGGATCAGAACACACCTCCTTTACCAAGAAAGATGTATTATAAGGGGAAAAGTGTTGACCAACTTTTTGGCAAAAGCCGTCGCAGTTCAACGGATCGAAGCCCAATGTCCAGAAACTTTATTCAACATCAATCGATCGATTGATAGAGCAATACACACTCTGAAAAGCCCAGGCAAGGTTCGTCCCAAGCCGGCCTCCTTCAAAGATATCCCAATCCTAGGCCGACTCGAGCTAGTCTCCTTCAAGCAACGGCTCATCGAGCTCGAAAGAATCGCTCATCTCAATAGACCGAGTTTGCCGTTTCCATAAAAATCGGATTGACCAAATATCTCGGATTCATCTAGAATATCCAGCTAAATCATTCATTACTCGGACCAGTTCTCAAGGCAAAATAGGCGGTCAAACGCTACCAGACAAAGCTCTCATTTTGATACACCTCATCTCAAGTGCCACGTAAGCCATGCTTTCCGAGGATACTATTGCTTAACGGTTGAGAAGGTCTTCTAGCCGCAACAATGCCCAAGGATCAAGCTCCGCGTGTCCGAGCTTTACAGAAAAGGCAGGCCACGTTGCACTTGCCCTAGCCGATTTCTCCATCTATAAGTACCTTCTTCCCCAAAGAAGAAAAGCATGATGTTTTGGGCACTCTAAATTCAGGAAAAAGAAGATTACGGTTTATTCCTCAAATAGCCAACTCCTTTTCCTCTTAAAGCTTCACATTTCCTATCTTTCTTCAAATAGAAAAAACATTGTACTTGTAATCAAAAGTAAATCAATACATATAAAGTGGACGTAGGCACCATCTTTGCCGAACCACTATAAAAAGTCTTGCGTGTTCCCTGTTCTCTATACTTTGTTGCATTTTGTGATTGTTATTCATGTGTTTTTCACACGATTGGGGGTTGACTATCACTAGTGACCAACTTCTGACGTCAACAGTACGGACTTGTATTTATAATATTAGATAGAGAACAAAGGAAAATAGGAATGTGAAATAACGGGAAAAAAATCAATCCTGATATGTGGCAAGTCATTTGGATATATTCGGCAAGATATTTATCTGTTATTTCTTACTCCCCTCCCTCCTCAAACCTAATTACCAAAATTAGGGTTGCAACCGGCACCATCAAAAATCATCGAATGAAAGCGATTTACACCAGTTTTGAGCTCGAGATGCCAAGCTAACAACAAATTTTAGGTGAGAGAGAGGAAACAGAGCTTCTGTTTTGGAAGATAGGCAAGAGTAGAGGATCTCAAGTTCAATTCCTCCTATTCCACGTTCAACTCATGTCGGATCTTGGTAAAGCTTGGTTTTGAAAGCGACTTAGCGAGTATATCCGCCTTTTGGTGTATAAATGGTATGTATTCGATTTTCACTTTTTCTTTAATGACTTGTTCTTTGAGGAAGTACAAATCAAGCTCGATATGTTTAGTCTTGGAGTGTAGAATTGGATTGGCTGTGAGGGCAATTATACTTACATTGTCACACCGTATGCTAGCTTTCTTTTCGGTTTTGATTTGTAGTTCATTTAATAGTGATTGCACCAACAAAATTTCTACTGCACAACTTGCTACACTCCTAAACTCAGCTTCTGTGCTCGAACGAGATAATGTATTCTGTTTCTTTGCACACCACGATACTAGATTTTTTTCCCTAGGAAAATACAGTATCTTGATGTTGGCTTTCGATAATCATGGTCGGCTCCCAGTCAGCATCGGCATAGCATTGATATTTACTGAGTTGCTTGTTTTAATTATCAGTCCTTGATTGATAGCTCCTCTTAGATACCGAAGTATCCATTTTACTGTTTTCTAGTGATCATCTACAGAACACTGCATATATTGACTCATTGTATTAACACTATAAGAGATGTTTGGTCTGGAAATTGTAATATATTGTAGGGATCACACTATGCTTCTGTAATTTCTTGGGTGTTGCCCTTTATGTTTAGACAACTGTGCATTAGTTACTATAGGTGTTGGAAGAGAATTAGTTTTTTCCATTTTTGCTCTTGATAGTATCTCATGAATGTACTTTCTTTGGTTGAGTTGTATTTCAACATTATTTGCTCTTTTTACTTCAATGCCTAGAAAGTAATTCAACTTTCCAAGATCCTTTATAGATAACTCAGTGTTCAAAAGTTGAATAATTCCTTTGATTTCTGCTTCACTGCTGCCAGTTATAATGAAATCATCGACATAGATTAAAATATATGTGATGTGATTGTTAGAGAAATTTTTGAATATAGATTTGTCTGATTTTGTTGACTAATAGCCATGCTTTACAAGAATGGACTTTAATTTGTCAAACCACACTCTGGGCGGTGTCTGCTTTAATCCATAAATTGATTTGTTGGGTTTGCACACCAATGTCTCTTGTCCTTTGCTAACAAGCCCATGTGGTTGTTCCATAAAAATTTCCTCCTGCAAAACACCATTTAAAAAAGCATTATTAACATCTAACTGTCTGATTTTCCAATTCTTATATAAGGCTATGGTTAAAATTATTCGAATTGAGGTTGGTTTCACAACAGGTGATTTTTTTTATGTAAAATCAAATCCACACTGTTATGAATACCCTTTTGCTACAAGCCTAGCCTTATATTTAAATATTGAACCATCTGCATTTTTTTTTGAGTTTATAGACCCGTTTTCTCCTTATGACATTTTTATCGTTGGGCATTTCAACCGAAGTCCAAGTGTTATTCTGGGGGCATTGAACTCCTCTTGCATTGTTGCCTTCCATTTTGCATTTTGAGCTGCTTCCTGATATGACATGGGCTCGGCTAGATCTATAACAGTGTTGATCACTTTGGGTTTATATATGCCACACTTGGCCCTTGTCATCATTGGATATTGATCTGCATTGCTTCTGTGTGACAACACTTGTCCAGTGTGTGCATCATTTGTTGGTTGAGTCTATGATGTATGATTCTAGCTTTGAATTTCTTGTTCTTTTGTGTTTTCATTTTCCTCGCAATTGTGAGTAGTTTGAGGAGTCTCTCCTCGACTTGTGTCTTCCCTTGTGGTACTGTGTTGAGTGAGATTACTAGTGCAACATGGTTCATGTTGTACTGGCTGAATTATTACTTCATCATCTTGCATACCAGTCTTATATTGTCTTGCATTCTGCACCTTGTTTGCTGTCTTAATTTCTGATGTACTATATGGAAAAACATCTTCATTGAATACTACATGCCTAGAAACATAGATTCTTCCTTTGTTGTCTATGCACTTTTATCCCTTTTGATTATTAAGATACCCCAAAAATGTTCATGAAGTAGACCTGTAATCAAGTTTGTGTGTTGTGTATAGTTTTATCCAAGGAAAACACTGACACCCAAATACCTTTAAATGATTATAGTCTAGTCTAACCCTTTTCAGCACTTCCCGTGGACACTTTAAATTAAGCACCTTTGTTGACATTATGTTAATTAAGTGTACAACAGTGTCAAATGCCTCTGGCCAAATTTTAATTGCATAAAGGCCTTAGCAAGAAGGGTTAGACCAATCTCAATGATGTGTTTGGGTTTACGTTCGGTAAAATCATTTTGTTCTAAGGTATCTGGACACTTTATTCAGTGTTCAATTCCCTTCTTATAAAAAAATCTGTTTTAAAGGAAAAAATTCAGATCCACCACTTGTTTGGATCTTTTTTACCTGCCTGTCTATTTGATTTTCAACATTTGTGATGAATTGTATTGTGACATTACTAACATCTGCTTTAGATTTCAGAAAATATATCCAAACGAATCTAGAATATACATCAACAAATGAGATATAGTATCTATACCCATAATCTGAAATTATGGGTGCTGGACCCCAAACATCAGTTGCAATTAATTCAAGTGGTGAGTTGTGAGTAGTTTCAGAATATGGAAATGCAAGTTTATGGCTTTTTCCCATTTGACAAAATTAACACACATATTTAGTTGGGAAGTTATCAGTAGAAACATTATTATCATTACAAACAGTTTTAACAATTTTCACACTAGGATGTCCTAGTCTATTATGCCAAAGATTAAAACTTTTACTGCTACCAGTAATACTATCAATATTTAAAATAAAATTGCTTTTACTAAACTCAGATTGTCTAGCTTTTGCAGAGTGAAATTTGTATAGCCCATTGCATTCTTTACCCTGCAAAATGACATATTGAGCTCGTATATCTTTGATTAAGCATTCATTTGGGTAGAACTCAAAAACTACATCATTATCTTTGGCAAATTGAGAAACACTTATTAGATTTCTCTTAATAGTTGGTACCCTTTGTTAGCCTGCTTTGTGACCAGGCTACCCAAAGCAAAGATCATGTTGACACACCTCTCGGTAAATGCTGTCTGATATGGAATCTCTGGATAACATCGCTCTCTGGCATTAGAAGCATCGTCAGAAGACACAAGGCAGTTTGGTCAAAATCACAACATCAGTATAAACTGGCCTGAAACCCCTATCAAATGACCTCATTTGGATCTATTCACCTCATATACTCGTAGCCCTTTGAATTAGCTTCAGTTTGAGCTTTGGTTTGGCTCAATCGGCCTTACGATTTGAAAGTTACGCCCGTTTCCGTGAATGGGTGTAATCTAGCATCGAAGACTCAGGCCATCGCATCGGATCGCTCCCATCAGCTCGCCCTCGATCGGATCGCCCCCCTCGGATCGCCCCTCACGCGTCACGATCCAACCCATCACCACCCTGCTCGCTCCCTCCGACCACGACCCGTTCGTGGTGCGTACCGTGACCACGATCCAATCCCATTACCACGATCCGACCACCGAACCTGCAGATAAGCGCACTGTTTTGACCTATTCTTAAGGCTATTCCTGCTCCTACTTTCATGGATCGCCTGCCACGTGTCCTACCACGACCCAGTCCTCCCAGGAGCTTTCCTATAGCTATAAATACACCTTCAGAGGGCATTTTCAGGGGACTTTTGGCATCTCCTTGTCCATGGCAGCCATGGCCAACACTTCTCCATGAATAACCACCATCTTCCTCAATAAATTCAATGGATTCGGAGAGAAGTATTCATTGAATTCAAGTGATTGAAAGACAATATTCATTGTAATTGTAATCTATGAGTGAAATGAGAAAATATGCAGTGGACGTAGGCTCGTTAACGCCGAACCACTATAAAAATCTCGTTGTCTTTCTTTTTTCTCTATTTTTTGATTATTTCTTCATATCTTATGCTCAGAATACGACGATTTGGGTGTTAGGACCATTTTTTGGTCTAACACCCTTAGTAGGATTTTAAGATATAACTGTTTTGTTCCATTTATGCTTGCATTTACAGCATGTGTGATATGAATATTTTTACCATTACTAACAAGTAAGTTTTGTGTACCTTTATACTCTTTATTCCCAAGATTCAAGTTGCTTAAGTTGTTTGTCACATGATTTGTTGCTAACGAGCTAGGATACCAACACTCATCATCTATATCTTCAAGCTTTGCTGTAGTAGTATTTTGTGCCTCTGCTTGTCCCTGACTATTCTTTTGAATGCTGACATTGTTGATGTTTGTACCTGTATTGTTTTGATTTGGCACATAGTTGGCATTAAACCTAAAGTAGCACTTATTGGCACTGTGTCCATACTTTTCACATATCTGACAATGTATTCGGTTGTTGTTGTTGAATCTGCCTCCCCTTCATCTTGACCTGTTGCTTTGACCACCTCTTTGGTTGTTGGAAAACTGCTTCCTTGGCACATAATTTCTTTCATGTTGCTTGCCTTTGAAATTAGTGGTATTGTTGACAGTGAGTTCTTGGTTGACAGCGCGTTTTTGTTCAATTCTTCCTTCGTGTGCCAAGAGTGTGGAATATACATACTGGAGGGTTGAGGTAGGCTCAATAGATGAAATAATTGCTACCACAGCTTCACAATTGTCATCAAAGTCATTGATAATTGAAAGAACTTGTTCTGACTCACTTACTTTGTGTCCAGTAGATGCAAGTTGATCACAGATACCTTTGATCTTGAGTAGATACTCATTCATTGACATGTTATCTTTTTCACGCTTTGTAATTGTCTTATAAAGTGCACAATTCTTGTGAAAGATTGTGACGTGAAGTTTCTCTCTATAGTTTCCTAAATATTGTGACCTTCCTTGCATCCAATAATATGTGGAAGTAAGGCAGACTGATCAATGACATTAGCCATGAGCAGATCAGGTTGTCTTGCCATTGATGGATGGTGTAATCTTAATTTAATATCAAGTTTTCATTGTTGTCCTTAATTAACATTGCTAGAATTTTCTTTGTTCCAAACATAATCTTCTAAGTTGTATCCTCTAACAGCGGTTTCAATTTGTAATTTCCATAGCAGGTAAATTGAATCATCCAATTGCACAAAAGTCAAGTTGATATGAGGCTTGATGATGGCTTTGAGCAGATCAAGGGTTGATTCTTGTAAAATGTGAGAGATCCTTCTTGAAGAATTTGGAGAAAGGGTTTCATCACCCATAGGAAAGCCGATCTGATGGGGTGCTGCGAAGCACAATAGCTCTGATACCAACAGAAAATGAAGATGATAATGTTTTTATTATTTCGGCATTGTGTCTTATTCAAATATTTGAATGCATTGTTGAATACAGAATATATAGGTATGGATTTGTATTTATAATATCAGATAGAGAACAAAGGAAAATAGGAATGTAAGGGAAAATAGGAATGCGAAATAAAGGGAAAGAAATCACCCTGATATGCAGAAAGAAATCATCGTGATATGCGGCAAGTCATTTGGATGTTTTCGGTAAGATATTTATCTGTTATTTCTTACTCACATGATTTACTACATTGTTTAAATCACAACCTCGCCTTCTGGAAGGATGATAAATCATATGGTTTTATATATACAAAATACTTTGATTTTGTGTAAACAAGTATATAAAACAATGCCAAAAACATTTGATTTATTTTTTGGAAATCTTCGTATATCGGAAAATCTCATATATAATACAACCTTGAGACGATTATTATTATTTTTTGTAAAACAAAAGATCGAAAATCCTTTGTCTCAAAGCGATATATATATATTCTCTATTGAAACTACTTTATAAAACATGAACAATGTCAGAAATATCCTAAAATAAATCATGAGATCAATACTTGAAAACCCCATGAAACATCAATAGTTCGGTGTACAATTTGGTGACAATATTGACTTATCTAATGTAAGAGTAAATATAGGAAATCATCACATAATATACTTCAAAATGCATCAATATTGCCTCTAGATAATTTATAAAAGCATGCTAGAAATAAACTCAGAAATCAACACATACAAGCACAATGGTCGGCACACTAAAACAATGCATGGGTCGACCCATACATAGCTCGGGTCGACCATGAGAATTTGCCCAAGTCTAGAACCTTCTCTAATTCAGACTTCGGCATAGCTTTACTACAAAATACAGAGGTATGATTGACTTGAAATTCAACATGCAACAAAACCAGAAAAACTACTATCATTCACACAAGTTTGACACGATTTCAACAAGGACTGAAGAGATATGATATCACAAAGTTGGACAGAGAGTTGTTTTCAGCTACAAACATAAAAACATAACTTTTATGTTTACAGTGAATCAAAAACTCACCGAAACAACATAATGAGACCATAAAACACTTCAAAAGATATGAGTTATACTCACCTATTTGGCATTTTACAGCAATTCGCAATGAAGTTTTTGAGTAAAGATTGAATATTTGGCATGCTTTAAGTCTGAGCAACCGGTAAAAGATGATCAGCAACATGCAAAAGGCAAAACCCAACATACACTAAAATTCTTACAACTTGAAACAAAAATGGAATATTTACATGGTTTTGTGGGATTACCTGTTTGTAGTTGGTGTCTACAACAAATTTTAGCTTTTATATTTGAATTTGGAGTGGGATTAGTTTTGGAGGAATTTTTCCTTATTTTCTTGTACTGTTGTGTTTTGTTTTTGACAGGAAATGCTTTAGGGAAGAAGTAATGTACACGAAATGAATTTACAAACAATTCCTTTCCTAGTTAACATAGTTTGGGCCTTGGTTAAGCCTAGTTAGGATATTAATGTAGGATTTTTGCCAAGTTTGGTTCAAAACGGCTATATTAGGCCAAAATGTGTTGTTTAACATATAACTTATGTTGTATTTCATTAAATTAACATCGAACTCATAGTTTAATTTTATTTGAATTTCATACAAGCATATTTTAAATAATTAAAATCCTTTTTAAACATAAATATTCACAAGTTGACACAAAACATAAATTTTACAACAAATTGTGCACTCGTACATTTTTGTGTACATAAATTACATTTTTTAGATTGTAATTGCACGAAACATATTGTTTTGGCAATTACTTGCACAAACATGTTAAAAATGTTTTCGACGCATAAATATTTTATTTTTTCATAAATTTTAACATGTATCCATTACATTTACAGCTCAATTATATTATAAAACACAATTTTCACCAAAACTCCATTATACACCTATATATTGCAATTTATTGCAATAATACATAATATAGTCTTATAAATATTTATTTCACTCTAGTTTCCACTTTATTAAGTTTTCCTAAACTTTATTTCAATACATTTATATTTGTTTACATCATTTAACCATAAAATTCACCACATTTGCCCAAACATCTTGTTTAATCATTTTAAATGATTAGACACTCAAATTTCCACCAAATCTCCAATTACCTCAAACACAATTATCAAACTCAATTTAGATATTTATTTTAAATTATCTTCCCAACAGCACTTACTCCTTACTTACCAAGTTAAAACCCTAATTAACATTTACTGCTTATTATTTCGAGTAATCCCAAAAACTAGGGTTGTTACAAACTCATCCCCTAATAAAAACTGCATCTTTACCATTTCCTTATGGAAAAGGTCGTCTCAACTAATTTGTTCCATTAACACAGAAGAAATGGATAACAAAAGGATATGCTTGAGTTTAAAATTGCTCACCCTCACCAAGCGTAGATAGGAAATCAGGATATCATCGCTCAGTAAATTCTTGGGTTTCCAAAGTGAAGTCATTAGGATTATCAAACCATTGAATCTTTAAACCACTGAATCTTTACAAGCGGCACACTCTTGTTTCGAAGGCGTTTAACCTCCGAAGTAAGAGTATGCACGGGGTGTTGCATATAAGAAAGATCAGATGAGACCTCAAGGTGCTCTAATACACAAGTGCCAAGAACATAATCTGAATCATGTAAATGCTTCCGCAATTGAGGGATGTGAAAACTCGTCATGAACATCAGAAAATCAAGCTGGAAGTGCTACTCGATAATCTATGGTACCAATACACCCAGTTGTAAGAAACGATCCTATGTATCAAGGAGCTAGCTTCCCAATCTGGCTAAAGTGTATCATTCCTTTCGATCGAGATGCATGAATATAGATGGAATCACCGATTGAGAATTCAAGTGGCATCCTATAATTGTCCGCAGAGGATTTCTAATGACTTTGGGCCTCTTCTATTCTTTCTTGAATCAAAATAATCTTCTCGGATTCAAAAATTGAGTCGCGGCCTAAAATAAGCTTCTTCCTGGACTTGGGCCAACAAGAAGGAGAATGACATGGCTTAAAATGGGTCATATCGATCGAAGATTGGTAGCTATTATTACAATAGAACTCAGCAAAAGGGAAATATTCCTCCCAAGAACCACCAATGTTTAAGATACAAACACGAAGTAAATCTTCCAAAACACGACTTCTTTAATACAAAGCCTCAAAAGAGAGGATATTTCCTATTATACTTAATAGGAATGAAATGTGTGGACTTAGTAAAACGGTCCAAAATCACCCATATGCTACTATGTTCTGACCTCAAACGAGGTAAGCCATTAATAAAATCCATAGATGTAACACCCCGTACTTTTAAAGAACACTATAATGATAAACTAAAGAATACTTAATTAAATATTGGGAATTAAGTAAAAGGGACCGCACCATTTCATTCATCTCAGAATTCTGCTTAAGATAGACTCCGAGTTTGTGTAAAACAGACATCGTATAAGGAAGTTATTAAGCTTAGAAGTTTGTATACATATAAGATATATATATATATATAAAATTAAACCAGAAATTCAAAACAATTCAAAACTCAAGTGGGAAAGAGACACATGATTGTGACTCATTGGGGGTCGACCCATGTCCGGGGGGGGGGGGGGGGAGGGGTTGACCCACTCAAGGAAGTGTCAACCCTAGGGTTGACCCCGGGGCCGACCAACCCCAGATCCATCCAGGTTCATTTCCTGAACCTTGACCTATTTCTGAGCGAGATTCATTGGCTTTAGGCTATAAATAGGGCATCATTTCTATTGTTTTTACACACCAACTTAATGGAGACAACGAGATGCTTCCCCTGCTTGGATTGGTTAACCTATTTTCTTCAACAGCAGCTTATACGCATATAAGAATTTCTTCTGCAACATCTGCTTGTTATTCTCTGTTCTTTAGATCCAGTCTCTGTGAGTTCATGTTACTTTTAGATATAAACATTTAACAAGTAATCCTGACATGTTTATAAATCTAGATCTAAACCTATGCCTGTTAAGAATCCGATTCATACCTAAACAAATCGGCCATTACATGTAAACCTGATCTACTATTCAGTTCTTACATGCCTATTTTTAATATGCCTATTTCTGTTATCATATTCCTCTTTCTATTATCGTATTCCTGTTATGTTATTATGTATGTTTCTGTTCTTCTCTCTCCCTTTTTCTCATTTTATTTTTATAGCCTGGGCTACCTTCGAGACTAGGCCTACCGCTGAAATATGCGAACGAACGAAATTGGGAATGGTTGGGAAAGATAAATTGTGGCATATCTTGTATTATGAATCATTACCAGAATTTGGGAGTATAACTCATACTGTGATGTAAGACTAAACCTTGAGGAATATCTTACACTGTGAATTACGACTTGAGGGTTGAGGCATGTAAATCCATAGGCTTAATTTATGGATTAAGAGAAACATGTAATGAAACTTGTTTAGATCTGTGGGGGTTATATGAACCTATTAACCTGTAATACTTAACCAGTTTAAATCTATGGGGGTTATATGAACCAGTTGTGTAGGGGTTAAGTAAATTTGTTAAATCTGCGGGGAGTTATACGAACCCGGTAAACTTAACATGTTTTATCTTTTGGAGTTATGCGGGCTTGTTAATCTGTTAGACATAATCTGTTAAAATCCTAGTAGTTGAGGATCAAGCCTTGGGGGTGACTTGTGTCATCTGTTGTGTGGGACCCATATCAGTCAGTAACCCATTCTGGTATCAAAGGGAGACCCCATACTAGGTAGTGGTCAGGGAACTCTTACTGAGCTGATTATAAGAGGTTCATATGGGTGGAGGTGTTATGATGGCGCGTTCCAACTGAGTCATGTGCGTGCATGGTTCCGGCTTGCTCGGGAAAATAAGCCGCTATAACACCAGTAAATAGGTCTGCGTCCTTTAGGAGGTTGCCATTTTAGGAAGTGATACATCTTACTATGGGGCCGGTACAGGGTATTTATGGGATAGGGAGCGGAACGATTGGGCGTAGTAATTAGCGTACATCTAGTCCTGCCTGTTTAGGTGCCCATGGTTTCTAGTTAGAGTAACACCCATTATTTCTGCTGGGGTACCTGTTATTACTGTTTGGGGTAAAATTTGTTATTTGAAGTACACCTAAGTCTACCATTATGTTTCTATTGGGATCAAATCTGTTATACTAGTATTTGTGCAGAGAAAAGTATTTAAGAAGCATAATCCGTTCGGTTCATTCTACTCATTCTGTTTAATCTATTATACCTATTATACGATGCTGTTATCACTCATCCAATTTATATGCATGTCATGATGCTTTTACTTATTTATATGCTAACAGTTACTGGACTCGCCAGACTTTATGTCTGACCCATTTTGTTTCCTTTTCTATCTCTTTCTTCCCCCCAGGTTCTCAGGGAGGGAACACTCAAGCTTGATTAGGAATCTCTTTCTCTTGTTTCTGCTTAGAGCTGCTTAGATGTACCGCTTTGACTACTTGTCTACTCTGTTATGGCTATTTTTGGGGACTATGATTTTATATTTTTGTACTCTGATGGTTTTACTACAAGGCATATACTTTTATTTGATGTAGTTGATTTTCAGTATTTCAGACTGATGTTGTAACTGGATTTGGACCATGGTGTTTTAGTTGGAAAATAAAGTTTTAAATTTCCGTTGCTATTTTATATTTGTCTTGCGATGTTTTTGTTTCTGTTTACCTATATTGCTTTACGAAACATAACGCATTCTGATACAGAGTGACATTAACGGACGTGGGGTGTCACGTTTGGAATCAGAGCTGAAGGTTATAAGATCAGATAAAAGATTTTGAAAATTGTTTTCAAAAGGTTTCAAAAATAAAGTATTTTCAAAGGAAAGTATGTTTTTGAAAAACATATTCCCAAAAGCCATACGAAATAACTTTCGATTCTCTTTTTGAATCCCTTTTCCTTTTCTTTTCAGCATGTCTATGGAACTGATTCTTCCCGAGGGCGTTATGATACCGGCTTGGTTCCGTAGGTATCTTGAGGCTACGACGCCTACCCGAGGCCAAGCAGATGCCCTTCCCCCAGTTGCAGTCGTTGTTCCTCCTCCTCCGCGAATGGATAATTTCTCCAAGATATGCAAGGATTTCTATGTTATGGGAGAAAAACCTTTCCGAGGAAATGAGGCCTTTGTGGAAGCAAGGAATTGGCTAAGAGAGATGGAGGATTTGTTCGGGATTTTTGAGTTTGGCGATCGTAGGAAGATTCAGTTGCCCGCTTGGCAGCTGAAGGGTAAAGCTTCATTTGGTGGGAAGTGATGCAAGCAGGGTGTCCAGTTGATACTTGGGATGACTTCCGTCGGAGATTCGAGATGAAGTTTCTTTCTCAAGAAAAAGAGAGTATGCAAATGGAAAGGTTTTTGACACTTAATCAAGGAAGCATGTCTGTCAAAGAGTATGTCAATAAGTTCAATTAGTTGGCGAGGTTTGGTTTGGAGCTGGTGAATACCTCGCACAAGAAACCTTTGAGCTTTGTAAGAGGATTAAATGAACCCCTCCACGGATTGTCTATGTCTCATATTCTGATGGGGGAAACTTTTGACAAGCTCGTTAATATGGCATTAATGCACGAAGAAGATAAAGGCGAAAAGAATGAGGCTAAGATTGATGAGACACAAAACAAGAAAGTGTGGCCCAAGAAAGAACAGCAAAAGAAGGGTGTAAGGAACGACAAAGCTCGAGGCAAGAAGAAATGCCATGGTTGTGGACGCGTGGGTCATTTGATCAAAGATTGCAGAAAAAGGAAGAATGCATGTTTCCACTGTGGTGAGGTCGGACACTATTCTAGGGAGTGCCCGAAGAAGCAAGGATAGGGCCAAAGAGTAGGATCTTTTGGAGGGCAGGTGCATGCTCTCAAGGCCAGTGTACTGAACAAAGGTAGGAAAGTTTCTGCTGAAGGTTTGATTTCTCTTTCCGATCATCCTATCAGGACTATTTTTTATTCTGGCGCTTCGCATTCTTTTATATCTGATTTTGTGGTTAAGCCTCTGCACCTTAGTACTAGTATGGTTTCGGATCCCGATGTTGTCTCAAACCCCATTGAGGGCACGACTCACCTGTCTATGATTTGTCGGGGTTTGAGGATATATGTGTTGGGTGTCCAGTTTGAGTGTGACGCTTATGTGCTTGGTTTTATGGGCTATGGCTTGATTCTATGGATGGATTGGCTAGCCATGTATGGTGCCATTCTAGACTATGAGAGGAGGGTCGATAGACTTTTGACTTGCCAGGGAAGGACTCTCGAGATTTCTTGTAACACAGAAAGGTTTGCTATGCTTAGTTTCCTAGAATAACTTGATGCTTCTATCGATGATTTGCGATCTGTACCGGTAGTCTATGAGTATTCAGATGTTTTTAAGGAGGTTAAGGGCTTACCTCTGAGACACGAGATTGATTTACGGATATACTTAGTGGATAATGCAAAGCCAGTCGCATTTCCTGTGCGCTACATGGATCCTAGGGAAAGGAGGGAGCTCAGCAAGCAAGTAGAGGAGCTACTTGAGAAGGAATTTATTATGCAAAGTATATCTGAATGGGCTGCTCCAGTCATCTTTACAACTAAGGAGGACAGCTCGCTTCGCTTATGTGTAGATTACAGGGAGTCTAATAAACTCACTAAGAAGAATACGCACTCACTTCCGAGGATAGATGATACGTTTGACCAGCTTGTTGGTGCATCTGTTTTCTCTTAGTTAGACTTGGCCGTGGGTTTTTACTAGTTGAGGGTGGCCGAGGAAAGTATAGACAAGACCACTTTCAGAACTCCAGATGGTTTATTCGAGTGGCTAGTCATGCCTTTTGGTTTGACAAATGCACCCGCGTGTTTTTGGATCTGATGAGTATGGTGTTCCAAGAGTTTGTGAATAAATTCGTTGTGGTCTTTGTGTATGACATTCTGATCTTCTCGAAGAGCGAGGAAGAGCATGCCTTACATTTAGGAGAGGTTTTGAAGACTCTCCGAGCGCACCAGCTTAAGGAGAAATTTCCAAATGTCATTTTTGTAGAAAAGAAGTGATATTTCAAGGGCATGTGGTCTCCAAGGATAGGATACAGTGGATCCTGCGAAAGTAGTTGTAGTTCAAGACTGGAAGGTTCCAAAGAATGCAACAGAGGTGAGGAGTATTCTTCGTTTAGTGGGCTATTATAGGAAGTTTAGTAAGGACTTCACAAAGATATCAGCCCCACTCACCAGACTAACGAAGAAGATTCCGACCTTTTCTTGGGATATTGACTATGGGGACGCTTTTCAGCGACTGAAGAGGGCTTTGACAACAGCCTTAGTCTTGACTTTGCCTGATGGGAACAAAATGTTCATGGTGTACACCAATGCATGTGGTACAGAGCTTGGTGCCATCCTAATGCAAGAGGGAAAGGTAGCATGTTACGGAGGTAGACAATTGAGAGTTCACGAGAAGAACTACCCTACCTATGATTTAGATTTGGCTGCTATAGTATTCACGCTTAAGATTTGGCGACGGTATCTACATGGAAAGAAGTTCGAGTTGTATACTGATCATAAATCTCTCAAGTTTATGTTCTTGCAGAGAGATCTCAATTTGAGACAGTAGAGATGGATGGAGTTCCTAGCGTCCTATAGTTTTGAGACTACTTATACCCCTGGCAAGGGTAACGTGGTGGATGATGCGTTAAGTTGGCATGTGATGACTTTAAGTCCTCTATTCGTAGAGAGGTGGAGCTTAGAGTACATATCGACCTTCGATTTTAGCCCATCTATGTATCTTGTAACTAGTTTGTTGGCATCCTTAGAGGTGCGACCTACTCTTATAGATCAGATAGATCTTCGCAATGAGAGGACCCACATATAGCAAATATCTTGGATAGGCCAGTAAAGGGGGGACTTCCAGTCACCTTGGTAGATATTCGACGGACGAGAGTGGGTGGTTGCGACCGAATAGAAGGCCTTGTGTTCCCCGAGTTGGGAGTTTGTTGAAGACAGTCCTTGAGGAAGCCTATCATTCTAGGATGACTATCCATCTGGGCGGTGATAAGATGTATAGAGATATGAAGAGGATTTTCTTGGCTGGGACGAAGAAAGATGTAGTGGAGTTTGTCTCTCGATGTTTGGTTTTCCAGCAAGTCAAAGCTGAGCAAAGGAAGCCCAGCAGTTTACTTCATCCCTTGGAGGTCCCACATTGGAAATGGGAGAGCGTCTTTATGGATTTTCCTAGATCGAGGAAAGGCAACACCAGTATCAGGGTTATAGTTGATAGGCTTACTAAGAGTGCTCATTTCATTCCTGTTAAGAGTAAGAGAACAACAATATGTTTGGCATCGGTTTATCTCCATGAGATAGTCCGTCTACATGGAGTACCTTCTAGCATAGTGAGTGATTGTGATCCTATCTTCATTAGTGAGATCTAGAAGAGCCTGCAAGTGGAATTAGGTACACAGGCGTGTTTGAGCACCACATATCACCCTCAAACTGATGGGCAGACTGAGAGGGTGAATAGAGTTCTTGACGATCTTTTGAGGCTGTGTATCGGATACTTCAGAGGGACTTGGGAAGAGCATCTTCCGTTGGTAGAGTTCGCCTATAACAACAGTTATCAGGCTAGTATTGGCATGGCACCCTTCAAGGCATTGCACAGACGACTTTGCAGATCAATGACTTGTTGGTGGGAGTATACAGATAGGCTTCCACTTGGACCTGAAATGATTAGAGAAACTTCGGAAAAGAATTATCTTATCCACAGACGCATGAAGACAGCTCGGGACAGGCAGAAGTCATATGCATATAAGAGAAGGACCGATATTGAGTTTGAGGTGGAAGACATGGTTTTCATCAAAGTATTACCTCTGAGGAATGTGGTTCACTTTGGATCTGTAGGAAAATTAGCGCCAAGGTTTGTAGGGCCATGGTTTGTAGCGCCATGTATTACCTCAAAGTATTACCTCTGAGGAATGTGGCTTGCTTTGGATCTGTAGGAATAGGGTGAAGCTGCCAGAGAGATTGGCGGGTGTTCATGATGTTTTCCACATTTCCCATTTGCGGAAATGTCTGCATGATACGACAGAGGTAGTTGAGCCAAGAATGCTTGAGGAGGTAGAGGTAGAACGGGAGGTAATAGTTAGACGAGTTCCTACCCGTATTCTTGGATCAGAGGTTAAGAAGCTTCACAATCGAGAGGTCAAGTTGATGAAAGTTCAATGGGGAGAAGACCGCGAGGTTGCAACTTGGGAGACTGAAGACAAGATTCGTGCTTTGTACCCTTTTCTTTTCAAGGGTATGTTCTTAACTTCTTTTTCAAAGCTTTTATTCATACTTTCTCCAGTCACTTAAGTATGTACTATCGACCGAATCTTCGACCTTTAGGTAGGAAACTAATGGATGTAAACATGTGTTTGAGATATGTTATGTTTGATAGATGCAAGTGTTTGCTAATGGTTGCTCGTGGATGCATAAACACACACACTAGGCACTAGATAGGCTCAGTCACTTTCATACTGCTTATGAATGTGTGTGCAATTTTCTTTTTATGTATGAAAATGAATGTATCATCATATGGATGTTGCATTTAGATGAATGATTGTGCACACATATAGAACTTACATGGTATACTAGGACTATTTGCATACATGTTGGATTCATGGCACTAACATACATTGCATTAAGGAGGTCGACTGAATCAGTAGACCGACTGATCTTTCGCATTAGTATAGGGACATATACACACACACCTTTGTATATGTTCATATAAGCATTATAAATCTCTTTAGTACAATGGATGCCTGTGATTGATGAATGAGTTGATGGTTGATGGATGTTAGGATATGCATTCTTCTTAACATGGAGATTCCCAGGACGAAATCCTTTAAGTAGGAGAGAATGTAACACCCCATAATTTTAAAGAACACTATATGATAAACTAAAGAATACTTAATTAAATTTTGGGAATTAAGTAAAACGGACTACACTATTGCGTTCGTCTCGGAATTCTGCTTAATATAGACTCCGAGTTTGCGTAATATGGACATCTAAGTTATTAAGCTTAGAGTTTGTATACATATAAGAGGAATATATATATATATATATATAATAAAACCAGAAATTCAAAACAGTTCAAAAATCAAGTAGGAAAGGGACGCGGGATTGTGATCCATTGGTGGTCGACCCACGCCCCAAGGGGGTCGACCCGCTCAAGGGGTGTCGACCCACCCCAGATCCATCCAGGTTCATTTACTAAACCTGGACCTATTTCTGGGCGAGATTCATTGGCTTTAGGCTATAAATAAGGCATCATTTCTATTGTTTTTACACATATAAAACAATGGAGACAACTAGATGTTGCCACTTCTTGGATTGAGTTAGCATGTTTTCTTCAACAATAGCTTATACGCATACAAGAATTTCTTCTGCAACATCTGCTTATTATTCTTTGTTCTTTAGATCCAGTCTCTGTGAGTTCCAGTTACTTTAAGATATAAACAGTTAACAAGTAATCTGACGTGTTTATAAATCTGGATCTAAACCTATGCCTGTTAAGAATCTGATTCATATCTAAATAGATCTGCCATTACATGTACACTTGATCTACTGTTCAGTTCTTATATGCCTATTTCTGATATGCCTATTTTTGTTATCATATGCCTATTCTTTTATTATGCATGTTTCTGTTCTTCTCTCTCTCCCTCTTTCCCTTTTTATTTTTATAGCCTAGGCTACCTTCGAGACTAGGCCTATCACTGAAATATGCGAACGAATGAAATTGGGAATGGTTCGGAAAGATAAATTGGGGGCATATCTTGTATTATGAACGAGCGTAACGGCAAGCGCTTCGCGTGTGATAATGGCACGCGCCTCGCGTGTGATAATGGCATGCACTTCACGCGTGAGCTATTTTTTGTTAAACTGCAACCTAAGTCATTAATTGTTTGTTGATCTACGACATGCCAATGTTTTTTTTTGCGTGTAAGCGTATTACCTAGTAATTGTGCTTATTATTTGATTTTATAATTGCTAACTTATTTTTGAGATACGTAACAACATATGGCTATGCAAAAATCAAATGAGAAATATAAATATAGTTTGTTAACATGATCAAAGTGCTAATATGTAATTAACTCAACACACATATCAACATATAATATCCAAATCAGCATCAACTCAACACACCATTCCACGCAGCATATAAATGAATACAAAATGCCATTCACTTCACCTGTAGCTCGATCCTTACAACATCAACCAAAATAAATGCTAAGTTGAATCCCTTTGGCAATCATACAACATCGCCAGTATCTCGAAGTCCAACCAATGCACAGTTAATTTATTATTGCAAGTCCTCGGTTCATCTAGCTACTTCTAAATTTGATAGCCGCATCACCCAAATTCAACCTTCTTTACACCACCACTAAGTTGCATCAGTTTCAAAGCTTTCAGATTCATAGCAAGGAAGAGTGCAGGTTATATGCATACACCCCTTTTTCAAATCAGCCTATTAGCATATACATAATTTTGTACCTCCCATGACACTTCGTTAATAAACGTTTTCCTCCTCCTTATTTGGGCTTGAGAACGACATCGACAATATACTAAAGGCTTTATTTTGACCCAACTGTCCAAGTATTTGCGATATATACTGACCACTGTTTCTTTAATTCCAATCGTGTAGTACTCAAATATTATCCATAGCACTAAAATGTAATCTTTATTTCTTTTTAGTGGTAAAGTTTGTGAGTTTGCAATCTTAATTGTGCCAATCTATGTGATACATCCATCTCATTATCGCATAATACTACGTACTTATCTTCTATTAAGCCAACAAATACATACGTTAAAGTGAGAAGAGCAAAATAATATTTTAGTAGTACTGGAAAAGATCGAAATACAAATCAGTTTAGACCAACAAATTATATTATCATGCATCAGACAAATGAATATATTTGCACTAACGTACAAGAAACATATTTTTATTCTCTGTACATCTTCGCAAGTGTCTGGGTCATACCTTTAGCAATTATAATAGGTCTATTTCTGGTTTACTCTAATGTTTTTGCAACTTCTCTCACCACCTTTATCAACATGGATGATGGAAGCTTCTTCTACACACATTTCGTACTAACTGCCGAGTGCCGGTTACTCCATCTTTATATGTTATAGTTGTAATAACAAGCATTGCAATCCTCTTAGCAAGCTTTTCAAATAACAAAACAAATCTTTCTCTTCAAGCTTCTTTTTCATCTAAGAAATTCCTGTTGTAAGTCATCCTTTGTAGCAACATCTACGGTTAATTTTATGGAAGATCTTGTACTTATCTTATAAAAGTTCTAACATGCAAGAGAAACCTTTAATGCTGAGCTAATACTTTGGTAAAGGACCCTCATTTGTTGCTCTTGTCAGTATACTACCCCATTGAAAATAAAAGAGATTTAGCGAAATTCATAACACAGATTACATGATTTATAAGTACAGTGAGGCATTTCAAAGTAGCATATAACTATAGGAGTTTCACAATCATGAGTCGTGAATGGAAAATGTATCAAGAATCATCTTGCAAGTAGTGCAATATATGTTCTCCCAAAAAAAATCAGTAGATAAAATGATTTAAACAAATATTAAGCTACAGAATATACAGTTAAGTAAAAGTGAAATTTGAAAAAAATTGCAATATTATGCCTACAACAACTGAACGGAATGCAAAAAAAAGAAGGTGGTAAACTGAACTGAAGGATTTCTTGAAGGCTGAAGAAACCTTTGCAAGCTACATACTATCACTAGTATAACCTAAAATACACATATGGCGACACCTTGGTATGCTGCAGTTAAACATGAAATATATATAGAATCTAAAACCCTTGCATATTTATGCATAAATGGATCAGCAAAACTATCATGTACCTGATGCAGATTGTTGAGTATCAAGCGAAGCACAATAGCTATTAAGGGCAGCTGATGCATCAATGTTTGGAAATGAGAATTTGAATACCACTGTTAAACTATATATGATATATATTATAATATAATATTGTACATCTATCACGTTCTTGGCATAAAAAGTGTAACATTTAGCATACTTCAAAGCATATGAGATCCTTGAACAGTACTGATGTTGGCTGAGAGAATTAAAGAAACTTCATTATTTTTCAGAACTAAAATATATGAAAAGGTGCCAGCCTATGCTTATTTTTTCCACTTTCAACCATGCTGGATGCTTACGAATGCACAAACAAAGCTATTTTAATCAAACTGACAAAAACTATTTTAATTTCCCTTACCAACACTTCAGTCAAATATAATTTTTATTTTAAACTTAGCTGTCTTAGTACACACAAATATTTAATACTACAATTATATTGTGAAAAGTATTCATTGATCTCAATGATTTATTTTTTTGACATGAGATATTAAGCAAAGAATTGCAAATTTTAAGTAAGATGAATAACATATTCAATAAGAGTCATTTAACGGGAGCAAATAGCATCTGCATAAAAATGCATCAATTTATTGTTAATTTGAAATAGACACGTCAGTGTTTTGCGACTGAAAGGTAACAAATTCAACGCTGTAATTAAAAAAATGTTGAACAGTAGATAAAAATACCAAGCTATAATTGAACTCGGGTAAAGGATATAGGTCAACTATAGTTCTTCTGCCTGAAATCGAAAAAAGAATGGTCAACCTTCATAGTAAATCATATGCTGTTTATTGGAAGATATAATGAAATCATTGAATAATATGTGGCCCTTAGACAGCAGTAATAGTTTATTGACACTATCCCACTATTCGTGGAAATAAGAAGACCTCATATGGGACCCCCTAAATTTCACAAATAGGGGCCAAGTTTCTGGTGACACCACTAAAAGTGGTGTCAACCAACTCGGACTCCTTAAACAGCATATGTTGGCACATCATTTTCAGATAACAAAGCATTGTTGCCATTCCCTAAGCAAACATTTAAATTTTGACCTTTTAACATCTCAAGTAAAACAGCAAAGCAATCAGATCGTCGCATTTGAGCTATAGGTTGCGACTAGTTGGGCTTCTCAGCCATAATCATAAATGTAAAAATAAAACTTAGGATCATCTAATGACAAAAATACAGATTAAGCTAATTATTAAAATTGGAAAAAAAATCCAAAAATAGTAGAGATGTAATTTAAGAAATTATCAACATGGAAGAATATCTGTATATTAGTTCTGAGAATGCAAAAAAACAAAAACCCGTGGGATGTCTGATTAAGTTCATTTTTCAATTTGTTAAAATGGAAAATTAATTAGGCATCTCATATATTAGTATTGCGTTGAATGTGCACTAAAAGGCAATTTTCCGTATTATTCAGTCAATGTGAACAAAATGATATTGGCTATAAAAAGAAAATGGGAACATACAATCTATTGATACACTTACTATAGTCAGAAGTGAACATAACGACTGGGAGAGAAAAATGTAACGGACTAATTATCATGAAGCATTTTTATTCACAAACTGAAATATATACCTATATTGGAAATTTCAGCATGAAGCTTTATTTCATGGGCTTTACACCTCTCTCGATTTCATATCTTCTATGTTCAACTATAGTTCGAAATTTTCTTTCACCCCAAGACTCTTTGGTTACGTTGAGTTAGCCATGTGAATCCTTTTTTTCAGCCCATCCAATCGCTCCAGCTTCAATCAATCTCTGTCAATTCTGCACCATTAGTGTAGTTTGTTGTTGTTTTCTATGATGTTTTTTTTTACTATTGTTTGAGATCTGGTCTCAAGGCATCATTGCAGTCATGAGTCTCCCTGATTATTGATTATTTCAACATTGGTTGCCATAGTTTTGGTGCAGGTAGTCTCCTCTTCCCTCTTTTATACATCTTTCTTCTTCTTGGTATGTGCCCAGCATTTCGTTGCACGATGCGTCATTTTTATTATTTTCCAATTTAGTTATTTGTATTTTCTAGCACCACTTCATTTTTTTTCTGAAATAACTTCAAAATAATTAGTGAACCCAATAGAAACATCGGAAAGACACTATTAGTACGTATGTCATAATATTTGTATAACATATGGACGCGTTTAATCGACACTCCTAGATCAATCCTGAGAGGAGGTGGTACCAAAAACCCAATATATGCATCCGTATATCCAAGAATAGTCAGCATGTTGAATATGAAACCCAACTAAAAAAGACAATGGCGACCGACTCTTCTCAAATCCCTAATTCATTCCCAAAAATCGCCTCAAAATATGCTTCTGATCCTCGCTTTGCAATTCCGCCCGATTCTCGCTCGTCTCAACAACATTCAGAGCTAAAGACTACTTATATTCATGGTTACAAATCAGTTTCAGATCTTGTAAGTGGAGGTAGGCTTTCGAATCAGAGCAAGGTACAAAGTCCAGATCTGGGATCCAAGGATGATTTTCCAGATTTAGTTATGAATGGTCAGGCAAGTCCTTCTCTAAATTACTCTTTTCTAACTAAAAAGTGGACCAAAGCGATTAAAGAAAATAACATGCATCAGAATGTAATCCAACTTGATTATTACGAACCCTGCATGCATGCTAATCTCAAAGTAGTAGGTATTAGTGATAAATTAGTGAATGAGGCAAGGGGAAATGGAATAATTCCATTGTCTTTTATGTGTATGGATCCAAACCTTACTATGTTTTCCTGAAGAACTATATCGATAGGAATTGGCAACTAAAACACAGCTATCAGCTATATTCGAGGGACAACGGTTTTTATATTATTAAATGTGAATTAGTCGATGATGTTGATAAAATTATAACTTCAGGTCCACATTTTTATAATAAAAGACTAATTTTTATGAAAAGGTGGTTCCCAGGAATGAAGTTAACAAAGGAATTACTTAGTTCCATTCCTATTTGGATCAAATTACCCAACTTAGACCTTGATTTTTGGTATGTAGAAGCAATCAGTAGGATAGCATCTTTGTTGGGGCAGCCTCTACGCATGGATAGTGTTACAGAAAATGCATATCGTATTTCATTGCTAGAATCTTAGTAGAGATAGTAATTTATAAAGGAGTTCCATATGCATGTTCAAAGTGTAAGGTGTTTGGTCATAATTCTAATATGTGTAAGGCTACTAGTGTATGGTTGAAAGAACTTACCTAGTTCTAATTGTAAAATGGAGTTGGATGGAAAAATGGATTTTCAAGACAAGCAAATAAGCCACAATGTTAGTGATGTTTCAATGAACCAGAATATAAATATGGTTGGATACAGTGAAAGAGCATCGCCTGTTATCAGAAAATCTTTAGACCAGGAAATAAAAAAACATTCAGATGTTGAATTGGATTTAGTCCAGAATGAAGATGTAGGGATGAATACTACTTTAACTTAGAAAACATATGGTAAAAGACACAAGAATGATTCTAGTGAGCAGTTTATTAGGCAAATTAAAGAAACTGAAAATCATGTTATGGATGTAGATGTTACTTGCAGGGAGAATGTTGGTTTAATGGGGAGAGAAGATTCGTACGGAGTGAATGTTAGTGATGATGCTTGTAGTAAAGATTCCATGTTAGATGAATCGGATTGGTCATCATGCAGTTTTAAGAAGAAAAGAAGAACTAAATCAAAAACAGGGATAATAAAAGAGAGCAGCAGTTTTACAAATGGAGAGCCTTTAGTGATTGATAACCCTGAATGGACTAAGTTAGTTTCCCAATATGAATCAAGATCAAAACCAAAGAAAAACAAAAATGGAAATTACCCAGGTGGTGTCATAAGTGGTGGAGTCTCCAAAAAATGATCTATGGTTACATAGAAGTCATCTACTGTGCAGTGTATGTGTTTTTTATTGGGAAGTCTTTCTGTTTCTTGTTGGTTGGCTTCCAATTTGTTCTGTTGCTTTTGTATGGAGAAAGATGACTTGCATGAGGATGGTTTTGGTCCTTTATTGATGTTTTGCTGGGCTAATATCTATTGCTTGGTGGTTCTTTACTTGATGTTTTAGGTTCTTGGGCTAAGATTATTTTGAAGCAGCTTGTTTGTTGGGTTTTTACGGACTTCTCTGTGGTGTTTTTTTGATGGTCTTGTGTTCTTTGGGGTTTGTTTTGGTGTATGTGTAATGGACTAAACAATGAGTTCGAGATGGTTTAGTTTTTGTATAGTATTTGTTAAGTGTGAGTTGTAGTTTTGTGTTACTAGCTTGAACTCCTATTTGTAATCTTTCTTTGTGATATAAGTACTCGGTTTTTTTTAAAAAAGAAAGAATAGTCAGCATGTTAGACAGGAAATCAAAATAGTAACATCCAATAGTAGAATAAAAACAAAAGAGTTGAGTATTATTTGATCCGAAAGTGCCAAATCAAATAAATTACAAATCTATTTAAAAAGAGAAAACCTAAATTTAAACATTTCTTACTTGGAGTACTTTAAATTATTGCACATCTTCTACTGTTTACTCATCTCTTCGTGTTGCATACCAAATTATTATCTGTTTTCATCATGAAGTGGATGGCCGAATTTAGGGGTTGACAGGAATTTTGATGAGAGGTGTATCGACTGGAGAATAAAAGCGGAGGAGGGAAAGGGAACAAATGAGCGAATATCGATGACGAAGGAAGATGGAAAAATGTTTGTTTGGTATC
Organism: Allium sativum; assembly: GCA_030737875.1. NCBI lineage: Eukaryota > Viridiplantae > Streptophyta > Magnoliopsida > Asparagales > Amaryllidaceae > Allium > Allium sativum. The sequence goes on along the minus strand of CM060910.1, from coordinate 889,898,613 downwards.
AGGTTTAAACTGAAATGCGAATTTCCCTTTGAAACGATGATGACAGGTGAGTGGGGTAATCGTGGACTTAAATGAGGATTGAAACTGTTAACGGTGGTATTAACAGAATTAGCAACGTTTGTGTTGTAAGACGTGGACAAATTATAGCCATCTGATGTCTTTCCCAATATTAAATCATGACCGCTCTTTGTCTCGGTTTGTCCTACCAAGGAAATTTATTATATAGATCATGACTGGGGTTTGGGGGCATAACCTATACTGTGATGTAAGACTAAACCTTGGGGCATAACATATACTGTGAATTATGACTTAAGAGTTGGGGCATGTAAATCCATAGGCTTAATTTATAGATTAAGCGGAACTTGTAATGAAATTGTAAAAAACATGTGAAACCTGTTTTTATCTGTGGGGGTTACAAAAATCTGTTAACCTGTAATACTTAGCCTGTTTAAATCTGTGGGGGTTAAATGAACTAGTTTAATTTTGTAGGGGTTAAGTAAATTTATTAAATCTATGGGGGGTTATACGAACCCGATAAACTTAACATGTTTTATCTGTAGGGGTTATGCCGGCTTATTAATCTATTAGGCATAACATGTCAAAATCCTAGTATTTGGGGATACAAGCCTAAGGGGTGGCTTATGTCATCTATTGTATGGGACCTGTATCAGTGGGTAACCCATTCTGGTATCAAAGGGGGACCCCGCACTAGGTAGGGGTCAGGGCACGCTTTCTGAGCTGATTATAAGAGGTTCATATGGGGGAGGTATTCTGATGGTGCGTTCCAACAGAGTCATGTGAGTGCATGGGTCCGACTTGCTCGGGAAAATAAGCCGATGTAACACCAGTAAATGGTCTGTGTCCTTCTGGGGGTTGCCACTTTAGGAAGTGATACACCCTACAGTGTGGCCGACACAGGGTATTTACGGGATAGGGAGCCGATCGATTGGGGGTAGTAATTAGGGTACATTTAGTCCTACCTGTTTAGGTGCCTACATTTTCTAGTTGGGGTAACACCCATTATTTCTGTTGGGGTACCAGTTATTACTATTTGGGGGAAACCCATTACTAGAAGTACACCTAAGTCTACCATTATGTTTTTGTTGGGATCATATTTGTTATACTAGTATTGGTGCAGAGAAAAGTATTTGACAAGCGTAATCCGTTCAGTTCATCTTGCTCAGTCTATTATACCTATTATGTGATACTGTTATCTCTCATATAGTTTATATGCCTGTCATGATGCTTTTACTTATTTTTATGCTAAAAGTCACTGGACTCGCCAGATTTTATATCTGACCCGTTTTGTTTCCTTTTCTCTCTGTTTCTTTCCCCTTAGGTTCTCAGGGAGGAAACTCTCGGGCTTGATTAGGAATCTCTCTCTCTCTCTTGTTTCTTCTTGGAGCTGCTTAGATGTACCACTTTGACTACTTATCTACTCTGTTATAGCTATTTTTTGGGGACAATGATTTTATATTTCTGTACTCTGATGGTTTTAGTACAAGACATTTACTTTTATTTGATGTAGTTGATTTTTAGTATTTCAGACTAAGGTTGTAACTGGATTTTTGGACCACGCTGTTTTCAGTTGGAAAATAAAGTTTTAAATTTCCGCTGCTATTTTATATCTATTTTGTGATGTTTCTGTTTTTATTTACCTATAATGCTTCACGAAACTTAATGCATTCTGATAAAGAGTGACATTAATGGACGCAGGGTGTCATAATAGAGATTGATCCCACTTCCATTGTGGGACCTCCAAGGGATGAAGAAGACCAATGGGTCGTTGATGTTTGACTTTCACGAGCTAACAACTCATATAATTGCTTACATAACTTACCACGTCTCGCTTTATGTCATTCCGGAAATATAAGAGATATATATCATCATACGCATGTTGCTGCCAGAATAGATAATATACTCAGTTTGGTGACACTTAGCTAGAATGTTCCGCATAAGATCAAGTACATAAGGCACAACATATATGTTCTTCTTATGAATACAACTATGCAAATCAATACTAAAGTCCCTCAACTCTCGTCATGGGACTTAGACTAGCAATGGTAAATAAGAGAGATTATACCTGGATTGTGCCGTTGTGCCTCGGCGATACGATCCAATAAGATATGTGGCGCATCCAAGCTAAGTAATAAGAACGAACAATCAGAGGACAGTGCACAATCTCAAATATCACAATATGAAAGAATCTCTTGGTTGTTCCACTCTGCAAGCATCATGGAAACTATGGCTGATTGCTTATGACTATAAGCGTCAGCATCTCGATTCCTCTACCCCTGGTTATACAGAACAACAAAATCATACGAAGCGAGGAATTCAACTCAATGCTGATGTCGCATTCTGAGCTTCTTCAAGGTGAACAAGTACTTGAGAGACTTATTATCCGTATAAAGAATGAAATGCTCTCACAAAAAAATAATGATGTCATATCTTCAATACAGTGATGATGGTGGCCAGCTCCAAATCATGGGTAACATACCAAACCTCGTTCGGATGCTATTTCCTAGAAGCGTGGCAATTAACTGATCACGTTGCACAAGCACAACACCAAGGCCATAATGGCTAGCATCAATATAGAGTATAAAATCTTGGTTCCTTTCAGTAACCACTAAAATAGGTGCATAAGTAAAAAGCTTCTTCAATCCTTGAAACGAAGCTTCGTATTTATCAGACCAAACAAAGCGAGCGCCTTTTCGAGTAAGGCTAGTGAGAGGAAGCACGATACGGCAAAATTTCTTTATGAATCCACGGTAATATCCCATGAATCCTTGGAAACTACGAATCTTTGAAATGTTCTCGGGCCTCTTTCAACTCTGGATGGCCACGATCGCAGAAGGATTGACAGAGATACCATCGTAGGATACAATATAGCCAAGAAACTTAACTTGCTTCTACCCAAAATGTCACTTTGAGAGTTGCTTTAAGTTGATGCTGATGCAGTGTACTCAAAACAATCCTCAAATGACATGCATGCTCAACTTTAGACTTAAAATACAGAAGAATGTCATCAGATGAATACAAGAATGAACATATCGAGATATTCTCGAAATACTCGATTCATCAAATCCATGAAATAAAATATGGTGTTAGTCAAACCTGATGGCATGATGAGCCTCTTATAAGAATGATAGCGAATGTGGAATGACATTAGAGGAATGTTGTCCTCCTACAACAATCTGTGTTTTGGGTATCCATAGCATGTTTTGTAATTTCAAAATCAAGAAAAATAAAATAAGAGTTCAAGAGCCTAACTCATATAAAAATTTAAGCCGAGAAAATAAAGAATTTGAGATTTATAAGAAATTGTGTGTATTGAAATAAATTGAATCCATTTAATGTAACAAGAAAATTTATTCCAATATGTGTTTGCTAAATAAATTTAAGATGAAATTAATGAAGATGGTGAAATCTTGTAATATATTCATTTAATGAATTACTTCTCCCAATGTAACAACTTTGCGAAAGTGTTAAGAAATAATATTTCAATGGTTCAAACGAATATTGAAAATATAAAATACTGATTAGAAATCAATGTTTAAGTGTAAAATATATTTTCAATATGAAGGGTTAAGTTGTTTTAATAAGATCTGTAAATTTGTGTATGGGAAGTGTAAGTTGTAGAATAAAAGAAAAGTTATGATTGAAACCATATTTGGAAGCGGTAAATATTAATTTATAAAGTAATAATATAATGTTAAATTGTGTCAAGATGAAATAAATTTGTAGATTTTTATTAAAACTAATTTTTGCAATAATAATAATATTGTGAATTTTTGTGTTTCAAGTAAGAAATGCGAATATTGATTGAGAATTAATGTTTGAATATTAAAAATGTTTGTTCATTTGAAATATTGAATTTATGTAGAAAACACTGAGTTGAAATGCGAAATAAGTGTAAATATTAAGTTATGATTAAATAGTAATTTGTGTTAAAATATCTAAAAAGGGTTTAAACATGGTTGAATACTTTTAGAAATCTAAACAATATTAAATTTGTGCATGAGTTATATATAATGTAATATAAGTGTTAATCATGTGTTAAGTTTGGTAGTAGAAATTTGTAACACTTAATAACTACCCTGAATTGTAACATTTTGTTTAGTGGATCCAATTAAGTCCTAAGCCCACGTAAAAATCCTCTGGAAAAAAAGGAAAGGGAAGATACATACAATTTCTTCCTCACTTTCCTCTTCACCTCTTTCTGTATTGCCTATAATAAATTCTAAAGAAGGAAAATGTCTCCACTCTTTCTCTAAAATTGCAATGCCTACCATCAAATTAAAAAGAGAGCCTATTGTTCTCCGCTCTTCATCTAATTAAACTCTAGCAAGAAATTCGATTATCAAATTTTAGAAATCAGTGAAGAAGAGGATTATAGTAACAGTTCTTGTTGCATGTCAGTTTTCTTCACTCCTACAGGCTCTGGATGCTTGAAGCTCTGTACTTGCAAGATAAACTATGATAAATCTTCCAAAATCTGTCAAGGTGAGCTACTAAAGCTCACTCTTCTGGGTTTGCATAGATTTTGTAGTGATTTTCTTGAGTTATATGTTGAAATCAATTTACTATAAGCTAAAACCGAGTTTCAAAAGTTTGCAGTGCACATGCAGGTTTGTGTTAATATTTGGGGTTCTGTTTCTCTCTCAATTCTCAATGGTTTTGGTGAATTGTTTCTTACATTTTTGTAGTTTACTTGTTCGTCTATTCTCATGTCGAATTCGGTGTCAAAACATTATTTGTAACCAGTCTAAAACATGCTTTGAAATTGGATACAAAGCAGGTCCAAAACCCATAATGGATTGTGTGATTGGTGTCGAGCCTAGCTCCACTTAGGTCGACTAAGGGGTCGACCTAAGCCATAGATAGGTCAAACTGAAGGTCGACCTAAGCTATGTAAGGTTCGACCTATCTATTTCATTTTCTACGTTCTTATTTTCCTATGTTCAAGCTCTTTTAAACCTTTGTTTAGTGCTTCAGTCACAGATTCTAATAGCTTATTTTCAAATTATTAAGTGCTATTCTTTTAGATAATTTATGTGCAATATTTTTGTGTTATTTGATTCTATATTGTGTTGTTCCTATAGCTATTTTCGACTTATCAGAAGAGCCAATGTTGGTACCAATTTGTGCGACGAATTTGGCTAGTTTTGTGGAAATTTCGGTTCGTTGTTTTATAGATCCTTGATGAGTTTTCTGCCAACGTTGCTGAATTCATACACACGTTGTGCAAAACTAATTTCTAAAAGGATTTTTGACTCATATATGTATGTATGTATGTGTGTATGTATGTGTGTGTGTATGTATGTATGTATGTGTATGTATATATATATATATATATATATATATATATATATATATATATATATATATATATATGCATGCAGAGACACATACTCATAATTATCTCCCAAAGCGGTCTTAAATATGTAGCACCCCATTCTCTATTACTGGAAGCTAAATGCTACAAATGTTGTAGTCGCCTCTAATTTCAAATTTTGGAGATAGAAAATCGAATGTTAATCAACCATAAAATCAGAATAAACGGGAATATGAAAATTTTCACAAAACGTTCATTGAAATAAATACTTGATTCATACATCCCTTCGCACAAACCCGTTCCAAGAAATAATTAGTGATTACAAATATACTCTGAGACTGACATATGACGATTCCCCCACGGTTAATCAGAGCATAAATAATGGCAGTTAACACCTATCGGTACATGCAATTAAACAGTAATAAGCAAAACATAGCAGAACCCTATATAGATAAAGCCTCTTACTCAACTTTGGAAACTTATTCGAAGAAGATACCTAAAAGACCTTAACCCTCAGCATACTCAGTTGAGTACCTGAGAGTTTAAGTGGAAAAAGCAAAAGCTACGGGTCAGTCAAAAGACTGGTGTGAACAATAACATAACTACCCAATACCCTTGAAATCTAACGAGACCACGCCACATAATGGGAGCGGATTCACTCTCATTAGCATCAAAACACGAAAGAGGACCAACCCTGTGCTCCCACACTACAATGGTTAGCTCATCATCAATAGTACAATCATATAACAATAATGACATATATCATGCAACACACAATGGATTTTCTTCCTATTTATGCTTTCTTCTGTGATTTGCAAAAAAATGCTAGGCAACAAAGCAATAACATTATTCTTCATGTGATCCCACCAATGCTTCGTGGGGTTAGACCCCACTATTCATGGAACCACTTCTCCATTTCTCTTCCATTATGCACAAAGCAATGGATTGGGGTTATCCTCTACCTCTTCCACACTATGTGCTGCAACGAACTAGGATTTCCTCATTTTCCTTCTGGTTCCCATCTGTTTTTCGCTAGTTAATCACCAACTAACTTGAAACTGAAGGTTCTCCCTTTCTTTTATGTACTGCGCAAAGCAATGGATTAAGGTTCTATCCTTTCTCAGCCATGTTGTGTGAAGCAATGGATTAGGATTTCATCATTTAAAATAAAGGTGATTCCCAATTTCCACCCATTAGATCCTCCCAATATTTCACACATAAATGAAATGCCTAAGAAATGGAAACTATTAAACAATATAAGCATTTTAATGGATATAATCAAAGAGAATTTCCTTCTTTATTGGATGCAAAATTTTTGTCGTTTCCCTTCCCCTTCGGCTCCCTCATAGGCGCCGAACTCAAACTCACAATATTCCAAAAGAGGTAACCCTTCCGGCTTTCAATACGTCAACGCCAGTCGTCACGCAAATGACGGTAGACTATAAAGGCAAGTCCTCAATTCCTTCTTAGCTTAACAACAATAATTAATGCCTGTCGTCATGCAAATGACAATATACTATAAAGGAGGATGTTTGTTCCTTAGAAAATATTTGGATAGAATTCTCCTTGCTGTCTTTACCGACTTCAACAACCTAGGAGGCGAAGTCTTAAAACGTTTGATTTTAGAGAAGTTCCTTAACGACTCCGTCGGTGCCTAAGGAAGTACTTTAGAAAGCAAGCTTACAAAGGCATGTCTTCAGCGGCAATGGCGCTAAGGATTTAAGAAACAGAGGTTTTGATTTAGAAAACAAAGAAGTCCCTTCCGATGCCACCGGAAGGTGCGAAAGTGAAAGCCTCCGTACCTTAAATTCCTTTATAAAAGTATTTTCCCTTACGAAAACACCCTGTTTGACCTTGCCGAAGGAGTCGGGGCGAAAGCCTGAGTGCTACAAATATATAATTCCAAGGTCTAAAGGTTAGAGGAGGAAGTCTGAATGCTTCAAATATCGTAATTATGTTATTTCACGCATTCAGCACTACCGAAGGGTGGTTCCGACATCGTTAGAATGGTGCTTCTGGATCTGGAAATGACACTGACAGTAATTTAAGGAAAATTGATTTATTTCTTTATAAAGGGTATCATTTTACCAATTCCACTATATTCATTGAAATTCTAAAGGTATTGTGTTACATCCTTCCTCCTTTAGGGAATTTCGTCCTCGAAATTTAGGCAAGGACCATACAACCATAGCATAAGCGACCAAGCAACAATGCTATCTTTCTAGCATAGCACGCTAGTATCTTACTATCTTATCTATAAAGAAATATAGATCACATGACAAACAAATCAGGGTCAACTTCTCTAATTCTGCTTTCGGTTTCCCAAGTGCAATCCCTTTCGTCGACACTTCACTGGACTTTAACCAATTTAACCACCTTTGTTTTCAATTTCCTTTCGTTTTTATCTATTATCTTCACTGGTCGTCTTATAATTGTCTGATAGGGTTCTACCCTAACTCTCTTGACACCTTTAGATCCATGGTAGTATCGAGATCATGCACATACTTCCGTAAATGCGACACGTGAAACACGTTATGGACTCTTGTGAAGTTATCCGGCAACACCACCTTATAGGTAAGCTTCTAATCCTTGCCGATACAGGGAAGTCCAACATACCTTGGCAGTAGATTTCGGGACTTCCCAAAATGAATCACGCTCTCATAGGTGATACCTTGATGAAAACTCTATCACAAACTGAAAATTCCAAGTCCTTACGCCTTCTACTTGTTTCAGTCTTCCGCGTGGAGTGGGCTTCCTTTATCTTCTTTCGAATGATCTATATCTTCTGTATGGGTTCTCTTACCAAATCGGGACCAAGAACTAATCTATCACTTATCTACAACCAAAACAATGGTGACTTACATGGTCTTTTGTATAAGGCTGCGAAAGGCGTCATTCCTATACTATCCTGAAAGTTATTGTTTCAGGAAAATTCCACTAAGTGAAAATGGTCCGGTAACACCCCATAATTTTAAAGAACATTATAATGATAAACTAACGACTACTTAATTAAATATTGGGAATTAAGGGTAAAACAGACATCGTATGAAGAAGTTATTAAGCTTTGAAGTTTGTATACATATAAGCAAAATATATATAAACAAAACTAGTCTAGAATTCAAAATAATTCAAAATCGAAGAGCTGGAAGACACGCGGGAATTCGAATCGTTGGGGGTCGACCCACACAAGGGGGTGTCGACCCTAAGGTCGACCCTGGGGTCGAACCCACCCAGATCTGGGGCAGATCCATTCTCTGAACCTGGACTTGTTCCTTGACCTGATTTGTTGGCTTCTTGCTATAAATAGAACCTCATTTCTATTGTTTTATTCACCCAAAACAACGGAGGCAACGAGACGCTGCCCCAACTCAGATTGAATTAACCTATTCTTCTGCAACAACGATAATACATATTCAAGAATTTCTACTTCAACATCAACACTCTTTTCTCAAATCTTTAGATCCAGTCTCTATGAGTTTATTTTTCTTTTAGATATAAACATTTAATAAGTAATCCAGACATGTTTATAAGTTTAGATCTAAACCCACGCCTGTTAATAACCTGAATCATAACTAAACAATTCTGTCATTACTTGTACACCTGATCTACTATTCAGCCCTTACATGCCTATCTCTATTATGCCTATTTCTATTGTTATATGCTTATTTTGTTATTATGCATATTCCTGCCATCATATGCCTATTCTGTTATTATGCCTATTTTCTATTCTCTTCTCTCCCTCCTTCCCTTTTTATTTTTATAGCCAGGCTACCTCTGAGCCTAGGCCTATCGCTGAAATATGCGAACGAATGAAATTGGGAATGGTTGGGATTGATAAATTGGGGCATAACTTATATTGTAAAATATGATTGGGATTTGGGGGCATAACCTATACCGTGTTCTGAGACTTTAACTTAGGAGATACTTTACATGATGATTTATGACTTGAGGGTAGGGGCATGAAAAACCTATGATGAACATAAATAATTGTCTAAGAATAAATACGCCTAAATTTACAGTAAATAGAAACTGTGACCTCACTTAGACACGAGGTTAGATTACACTTGTGGTAAAAGTCTGCTCGGAACCTCCCGACAATCTAGCATCCATAACTGGTTAATTTAATGTGAGGGGTCTAGTGCGTAAATGTACACATAACAGTGCTAAGACACGAGGTTAAGTCCAACTTGTGGTAGAAGTCTGCTCGGAACCGCCAGACATATCCAGCATCCACAAGTGGTCGATTTAATGTGAGAGGTCTGGTGCATTAACGCACATGGACGAGAAATGATAATAACCTGTTAACCTATAATACTTAACCTGTTTAAATCTGTGGGGGGTTATATGAACCTGTCAAATTGTGTAAGGGTTAAGTAAATCTGTTTAAATCTGTGGGGATTATATGAACCTGTCAAATTGTGAAAGGGTTAAGTAATTCTATTTAAGGTTATACGAACCCGACAAACTTAACCTGTTTTACTTGTTGTGGTTATGCGGGCTTGTTAATCTGTTAGGCATAACCTGTCAAAATCCTAGTAGTGGGGATGGAAAGCCTTGGGGGTGGCTTGTATCATCTGTTTTGGGACCCACACTAGTCAGTAACCTATACTGGTATCAAAAGGGGAATCCGAACTAGGTAGGGGTTAGGGCACACTATTGAGTTGATTATAAGAGTTCCATATGGGTGGAGGTGTCTGATGGCGCATTCCGACGGAGCCATGTGCGTGCAAGGATCCACCTGTTTGGGAAAATAAGACGTTATAGCACTACTAGATATGGCTGTGCCTATCGGGAAAAGGAGTTGCCGCTTTAGGAAGTGATACATCCTACTGTGGGGCCAGCACAGGGTATCTACGGGATAGTGAGCCAATCGATTGGGGGTAGTAATTAGGGTACATCCAGTCATGCCTTTAAGAGCTCATTATTATCGTTTGGGGTAACACTCATTATTTCTGTTGGGCTACCTATTATTAACGTTGGGGGTAAAACCTGTCACTAGAAGTAAACCTAAGTCTACCATTCTATTTCTATTGGGATCTTTCTATTTCTGTTGTACTAGTATTGGTGTAGAAAAAAGTATTTGGGAAGCGTAACATATTCTGTTTTGTTTATTCTGTTTAACCTGCTCATTCTGTTGTACCTGTTTTATGATACCATTATCTCTCTCGTCCAGTTTATATGCCTATCACGATGCTTTTACTTATTTATATGATAAAAGTAACTGGACTCGCCAGACTTTATGTCTGACCCGTTTTGTTTCCTTTTCTCTCTCTTCCTTCCTCCTAGGTTCTCAGGGTGGGAATACTCCAGCTTGATTAGGATTCTCTCTTTTGTTTCTGCTTGGTGCTGCTTAGATGTACCACTTTGACTACTTATCGACTTTGATATGGCTATTTTTGGGGACTATGATTTTATATTACTGTACTCTGATGATTTTATTACATTGCATACATTTTGTAACTGGATTTTGGACCACGATATTTTCTGTTTGAAGAATAAAGTTTTAAATCCGCTGTTATTTTATACCTGACTTATGATGTTTCTGTTCCTGTTTACCTATAACGCTTCACGGAACTTAATGCATTCTGATAAATAGTGACATTATGGACATTGAGTGTCACATTGGTATCAGAGATGAAGGTTACAAGATCGGATAAAAGATTTGAAAATTGTTTTCAAAAGGTTTTAAAAGAAAGCATTTTCAAAAGAAAGTCCGTTTTTGAAAAACATATTCCCCAAAGCTATATGAAATATCTTTCGATTCTCTACTTGAATCCCTTTTCCTTTTCTTTTCAGCATGTCTGGGGAACTGAATATTCCCTAGGGCATTCAAATATCGGCTTGGTTCTGTAGATATCTCGAGGTTACCGCACCAGCCGTAGCCCAAGCAAACGCCCCTCCCCCAGCTGCAGCCGTTGTCCCTCCTTCTACGCAAGTGTATAATTTCTCCAAGATATGCAAGGATTTCTGTGCTATGGGAGGAAAGCCATTCTGAGGAACTGAGACTTTAGCAAAAAGCAAAGAATGGCTTAAGGAAACAAGGATTCGTTTTGTATTTTTGAGGTTGATGACCGTAGGAAGATCCAGTTGACCGTTTGGTAGTTGAAGGATGAGGCTTCGTTTTGGTGGAAAGTGACGCAAGCAGGGCGCCCAATTGAGACTTGGAATGATTTCCAATAGAGATTCTAGGTGAAGTTTCTTTCTTAGGTAGAAGAGAGTATGCAAATGGAAAGGTTTCTGACACTTAAGCATGGAGGCATATCTGTCAAAGAGTATGTCAATAAGTTCAATCAATTGGTGAGGTTTGGTTTGGAGCTAGTGAGTACCCCGCACAAGAAAGCTCTAAGGGTTTCAAGAGGGTTAAATGAACCCCTCCATAGGTTGGCTATGTCTTATATTCCGATGGGGGAAACTTTCGAGAAACTCGTTGATATGACATTAATGCACGAAGAAGACAAAGGCAAAAAGATAGAGGCCAAGATTGATGAGATACAAAACAAGAAAGTATGGCCCAAGAAAGAACAACAACAACAAAAGAAAGGTAGAAAGAACAACAAAGCCCGAGATAAGAGGAAATGTCATAGTTGTGGACACGCGGATCATTTGAGCAAAGAGTGCAGAAAAAGGAAGAATGCTTGTTTCCAATGTGGTGAGGTCAGACATAATACTAGGGAGTGACCGAAGAAGCAAGGACAGGGCCAAAGGGCAGGATCATCTAAAGGTAGGTTCATGCTCTCTGGCCAGTGGACTGGACAGAGGTAGGAAAACTTCTGTTGAAGGTTTGATTTCTCTTTCCGATCATCCTGTTAGAACTTTTTGATTCTAGCACTTCACATTTTTTATATCCGATTATATGTTTGAGTCTTTGCACCTTATTACTAGTATGGTTTTGGATCCCATTGTTGCCTCAAACCCCATTGGGGGTATGACTCATCTGTCTATGAATTGTCGGGGTTTGAGGATATATGTGTTGGGCGTCGAGTTTGAGTGCGCCGCGTATGTGCTTGGTTTCATGGGCTATGGATTGATTCTAGGGATGGGCTGGCTAGCCATGTAGGGTGCCATCCTGAACTGTGAGAGGAGGTTGTTAGGCTTTTGACTTTCCATGGGAGGACTCTCGAGATTTCCTATGACCCAAGGGGTCCGTCATGCTTAGTTTCTTAGAATTGCTTGATTATTAGGCTTTTGACTTTCCATGGGAGGACTCTCGAGATTTCTTATGACCCAAGGGGTCCGTCATGCTTAGTTTCTTAGAATTATTTGATTCTTCTGTCGATGATTTACGATTTGTACCGATAGTCTGTGAGTATCCTGATGTTTTTGAGGAGGTTAAGGGCTTACCTCCGAGGCGCGAGATCGATTTCCAGATATACTTGGTGGATAATGCAAAGCCAATTGCATTGCCTGTGCGCCACTTGGCTCTAAGAGAAAGGAGGTAGCTCAGCAAGCAAGTAGAGGAGCTACTTGAGAAAGGATTGATTAGGCAAAGCATATCAGAATGACGTGCTCTAGTCATTTTCGCGACTAAGGCACATGGCTCGCTTTGCTTATGTGTGGATTACGTGGAGTTGAATAAGCTCACTAAGAAGAATAGGCACCCACTTCCGAGGATAGATGATCTGTTTGATCATCTTGTTGGTGCATCTGTTTTCTTCCAGTTAGACTTGGCCACGGGGTTTCATCAGTTGAGGGTGGCCAAGGACAGTATAGACAAGACCGCTTTTATAACTCTAGATCGTTTCTTCGAGTGGCCCTTCATGCCTTTTTGGTTGACGAATGCACCCGCCTATTTTGTGGATTGGATGAGTAGGGTGTTTCGGGAGTTTCTGAATAATTTCGTTGTGGTCTTTGTGGATGACATTCTGATCTTCTCGAAGAGCGAGGAAGAGCATGCCCAACATTTAGGAGAGGTTCTGAAGACTCTTCGAGTGCATCAACTGAAGGCAAAATTCGCCAAATGTCATTTTGGAGAAAGGAAGTGAGATTTCTAGGGCATGTGATCTTTAAGGATGGGATAGCAGTGGATCCCGCGAAAGTAGTTGCAGTTCAAGATTGGAAGATTCCAAAGAATGCAACAGAGGTGATGAGTTTTCCCGGTTTAACGGGCTATTATAGGAAGTTCATTAAGGACTTCACAAAGATATCAGCCCCACTCACCAGACCGACGAAGAAGACTTTTCTTGGAATATTGACTGTGAGGATGCTTTTCAGCAATTGAAGAGGGCTTTGAAAACAACCCCAGTCTTGACTTTGCCTGATGGGCACAAAGTGTTCATAGTATATACTGATGCATGTGGTACAGGGCTTGGTGTTTATTTGATGCAAGAGGGGAAGGTAGTCTGTTACAGTGGAAGACATTTGAGAGTTCATGAGAAGAACTACCCTACCCATGACTTAGAGTTGGCTGCAATAGTACTCGCGCTTAAGACTTGGTGTCATTATCTACTTGGAGAGAAGTACGAGTTGTATACCGATCGTAAATCCCTCAAGTATTTGTTCTTATAGAAGGATCTCAATTTGAGGCAATAGAAATGGACGGAGTTCCAAGTGTCCTATGATTTTGAGACTTTTTATACCCATGGCAAGGGTAATGTGGTGGCGAATGCGTTAAGTAGGCAGAGGATGACTTTGAGTCCACTATTCGTAGAGAGGTAGAGCTTGAAGTATATATTGACCTTTGATTTTAGGCCATCTACGGATCTTATACCTGGTTTGTTAGCATCCTTAGAGATGCGACCTACTCTTAAGGATCAGATAGGAACTTCACAACAAGAGGATCCACAGGTAACAAACATCTTGAATAGGCTCAGTAGAGGGGAAACTTATAGTCATCTTAGTAGATATTCCACCGATGATAGAGGGTGGTTGTGACGAGATGGAAGGCTTTGTGTTCCCCGAGTTGGGAGTCTGTTGAAGACAGTCCTTGAGGAAGCCCATCATTCTAGGATGACTATCCATCCCGGCGGTGATAAGATGTATAGAAATATGAAGAGGGTTTTTCTTTTGGGCTGGGATGAAGAAAGATGTAGCAGAGTTTGTTTCTCGATGTTTGATTTGCCAGTAAGTTAAATCTGAGCAAAGAAAGCCCGAAAGTTTACTTCATCCTTTGGAGGTCCCACAGTGGAAGTGGGAGAGCGTCTCTATGGATTTCATTTATGGTTTGCCTAGATCGAGGAAAGGCAACATCAATATTTAGGTTATAGTTGACAGGCTTACTAAGAGCGCTCATTTCATTCCTGCTAAGAGTAAGAGAACGACAACATGGTTGGCAGCAGTTTATCTTTGTGAGATAGTCCATCTGTGTGGAGTACTTTCCAATATAGTGAGTGATCGTGACCCCATATTCACCGGTGAGTTTTGGTGGAGCTTGCAGGAGGCATTAGGTAAATAATTGTGTTTGAGCACCGCTTACCACCCTCAGACAGATGGGCAGACAAAAAGGGTGAATAGAGTTCTTGAGGATCTTTTATGACTGTGTATCCTAGACTTCAGAGGGACATGGGAGGAGCTTCTTCCTTTGGTAGAGTTCGCCTACAACAACAGTTATCAATCTAGTATTGGTATGGCGACCTTTGAGGCAGTGTACGGTCAACCTTGTAGGTCAATGACTTGTTGGTGGGAGTCTACAGATAGGCTTCTACTTGGACCTGAGATGGTTAGAGAAACTTCAGGGAAAATTGACCTTATCAGCAGATGCATGAAGACAGATCAGGACAGGCAGAAGTCTTACGCAGATAAGCGAAGGATTGATATTGAGTTTGAGGTAGGAGACATGGTTTTCATTAAGGTATCACTTTTGAGAAATGTGGTTCACTTTGGTTCTGTAGGGAAATTGGCGCCAAGGTTTGTAGGGCCATTTCCCATAACATAAAGGATTGGCCAAATGGCTTATAGGGTGAAGTTATCAGAAAGATTGGCGGGTGTTCATGATGTTTTCCATGTTTCTCATTTGCGGAAATGTATGAACGACACATCAGAGGTAGTTGAACCGAGTATACTTGAGGAAGTAGAGGTGGAATGGGAGGTGACAGTTAGACGAGTTCCTACCCATATTCTTGGATCAAAGGTTAAGAAGCTACGCAGCCGAGAGGTCAAGTTGGTGAAAGTTCAATGGGGAGAAGACCGCGAGGATGTTGGAAGACTAAAAACAAGATTCGTGTTTCGTACCCTTTTCTTTTAAAGGGTATGTTCTTAACTTCTTTTTCCAAAGCTTTTATTCGTACTTGCTGGTTTCATTAAGTACATCCTATCAATCAAATCTTCGACCTTTAGGTAGGGAACCAATGAATGTAAACATGTGTTTGGGACATGTAATGTTTGATGGATGCAAGTGGATGCTAGTGGTTGCTTGTGGATGCATACACACACACTAGGCACTAGATCGGCTCAATCACTCTCATACTGCATATGGATGTGTGTGCATATTTTTCTTTATGGATGGAAATGCGTGTATCATCATATGAATGTTGCATTGGATGGATGATTGTGCACACATATAGCATTTACATAATAAACTAGGACTATTTGCATACATGTTGGATTCATAACACCAACATACATTGCATTAAGGAGGTCAACTGAATCAGTAGACTTCCTGATCTTTCGCATTAATAAATAGACATGTACACACACCTTTGGATATGTTCATATAAGCATTAGAAATTTTTTAAGAACAATGGATGCCTTTGATGGTCGATGAGTAGATGGATGATGGATGTTAGGATATACATTCTTCTTAACTTGGAGATTGCGGGGATGAAATCCTTTAAGTAGGGGAGAATGTAACACCCCGTAACATTATAATGATAAACTAAAGAATACTTAATTAAATATTAGGAATTAAGGGTAAAACGGACATCGTATGAAGAAGTTATTAAGCTTTGAAGTTTGTATACGTATAAGAAAAATATATATAAACAAAACCAGTCCAGAATTCAAAATAAGTCAAAATCGAAGAGCGGGAAGACCCACGGGAATTCGACCCATTGGGGGTCGACCCTTGCCCCATGGGGGTCGACCCACACAAGGGGGTGTCGACCCCAGGGTCGACCCAACCCAGATCCGGGGAAGATCCATTCTCTGAACCTGGACTTGTTTCTTGACGTGATTCATTGGCTTGAGGCTATAAATATGACCTCATTTCTATAGTTTTATTCACCCAAAACAATGGGGACAATGAGATGCTTCTTCATCTCATATTGAATTAGCCTATTCTTCTACAACAACGACTTATATGTATTCAAGAATCTCTGCTTCAACATCAACACTCTTTTCTCAGTTCTTTAGATCCAGTCTCTATGAGTTTACGTTAGATATAAACATTTAAAAAGTAATCCTGACATATTTATAAGTTTGAATCTAAAACCATCCCTGTTAATATCTTGAACCATAACTAAACAGATCTGTCATTACTTGTACACCTGATCTATGGTTCATTCCTTACATGCCTATCTCTATTATGCCTAATTCTATTGTCATATGCTTATTTTGTTATTATGCCTATTCCTGCCATCATATGCCTATTTCTATTCTCTTCTCTCCCTCCTTCCCTTTTTATTTTTATTGCCAGGCTACCTTCGAGCCTAGGACTATCGCTAAAATAAGAAAACGAACAAAATTGGGAATGGTTGAGATTGATAAATTGGGGCATAACTTGTATTGTAAAATATGACTGAGATTTGGGGGCATAACCTATATCGTGATCTGAGACTTTAACTTGGGAGATACCATACATGATGATTTATGACTTGATGGTAGGGTCATGAAAAACCTATGATGAACATGAATAATTGTCTAAGAATGAATATGCCTAAATTTACAGTAAATAGAAACTGTAACTGCACTTAAACACGAGGTTAGATTACACTTGTGGTAGAAGTCTGCATGGAATCGCCCGACAAATCCAACATCCATAAGTGGTTAATTTAATGTGAGGGTTCTAGTGTGTAAATGTAAATGTAACGGTACTAAGACACGAGGTTAAGTTCAACTTGTGGTAGAAGTCTGTCCGGAACCGCCCGACATATCCAACATCCAAAAGTGGTCGACTTAATGTGGGAGGTCTGGTGCATTAACACACATGAAAGAGAAATGATAATAACCTGTAATACTTAACCTGTTTAAGTATGTGGAGGTTATATGAACCTGTCAAATTATGTAAGGGTTATCTGTTTAAATATGTGGGGGCTATATGAACCTGTCAAATTGTGTAAGGGTTAAGTAAATCTGTTTAAATCCGTGGGGGGTTATATGAAACTGACAAACTTAACATGTTTTATATGTTGGGGTTATGCAGGCTGGTTAATCTGTTAGGCATAACCTGTCAAAATCTTAGTAATGGGGATGCAAGCCTAGGGGGTAGCTTGTATCATCTGTTGTGTGGGACCCGTATTAGTCAGTAACCTATACTGGTATCGAAAGGGGAACCCCCGAACTAGGTAGGGGTCAGGGCACACTTACTGAGCTGATTATAAGAGGTCCGTATGGGTGGATGTGTCTGATGGCGCATTCCGACGGAGCCATGTATGTGCATGGATCCGCCTGCTTGGGAAAATAAGACGCTATAACACTAGTAGATATAGCTGTGCCTATTAGGAAAAGCGGTTGCCACTTTAGGAAGCGATACATCCTACTGTGGGGTCAACACTGGGTATCTATGGGATAAAGAGCCGATCGATTGGGGTAATAATTAGGGTACATCCAGTCCTGCCTACTTAGGAGCCCGTTGTTATCATTTGGGGTAACCCTCGTTATTTCTGTTAGGCTGCATGTTATTATCGTTGGGGGTAAAACCTGTCACTAGAAGTTCACCTAAGTCTACCATTCTGTTTCTATTGGTATCATTATGTTTCTGTTATACTTGTATTGGTGCAGAGAAAAGTATTTGGGAAGCGTAACCTGTTCTGTTTATTCTGCTTATCCTTCTCATTCTGTTGTACCTGTCTTATGATACTGTTATCTCTCTTATCCAGTTGATATGCATGTCATGATGGTTTTACTTATTTATATGCTAAAAGTAACTGGACTCGCCAGATTTTATGTTGGACCCATTTTTTTTCCTTTTCTCTCTCTTCCTTATCCCCAGGTTCTCAAGGCGGGAATACTCAGGCTTGATTAGGATTCTGTCTTCTGTTTCTGCTTGGAGCTATTTAGATGTACCACTTTGACTACTTGTCAACTCTGATATGGCTATTTTTGGGGACTATGATTTTATATTACTATACTCTAATGATTTTAGTACAAGGTAGATATTTTAATTTGCTGTAATGGGTTTTCTGTATTTTAGGCTTATGTTGTAACCAGATTTTGGACCACAATGTTTTCTATTTGAAGAACAAAGTTTTAAATTCTGCTGTATTTTATATCTGTCTTGTGATGTTTCTGTCCCTGTTTACCTATAACGCTTCATGGAACTTAATGCATTCTGATAAAGAGTGACATTAACGGACGTGGGGTGTCATAGGTCCCCTCATGAACCATTAAAGTTTGAGATGCAAGCTCGCGACAAGTCTTCTAATACCTTATTTACCTTTTCGGTTATCACGTCCATCCGTGGATGGTATGCTTTGTTCATCTTAAGCTTTGTTCCTAATTCCTTCTACAGACTCATCCAAAACTCATTAGTAAATAGTGGATCCCTGTCGATCAAGACATTGGTGGGTATTCCATAAAGTCTTACTATCATCTTTACAAATAACTCAGCCAAAACCTTGTCGTTTTATTGGTCCATATGAGGATAAAATGGTCACGTTTGGTTAGTCTATCCACGATAATCCATATGCTTTCATTTTCCCATCTCGTTCTGGGGAATCCCTCTATGAAATACGGAGATATCGAATCCCACTTCCAAACTAGAATTTCCAATGGTCTAAGAAAACCACAAAGCTTTTGATTTTCGGCTTCCAGTTGTTGGTAGTTTCGACACTACTTCACACACAAGCTACATCCTTCTTCATGCATTCCCAATAAAAACTTTTCTTTATGTCATTGTACATGTTGGCACTACCAGGGTGTATCGTAAATTTATAACAATGACACTCCCTAAGCACTTCTTTCCTTTGACCACCAAAATCGAAACACATAGCCTTCCTTCCTTTCTTAACCAGCCGTTTCAGACAAAAACATACCATTTCGTGTTATCACCTCACAATGCAACTCTGATCTTTGCAATCCTTTTGACTAATGAAGGATCCTCTCTCTACATAGAAGCAATCTTCTTAATCAAAACTGGTCGAACTTCCGTATATGACAACATAGGTGTGCTTTCTCTAGAACAAGCTGTCACATATCCCTTAAATTACATGTACCCAAATCTTCCAGATTCTTCCATTTGTTCGTTACAACCGACACCATCCCTTGATGCTTTCAGCTAAGGGCATCAGCAACCTAGTTTCCTTTTCTTGGAGTTTACTCAATGTCGAAATCATAAGTTGCCAAGAAATCTAACCATCTCCGTTGTTGCATAATCAATTCCTTTGAGAGAAAACATTTCTCAAAGGCTTATGGTCCGTAAACAATTTGAATCTTTTGCCCAATAAATAATGTTTCCAAAATTTCAAGGCAAAAACTACAGTAGTTAACTCAAGATCATTGTGACGACCGCCCACAACCCGTGCAATTAACAAGAGGAATAATGCACTGAGTGGTGTGCTAAGCAGCTATGGACGATCATCAAGGTATGATACACAGGAGGAACCTGTCGTAGAACTCAACGCAAGGATACAATATAATAGAACATGTATAATAGACATTATTAGTGAAGCAGAAAACACTAAACTTTTATAATGACCAAAAAGTAATATCCATACACTTGGAATACACTTTTGCCTCACTACAGCACTCAGAGTAGGATAACAAATAGCAGAAACAAATAGTAGATAGTAGGAAAGATAGTACGCCAGCCTCCTGCTCGCCTCTGAACAACAACAACATCCTCACTAAGTTATCACCTGTCACCTAGTCTGCCCATCCAACAATCGGATGAACAACCTAAGGTAATAAGAGGGAAACATAAAACCTTGAGTCAGACAATAGTCTTATTGAGCGATAAAACAACTAACAATCTTCAACAATAAAGTATATAAGAATGAGTAAATAAACAAACTAATTTACCCATAACACCAGAGAAGAACACAACTCTCATCTTTCCCACATTAGATAGTGATAACCTTTACATCAAACATTTCAACCATTCATCCATGGAAACCATAATGGCAATTAAAAGTAACCAACAATAACACTCATAGAACCTAGATTATATATCTCATGTAAATCATCCTAATTGGATTCAACATCCCCCAAGAACAAGCCCCAAAGGCCTAAACCGATATCAGACAAGCACTCAAGGAACATCTCCTTCGACGTTGGATGATTTACATGAGATGATACAAACAGAATATCCAGCATGCAGGACAGACTCTGGCTATCACCGCCAATCCGGCTTCAAAACCATCATTAATCGTATGATTGGCCATTCATCAAGGGCTAATGGAAACCCTGGTTCTAGAAAAAACCACATACGTCATACAATTTGACATATCTAGGCCATACAAGACGCCCAGGGTACTCGTCCTACAACCGGTCTTTTAGACGTCTCTATTGTACCCCTGCTTTGAGCTCGCTAGAACCTACGACAACGAAAGTCTCATAGCCTTCAATATCTCTAGTCGTCATTGACGGCGACCATCAAACCATTATCACCTAACTCAGGACACCTTTGAGTTGTAATCATACCCGTTGCATCACAACTAGCAACGAACACTTCATACCACTTCGACAATCCATATTGAATTTACTTCGAAGTCACAACATCAATGAGCCAAATTACATCACTGCGCTGCGGCTGGGTTCAAGGGGGTTGCCCGAAAAAAAAAAAATTCAAGCTCTTTTGTTCACATCTGGGTCGTACCCGAAAATATAAAATTTTCAAAAATGACCCTATGCGACCGACCAGAGGCTGACTGACCCCTTCACACTGCTCGATCGACCAGAGCGACCAACCCTCCACACTGCTCGACCGACCCCTCAGCATCTCAATAGAGACCGACCAACCCTGCTGCTCGACTCAAGCTTGCTCGACCCCAAGTTTGCTTGATCGACCCTGCCTATCCCACATGATGCGACCAACCCAGAGTGACCGACCCCCTTTTGCGACCGACCAGGCTTCTACCCTATGACTGACCGACCCGGTCCCCTCCGTGCTCGACCCGACCCGAAGTTGTACTATGTTGTACTTCCCTCTGTACTTCACGCTCGACCCGTGGCCTGTACAGCCCCAATTCAAGTCCAATTTCGACCAAAACTTCGCCATTCGACACAACTGACAAAATTTACTCATCTAATTCATTCAACACAACCACAAGCATGTTATGAAATCACCAACAACATGAATATTACGATTTTCATCACAAGTCATATAAATTTCACCAAAATCATGATAAATGAACATATGAACTAAATTATGGATATAACATGCATATAAATATAAAATAACATAGAAATTACCAGTTTTAAGTTGGTAAATTAGATCCTATGGCGATTCATATGAAAATAAACTTACCATGATGTAGATCTAAGGAAAACAGCTTGAATTTGATGAAAAACATGATCAAACATTCATATACTTGATTGAATCCATGTGAGAGATGTATATCACTCACCAAATCTTTGAAACAAGCTAAAAGCAATAAAATATAATTTCGAACAACGGAGAATTTGACCCAAACTCTTTAATTCGATGATCTCTCTCTTGAATTTGCATAGATCTAGCCTTAAATGTTATAGATCTTCGATTCTCTAAGCTTTAATGGTGGAAAGGTGTAGGCAATGGAGGAATGGAGGACCTCTATCTCTTCCAATTGAGAGAATGAAGAAAGTACACTCTTCTCCATGCCACCTACCCCCTATTTATAGCCTTCCACTAGCCTGCTAATGGGCCTCCTCAAGTCAACCCATTTTGGCTTACCAAACTTGGACAACCAACTGTTTAACCTTAAAACAATGATTCCTCCCAAACCGCTAAGCTAAAACTTTAATGTGACCACTGTACAGAAAGGGAATCATCATATCCTTTCCAATGGCATAGGTCTCAACACCTGTTTCGACCTGAGTCAAAAGTTATGCCCTGTACAAGACTGACATGGGAAAAATGGTCACAAACAAAATTGGTAAAAATTGTGGACATGTCTCATATCCCCATAAGTAACATATTAAAATATGAGAATGATCCAACCCTTAGGGAATAAAATAAAAATATTTTACGATCCTCCAATACATAAAATCCGGGCTGTTACAATCATGAATTGATATCTTACTTAATGTGGCCACAACTATTGGGAAGCGTAAGCAATAATTCTTCCATTCAGCATAAGAAGAGATCCTAAGCCTATTCTGTTGATAACAAGATTTTGATCGATGCCAACTAATGAAGCTACTATAAAGCTATTATGGGAATCGAATCATAAACATAAGGTTTAGATATATTTGTACATTTAGTCGTGCTAGAATAATGTTAAAATCTATACTCAAGTATACACGAATGTGCTAATCAAAGTTATATATATATATATATATATATATAAACCTTGAAAAGCCAGATATGTGTAGAAACCGGCCTACCGGTCGACTTGTAGGAAATGGACCAGTCGACTGGTCAAGCTATTTTTGCACATAACGGCTAGTTTTGAAAAATATATTTATATGATTTAATTATACCAGTCAACTGATGATTTTTAACCAGTCGACTGATTCGACCCAAAAACTATTTTCTGAAGAGTTGCTTCTATTCATGAAGAGATTCCTCTTTATTGATCAAAGGAAATGGACGTATCTTTTTATGGAAACTCTTCATGAAGGATTGCTACTTTATACTATTATATAAATAACTTCAATCATGTTTTGCAATTATCGAATTTTACCGATTTTACTGATCATCATTCTATTCTCTCCATTTACATTCTTTGCAAATAAAAGCTCTCCAATTCAAAGTACTTATTGAATCCTTGAATCAATTTAATATCATTTGATTCAACAAGAGATTTTATTCCTTAAATCTTCACATTCAAATCGTATACTCGAGGATCAGATTATATGAAGGTTGTACTTAAAAGATTGATTATCCGTGTTGATTCAAGAACACAGATCAAAAGTCAAATACTTGTAATTGTTGAAGACCCGTGTAGTTGCTCAGGCGAGAGACATCCTTGTTGGAGATCCGGTGTACTGACCTATTCCTCTGAGCTAAAAGAGGGCGTTGTTGGTGAATTCTGAAGAGGAGTTTGGGGACTGGATGTAGGGCGGGAAGTCCGAACCAATATAAAATTCAGGATGCCACTTTACTTTATTTAGCGCATTTATTTACTTGTGATATGTCACATCTATTCTTATTTATTTGCATAACTCTTGTATTGTCTAAGTTAGTTTATCATGTACACTTCCGCATATCCATATGTATATATAAGATCCTGCTTAAGTCGTATACACTGACTTTTTAATTGGTATCAGAGCAAGGTCATCACATAACTGTTAAACCGTTATTTGATATTTAGATAATATGGATAATATTACTAGCACTAACAATAACACCAGATATTCTGAAGGCCAATCAAATGCTAGACCACCCTTTTTCAATGGCATGAATTATAGTTACTGGGCTGCACAAATAAGAATATACATGAAAGCAAATAGTTATGATGCATGGAATATTACTCAAAAAGAGTATACATCACCTACCACCGCATACACTGAATGGTCAAACACTGAGAAAAATGAAGCTACTACAAATGCTAAGGCTATGAACATGTTACACTATGCACTAGATAGAAACGAGTTCAATCGGATTTGTATGTGCAACACTGCATATGAAATCTGGAGAACATTTAAGATTACTCATGACGGTACTAACAAAGTTAAACATAGTAAAATATCTATGCTCAAGAATCAGTTTCAAAATTTTAAGATGAATGAAAACGAATCCATAAATGATATGTATTCATGTTTTCAAAATATTTATCATTTTTTATTAGGACTAGGAGAAAAATATTCCGACTTTGACATAGTTTCAAAATTTTTGAATTCCTTAACGAATGAATGGGAGAGAAAAGTATTAGCGATCGAAGAAGCTAATGATCTCTCTACCATGAAACCGGAAGAATTTATCGGTAATCTAATGTCTTATGAAGTGAACTTGTAGGCAAAGAAAGCACAGGTACAAGATAAGAAAATTTTAGCTTTCCATGCATAAAAAGAAGATTCCAATTCAGTTGAAGAAGATATTGCATTTGTTGCTTAGAATTTGAGAAAATTTCTAAAATACAGAAAAAGTCAAAGCAAAAATATAAAGAAGAATTCATCATAAGAACCTGATCCTGCTCTAGTAGAATGCTTCAACTGTCACAAGACTAGACACTATCAAAAGAATTGCCCAGAGCTAAAGAGAAATCGCAAAAATGAAAAATCAAAGAAACGAGCTTTTTCAGTCACTTGGGACAACTCGGATTCATCTTCTGAAAGTGATAGTGAGTAAGCAAGCGTGTGCTTCGTGGCTAAGGACAATGATGTAAGTGATTTTACTTTTGATGAATTAGTAGAAATTAATACTAAAATCTTAGAATCTAGGAAAATATTTAAACGAAAGTTTAAATAAGCTAACGAAAACAAAAATAAAGCTGAATTTGAGAGAGACCTTTTGAAAGATGAGAAAGAAATCTTAGAAGAAGAAATTAGAAAATTACAAGATTCTCTTTCAATTGCAAATTCTCAAATTTCCTTGTTGAGTCAAGAAATCGTGACTCAAAAGAATAAAAATGATTTGTTAAATTCTGAAAATCATGATTTAAAAACTAAAATTATAGATTTAGAGAACTCTAGTTTAAAATCTAAGTTAGAAAGCATTTCTAAAAAAGTAAATAATTTTAACAAGGGGAGAGAGAATTTATCTAAAATTCTAGAAAATTCTCAATTGGCTTTTAGTAAAAAAAAAAGGACTTGGTTATAATAAATAAACTATTTCAAAAAGGAAATCCAATTTTAAAAATTCTAATATTAAACCGAAAATTTATAGTAGTAAGATTAACATCTCAATGAAGAAAAAATATTCAGATAATATTAGTATATGGATTCCGAAGACAAATAATAATCTTTTTAGGAATAAATATATTAAAAACTTTTTAGAATCTATTCATTATAATAGTAATTATTTTTTCAAAAAGGAACCTAAGCCCTGTTGGGTTTGGCTTCCTAAGACTTAACCCTTAGGTCCATAACGGAGGAAGTAGGTACCATATTTATTTTTGTTTTGTAGGTACCACTGGAGTTTTTGTTTGTAACTAGCTCAACCAAAAAGGATTTCTCAAACACTATTCTTTTCTGAATCAAATGGTAAGGAAATATAATTATGAACTAACAAATTTATGCAGAAATTCAGGGGGACCTATAAATTCAGGGGGAGAAAATCCAAAGTGTTGTCATCAATCAAAAAGGGGTCGAATGTTGATAACAAGATTTTGATCGATGCCAACGAATGAAGCTACTGTAAAGCTATTATGGGAATAGAATCATAAAGATAAGGTTTAGATATATATGTACATTGAGTCGTGTTAGAATTATGTTAAAATCTATCCTCAAGTACACACGAATGTGCTAATCAAAGTTATATGTATACATACATACATACATATATATATATATATATATATATATATATATATATATATATATATATAAACCTTGAAAACCCAGATATGTGCAAAAACTGGCCTACCAGTCGACTGGTAGGAAATGGACCAGTCGTATGGTCAAGCTATTTTTGCACATAACGGCTAGTTTTGAAAAATATATTTATACGATTTAATTCTACCAGTCAACTGATGATTTTTAACCAGTCGACTGATTCGACCCAAAAACTATTTTCTGAAGAGTTGCTTCTATTCATGAAGAGATTCCTCTTTATTGATCAAAGGAAATGGACGTATCTTTTTATGGAAACTCTTCATGAAGGATTGCTACTTTATACTATTATATAAATAACTTCAATCATGTTTTGCAATTATCGAATTTTACCGATTTTACTGATCATCATTCTATTCTCTCCATTTACATTCTTTGCAAATAAAAGCTCTCCAATTCAAAGTACTTGTTGAATCCTTGAATCAATTTAATATCATTTGATTCAACAAGGGATTTTATTCCTTAAATCTTTGCATTCAAATCATATACTCGAGGATCAGATTATAGGAAGGTTGTACTTAAAAGATTGACTATCCGTGTTGATTCAAGAACACAAATCAGAAGTCAAATACTTGTAATTGTTGAAGACCTGTGTAGTTGCTCAGGCAAGAGACATCCTTGTTGCGGCCCCGGTGTACTGACCTATTCCTCCGGGTTAAGAGAGGGCGTTGTTAGTGAATCCTGAAGAGGAGCTTCGGGACTGGACGTAGGGCGGGATGTCCAAACTAGTATTAAATTCCGGGTGTCACTTTTTTTTATTTTCCGCCTTTATTTACTTGTGATATATCATATCTGTTCTTATTTATTTGCATAACTATTGTATTATCTAAGTTAGTTTATCATTTACACTTCCGCATATCCATATATATATATATATATATATATATATATATATAAGATCCTGCATAAGTAGTAGACACCTACTTTTCATATTCCGCATGCATCATAAAAACCAAAGCTTGGTTTCTGTCTGGCACCACCAATACATGAGCTTGGTCAACTCGCTCCTCAAATTCTGAAGTTCTTCTTCACACTTATCTGACCATACGAATCTAACATCCTTCCTAGTTAGCTTAGTAAGTGGTTGTGGTAATCCTTGATAAATCCTTAATGAACCTCTGATAGTATCCTGCCAACCCATGAAAGCTTCGGACTTTCATAACACTTTCTTGCCTTTTCCAATTTACAATGGCATCAACCTTCGATGTTTGACCGTCCTTCATTCGAAACCACATGACCAAGAAACTAATTTTTCTCTTCCTAAAACAGACACTTGGAAAACTTGGCCTTCAATCGATGCTTCCATAAAATGTTGAGAACAATCAAAGATGGCTCTCGTGCTCATTCGCATCTTTCGAATACACTAATATGCCATCTATAAAACTAACACAATTTAATCCAACTTCTTTCTTTTGCTACCCTCAATTGGCAAAAATCCAGTAACTAAGTCCAACTGAGAAAAAACTTTAGCCCTGCTTAACTGATCAAATAAATCATCAATATGAGGCAAAGGTACTAATTTTTTACCATCCTTTCATTGGGCTTTTGATAATCAATACATATTTTCAATGATCCATTTGGCTTCTTCACAAACACAGTTGTAGTGCCCTAAGGCGAACTACTTGGACAAATAAAGCTTCTTCCTTCTAAACCAACATGTTGAGCCTTCAACTCTTTAATTTTTGAAGGGATAATCGGCTTGGTGGTCGACTCACGGGCTTCGCTCCTAGTACAAGATCAATGCGGAACTTGATAGCCCTCTTCGGTGGCATGCCTATTACTGGTTTGAAGACATTAGCAAATTCCTTGATGATAGAAATGCTACTCACCTCTTCCTTTATTTCCAAAGCACTTAACAACAAAGACATATATGGAATCACACTCTAGACCATGAATGCAGTACTATCGGTGCTATCAAGATGTCTCGGCGACACTTCACTCTTTGACAATAGTTCTAGTATTATAACGGCTTAACTAGTCCATCCTTAAAATAATTCTGAAATCATCGAAGTGAAACACATACAAGCTACAAACAAAAGAAAAACATAGCAATCGAATTTCTAGGCTACCACTTCTCATCCCAAGAGTCACATAGCATCTTATGGAATTGGCAACTCTAAAGTATGTAATAAGATATGATGGTTCTAGGGATAACATATCTCCTATACATTTAGAGATAAATGAATGTGATGCATCAATGTCAAATTAAACTTTAGAAGGTATGCTACAAAACAAAAGTGTACATTCCAAAATAGGTTTCCCTTTATCTATAGTAGAGGGTCTAGAAAACGAAATCTCCATAGTTAACACTTTCTCCTTTGCTACCTATGGTTAGCTATTCTTATAGTGTCCAAGCTAATTTTAATTGTGTCCCCTGATATTCTGTCTTCCTGCAGTGATCGTGGGAAAGGTATCTTGCATTCGATCAAATAATAACCCTTCTGCTTGCACTTGAAGGAAATCACTTCCGCTTTGTTCTTCTTTGGCTTTCCTCCTTCCTGAGCTTTATTTCCTTTAAGGAATTTCCGTTTTCTTTCTTGAAAGATCTGGTTCCTACTGGGTTTCTCAACCTCCTAAAGAATATTCTCATTACGAATATCCATCTCTACGATAACTTCAATGGGGTTATGCAAATGTGGCAAAATAACTTTCATAATCTCAAACTGAAGCCCTTTGACAAACTTCTCGTTCCTTAAGATGACAACGTATATTGTCTTATGAGCATAATGAGACAATTCATCAACTTTATTAGCATACTCTGCTACTGAAATCTCTTCCAGTTAACTCATAAAATTTCCTCATCGTCGAGGACTAAGAATTTTCTGAAATAAACAGAGCCCTAAGCATCCTTTAGCAGTCTTCCCAAGAGATATCATCTTTGAGTGTCCTCACACTGACTCCATTTCACAGATGTAATGCATGATCCTATAGTTGTCTTGATGCCAACCTCCTCTTCTACTCATCTGTTAAGTCCAAGTGTCCAATGATTCTCTTACATGTAACAACCAAATATCTATAGCGGCAATGTAACGACCCGAGAAAAAAAAAACGACAATCGAGTTCTCGACAACAATACATAAACCCGTATTACTTGCCCAAAAACCCAAGTATCGAACCCCCAGATTGTCATGAGAAAGAATTTAGAGGGTGAGAATAGAAAGAAAGAAGTATTAGAATAGAAGAAAGAAGAAGAACACATCAGAATCTCACAGCGGAACGAATAAAATATAATATCAAATCTCTTTATACAAAGAACTATATAAAACATACCAATCATCAGAGTACACATACATTAGTCACAGCGGAATAATAACTTTGAATAACTAGCGGTGAAGCCGCCTGCTTCCAGCTCCTGAAACTCCAAGCGAAACCTAACCTGGAACATACTCGGTCTGACCCGAGCACATTTGATTTAAAACAAAATACACCGGGTCAGTCTGGAATACTTTCAGTGATAAATTCACAGAACACACACTTGTTTAACTTTGCAAAATCCTTTATGAAATCAAAGAATAATAGTAAGACCAGTCCACACATAAACACGGACGGTTTTTACCTTACTATAACCCAAAACATTTTTGAAATCAATATCTTTCTCTGATATTATCATAATGTCTAAATACAAGTAAATAATAATCTAGAGGAACGCTTGCATCTCACGCTCCATATATATAGTATACAATCGAAAAACCGTGGGCGCTTATTGGATATTGGATTCCAACTTGACAAGGTATGGGTCCACCTTCCACCCGTGTATCTCTAGAGGCGAATACACTGGGTTCAACAAGAACGTCTTGCAACCCGGCCCTCACATGACTGACCACTCATTTCGCTTGAGTGTATCGAATGTATATCACCGACGGTTGGGATCAGCAACCGCCACCCGAATAGGGTCAGCATCGAATAGATAAAGAAGCAATAGGAATTTCTCTAGATAGGTGATCATACATCCTAATGGGAGCGACCCACATAGCCATGCTGCCTGCCCGATTTTTGTCATTTCCCAGTTGATGAGGCTTGAGGCTAGAACTTTACCTTTTAATCATCTGGTCATCATTCACTTTGAATGCCACATCGTCAGATCCGCCAGATCACACTTGATTGACGTCCACAAACATACTCTAGCTATCTGGCTAGAGAATAACCATTTCTCCGCCGTCAACTATCGTACGTTTGGAGAAATCAACGCATGTAATTCCTTTGGAAATACTCTGTCAGACATCCGTCCATACAAGTCATCCAGGAACAGGATGAACCGAAGGTACTCTCCTACTGCATCTCATATAGGAATCACCCCATGAATCAGTAGCGAGAAGTCCTTGCAACCCGTGGATTTCAACCACGACAGAATCACAAATCAAAATAACTCCGGCTGCAGGCCAGAGAAATTCGACAAGTAGTCCTTCCGCTTATGAAGATCCACGGTCTTCACTTGCTCCGTCTTCCATCGACGTCTTCACGTATTTGATGGTCGGAATGGTTTCGAATATAATTCAATCCCGGACTTTCCGAACCAACAATCGTATTGGTCTGGTTTGACAGTCGGTGTTTTAACTATCAATTAACAATAGTGTGAACACAATGAGTTTTCTGATTCAGTACTTGGCACAACTCGACCTCTTTTAAAATATATTTAACCAAATTCCCTTTTTGACTAACTTTAACTAATTTACTTTGATTGATTAACTATAACCTGACTAACTCAACTTATTTAACTCGACAAACTTGACTTGATTACTCCTATTACTAATACTCGACTTAACTCCATTCGCTCGACTCTAGATCGCAGCGATCACAATGGTTACGCCTGATTCCCTCAGAAAACATCCGACCGCCATAGGCTATCTGCAGCCCTGCGAATTACGCTAGCAGTCGTACGTAATGGAAACTTTTCCTGAATGCTATGTTTGACTAACTCTAACTATATTCAGTCAACTCTAATTGAATAACAAATGTTTAAAAATAAATTTTTAAATCACTTATTCTTATTTCCTTTGGAACTATCATTGCAATATTATTTGATTTCCAAAATCTTGCATTAGAGTTCGATGTACCTCGTATAGGGTAAAACAATTTCAACAACTTCACTTACTTCAAACTAACATTGTTCCTCGATAATAGCAAGGCCAACCAAGTTGGGTATTTTAGTTACCTCTCAGACCTTGGTCAACCCGTTCTTATCTTGGAATAACATCAGTTTGTCACTTAACCAATTTCCCAAATCTTATTTACCTTGTTGATTCCAAATCGATCCCATAAATTGTTTCTTACATTTGAAATCTTCTTTTGAAGTCTTTTACTTAATTCCCTTATCTAAATTAATATCCCTTAAAACGTCTCTTTAACTTCAAATATTCTTCCACTTAAAACCTTTTTATTTATAATATAAATCCCTCGTCACATAAATTGATTTCATTTACTTGGACATTTTATAATAAACCTTTATCGCCTCTTTGGCTAAACCTCATCGTCATTTGATCACTGGTTAAATGAATTCCATTTATCAAATCTTGTTGAAACTTGGATTTTACAAATCCCTTTTATAAATTCTTACTTGGCATTAAATTGAATTCACCACTTTAAATCATTTTAAATTAAAGGATAACTTGCTTTAACATCTACTATATCAAAATATAGTTAACTTTAATCTTAACCCAAAATAGCATTTTTATCATGTTTACAAGCTTACTCGATACTAATCAAGATTATTTACCATAACCAATTCAATTATCCCTTTAGATTATAGTTAATCAAAGATTAACTAATATCCAATACTATTTGTTACATTTTAACGGATATTTAAACCAACATTTATTTCCTTTGTCCATTCTACTCGAAACGGTGGATTTACCAACTATACACATCAGTTAACTATTAACCGAAATTCCAGTTGTCATTTCCCCTTTTTTTAAATTTATTAATTAACTTAATTAACTTAAGTCACATTTTTATTTGTTTGGAAACAATTATTTCCCGTTTTACCCATTCATGGAAAATTCTTGATTTCTGCCTCTCAACTAATATAAACCATTTAACTAAAATTCCTTACTAACTCAATTTAAATATATTTAACTTCAAATTCCCAATTTAATTATTCGTATAAAATAGTTGAATAACCTTAATTCGGTTATAAGTAAATTTATAACTTTAACCCCGTCAATTCCCCCTGACGGTAAAACAAGTTAAAATACTACGACTAGACCAATACTGCCCTTTTACTCAGTCAACACAAACAATTGACTTTAACCACAACAACGATGGTTGTATATTCAACTATCAACATTCAAATAGTTTTGGTGTCAGATGATGTGAACAATCCATATATATGCACAACAAAAACAAGTACAGTAAATTTGAGGAATCCGGTCGGATCCTCCAACCTGTCCTTCTCTGCATCACAGATGTCAGTTGATAACAATATACGAGTTAAACAATTGGCAGAATATAATTAACTGCAACCATCAACCAACAACAAGCAACTTGCATCCATTACCTCCAATCATCCAATTTAAAACTGTTAACTGTAAATTATATTTAACTGTGACTTTACCACATCACAGTATTCCAGAAGGTGTGAGAATTTACTCACCAGATCATTCCGGTTGACGGTTGACGTGTTTGAACGTTCAAAATTAGCTGAATTTCCAACGGTGCCAGATCAGAGCCTAGTCAGCGCCACCGTCTAGAGCTCGTCCCTGCGATCTCAACGGATCCTGTTTCGCGCAAATCCGATTTCGCACGCAAAAGTTATACGATTGTAAAGATTATATAATTTATACGATATATTACTAAACTAATTATTAATAAATAAATTAATTATTAACTAATTACCATCTAGATGCCACGTCAGATCAGGGAACACGGTTTCTCTCTCGTTCTTCTTCGATCCCCGATGTTCCCCCTTTGTTAAAACTCGACCAGCAAAAACCCCCCCATCGTCGTCACCTGAGACCCTCCGGCCGACCCTCCGATCCACTGGCACCACCGCCATGACGAGCAGCCCCACCGCCCAAAGGCACGCCTCCCAGAACCTCTCCACCGCGCCGGGAATTACACCTGAACGGAATCCATATACGGTCGGAGTTCGCCACCCACAGGTCATCATCGACCGCCACACCACCTCCAAAACCTTGGCCTCGCCTCCAGCTCCCACCTGACCTCGTCCAGCTTCCGTAGTCATCACCAGTGTCCGCCACCCTCGACTTCACCGCTTCGCTGATACTTCCTTCCACCCACGACATTAACTCAGAAACACGTGACTTCGGCTCCGAGTTGCTCCTCCCGCTGATCGCCAGAGAGCTCGCCCCCCTCCTTGCTTCTTCCGTTAATCGTCAGTAGCCAGTTCGAAATGATCGAGGGCCTAAGGGTGGGGTTTTGATTTTACTGAGAACTGAAGACTTCAGTTTTAAATAATGTTTTCATTCAAATTGGTTTTGATTTATATCTTGAGGCAAGGATTTCTGTTTCTTCATTACTGGAAGTAAAAGAAAAAGAGAATTGAAGCAACGTATTTATAGGAAGAGAACACCGTGGAGGCTAAGTAATTAGATGTATAGGTATGAAGTAAAATGGTAGGCTAGCCGTTTGATGGTGCTTGGCACAGAACGTGGTCGGCAAGGATATGAAATGTCATTTTCGTTTATAAATGCTTGGTCGGCAAGGCTTCAAAATTTAGGTTATCAATTGGCAGTTGGGTACAAAGTAGGGTGTCACTTTCAGTTTGAGGCCTGCGTGTAGATTAGGTAGCCTTGCCGTGAAAATACATACTGTATAATGACATACATGTGCGTTGCAACAGTCATAGGGTAGGGGAGATTCAGGGTAGGCACGAAATATACGGTGAACCAAGATTTTTGTTGGTTTATATATACATATATTATTATACGAAATTTCTCTATAAAGTAACTAGTAAAAACTGCCATATACGGCCTTCGTTTTCTGATAACAAAGCTAATCTTAGTGGAAAAAATATTCCGGACTCAATGGGACAGGTTTCGCCGAAATCCCAGGTCGTATGAAAAATTTTCCTTTATAAAACCGGAAATCAACACGCGTTTAAATTTTTCACGATTAAACGGTAAGTCCGATCAACTTGAAACCTCGATATCCTACAATAATTCTTCGATACGAACCCAACGGCATCAGTTTCGTCGCATTCTGAGACTGTTTCCCCGGTAGGCTATTTTTACGCGCACCGCGATGCCCTTTTGAACACCAAATTTTCCGATCTTCAAAAATAACAAACTATATGCCTATCCTGACTATAATCGACGATACGAACTAAATGGAACTGGTTTAGTGGCCTAAGTCGATCGTCTGCTCAAGTTACACTCGAATATCTCTTTATTACGTTAATTACGCGCTATAGAAATTGAACGGGCGTTTATGGCAATCGTGGTCACATACGACATCGGTTTGCCATGCCATTTAACACCGTACAATAATTTAACAATACTGTTTTAATGAAACTACTTTCGTCGAAATCTGAGTCCGTTTGCAAAATGGCCACTTTAAGGTTCGATATTTAAATAACGATTTTTCACAGCGACTATTTTAAAATTTGATTTGACCATAAAACGAAATCTACACTATGAAAACTCAAATTTTCTGTTTCATATGAAAGTTATCATCAATACGGTTCTAACGTTTCTCGTTTTACAGAAATCCGACTTATATCGGATCCTGTACGACCATTTGAAGTTCAAAACGCCAAATTACGAACTGCCGCGCTGCTGCAGCTCGTTATATAATTAAATTATAAATTAAACGTTATAACGTTCGTTTTATAACGAAATCGATACTATAATTTCAATACAAATGATATTAACCATTTTAATTCGCTCGTTCACACTATACGGCAAATTCAACATTTTCCCAATTATTCTGAAAATAAGCTATTATTATATTATAAATTAAATATTCACATTAAAATGGTCGAAATCGATTATTCAAATTCAAACCAATATTTTAAATAAATAAAATATTTCAAATAATCGGGCAGAAAATACGGGACATTACATTCCTTCCCCCTTAAAAAAATTTCGTCCTCGAAATTGCTAAGGAAGAGAAAATGTTTCAATCCATTATCTTTATAATAATATTAAACTCAAAACTCGATTTTTTTTTTCAAAATAGATTTAATTGGTCGTAAAACCAATTTATTTCAATAAAAGAATTTTCCAAAAATTTCTAACACCCTAAATTTTGGAAAATTTTTGGTAGAGTCTCCCCTGTACGGAGGACGTCTGCAATATTGCAGGTTCAAGAAATATATACACATCGACTCTCATGGTCGGAAAAACCCAAAATTCAAACCCCAACCCCAAACAAAACAAAAAATTTCATGTTTTCGTAAGCGTACCTTTTTGCGAGCGTTATTACGCAATAAGCGATATATTATATACGAGCCTGCTTAATTGTTTTGCATCTCTTTACTCAACTGGATTCAATTTGCCCCAGACTTCTCTCTCTTGGATGAATTTCCAAGCTGCATTGGCACTTCTACCCCTGTTTCTCAACTCAAATGAATTCATTAGCATCCAGAACCATGTCAGTTATGTTCAAATATTCATACCATTTATATCAACCAATCATACATACAATTCAATCCACACGAGGTTATAATTATTTATAATTACTTCATTTTATTTCTTATAATTATCCATTCAGATTTATTTATTCTGGATTGGTTTATTCGAATTATTTATCTCATTTTGGTTTTAACCAAGTTGATTCATGTTCAGGTTTACATCTATAAGGTCGAGCACACCATCCAAACATATCATTCAATCAATAATAACAAATCAAAATGATTGCCCATACTATAATAATTTATAAAATCCTTACCTTTATTATTTTATAAAACAAATTGGGCAAAAATAATTTTCATAAATAATTTTATATCAAATCACAAATACGCGCTCTCGTATATACACTCAAACTCAATCTAGGGTATTGCTAATCCCATCTCTATTGAGTCACACCACAGAGCCAAGGTTATCACTAAACCAATAGCTCTGATACCACTGTAACGACCCGGGAAAAAAAAACGACAATCGAGTTCTCGACAACAATACATAAACCCGTATTACTTGCCCAAAAACCCAAGTATCAAACCCCCAGATTGTCATGAGAAAGAATTTAGAGGGTGAGAATAGAAAGAAAGAAGTATTAGAATAGAAGAAAGAAGAAGAACACATCAGAATCTCACAGCGGAACGAATAAAATATAATATCAAATCTCTTTATACAAAGAACTATATAAAACATACCAATCATCAGAGTACACATACATTAGTCACAGCGGAATAATAACTTTGAATAACTAGCGGTGAAGCCGCCTGCTTCCAGCTCCTGAAACTCCAAGCGAAACCTAACCTGGAACATACTCGGTCTGACCCGAGCACATTTGATTTAAAACAAAATACACCGGGTCAGTCTGGAATACTTTCAGTGATAAATTCACAGAACACACACTTGTTTAACTTTGCAAAATCCTTTATGAAATCAAAGAATAATAGTAAGACCAGTCCACACATAAACACGGACGGTTTTTACCTTACTATAACCCAAAACATTTTTGAAATCAATATCTTTCTCTGATATTATCATAATGTCTAAATACAAGTAAATAATAATCTAGAGGAACGCTTGCATCTCACGCTCCACATATATAGTATACAATCGAAAAACCATGGGCGCTTATTGGATATTGGATTCCAAATTGACAAGGTATGGGTCCACCTTCCGCCCGTGTATCTCTAGAGGCGAATACACCGGGTTCAACAAGAACGTCTTGCAACCCGGCCCTCACATGACCGACCACTCATTTCGCTTGAGTGTATCGAATGTATATCACCGACGGTTGGGATCAGCAACCGCCACCCGAATAGGGTCAGCATCGAATAGATAAAGAAGCAATAGGAATTTCTCTAGATAGGTGATCATACATCCTAATGGGAGCGACCCACATAGCCATGCTGCCTGCCCGATTTTTGTCATTTCCCAGTTGATGAGGCTTGAGGCTAGAACTTTACCTTTTAATCATCTGGTCATCATTCACTTTGAATGCCACATCGTCAGATCCGCCAGATCACACTTGATTGACGTCCACAAACATACTCTAGCTATCTGGCTAGAGAATAACCATTTCTCCGCCGTCAACTATCGTACGTTTGGAGAAATCAACGCATGTAATTCCTTTGGAAATACTCTGTCAGACATCTGTCCATACAAGTCATCCAGGAACAGGATGAACCGAAGGTACTCTCCTACTGCATCTCATATAGGAATCACCCCATGAATCAGTAGCGAGAAGTCCTTGCAACCCGTGGATTTCAACCACGACAGAATCACAAATCAAAATAACTCCGGCTGCAGGCCAGAGAAATTCGACAAGTAGTCCTTCCGCTTATGAAGATCCACGGTCTTCACTTGCTCCGTCTTCCATCGACGTCTTCACGTATTTGATGGTCGGAATGGTTTCGAATATAATTCAATCCCGGACTTTCCGAACCAACAATCGTATTGGTCTGGTTTGACAGTCGGTGTTTTAACTATCAATTAACAATAGTGTGAAAACAATGAGTTTTCTGATTCAGTACTTGGCACAACTCGACCTCTTTTAAAATATATTTAACCAAATTCCCTTTTTGACTAACTTTAACTAATTTACTTTGATTGATTAACTATAACCTGACTAACTCAACTTATTTAACTCGACAAACTTGACTTGATTACTCCTATTACTAATACTCGACTTAACTCCATTCGCTCGACTCTAGATCGCAGCGATCACAATGGTTATGCCTGATTCCCTCAGAAAACATCCGACCGCCATAGGCTATCTGCAGCCCTGCGAATTACGCTAGCAGTCGTACGTAATGGAAACTTTTCCTGAATGCTATGTTTGACTAACTCTAACTATATTCAGTCAACTCTAATTGAATAACAAATGTTTAAAAATAAATTTTTAAATCACTTATTCTTATTTCCTTTGGAACTATCATTGCAATATTATTTGATTTCCAAAATCTTGCATTAGAGTTCGATGTACCTCGTATAGGGTAAAACAATTTCAACAACTTCACTTACTTCAAACTAACATTGTTCCTCGATAATAGCGAGGCCAACCAAGTTGGGTATTTTAGTTACCTCTCAGACCTTGGTCAACCCGTTCTTATCTTGGAATAACATCAGTTTGTCACTTAACCAATTTCCCAAATCTTATTTACCTTATTGATTCCAAATCGATCCCATAAATTGTTTCTTACATTTGAAATCTTCTTTTGAAGTCTTTTACTTAATTCCCTTATCTAAATTAATATCCCTTAAAACATCACTTTAACTTCAAATATTCTTCCACTTAAAACATTTTTATTTATAATATAAATCCCTCGTCACATAAATTGATTTCATTTACTTGGACATTTTATAATAAACCTTTATCGCCTCTTTGGCTAAACCTCATCGTCATTTGATCACTGGTTAAATGAATTCCATTTATCAAATCTTGTTGAAACTTGGATTTTACAAATCCCTTTTATAAATTCTTACTTGGCATTAAATTGAATTCACCACTTTAAATCATTTTAAATTAAAGGATAACTTGCTTTAACATTTACTATATCAAAATATAGTTAACTTTAATCTTAACCCAAAATAGCATTTTTATCATGTTTACAAGCTTACTCGATACTAATCAAGATTATTTACCATAACCAATTCAATTATCCCTTTAGATTATAGTTAATCAAAGATTAACTAATATCCAATACTATTTGTTACATTTTAACGGATATTTAAACCAACATTTATTTCCTTTGTCCATTCTACTCGAAACGGTGGATTTACCAACTATACACATCAGTTAACTATTAACCGAAATTCCAGTTGTCATTTCCCCTTTTTTTAAATTTATTAATTAACTTAATTAACTTAAGTCACATTTTTATTTGTTTGGAAACAATTATTTCCCGTTTTACCCATTCATGGAAAATTCTTGATTTCTGCCTCTCAACTAATATAAACCATTTAACTAAAATTCCTTACTAACTCAATTTAAATATATTTAACTTCAAATTCCCAATTTAATTATTCGTATAAAATAGTTGAATAACCTTAATTCGGTTATAAGTAAATTTATAACTTTAACCCCGTCAATTCCCCCTGACGGTAAAACAAGTTAAAATACTACGACTAGACCAATACTGCCCTTTTACTCAGTCAACACAAACAATTGACTTTAACCACAACAACGATGGTTGTATATTCAACTATCAACATTCAAATAGTTTTGGTGTCAGATGATGTGAACAATCCATATATATGCACAACAAAAACAAGTACAGTAAATTTGAGGAATCCGGTCGGATCCTCCAACCTGTCCTTCTCTGCATCACAGATGTCAGTTGATAACAATATACGAGTTAAACAATTGGCAGAATATAATTAACTGCAACCATCAACCAACAACAAGCAACTTGCATCCATTACCTCCAATCATCCAATTTAAAACTGTTAACTGTAAATTATATTTAACTGTGACTTTACCACATCACAGTATTCCAGAAGGTGTGAGAATTTACTCACCAGATCATTCCGGTTGACAGTTGACGTGTTTGAAAGTTCAAAATTAGCTGAATTTCCAACGGTGCCAGATCAGAGCCTAGTCAGCGCCACCGTCTAGAGCTCGTCCCTGCGATCTCAACGGATCCTGTTTCGCGCAAATTCGATTTCGTACGCAAAAGTTATACGATTGTAAAGATTATATAATTTATACGATATATTACTAAACTAATTATTAATTAATAAATTAATTATTAACTAATTACCATCTAGATGCCACGTCAGATCAGGGAACACGGTTTCTCTCTCGTTCTTCTTCGATCCCCGATGTTCCCCCTTTGTTAAAACTCGACCAGCAAAAACCCCCCCATCGTCGTCACCTGAGACCCTCCGGCCGACCCTCCGATCCACTGGCACCACCGCCATGACGAGCAGCCCCACCGCCCAAAGGCACGCCTCCCAGAACCTCTCCACCGCGCCGGGAATTACACCTGAACGGAATCCATATACGGTCGGAGTTCGCCACCCACAGGTCATCATCGACCGCCACACCACCTCCAAAACCTTGGCCTCGCCTCCAGCTCCCACCTGACCTCGTCCAGCTTCCGTAGTCATCACCAGTGTCCGCCACCCTCGACTTCACCGCTTCGCTGATACTTCCTTCCACCCACGACGTTAACTCAGAAACACGTGACTTCGGCTCCGAGTTGCTCCTCCCGCTGATCGCCAGAGAGCTCGCCCCCCCTCCTTGCTTCTTCCGTTAATCGTCAGTAGCCAGTTCGAAATGATCGAGGGCCTAAGGGTGGGGTTTTGATTTTACTGAGAACTGAAGACTTCAGTTTTAAATAATGTTTTCATTCAAATTGGTTTTGATTTATATCTCGAGGCAAGGATTTCTGTTTCTTCATTACTGGAAGTAAAAGAAAAAGAGAATTGAAGCAACGTATTTATAGGAAGAGAACACCGTGGAGGCCAAGTAATTAGATGTATAGGTATGAAGTAAAATGGTAGGCTAGCTGTTTGATGGTGCTTGGCACAGAACGTGGTCGGCAAGGATATGAAATGTCATTTTCGTTTATAAATGCTTGGTCAGCAAGGCTTCAAAATTTAGGTTATCAATTGGCAGTTGGGTACAAAGTAGGGTGTCACTTTCAGTTTGAGGCCTGGGTGTAGATTAGGTAGCCTTGCCGTGAAAATACATACTGTATAATGACATACATGTGCGTTGCAACAGTCATAAGGTAGGGGAGATTCAGGGTAGGCACGAAATATACGGTGAACTAAGATTTTTGTTGGTTTATATATACATATATTATTATACGAAATTTCTCTATAAAGTAACTAGTAAAAACTGCCATATATGGCCTTCGTTTTCTGATAACAAAGCTAATCTTAGTGGAAAAAAATATTCCGGACTCAATGAGACAGGTTTCGCCGAAATCCCAGGTCGTATGAAAAATTTTCCTTTATAAAACCGGAAATCAACACGCGTTTAAATTTTTCACGATCAAACGGTAAGTCCGATCAACTTGAAACCTCGATATCCTACAATAATTCTTCGATACGAACCCAACGGCATCAGTTTCGTCGCATTCTGAGACTGTTTCCCCGGTAGGCTATTTTTACGCGCACCGCGATGCCCTTTTGAACACCAAATTTTCCGATCTTCAAAAATTACAAACTATATGCCTATCCTAACTATAATCGACGATACGAACTAAATGGAACTGGTTTAGTGGCCTAAGTCGATCGTCTGCTCAAGTTACACTCGAATATCTCTTTATTACGTTAATTACGCGCTATAGAAATTGAACGGGCGTTTATGGCAATCGTCGTCACATACGACATCGGTTTGCCACGCCATTTAACACCGTACAATAATTTAACGATACTGTTCTAATGAAACTACTTTCATCGAAATCTGAGTCCGTTTGCAAAATGGCCACTTTAAGGTTCGATATTTAAATAACGATTTTTCACAGCGACTATTTTAAAATTTGATTTGACCATAAAACGAAATCTACACTATGAAAACTCAAATTTTCTGTTTCATATGAAAATTATCATCAATACGGTTCTAACGTTTCTCGTTTTACAGAAATCCGACTTATATCGGATCCTGTACGACCATTTGAAGTTCAAAACGCCAAATTACGAACTGCCGCGCTGCTGCAGCTCGTTATATAATTAAATTATAAATTAAACGTTATAACGTTCGTTTTATAACGAAATCGATACTATAATTTCAATACAAATGATATTAACCATTTTAATTCGCTCGTTCACACTATACGGCAAATTCAACATTTTCCCAATTATTCTGAAAATAAGTTATTATTATATTATAAATTAAATATTCACATTAAAATGGTCGAAATCGATTATTTAAATTCAAACCAATATTTTAAATAAATAAAATATTTCAAATAATCGGGCAGAA
The DNA here is from genome assembly GCA_030737875.1 of Allium sativum. Taxonomy (NCBI): domain Eukaryota; kingdom Viridiplantae; phylum Streptophyta; class Magnoliopsida; order Asparagales; family Amaryllidaceae; genus Allium; species Allium sativum. Next base: position 889,856,549 of record CM060910.1, on the reverse strand, counting down.
AATACGGGACATTACAGGCAACATCTTCCATTCCATGGAATGTTGTTCCTCTCATGGTTGTATAGTCCTTACTCAATTTCACATAGTTGTTTCCAACTTGCTCCTCCGGGATGAGCTTTACTAGGACTACCAGCAACACTAGCTTGCAACATCTGAACAAAAGCCTTAAATAGATCCCTATGTCTACTGGAGGAGGAACGAAAACTTGGTTTTCATTAGCCCTTCGGCGCTGACCTTCTTATGCATTAAGTCTAGCATTTCCATTAGTTTTGGTGCTTCCCCTACTAATATTTAGTCTTGCACTCCTCCCCATATTTTACTTCATTTATGCATACAAAATTTAGTAAGATACTGAAGGGTGACCCTATGACTGTGGGGTGTATATATATATATATACACATATGTAATACAAATATAAATACGTTATATTCTCGTCATCCAAACACTTATTAATTCCTTTAATCTTTGGGTTTTAGTTTTATTTTTTTAAGGTAAGGTTATTTAAATTTGAAAAAATTAATGTTCGGATACCAAATCATAATACCCCGTTCCCTAGACCGGAACTAAACGCTACAGGTGTTGCACTCACCTCTAATTTTAACTTTTGAAGATTGAAATCAAATGTAAATCAACCATAACATCAGAATAAACAGGTATATGAAAATTTTCAGAAAACAATCATTGACTAGATACTTGATTCGTACAACCTTTCACATAAATCTATTCAGAGAAAATATAAGTTAATATAAATATACTCCGAGAGCGACATATGATGATGCCCCCTCGGCTGATCAGAGTCTAAATAGTGCAGCTAAAACCTATTGGTACATGCAATCAAATGACACATAGTTAAAACACAGTGGAACCCTATATAGCTAAAGCCTTCTGCTCACCTCCGGAAGCTTATTCGAAGAAGATACCTAAAAGTCCTCAACCCTCATCCTACTTAATTGAGTACTCAAGAGTTTATGAGGAAATGGAAAAAACTACGGGTCCATCAAAAGACCAGTGTGAATAATAACGTACCTACTCGACACCCTTGATATTTAACGAGACTACGCCGTATAAAGGAAACGGTCCTTCGCGTTAGCATTATAACAGGAAACATGACCAACCCTGTGCTCCTTCTCTACAATGGTTAGTTCATTATCACTATAGTATAACCATATAACAATAATAGCATATATCATGCAACACACAATGGATTCCCTTCCCATTTATGCTCTCTTTTGTGCTATTCAAAAAAATTCTAGGCAGTGGAGTAATAACATTATTCTTTATGTGATCCAACCAGTGCTTCATAGGGTCATATCTCATTATTCACGGAACATCTTCTGCCATTTTATTCCATATTGTGCGATGTAATGGATTAGGGTTCTCTGCTACCCCTTCCGTACTGTGCGAAGCAATGAATTAGGATTTCCTCATTTCCCCTTCGATTCTCATTTGTGCTTCGCAAGTTAACCACCAACTAATACGAACCCAAAAGCTCTCCTTTTTCCATTCGTATTACGCAAGTAATGGATTAAGGTTTTATCATTTCTCTTCCATACCGTGCGAAGCAATGAATTAGGATTTTATCATTGACAATTTTGGTGTTTCCCAATTTCTGCCCATTGGGCCTTCCCAATGTTTCACACACAAATGCAATGTCCAAGCAAAGGAAACTACCAAACAACATAAGCATTTCAATGGATCTAATTATAGATCGCTTCCTTCTTTAATGGATACGACACCTATGTCATTTCCCTTATCTTTTGCTCCCATATAGGTGCCAAAGTTATAATCACAATATTATGAAAAGGGAAATCATTTCAGCTTTCACTTTATCAACGTCTGTCGTAACACAAATGATGGAAAACTACAGAAGTGGGACCTTTATTCCTCTTAGCTCAACAACAACAATCAACTCCTTTCGTCACCCATATGATGACATACTACAGAGGAAAATCCTTCATTCCTTAGAAATTTTTTGGATAAAATTCTCCTAATCATCATTACCGACGCGAACAACCTAGGAGGCGAAGCCAAAATCATTTAGTTATAGAAAGGTTCCTTAACAACTCCATTAGTGCCCACAGAAGTGTTTTACGAAAGAAAGTTTATGAAGGCATGCCTTCAAAGCAATGGAGCCAACGACCATAGGAACACAGGTTTTGATTTAGAAAACAAAGAAGTCCCTTCTGGTTCCACCGGAATACGTGGAGGTGAAAGCCTCTATAATTAAAAGTCCTTTATAAAAGTATTTTCCTTTACGAAAACATCCCCTTCGACCCTATTGAAGGAGTGGAGGCTAAAATCTCTTGTGGAGCGGCTATCTTCCAAAACCAAAATATTTATAAAGTATCAAGCCCAATTTCGAAGCCGAATGGTTAGAGATGGAAGCCTGAAAGCTTCAAATATTATACTTGTGATATTTTAAACATTCAGCGCTACCGAAGGATAATTTCGACAATGTCACATGGGTGCTTCTGGATTTGGAAATGACACATATAATAATTTAAGGCAAAATCAATTTATTTCTTTATAAAGGATATCATTTTACCAACTCCGCTATATTTATCGAAATTCTAAAATATTCTGAATAAAGTGTACACATTTTGTATATTTTGTACTTATACAAAAGTACAAAATACATGGACTTATTAACCTATATATTAATACCACAATTAAAGTAAAATCTTTCCTAAACCAAGCACCCTTAGGAAATTCATATCAAATCCATTTAAGCATAGAAAATCATGAAATTTGAAATCTATCGCCTAAATCATATGACACTCATCATAGCAAATTTTCACGTTATTTGGAGATTTCTAACTTTAGGTTTTGATGTATAACCTATTTGTTTTCATACGTTATACTCATATCATACTACAAAATGAATTATGGGAACTTCATAACAAGCATGTAACATCAAAATGACGCGAGATCAATCATGAACAACATTCACAACTTTCGAATATACAAAAATAGCCAAAATTAATATGGGTAGAGTATATTATACACCTTGATAGGATAGAGGTGATGAAATTTGTTGATGAAAATATCCAAGTTTTAAAACCTTTCCTAGCTTCTTATTTTTTCCTCTCCTACTTGGCCGAACTTGTTTTAATTTTTTCCTAGGCTTTTAGAATGAATGTTATGATGGAAATATTAAGGAACATGATATATATGGGGATTGAAAGTTCCAACTTTTCCCTTTTCATGTTATCCCCTCTTTTAGTACACTATACTTAGTTAATGTATTCATAAGGTCAACCTTCTAATTAATTCATTATGAACAAATTATATTCTCTCATCCACCACATTATTCCTATTTAATTACTTTTAATTAAATTCTTGAATAATGTTCCACCGAAATTAAGTATGTTACATCCTCCCTCCCTTGGGGATTTCGTCCTCGAAATTAGACAAGGACTATACAACCATAGCACAAGCAACCTAGAAAAAATGTTATCTCTACCTATGCAGTTAAAGCCCCGCTAAAGCCTCCACAATATCCCCGCTATATCCCATAGCGCTCTTCTTCCGCTATGCTTTTTCAGTTTAGCGTTGATAAACAGTAGATCCGCTTCTAGCTCAGCTATTTTTCGCCGCATCCGCTAAATCAAGGTTTTTTAACGTTCGTTTTAGCAACATTAATACATAAATCATGATTTGACTAGTTCTTCTTTAAAAAATCTAGTAAATTCAATGTAATGGGAAAAATTTAAGGCATAGGTGCCTAGTATATGGTAATAATCAATTGCACTCATCAAATTTAGCATGCATAACTATGGCATTCCTTGATTTTGTTATATAAGATTAATTTATATTTGTTTCTTATATAAATATAATGTGAGAAAGATGATTAATTAATTTTTAAATATTTGGTTTTACATCTAATGAGCCTTTTTGTGTCTCCACTACATCTCTGTTATTTCCCCGCTTTATCCCCGCTACACCTTTTTGCGCCTCTGTTGCTATAGAACCGCTAAACGCTTTAACTGCACAAATCTCTACTAGCATTACATACCAGTAGCTAATCTATAAAGCAATATAGACCATCCCACAAAGAAACCAAGGTAAGCTTCTCTAACTCTGGTTTTGGTTTCCCATGTGCAATCCCTTTCGTCGGGACTCCACTGGACTTCCACCAATTTAACCGCCCTGGTTCTAAATTTCCTTTCATCTCTATCTACTATCTTCACCGGTTGTCTTATGAAAGTCAAATTAGAATCCAACATCAACTCTTTCGACACCTTCAGATCCATGGTATTATCAGGATCATGCACTGTTTGCGAACAAATTATGCAGTTGTAAACAACTGTAAAATCCGTTCGGCTTTCCTAAACAACAAGGATTGTTGTAGAGGGTGTCGAACTCTGGGACCAAATTATTTTATTAATAAATCCAATCAAGTTATCCCTAACTTTTGATTGGTGGAAAACAAAGAAAATAGCAGAAATTAAATAAAAAAGAGTTTTAACAATAAGTGAAAGCAATTAGGGGATAATGACATAGATCAGATTCATAATCATCAATAGCCAAAAGATTAACCAGATCTAATACATGTTTCTGTCACAAACATGAATCAACGATAATAGGTTTTTAGAAACAAATATGTAAATAACGACAAGCATAGCCTATGCAGGAGCTCAGCTCTACAACCATAGACTATCAGGACAGATTCACTAATTAATTTCTAAAATCCTAAAATTAGATCTAGATGTGATAAACGTTAGATCGAACATGAATATATCATGTGAAGGAGCATATCTCTTAAACGACACAAAATATGAAGGTTCAGATCTAACCCTTAATTCAGATCCAGATCTACATGTATACAGTCCTCATCTTTTGGTTATGTGATTCATATTGAATCATACTATCAGCGTCATCACCCCCTAATCAAAGGGGATTAGCTAGACATAGCTAAAGAAGAAGAGAAAAAGAAAATAAATAACATGAACATAAATAAAATAAACAAAAAGTAAAAAGAAAGGGAGAGAATGATTTTATTCCAAGAAGAGAATTACAGAATAAAACCTAATGTGTTCCTTACAAGACTAAGATACAATGTATTTATAGCTGATATGACAAAGGCTAGCTAGCTAATTACATAATGTGGGACTAAAGAAATAACCCAAATAACACATAAGCTAGTGTGAACGCAGCTTTAGAGTGAGTGGTCTAGCAAATAGGCTAGTGTGAACGCAACATGAGTAAGAGGCCTTCCTAATGAGCTTATGTGAATGCAGTTTGAGTCTTTATTGAGCCAAATCTTCTTAACTGAAATATAATTGTAACCGTTCTTCAAGCTTCAGACTCTTCAAGCTTTAGCAATTTTAAACTTCACTCTTTTTAAGCAAATTCTTCATGCTTTATCCATCAAATGCTCTAAACCATGCTTCTTGTCAACAATCTAAAAATACAGCTATAAATACAAAGTATCAATTATTTTAAAGGGAAAATAAGATAAATAAGCGGATAAAATATACACATTTACGTGTATATCAAATACCCCCACACTTGAGTGTGACTGTGTCCTCACAGTCTTAATCAGACATATCTTAGTGAAAGGGAAAAACAAATAAGAGAATATTTACATATGTACAAAAGAGGGTTAGTGCGTCTTACCGGATGTAATGTGGCTCATGGAGGACCATGAGCTCTTCCTCTTGGTTGGGTATTGGTTCCAAGTAAGGTTTAAGGCGTTGACCATTGACCTTAAAGGATGATCCATCAGTTGGATTCTCAATTTCTACCGCACCATACGGAAAAACAGTCCGTACAGTGTAAGGTCCTGTCCATCTAGATTTTAGCTTACCCGGAAATAGATGCAGTTTTGAGTCATACAATAGAACTTTTTGACCTGGCATGAAAGTTTTACGTAAAATTGATTTATCATGAAAAACTTTTGTTCTGTCCTTGTAAATTCGTTCATTTTCATAGGCATCATTTCGAATTTCATCAAGTTCATTGAGTTGAAGCTTCCTATGTTCACCTGCTTGCTCTAAATCAAGATTCAAAGTTTTTATTGCCCATAACGCCCTATGTTCTAGTTCAACTGGCAAGTGACATGGTTTACCAAAAATCAACCGATAAGGGGACATACTTAAGTTTGTTTTAAAAGCAGTGCGGTAAGCCCAAAGAGCGTCGGTTAGCTTTTGGGACCAATCTTTACGATCTCGATTCACAGTTTTCTCAAGAATTTGTTTAATCTGCTTATTCGATACTTCAACCTGCCCACAAGTTTGAGGATGGTAAGGAGTGGATAACTTATGGGTTATCGAATACTTTCTCATGAGAGCTTCAAAAGAACGATTACAGAAGTGTGTACCATTATCACAGATTATTGTGCGAGGTGTGCCAAACCTAGAAAAGATGTTTTCTTTCAAGAAGCGCACAACAACCTTGTTATCGTTTGTTTTGCATGGTACAGCTTCGACCCATTTGGAAACATAATCAACAGCTAATAGAATGTAAAGGTTCCCAAAAGAATTAGGGAAGGGTCCCATGAAGTCTATACCCCACACATCAAAAATTTCGACCTCTAGAATGGGGTTTAGGGGCATCATATTCCGTTTAGAAATTTTCCCCAAGAATTGACATCGATCACAAGTTTTGCAAAATTCGTACGCGTCTTTGAAAAGGTTGGGCCAATAGAAACCCGATTGGAGAACCTTTTCCGCTGTCTTTTTGGGACCGAAGTGACCACCGCATGCTTGGTCATGACAGAAAGAGAGGACACTGTGAATTTCAGTGTCAGGAACACATCTTCGAATGATTTGGTCGGGACAATACTTGAAAAGATAGGGGTCATCCCAATAAAAATGTTTCACTTGGGAACAGAATTTGTGTTTATCCTGCTTAGACCAAAAAGAAGGGAACTGCTTGGTGACTAAGTAGTTAACAATGTCAGCAAACCAAGGATCAGTGGATAGAGAAAACAGCTGTTCATCAGGGAAATTCTCGTTGATTGGAAGAGAAGAAGACGGGGCATTTGGAAGACGAGACAAGTGGTCCGCAATAATGTTGTCGGATCCTTTTTTATCCTTAATGGTAAGGTCAAATTCTTGAAGTAGAAGGATCCAACGAATGAGACGAGCCTTAGCATCCTTTTTAGAGAAAAGGTACCTAAGTGCGGAATGATCGGTATAAACCGTGATGTGTAAGCCAACTAGATAAGGCCTGAATTTTTCTAGAGCAAAGACAACTGCCAAGAGTTCCTTTTCAGTGGTAGTATAATTGATTTGAGCGTCGTTCAGAGTTTGACTCGCGTAGTAAATGACATGAAGAATTTTATCAATTCGTTGTCCTAAGACAGCGCCTACAGCGAAGTTCGAGGCGTCACACATGATTTCAAAAGGCATCGTCCAGTTGGGAGAGCAAATGATAGGAGCAGAGACAAGTTCATTTTTAAGATGCTCAAAAGATGAAATGCACTCAGAATTGAAGTCGAAAGGAACATCCTTACCAAGAAGGTTAGTCAGAGGTTGAGTGATTTTGCTGAAATCCTTTATGAAGCGACGATAGAAGCCAGCATGACCTAAAAAGGATCGGATGTCCTTAACAGATTTGGGAATGGGAAGATTAGAGATAACTTCGATTTTGGCTTTGTCAACTTCAATTCCTTTGTTAGAGATGACATGTCCCAAAACATTGCCATGTTTAACCATGAAGTGACACTTTTCCCAATTAAGCGTTAAGTGTTTCTCTTTACAGCGATTAAGAACAAGATCGAGATGATGTAAACACTCAGAGTAAGAATCACCAAATATGGAAAAATCATCCATGAACACTTCCAAAAATCGCTCGATCCTATCAGAAAAAATGCTAATCATGCACCTCTGAAAGGTTGCAGGTGCATTACAGAGACCAAAAGGCATACGTCGGTATGCAAATGTACCAAACGGACAAGTGAAAGTGGTTTTCACTTGGTCCTCAGGAGCGATAGGGATTTGATAATAGCCCGAGTACCCATCAAGGAAACAGTAGTACTCATGACCCGCTAGTCGTTCTAACATTTGATCGATAAATGGCAGAGGGAAATGATCCTTACGTGTTGCAGCGTTAAGTTTCCTATAGTCAATGCAAACACGCCAACCAGTCTGGGTGCGGGTTGGGATAAGCTCGTTAGCTTCATTTTGGATCACGGTAATCCCTGATTTCTTAGGTACGACATGAATCGGACTAACCCATTGACTATCAGAAATCGGGTAGATGATTCCATTGTCAAGGCATTTAAGGATTTCAGCACGAACTGCTTCTTTCATGATAGGGTTTAGTCGACGTTGGGGATCACGAGTGGGTTTGGCATCATCTATAAGGTGGATTCGATGTTGGACTATCGAAGGACTAATCCCCTTAATATCAGCCATGGACCAACCAATTGCCTCCTTATTTTTCTTAAGGATGGGAAGGAGCAATTGTTCCTGCTCTAAAGTAAGGTCAGAAGCGATAATGACTGGAAAAGTTTCATTTTCTCCTAAGTAAGCATACTTAAGATGACTGGGCAACACTTTGAGTTCAGATTTTGGGGATGACTCAACCGAAGAAATTGGTTGAGGAATAGGCTCAGTCATGAGTGGCTCGACAGGAATTGAGTCAGAGACATTTTCAGAGATATCTTGAAACAAATTTTCGTAATTAGACTCAATGTCAGTGTTCAAATGGTCGAGCTCAGGTTCATTATCGTGGACAGCATGGATTTCAGAAAATTGGTCCACATAAGAGGCAGGAGAGTTTTCGGTTCTAAAGATGTTTAGCTCGACAGTCATGTTACCGAAAGAAAGTTTCATAGACCCATTTCTACAGTTGATAAGAGCATTAGAGGTGGCTAAGAAGGGTCGTCCTAGAATCAAAGGGATTTGGTTTGCAGGATTGCTTACCTGTTGAGTTTCTAGGACAATGAAATCAACTGGAAAGATGAATTCTCCTATTTTGATCAAAACATCCTCGATTTCGCCCACAGGTTTCTTAATTGAACGGTCGGCAAGCTGAAGAGTAACCTTGGTGGGTTTCAGTTCTCCTAGCCCTAATTGGCGATAGACGGAATATGGAAGCAAGTTAACACTAGCACCTAAGTCTAGCAAGCGTCTATCGATTTTCTTATCCCCAATAGTACATGATATTGTGGGGCAGCCAGGATCTTTGTATTTCACTGGCATAGATTGGGACAAGACTTCGCTTAGAGTCGCCGCTAGAAACACTTTCTTAGGTACATGTGTATGACGTTTCTGGGTGCACATATCTTTTAGAAATTTAGCGTACTGTGGAACTTGTTGTATAATATCTAAAAGAGGAATGTTCACTTTAACTTGCTTAAATATTTCAAGGATCTTTTCTACCTGGTCCATCTTTTTTCTAGGTCGGAGTCTATGAGGAAATGGAGCAGACAACTCAGTAGGTTGGGCTACTTGAGTTTGAGGATGGGCCTGATTAGAATTAGGCTCGATGTTTTGATCCGAGATGGTCAAATTTTCTGTTGGGTTTTGAATATCGTCTGGTAAATCATTTGGGTCGACCACATGGTTGTCAATCTTCTTGCCAGATCTAAGAGTCGTGACAGCATTCAATTGACTAACGTTCGAGTCTTGAATGATGTGAATTTTGTTAGGGTTTGACGTCTGTCCTCTAGGGTTTTGGATGGGTTAACTTGGAAACGTACCCTTTTCCCTTTCACTTAATCTAGCGTTAAGTTGAGACATTTGTTTTTGAAGTTCACTCATTTGTTGAGTCGTGTTTTGCATGTGTGAAGTCAGTAAGTTTTGAAGATTGGTATTTGATTGGATATTTTGAGTTGTTTCTTTACCCAATTCTTCGAGAGTTATTTTCTAGTCCATCGTATAAAATTTGACAAAGAGTCCATTTTTCGAAATTATGATGTGGACATTTGACTAGAAGCTCTTTAAATCTTTCAAAATATTTTGCAAAGGATTCACCCCCAAATTGACGAAAATTGACGATTTCATTTCGAATTTTAGATGTTTTTTCCAGAGAGTAAAATTTCTTTAGAAAAATGTTTACAAATTCACCCCAAGTTCCAATCGTATTTGAAGGCAAGCTATACAACCATTTTTCAGCATAATCGGTAAGTGCAAATGAAATTAACCTAAGTTTGATTCCATCGTCACTTAATTGTTGAAATTTCATGGTTGCACAAACTTGTTCAAATTTGGTCAAGAAAATATAAGGATCATCACGTTCAAGATTGCCAAATGTTGGAAGAGTATTTATGTGATTCGAATGAATTTCAAAATGGTTACCCGTTGGGGCGGGCAATATGATGCAGGAAGGAATAGAAACTCGCTCGGGAAAGTATCTATCCATAAGAGTTCGAGGGGGATTTTCTTCGGCCATGGTTAAAGGACTGTTTGTTCGAACTAGACGATTATCTGAAGGATCACGAGTCCAATGACGCATGCACTAGCGAGAAGAATAAGGGAAGACGAGAAAAAACAAATTTGAGCGAGTTTTTTTTTAAATGAGCCTAATGCAATTTACAATTTCTAGAATTATATAATGACGGTTTGATTTATTTCAACAAAAGATTTCTCAGCCAGTTAACGGACAGGAGTTATCGGTGCACCAGGAATCACCCTAGCAATGCAGCCGAAGGTTTAAGTACCTTCAGAGGAACAACCGATATAATATTTACGAATCACCGTAATATTTATAAACAGTTATTACTCTGCCGTAGTTTAGACACCGAGAAATAATCCGTTTGAACTAAACCAAATTGTCAAAATATAATGAAGTCCTTAGAAAATAAAAACAAAACTAAGATGAATGCGAATTTTTATTTTTTTTTAAATCAGTCTCAGAACAGTCACAGAACAGTCAATTGCAGAGATAAAAAAAAAATTACAAGCAAGCCGATGCCCTGTAGAAGAGTTTTACAAGCAATGTCTCTAATTTTTTTATTTGCAGCAGCGGTCCCTGTAGAATTAGAAAATACTCACCTTAATCGGCAGTCCGTCCAGTGCAGTTGAGTAGCGCTGGCGCGTTCACACCCCACTTGGTGTGCAACCGCTCGAACACTGAATAGTCCGCTGCTTTTTATTGTTGTCGCCTCCTATTATTTGCTTGACTGCGCTGCGGCACGGGTTCGGGCTAGGAGCCCGAAAAAAAAAAAAATTATGACCTTTTTCTAATTTCCACTGTACCTGTTTTCGAATTTTTTTTTTAAAAGAAAACTAGAATGAAAATAAAATGGAAACTAAACTAAACTACCAAACCCTAATTAAACAAAAGAAAGACATTTTTTTAAGAGGAAGAAGAAAAGAAATAACACAACTAGAAGAAAATAAAAGCTAACTAGGGACCAAACTAAAAAAAAAAAAATAACAATAAAAATAATAACTAATAAAAACAAGGATAACAAAACTGAGTCAAAACCAAGTAGGTCCGCCTCCGGTATCAAACCGCACCGATCCAATCTAAAATCACACCGAGTCAAAACAAGAATTTTCCCAATTTCAGATCATTGCACGCCAAAATACACTTAATTCAAAACAAACCACACATAGTGATATTCGCTCAAAAGAAGGCCACGCGTTCAACCAATACAGGCTTGCACAGAATACAAGTTAGCCACGCACTTGATTTCTTGCCAAAAGAATAAAAACAGACAATTTGCCAGAACAACTCACGCAACCCCAGTTTTCTATAAAATACCGCAAAAAGAAAAGACGAAATCAAATTCGCAGATAATCAAGAGAGTAAAAACTAAGAAACTCTCTCCTTTTTTTTTTGTATCGCAGTGGTTCTGATCGGTTCAGTTGAAGCTTCAGGTCTTTGTAATCAGGTTTCGGATTCAGATTTTTGCGCTTTGGGTTTTTGGGGTTTTGAGTTTCAAATTTGCTTCAGAATTTCGATGATGATGTTTTTGCAGGAGGTTGAAAAGCGGGTCGATGGTGGACTGTATTTTGGGTTTTCTTTCGATTTGGGGATTTTGCAATCGATTCGGTGAAGGGCAGGGACGTGGTTGTGATGGTTTTCTATGGTTGCTGCAAGAGATTTTTGTAAGGTAGGTGGTTAGTCTGAGGGATTGTTTGGGGATGCGGTGTTCGGGATTTGTGATGTCAGGTTGGATTGGGGAGCTCGAGGTTGAGTTCGAATTTGAGGAATAACTGGTATGTGTGGAATGAATTTGAGGAGTTTGAGGAATGCGTCAGAGGGTGATTATCGTGGCAGATCAAATTGGGGTGGTATGATGAAGGTGAACTGTGGATGCAGTGAAGTTGCTAAAGGCTTTTTATTTATTTATTTAAAATCGGTGATGAAGGAGTGGTATGTGGTGGATCTGAAGGAAGGGGTAATGTTTTGTGAATTGTTGTAAGTGGGCAAGGAGAATAAGGCGGAGAAGAAAGATTTTTATAAGTTTTTTTTTCAGAAATTATAAAAGAAGAGAGGAAATTGTATTAAAGAGGAATCAAATTGTAAATGAAATTGGAAGGAAATAAATGAAGAATGGATGGTAGTGAATAGAAAAGAAAATAGAAAAGGAATTTTTTTTATTTCATGACTTGTACAAGAAGAAGAAAAAAAAGGAAAGAAATCTATTAAAAAAAATGGAAAGGTGATAAAGGAAGAAAATGAAACAAAAGGTAAGAATTTTTTTTCTCTTATTCGGTAGATATACGGTATCACAAATCAACTACCAAATCAACCAACAAGATTTTTTTATCTATGCTAAAAAAAAGGGAACAAAATAAAATAAAAATATTTTTTGTGTTTTTTTTATATGAAGAAAAAGAAAATTATAACCCGAAGGATTTAAAAACAAAAATTATTTTGGTCCCCGGCAACGGCGCCAAAATTTGTTTGCGAACAAATTATGCAGTTGTAAACAACTGTAAAATGCGTTCGGCTTTCCTAAACAACAAGGATTGTTGTAGAGGGTGTCGAACTCTGGGACCAAATTGTTTTATTAATAAATCCAATCAAGTTATCCCTAACTTTTGATTGGTGGAGAACAAAGAAAATAGCAGAAATTAAATAAAAAAGAGTTTTAACAATAAGTGAAAGCAATTAGGGGATAATGACATAGATCAGATTCATAATCATCAATAGCCAAAAGATTAACCAGATCTAATACATATTTCTGTCACAAACATGAATCAACGATAATAGGTTTTTAGAAACAAATATGTAAATAACGACAAGCATAGCCTATGCAGGAGCTCAGCTCTACAACCATAGACTATCAGGACAGATTCACTAATTAATTTCTAAAACCCTAAAATTAGATCTAGATGTGATAAACGTTAGATCGAACACGAATATATCATGTGAAGGAGCATAGCTCTTAAACGACACAAAATATGAAGGTTCGGATCTAACCCTTAATTCAGATCCAGATCTACATGTATACAGTCCTCATCTTTTGGCTATGTGATTCATATTGAATCATACTATCAGCGTCATCACCCCCTAATCAAAGGGGATTAGCTAGACATAGCTAAAGAAGAAGAGAAAAAGAAAATAAATAACATGAACATAAATAAAATAAACAAAAAGTAAAAAGAAAGGGAGAGAATGATTTTATTCCAAGAAGAGAATTACAGAATAAAACCTAATGTGTTCCTTACAAGACTAAGATACAATGTATTTATAGCTGATATGACAAAGGCTAGCTAGCTAATTACATAATGTGGGACTAAAGAAATAACCCAAATAACACATAAGCCAGTGTGAACGCAACTTTAGAGTGAGTGGTCTAGCAAATAGGCTAGTGTGAACGCAACATGAGTAGGAGGCCTTCCTAATGAGCTAATGTGAATGCAGTTTGAGTCTTTATTGAGCCAAATCTTCTTAACTGAAATATAATTGTAACCGTTCTTCAAGCTTCAGACTCTTCAAGCTTTAGCAATTTTAAACTTCACTCTTTTTAAGCAAATTTTTCATGCTTTATCCATCAAATGCTCTAAACCATGCTTCTTGTCAACAATCTGAAAATACAGCTATAAATACAAAGTATCAATTATTTTAAAGGGAAAATAAGATAAATAAGCGGATAAAATATACACATTTACGTGTATATCATGCACATACCTCCATAGCGGCATATGAAACTCGTCATGGATGCCCACAAAGTTATCTAGTAATAGTACCCTATATGCAATCTTTCAAATCCTTTTCGACATAGGGAAAGATTAACATATCTTGGTGCTGGCTTTTGGACTTCCCAAAATGAATCACGCCTTGATCAGTGACACCTTGATGAAAAGTCTATCACTTACCAAAAATTCCACATCATTATTCTTACTATCTACGTAACTCTTCTCCCTGAACTAAGTTTCCTTCATCCACTTTCAGATGATCTTTATCTTCTCTATGGATTCTCTTACCAAATTGGGACCAAGAACACTATGGTGACTTACACGGTCTTCTGTATAAGGCTTCGAAAGGCACTATTCCTATATTAGCCTGAAAGTTATTGTTATTGGAAAATTCGACTAAGTGTAAATGGTCCTCCCATGAACCAAAAAAGTCCAAGACATAAGCTCTCAACAAGACTTTCAGTACCTTGTTTACCCTTTCGGTCTGCCTGTTCATCTGTGCATGGTATGCGATGCTCATCCAAAGCTTCGTTCTTATTGCCTTCTGTAGACTCTTCCAAAACTCACTAGTAAATAGTAGATCCCTATCGCTTATGAAATTCCTGGATATTTCATGAAGTCTTACTGTATTCTTCACAAATAGCTCAACCAAAACTGGTGATGTTCTGTTAGTCCATACAGAGAAAAAATGGGCACATTTGGTTAGTTTATCCGTGATAGTTCACATGTTTTTGTTTTCCCTTCTCGTTTTGGTTAACCCATTTACGAAATACATAGGTATTGAAATCCACTTCCAAATTGCAGTGTCCAATAGCCAAAACAAACCACAAGGCTTATGATGTTAGGCTTTTTGTCGATAATTCTAAAACTGCTTCATCCACAAGCCTACATCCTTCCTTATACCTTCCCACTAAAACTTCTCTTCATGTCTTGGTACTTCTACTTCACCTACACTTTCTAAGCACTTCTTTCCTTAGATCTTCAATATTATAACGTGCATCCATCCTTTCTTTCTAACCAACCATTTCGGTTAAGAACAGATCCTTCCAGGTTATCAGTTTTTGCTGCAACTCCGAGCTTTGTGATCTTTACGGTTAATGAAGGATCCTCTCTATGCATAGAAGCAATATTCTCAATCAAAACTTGTCAAACTTCCAAAAAGTCAACAAAGATGTGATTTCGTTAGAACAAACTATCAGCCTATCCCTTATATTAACTGTACCCAAAGCTTCCATATTCTTCAATTCGTTCATTGCAGTTGACACTATCCGTTGATGCCTTTAGCTAAGGGCATCACCAAACTTATTTCCTTTTCTTGGAGTATACTCAATGCCGAAATCAAAAGCAACCAAAAACCCAAACCATCTCTATTGTCGCATATTTGATTCCTTTTGAGAGAACAAGTATACCAAAGACTTATGGCCTGTAAATAATTCTAGCCTTTCACCTAATAAGTAATTCCTCCAAATTTTCAAGGCAAATACTACTGTAGCTAAGTCAAGATCATGAGTTGGGTATCACACTTCTTGTGACCACAACTATCGCGAAGCGTAAGTAATAACTCTTTCCTTCTGCATAAGAACAACTCCTAAGCATGTTCTGCAAACATCAGCATCAACAACCAAATCTTGGTTTCCTTCCACCACTAACATAAGAGCAATGGTAAAAAAGTCTTCAATTTTTGAAATGATTTCACACTTATTTGACCATAAGAAACTAACATCCTTCCTGGTCATCTTAGTAAGTGGTGTTGCAATTCTTAATAAATGCTTTATGAACCTCTGATAATATCCAACCATTTTAAGAAAGCTTCGGACTTTCGTAACACTTTTGACCTTTTCCAATTTACTAAGGTTTCAACCTTCGATGGGTCCACCAATGGTCCTTTTCCTGCAACCACATGACTAAGAAACTTCACTTTCCCTTCCCAGAACAACATTTGGAAAACATGACCTTCAAGCGATGCTTTCTTAAAGTCTCAATAACAATTTAAAGGTGGCTCTCGTGCTCCTTTGCATCTTTCTAATGCACTAATATGTCATATATCAAAAAATACAAATCTATACAAGTGCTCTCAAAAAACTCAGTTCATCTTATCTAAAAAGAAAGCAGGAGCATTCGTCAATCCAAATGGAATAACCATCCATTCGTACGATTCATATGTCGTACGAAATGTTGTCAATGGAATGCTTTCTTCCGCTACCCTCAGTTAGTGAAATCCTATAGCCAAGTCCAATTGAGAAAACACTTTCGCTCTACTTAGGTAATCAAATAGATCATCAATACGAGGCAGATGATACTTATTCTTCATCATTCTTTTCTTGAGCTTTCGTTTATTAATACAAATTCTCAACGATCCATCTGGCTTCCTCATAATCACAGTCGTAGCGCCCCAAGGTGAACAACTTGGACGAATAAAGCTTCTTCCTTACAAATCAATAAGTTGAGCCCTTAACTCGATCAATTTTGAAGGGGTCATTTGGCTACATGGAAGACTCACTAGCTTCCCTCCCAATACAAGATCAATGTAGATCAGTAGCCTTCTTCGGTGGCAAGCAGTTACTAGTTCAAAGATATCAACAAATTCCTTGACGATGTGAATCCTACATACGTTTTCCTCTATTTCCAAAGCACTTAACAATGATGTCATCTGTGCAGCCTCCTTCTTTACCAAGAATACAATCCTATTAGTGCTGTCGGATGTCTCAGCGACACTTCCGTACTCATATTCTAGAATTATAATGACTTAACCAATCAATCCCCAAAATAATTTTGAAACCATCAAAATCAAACACATACTAGCTACGAAAAAGCAAAACCTAGCAATTGAATTTCTAGGCTATCACATTTCATCCTAAGTGTCATGTAACAGCCCGCATTTTACGTATCGGAGGATCGTAAAATATTTTTATTTTATTCCCTAAGGGTTGGATCATTCTCATATTTTAATATGTTGCTTATGGGGATGTGAGATATGTCCATAATTTTTACAAATTTTATTTATGAACATTTTGCCCCTATCAGCCTTGTACAAGGCATAACTTTTGATAGGATCTCTCTCTTCCACTGCTATGGCTGGTCCATGCTTTATTTGGGAATATCATTGTTATTTTTATACTTCTTTTATACTTGGAAGTTTTTGAATCAAGATAGAAGTTCTGTGTATTACTTTCAAGCATGGTTGAGACAATTGTTGTAAAAGATTGACTGAACCACATTGTTTATAAAATGACTTTATTTTCCGCTGCTTTATTTGTCTATCTTGTAATTTATATGCATCTTTGGCCTAAAATGCTCCACTGAAGTTAAGGCATTCCCTTTGTGAGTGACCTTAACGGAGGTGGAGTGTTACACGTGGTATCAGAGCTGAAGGTTACCAGATCAGATAAAAGATTTGAAAAATTATTTTCAAGACGATTTTAAAAGAAGCATTTTCTAAAGAAAAGTTTTTTTTTGAAGGCATATTCCCCAAAGCCATATGCATTATCTTTTGATCTTCTGTTTGAATCCTTGTTTTCCTTCTTTACTGAGTCTCTGGGGCTCCTAGCTTTTTGGAGGTAACCTCATCGTGGCATGGTTCTGTAGGCTTGATGAGACTACGACACCTGTCAAAGGGCGAAGAAGTGCCCAACTGCCATATAGCCGCAGTAGTTTCACCTACGGCTATTTTCTTTCAAGCTTTGTAGGGTTTTCCGTGTGATGGAGGCATCTTTCAAGAGACTTGTCAACAAGCCACACAAGGATGGCAAAGATGAGAATGAGGGAGTTTGGCTAAGGAACACGACCCAAATATGAGAAACTCATGGATATGGACTTGGTTCACAAAGGAGGAAAGAATAGAAAAATCTAAGACAAGAGGAAGTGTCGTTATTATGGTATAACGGGTCATATAATTAAGGACAAGTGCAAGAACAAAGGACAGGATTTTCAGGAGGGCAAGTGCATGCTCTCACCGCCAGCATACCTGAGAGAGAGGTAGTAAAGTTTTTGCTGAAAAAGTCTAGTTTTTCTTTTTGATCATCCTGTTAGTAATCTTTTTTATTTTAGCGCTTCACATTCATTTATATCTACTTCCATAGTTAAGTCTCTACACCTTAGTGCTTGTATAGTAGAAGATCCCATCATTGTCTCAAATCCAATTGGTTGTTCGACTCATTTATCTTTGGTTTTTGAGGATTTGAGAATAGTTATACTAAGTATTGAGTTTAAGTGTAATGCTTATGTTTTTTTTGGTTTTATGGGCTATGGGTTTATTCTAGGCATGGATTGGTTAACTAGTAACTGTGTAAGGAGGGTAGTTATACTTTTGACTTGCCTTGGGAATACCCTCGAGATTTCGTGCGATAACTAAAGGATCGGTTTGGCTTAGCTACCTAGAATCATTTGATGCATCTATCAATGATTTGCGATCCGTTAAAGTAGTCCATGAGTATGCAGATGTTTTTGATTAGGTTAGGGGTTTGTCCCCTAAAATGCGAGATAGACTTCCGTATATATCTAGTTGACAATGCAAAGCTAGTTACATTACCTGTACGACATATGACTCCAAGGGAAAGGAAGGGCTTAGTAAACAAGTGAAAGGGTTACTTGAGAAAGGTTTCATAAGGCAAAGTACTTCTAAATGGGGTGCTCTAGTTGTTTTCTCTAGAAAGGCGGATGGTTCACTTGCGTGATTTCCAATAGCTTTAATGTGTATCCATTCGTCGTTGATTTTCTGTGGCATCCCTAACTGAATCTATTATTAAAACAACCACGGATTCACAAATCTAATGCTAATGAAAGATGAAAAGAGAAAAAAAAAACATACATAAACCAGATTCAAGGACTTACCTCATGCTAATCAGAATTCAGAACACCTATTTGTAGATTTACATTCTTGAATTAGGATTTCCTAAAACTAATATTCTAATTTTTTGAAAAGACTTGGAGGAGAAAAGAGAATGGAAGAGCCTAGGCAGCACTTTAGAAAATATGAAATTTAGGCTCTGCCTTGCTAGTCTATTTATAGGTGTATGAGAATGTATGAACCTTCAGATTCAATTTATAAAAATCTGAACTGCACACATCATAGATTACACATCACAAAACATACCTAGGCCACGCTTAGGTTGACCTGCTCTATCGGTGGGTCGACCCCTGGGTCGACCCATGGGTCCGTGCACAAGGGGTCGACCCATTTGGGTCCAGGCATGCGTCGTTTGACGTTGTAATTACTGCACTTAATGTTTTTAATTAAATGTTGATTATCTGCCCATTACACTTCCTCTGATTTATTTTATACCTCTTACACATCATTATAAGTTTGAATTTATCTTATATACGTATTTATATATACACAACCTTATAATTATTTAATTCATTGTTATCTTTTGCATACATGCTCCGTTTTGGTCATGCTATATACCAAAATGAATCAAAAAATCACCACGAAACATTGGTAAATGTTTCGGGATCAAATCATAAAAATATAATCTTTTGTATTTTACTTTTTAATATTAACATAAAAATATGTGGTGTTACATTCTCCCCTCCTTTTGAAATTTCGTCCCCGAAATTTGCTAAGGATGAAATAATGTTATTTCTTGTATATAACAACCAATTGGGGTTCATCCATTTCCCAACCATTTGTGCACTTATGCAAAGTGTTATTACATGTACAAAATATGAATGAGATGAATGCCTAAACAGTACCTCCTATACGAATGCAAATATATTTTCTTGGAATAATCTTGAAAATATGATGCATACATCCTAAATATACTGGCAATTTCTATATGAATGCGGTATCTTTTGAATAAAAAATTCAATCAAATTTTCCTATACCCATGTGAAGCAAAGACATAGTTTACCCAATTTTTGCATCCAAAAATCCTACATCCTTCAAATTTATGATTTTGGAAAAATCAAAATTTCCAAATCCTATCTCCTTACAATAGTTTTGAGGAAACATATGTTTACCATTATTATCTTGTGTTGTTAGCTTTTTGTTTGTTGTTAAATTACAATGTAGTGATTCCAGTAGAAACTTTCTTACTAATAAGCAGAGTTTTTAACATAACAACACACTACTACAACAATGTCAAATCTAAAACATAAATTCTACTACAACAAGTCAGGCTAAGATAGTCAAGTCCTGAGACACGTGGTTCGATAAGCAATACCACAACTATCAATTACTGGAATGGAGGTCTGGTCCCCTGCCCAAAAAAGACCATGGGTTGATTAATCTAACCCACTTAGGGTATCCTCTACCCTACCTAGACGCTCCCCCTGATGCCTAGTACCATTTCTAACCTCTAGATGCATATCCCGCATCTCTGCCTGCATCCGGTCAAACTGCTGTTGAGCGGTGTATTTCTGCTGCAAGCTCTGCTCCTGTGTTTGGGCAGCCTCTATCTGGGATTGTGCCATCTCTGGTTGTCCGAGCAAGATGTCCTGATGCTCTCTAGCTAGCTAAGCCTATCTATCCAAGATGGTCCTACTCTCAGCTCTCATATCCCAAGGCTCTCAAGCTGACCATATATCCCACTCAGATGAGTGGGAAGACCCGACGCCCCCCTAGGGCTGCTCTGCACCTACATACTAATAACCCTATGGAGCATAGAAATACTGACACTGCTGTGTCTCCTCTACCGGTGCAAACTGTGGCTCAATCCCTGCTATGGGTTGGTATCCAACCAAAGGCCCATATGGTAATCCTGCTGGGGGAAACTGCTGCTCTCCCTAGCCTGTTGGCCTCCCTTGTCCGGATGACCTATATCTGCAACATCTACATCGGGAACTCTCCTCCTCCATCACCTCCATCAACCCCATCACCCCCGTCATCCCCATCATCACCCTCATACTCCATCGATTGTAGGTCCACCCCCGGTAAATCCTGAAACTCAATGTGCATCCTAGTCAGCATGGTTAGGTATATAAGATGGTTAGGATGTAAAATGCGACTCTCGCTCGGTAAAGCGACCCCAACATGTCCAAAATCTGCCATCCAAAGGTATCCAAACGGGATGATGGTCTGTCTCGTCTCCATGGAGGAGGCATAGTACTACAGAATTAAACGAGCCTAATTGAGACGACCCGAACTTCCCCGATCTCCGAAGAGAAGAGAAAGAACGAATTGTTTTGAGAACACGACAAAATAGAACGCAGACGGAAGAACATTTCATTGTATATTACAACAATGCATCAGATTACAAGAACATACAGAGTATAAATGAATATTACACAGAAATATCAGAGATTTAAATTACATTTAAATCCATCGCAGCGGAAAATAATACAATACACAACTAGAAGAGATATACGGATACAAAGCTTTCCGGACATCATTCCAGCTGTAAACCAGGATCCTGTGAATATAAATCTGCAAAACCGAAACTACTAGCTGCCCATGTCAAAATAAGGGCACCCAGAGTTTAGGTTAAAAACAATAAACTCCAGGTCAGTCATGGGACTGGTGTGAGAACTAAAACAGTTAATCTTTATTTTAAAGTTAGGTAAATCAAGGGACCACGCCGTATAACACGGAACGGGTTTCCTCCCAAGAATACCAGTGCATAAAACAAACAGCGCAATGCTAAATAAAGAAAAATGAAGCTGTTATAAGACCCAGGTCCCATCACACAATGCAACGCAGCCGAGGATAGGGTTTTCCCTTATAACAGCCAAAGAATGCTTGATACGGTTAAAACAAATCGTTTGATATTATTATAAGTGCATAGTGTATAAAACAACTTCAAATCATAAGTATCAATCATAGGCGACATGAGCGTCCCATGCCACTATGTCACCATATATAGGTTTACAAATAAAACCGCAAAGTCACGTATTTGGAAATTGGATTTCCGTCTATGAACCGAGGCAAAAGATAGTCCTCAACCGATTCGAGACAATCTAGCCTACCATGTCTCAGGAACAGCCGCAACTGCCCCCTGGATCGTCAGGGCCGGTCCACCGATGTGGATTATTATGCCTGAACAATACGTCTCCCCGCCCTTTGGGGTGCAAACGAGCCAACGAATGACTCCATCGGACCCGGATCGTCCGATCAAACCGAGGCGCCTCGCAACAGCAACAACCACATAAGTCAAACTCGTCAGGGCGTGTAAAACCACTGACGCCACTTTTAGCTAGAAAGAAACGCAAGTCCTCCCTGATGTCCTCTCCCGTTTTTGGTTCATACCGGGTGTGATACTCGCGAATCAACGTTACACAAAGCTACGCCACACAGGCCGTGCTTTGATCATCACCACAAGACTTTGCTTTTCAACAGAAGCCTCGATCAATTGCCACTTAGGCATGCCACACAGGCAATTCACTCCATGCGTTTGATATCCATCAATATATAACCCCTGAGCTCGTACGTCTCAGAGAAGGGCGTTAAGCAAGAGAATAAATTCTCCGCCGCCAAACAGATATATATTTAATAGAAATCAATCACACAGACTAAAATCCAATGTCAGACACACAGTCCATTTACAAGTTCGTTCTGGGTCTGAACGAAACCGGAGGCACCTAGTACCCCGCATATCCATCGATCTCCAAGTACGTCTGGACGATCACTAACTGTTTCCATCTTCTTGGGTGTACAGCCCAATCAAGATCATCAGTAATCACCCAAACGACGTGAAGACTTCCGGTCTTCGACCATCGTCTTCATCTTCGACACCACGTCGAATCAGTTATTCAGAATGGGATAAACCCGGTCTTTCTGAATAACTCGCGTATATATTATAAAAGTGTTCCACACACACAACATACGCCTCATTCCAATTCAGAATATTCTTTTATTCAAATATTCCTATACTTTGGGAAAAGTTCCCATTAATTTTATCCAAGATAAATTCTTTAAATTTATTCTTTAATCTCCTTTGAATATCAATTCAAACTAGTCGGGATTAGCGAACCACACCAAAGTAATCATTTATTTTATTTCCCAATCCCAACCTATTCACCCCATGAAGTAAAACTGGTAATACTTCATATCTAACACCACAGTGTTATCGGTAAATTCAATTACCATTTCACGTTCAAATCTAATTAAAGATTTAACCATCGCCTGGAGCAAAATTGGTGACACTCCATTTTCGATCATTTCAATCTAATTAAAGATTCATTAAAACTCCACTTAGTTTTAATCGTTAACTGGGTTGAAGAATCAGTGTCATTTAAAACACGGTTCACGATAAACCCAAAATCACATTCCATTAATTATCGGGTTAAAGAACGAGTGTTATTTAAAAACACTGTCCACGATAAACCCAAAAATCAATATCAATTCAATTCCAATTAAATATTATTTAATTGGCATACTTCATTAAATCTAAATAAAAAGATTTAATCTTTTCTCAACGGGGTTCAAGAACAGCGTTAGTGAAGACACCATTCACGACAAACCCAAATCACATTTGATATTAAACACAAGGCTCTGAATAGAAAATATACCGGCTTATGTTCAATATCAAATTCTACGGCTAACAAATGTCGTATTGGAAATAACGATACAAATATATATCTTTCAAATTTCCATAACATCATCTGTATAATCACGAATTCCAACATCGAAATATTCCGAAGACAATTTCGATTCAAATCCACTCCAATGCAATCATTGGAAATTTTGGTTATTTTCAAAACCCTTTTCAAATTCAATTTATTTATTTAAAAATAAATAGAATTATAATTCTAGTTCAAAACTAGTTCATTTCGATAAAAATCTATTTTTATCCTTTAAAATATGGAGTTTTTCATCCCAAATCTTCACAAATCATTTCTTATGATTTTACACAAATTATTACTATTTTTAATAATTTTATCAAGGCCCGTACAGTCGATTTCCACCAATGGCCATCGAACTGCACTTACATCGACCTTTTTCCAATTTGATTTGGACATAATTCCAAATCCAACCGTTAGATTTCTAATTTATCACATTCGTTAGAAATCTCTTTTCGATACGAACCCAACGGTTCCAGTTTTAGGAGAATCCGACGGTCGGATCTCCCGTAATGTCCGTTTGAAATAAATGGTCGAAATTCACGAACTGCCGCGGCGCGTTCTATTCAGGCCATTATATTATATATATAATATATATAATATATATATCGTCGATTTCTATTTAAAACGAATTATATAAATAGTTTTAAATTCGTTTCAAAGGCAATTTCAACTTCCATTTCAATTCAAATCGAAATTGAATTCTTCTTTATAAATTCGTTTCAAAATTCATTTCTATTCAATTCAAATTTCAATTCAATTTGAATTCGTTTTCAATTCAATTCATTTCGAAATCGTTTTCAATTCAATTCATTTCGAAATCGTTTTCAATTCAATTCATTTCGAAATCGTTTTCAATTCAATTCATTTCGAAATCGTTTTCAATTCAATTCATTTCGAAATCGTTTTCAATTCAATTCATTTCGAAATCGTTTTCAATTCAATTCATTTCGAAATCGTTTTCAATTCAATTCATTTCGAAATCGTTTTCAATTCAATTCATTTCGAAATCGATATAAATATCGATCACGTCAAAATGGCGTCAATCTAATCAACACGGCTTCATATATTCCTTTATTTTCAAATATTTTATTTCAAATATTTCTTTTTCAAATATTTCTTTTTCAAAACTGGAATGAGGCCCAATCAATTACCATATAAAATTAATTATATGGATTTTCATACAACACATGTATATAATAGCATTGAAAATAATCAACCATCAACCAAAGTGCACTACACTGTATAAGCATCAAATATAGATATTCAACGCTTATAACAGCCTGTCAATCAATCGATCGACATATTTAATCAATCAGGATGAGTGAACTTCAAATTTCATCCCAACACCCGTGTGGGGTTTCAAACAATCAAACACAGATTTTATTTGTGCAATTGGGCGATGTGTAAAATTTATCGACCCAATCAATGTCCTTCAAATAGGTGTACATAAACAAACCGTCCGGTTCGTAAATGAATATTTATTTATTCACATTCACGTCAAAAATTATATTTTAACGATAAAACATTTTATTTCAACACATGAATTTCTATTCAGTTTATTTCTTCAATAAAATGATATTTTATTTTTCTAACATATTTTAGAAAATTTCGACGGCATAACGGCACGATACTAGAAACGGGACAAGGCCTAGCCTTATCCCCGGTCTAGTGAAGGCCCACGCCATTCACACATCAATCATATCAATTTCATTTCACCAAAACAATCAAATCCAAATCAAATAATCTAACCAACTACACAACTAATCAAACAAGTCCATGGTCTGTGGACGGGTGTCGGGTGCTACTAAGCACCGTCTGCATCCTAGTATATATATATATAACTAGAAAAATAAATTGAAAGGTGAGAAATTCTCACCGATGGCTATCCCAGCTCCACGGCACTTCATTGATAGAAATCTTCATCGCTATCGCAACTTCGTCATCTTCGTTGCTCGTAGCCACTACATATGTAAAAATCGAATTTTTACTATGATGTTCAATATTCAAAAATCATATTTTTACTTCGCTTTTCAATATATAAAAATCATATTTTTATTTCGAAGTTCAATATATAAAAAACATATTTTTATTTCGAAGTTCAATATATAAAAATCCTATTTTTATTTCGCTTTCTATATTTAAAAATCATTCCTTTGATTCAATGAAAATTATAACTTTATATTTTCAAAATCTACTCTTTTTTATATTAAAAATCTAATCTTTTCTAAATCAAAAATCTAATTTTCTTCTAAATCAAAACTACGATCTTTTTCTAAACAAAAATATGAACTTTTTCTTAGATAAAAATCCTATCTTTACTCTCTAATCATTTTTTAAAAAAAATCCTAATAGGCTGATTTTACTTAAGGGTCATTGCATAAAGAATTTTAAATAAACTACCTAAATTAACAAAAAAACAAAATAATAATAATAATAATAAAAACAAGAACTTACAGCCGAGGGGAGGGGGGTTCTTCCTGCGTCGGAGGAGGATGGTAGGGGGGGGGCGAGTCAGCAGGGAGGAGGAAGAAGAAGGTGGAGGGAGGTGCGGTGGCCTAGGGCGTTGGGTTCTAGGGTTTGCGTCGCGAGGTGGCTCGGGGATTTGGGGATTGCGATGCGGTCAAGGAGGAGAAGGGGAGGAGGAAGAGGGAGGGAGGACGGCGAAGGTGGGGGCTGCGGTGATGCGAGGCCACCAGGGCGGCATCGTTCGTCGCCCGTTTTCTTCTTTTTTTTCTTTTTTTTAATTTGGGGGAAAACGAAATGAACGGGAGGGGGGGGGGGTTGTTATGAATTTATATATTATATTTTATTATTTAATTAATTTATTTTTCCGCCAAAAAGCAACTTTTATTTTCGATCTCAAAACGAGGCCCACCGCCTGTCGTCCATAGCGTTTTACCCCCATTCCGAACACAATGGGATATGTATCGTAAGTTGATTTGGACGTTACGATCATCTTCCGTTGAATTTTCATTTAAATCATTATATTGAATTTTGAACGTACGTTTTAAATTACCGGGGTCACATACTAACTCGAAGAACTCCAGAAAAATATTTTCTAGCTTCGTACTGATGATACGGTCCTAACAAAACTAGTTTCATCGAATTCTGAGACCGTTTGAAAAATGGCCAATTTCTAGTCGATTAAAATCAACTGAAACCGGTCAAACGCGTTTTCCTTTGCCACGCTCACATATTGATTCGAAAAATTATGAAATTTGGAATCTAGCAATAACTTTACATCCCGGACCCAACAAAACTGGTTTCATCGAAATCCGAGGTCGTTTGCAAAATGTCCATTTTTAAGGGCCTGAATTCCATAGCGATTATTCAGAATTTTCAACTGGACATATCTTTTGATTCCCGATATGAAATCTTGATTTTTCGGATTCGTTGGAAAGATATTCACAATTAGATCCCAATGTTTTTGGTTTCGCTAAAATCCGGATTGTTTTGCACCCGGTACATTCAATTGAAGTTTGAAATCGAATTATCGAACTACCGCGCCATTTTTAATTCTATTTATAATTATATATAAATATTTATATTCTAACGACGACGCGTATAATATATACGTTCGAATTATATTCAAAATAAATTTCTCGTCGTTTTTATTTAAAATAATTCATTTTAAATAATCAAACTTCGCTAAAATAGCCAAAATAAAAATTTCAAACTGGCTCGCATTTTACGGGTTGTTACAATCTCCCCCACTTAAAACTTTTCGTCCCCGAAAAGGAACAAAGTCGAAAGTGGTTTGATTAATCAACTCTACGCTCGATCTGGCTTTCCCTCTCCAACTTTTCAGTTTCTGAGATTTTCAAAATTTCAAAAATTTGGCTAACTCCCTAAATTTTCGAAAAATTTCGCCATAACCTCCCCTGCAATGGGAGCATCGGGGAATTTCAAATAGCTTCCCCGGTCCTTCAGATCTCAAAAAGAAAAAGAAAAAGCCAAGCGGCTAGCCAAGCGGCTAGCCAATAGGCTCGTAAAATCATCATCACCCAAACAAAACAGTAAATTATGTAGTAAACATGTACCTATTTGTCGGGCAAACAAATTTTATTCTCTGCTCTAGCCTCTTTGCTATGACCTGCTCAATGATATATATGTATATGCAAGCAAATGCGACCAATTTTCAATACAATTCAATATTTGGTTCAATTTAGGCATAATGGTTCAAAATTAGGAAACAAATAAACAAACAACACAAACATCAATCAATTAGTGAATTAGAGTCTCAAATTCATAATTTTGATATATATACAAAAAATCACGTTTTGATGCCAAATCACAACAATAAGCCCTATCTAATTTTTGGTTCTCACACCAGTCAATAGGAAATATATAGATATCACACCTTCGAAACACGAATACCAATTCTGAGGATGTTCGAACTATCATCAGAATCATCTTCGGGCGACTAGAGTGTGATTCTATATCTATCCAGTATATTAAAACTTCGAATAGACGCTAGCTAGGCGCATACGCAAAATCTTTATATATTGGACTGTCCTAATCAATATAAATAAATAATCAAATACGTATAATTGATTTAAATTTTCAAAACAAAAATTTGTTTTCACTTTCAAAAATATACTCTTCACACTCGTTCTAGGATGCTACTGATCCCATCTCTAACGAGTCATTCCATTGGATATTACTAATCCAATATCTGATGAATTCTTTCGTACGGTTCTAATGTGCCTTATTCTCTGCTTTGTAAACCAAAGCTCTGATACCAAATGAGACGACCCGAACTTCCCCGATCTCCGAAGAGAAGAGAAAGAACGAATTGTTTTGAGAACACGACAAAATAGAACGCAGACGGAAGAACATTTCATTGTATATTACAACAATGCATCAGATTACAAGAACATACAGAGTATAAATGAATATTACACAGAAATATCAGAGATTTAAATTACATTTAAATCCATCGCAGCGGAAAATAATACAATACACAACTAGAAGAGATATACGGATACAAAGCTTTACGGACATCGTTCCAGCTGTAAACCAGGATCCTGTGAATATAAATCTGCAAAACCGAAACTACTAGCTGCCCGTGTCAAAATAAGGGCACCCAGAGTTTAGGTTAAAAACAATAAACTCCAGGTCAGTCATGGGACTGGTGTGAGAACTAAAACAGTTAATCTTTATTTTAAAGTTAGGTAAATCAAGGGACCACGCCGTATAACACGGAACGGGTTTCCTCCCAAGAATACCAGTGCATAAAACAAACAGCGCAATGCTAAATAAAGAAAAATGAAGCTGTTATAAGACCCAGGTCCCATCACACAATGCAACGCAGCCGAGGATAGGGTTTTCCCTTATAACAGCCAAAGAATGCTTGATACGGTTAAAACAAATCGTTTGATATTATTATAAGTGCATAGTGTATAAAACAACTTCAAATCATAAGTATCAATCATAGGCGACATGAGCGTCCCATGCCACTATGTCACCATATATAGGTTTACAAATAAAACCGCAAAGTCACGTATTTGGAAATTGGATTTCCGTCTATGAACCGAGGCAAAAGATAGTCCTCAACCGATTCGAGACAATCTAGCCTACCATGTCTCAGGAACAGCCGCAACTGCCCCCTGGATCGTCAGGGCCGGTCCACCGATGTGGATTATTATGCCTGAACAATACGTCTCCCCGCCCTTTGGGGCGCAAACGAGCCAACGAATGACTCCATCGGACCCGGATCGTCCGATCAAACCGAGGCGCCTCGCAACAGCAACAACCACATAAGTCAAACTCGTCAGGGCGTGTAAAACCACTGACGCCACTTTTAGCTAGAAAGAAACGCAAGTCCTCCCTGATGTCCTCTCCCGTTTTTGGTTCATACCGGGTGTGATACTCGCGAATCAACGTTACACAAAGCTACGCCACACAGGCCGTGCTTTGATCATCACCACAAGACTTTGCTTTTCAACAGAAGCCTCGATCAATTGCCACTTAGGCATGCCACACAGGCAATTCACTCCATGCGTTTGATATCCATCAATATATAACCCCTGAGCTCGTACGTCTCAGAGAAGGGCGTTAAGCAAGAGAATAAATTCTCCGCCGCCAAACAGATATATATTTAATAGAAATCAATCACACAGACTAAAATCCAATGTCAGACACACAGTCCATTTACAAGTTCGTTCTGGGTCTGAACGAAACCGGAGGCACCTAGTACCCCGCATATCCATCGATCTCCAAGTACGTCTGGACGATCACCAACTGTTTCCATCTTCTTGGGTGTACAGCCCAATCAAGATCATCAGTAATCACCCAAACGACCTGAAGACTTCCGGTCTTCGACCATCGTCTTCATCTTCGACACCACGTCGAATCAGTTATTCAGAATGGGATAAACCCGGTCTTTCTGAATAACTCGCGTATATATTATAAAAGTGTTCCACACACGCAACATACGCCTCATTCCAATTCAGAATATTCTTTTATTCAAATATTCCTATACTTTGGGAAAAGTTTCCATTAATTTTATCCAAGATAAATTCTTTAAATTTATTCTTTAATCTCCTTTGAATATCAATTCAAACTAGTCGGGATTAGCGAACCACACCAAAGTAATCATTTATTTTATTTCCCAATCCCAACCTATTCACCCCATGAAGTAAAACTGGTAATACTTCATATCTAACACCACAGTGTTATCGGTAAATTCAATTACCATTTCACGTTCAAATCTAATTAAAGATTTAACCATCGCCTGGAGCAAAATTGGTGACACTCCATTTTCGATCATTTCAATCTAATTAAAGATTCATTAAAACTCCACTTAGTTTTAATCGTTAACTGGGTTAAAGAATCAGTGTCATTTAAAACACGGTTCACGATAAACCCAAAATCACATTCCATTAATTATCGGGTTAAAGAACGAGTGTTATTTAAAAACACTGTCCACGATAAACCGAAAAATCAATATCAATTCAATTCCAATTAAATATTATTTAATTGGCATACTTCATTAAATCTAAATAAAAAGATTTAATCTTTTCTCAACGGGGTTCAAGAACAGCGTTAGTGAAGACACCATTCACGACAAACCCAAATCACATTTGATATTAAACACAAGGCTCTGAATAGAAAATATACCGGCTTATGTTCGATATCAAATTCTATGGCTAACAAATGTCGTATTGGAAATAACGATATAAATATATATCTTTCAAATTTCCATAACAACATCTGTATAATCACGAATTCCAACATCGAAATATTCCGAAGACAATTTCGATTCAAATCCACTCCAATGCAATCATTGGAAATTTTGGTTATTTTCAAAACCCTTTTCAAATTCAATTTATTTATTTAAAAATAAATAGAATTATAATTCTAGTTCAAAACTAGTTCATTTCGATAAAAATCTATTTTTATCCTTTCAAATATGGAGTTTTTCATCCCAAATCTTCACAAATCATTTCTTATGATTTTACACAAATTATTACTATTTTTAATAATTTTATCAAGGCCCGTACAGTCGATTTCCACCAATGGCCATCGAACTGCACTTGCAGCGACCTTTTTCCAATTTGATTTGGACATAATTCCAAATCCAACCGTTAGATTTCTAATTTATCACATTCGTTAGAAAGCTCTTTTCGATACGAACCCAACGGTTCCGGTTTTAGTAGAATCCGACGGTCGGATCTCCCGTAATGTCCGTTTGAAATAAATGGTCGAAATTCACGAACTGCCGCGGTGCAGCGCGTTCTATTCAGGCCATTATATTATATATATAATATATATAATATATATATCGTCGATTTCTATTTAAAACGAATTATATAAATAGTTTTAAATTCGTTTCAAAGGCAATTTCAACTTCCATTTCAATTCAAATCGAAATTGAATTCTTCTTTATAAATTCGTTTCAAAATTCATTTCTATTCAATTCAAATTTCAATTCAATTTGAATTCGTTTTCAATTCAATTCATTTCGAAATCGTTTTCAATTCAATTCATTTCGAAATCGTTTTCAATTCAATTCATTTCGAAATCGTTTTCAATTCATTTCGAAATCGTTTTCAATTCAATTCATTTCGAAATCGTTTTCAATTCAATTCATTTCGAAATCGTTTTCAATTCAATTCATTTCGAAATCGTTTTCAATTCAATTCATTTCGAAATCGTTTTCAATTCAATTCATTTCGAAATCGATATAAATATCGATCACGTCAAAATGGCGTCAATCTAATCAACACGGCTTCATATATTCCTTTATTTTCAAATATTTTATTTCAAATATTTCTTTTTCAAATATTTCTTTTTCAAATATTTCTTTTTCAAAACTGGAATGAGGCCCAATCAATTACCATATAAAATTAATTATATGGATTTTCATAAAACACATGTATATAATAGCATTGAAAATAATCAACCATCAACCAAAGTGCACTACACTGTATAAGCATCAAATATAGATATTCAACGCTTATAACAGCCTGTCAATCAATCGATCGACATATTTAATCAATCAGGATGAGTGAACTTCAAATTTCATCCCAACACCCGTGTGGGGTTTCAAACAATCAAACACAGATTTTATTTGTGCAATTGGGCGATGTGTAAAATTTATCGACCCAATCAATGTCCTTCAAATAGGTGTACATAAACAAACCGTCCGGTTCGTAAATGAATATTTATTTATTCACATTCACGTCCAAAATTATATTTTAATGATAAAACATTTTATTTCAACACATGAATTTCTATTCAGTTTATTTCTTCAATAAAATGATATTTTATTTTTCTAACATATTTTAGAAAATTTCGACGGCATAACGGCACGATACTAGAAACGGGACAAGGCCTAGCCTTATCCCCGGTCTAGTGAAGGCCCACGCCATTCACACATCAATCATATCAATTTCATTTCACCAAAACAATCAAATCCAAATCAAATAATCTAACCAACTACACAACCAATCAAACAAGTCCATGGTCTATGGACGGGTGTCGGGTGCTACTAAGCACCGTCTGCATCCTAGTATATATATATATAACTAGAAAAATAAATTGAAAGGTGAGAAATTCTCACCGATAGCTATCCCAGCTCCACGGCACTTCATTGATAGAAATCTTCATCGCTATCGCAACTTCGTCATCTTCGTTGCCCGTAGCCACTACATATGTAAAAATCGAATTTTTACTATGATGTTCAATATTCAAAAATCATATTTTTACTTCGCTTTTCAATATATAAAAATCATATTTTTATTTCGAAGTTCAATATATAAAAAACATATTTTTATTTCGAAGTTCAATATATAAAAATCCTATTTTTATTTCGCTTTCTATATTTAAAAATCATTCCTTTGATTCAATGAAAATTATAACTTTATATTTTCAAAATCTACTCTTTTTTATTTTAAAAATCTAATCTTTTCTAAATCAAAAATCTAATTTTCTTCTAAATCAAAACTACGATCTTTTTCTAAACAAAAATATGAACTTTTTCTTAGATAAAAATCCTATCTTTATTCTCTAATCATTTTAAAAAATAAATCCTAATAGGCTGTTTTTACTTAAGGGTCATTGCATAAAGAATTTTAAATAAACTAACTAAATTAACAAAAAAACAAAATAATAATAATAAAAACAAGAACTTACAGCCGAGGGGGGGGGGGGTTCTTCCTGCGTCGGAGGAGGATGGTAGGGGGGGGGCGCGAGTCAGCTGGGAGGAGGAAGAAGAAGGTGGAGGGAGGTGCGGTGGCCTAGGGCGTTGGGTTCTAGGGTTTGCATCGCGAGGTGGCTCGGGGATTTGGGGATTGCGATGCGGTCAAGGAGGAGAAGGGGAGGAGGAAGAGGGAGGGAGGACGGCGAAGGTGGGGGCTGCGGTGATGCGAGGCCACCAGGGCGGCATCGTTCGTCGCCCGTTTTCTTCTTTTTTTTTTTTTTTTTTTTTTTTTTAATTTGGGGGAAAACGAAATGAACGGGAGGGGGGGGGGGGTTGTTATGAATTTATATATTATATTTTATTATTTAATTAATTTATTTTTCCGCCAAAAAGCAACTTTTATTTTCGATCTCAAAACGAGGCCCACCGCCTGTCGTCCATAGCGTTTTACCCCCATTCCGAACACAATGGGATATGTATCGTAAGTTGATTCGGACGTTACGATCATCTTCCGTTGAATTTTCATTTAAATCATTATATTGAATTTTTAACGTACGTTTTAAATTACCGGGGTCACATACTAACTCGAAGAATTCCAAAAAAATATTTTCTAGCTTCGTACTGACGATACGGTCCTAACAAAACTAGTTTCATCGAATTCTGAGACCGTTTGAAAAATGGCCAATTTCCAGTCGATTAAAATCAACTGAAACCGGTCAAACGCGTTTTCCTTTGCCACGCTCACATATTGATTCGAAAAATTATGAAATTTGGAATCTAGCAATAACTTTACATCCCGGACCCAACAAAACTAGTTTCATCGAAATCCGAGGTCATTTGCAAAATGTCCATTTTTAAGGGCCTGAATTCCATAGCGACTATTCAGAATTTTCAACTGGACATATCTTTTGATTCCCGATATGAAATCTTGATTTTTCGGATTCGTTGGAAAGATATTCACAATTAGATCCCAATGTTTTTGGTTTCACTAAAATCCGGATTGTTTTGCACCCGATACATTCAATTGAAGTTTGAAATCGAATTATCGAACTACCGCGCCATTTTCAATTCTATTTATAATTATATATAAATATTTATATTCTAACGACGACGCGTATAATATATACGTTCGAATTATATTCAAAATAAATTTCTCGTCGTTTTTATTTAAAATAATTCATTTTAAGTAATCAAACTTCGCTAAAATAGCCAAAATAAAAATTTCAAACTGGCTCGCATTTTACGGGTTGTTACAATAATTCACCTCAAGTCCCGCAAAACAACATAGGTGGCCGACCTAATCATGGGAGAAAATCTATCAAAGCTGCCTGTTTCGCTGTCAGGTTATACTGTAGAATGCATATAACCACTCTAATTAGCATGCAAAAATACGCCATCTCCCAGATCCTGACATTCTCATTCACAAAAATCCTGCATATCACTGTCAGACTTGTCGTCTCTACATCCTCCAAATGTAGGCCATCGCCTCATATACCAAGCATGCCCCCAAACCGTGCCTCAGTGAACAGAATATGTACTCCCTTTACTTCTGACTCAAAAACTATTATCCCATTCTCTTCCCTACTTACTAGATTAGCATCAAAAAGACGTACTAACCTTGGATAAGCTTTCCTCTCCACTATGTTGTGGTTCAAGATGTTGTCTAGTCCTACTTCATTAAACAATGCCTCCAAAGTGGTGCCTAAAAAGTCTGCGAACTTGACTTGTATCCCTAGAAAAATGCTATATCCGTTGTTCCTCGCGTATGTTTCCACTATATCCCTCCGATTATTGCACTAAGCGACCTCTCGAGGGTTTAATTGGGGAAAATCGATGGCGAGAGAAGATTGCAGTTGCATGGCGATTTTTCTCCAAATCTAAAAGAAACTTGTGTGGATCTGGATGGAGAACGTTGAGGGCTTTGATTAGAAACCAAATTTGCGCGAAATGACGGAGATTTGAGGTGGTGATGGCCTTGGAAAGATTTGGAAGATTGGGTTTTCAGTGGGTTTCAGGGGGAGAATGAAAATGATAACGAAGCCATTCGGCTTCGTCTTATTATTTTTCGAATTCTGGAGGCGTGGGTCAACCCATTGTAGCAGGTGTGTCGACCCATAGGTCGACAACTCTGGTGTGTCACCCACCCTTATGGGTCGACCCAACCCCTTTTCAATTTTTTTCTGTTCACCTACTGACTTGCGACTATGTTTAAACCCAAGAGAAGAAGAAAAAGAAAGGGTCGGTCAACTGTTTGCATATCCTTCTAAAACGTCTATTCATACTGCACCGTCGTTTTTAATTCTTTAAATCTATTAATTTCCGAAGGTTCCTTTAGGACTAATATTTACATTGTTATTATTTTCAATTTCTTATGCACCCTCTTAACCACATTGTCAAATTATCCAATATCTTAGGTTTCCCTTTTTACCGGTTTCATATAGTGCACAAGTCTTGACGGCTGAACTTCTCACTTGTATGTAGACATATATATATACACACATAACTATATATACTATCCTTACTATATAAGAATATACAAGTACGTGCTCTCACTACTTTAACAAGAACCCTAAACCCAGGATCTGATACCAGATGTTACAACCAAATTTTCGGTAGACCAATTTATTTTTTCTTTTCAAAAATTCCAATCCATCAAAACTCGAGTTGACTTGTCTGGTATCCTATAGAAAAGATAGAGATATACAATATATCAAAGCTTAGAAAACATCTCACAACGAAATGTAATAAAATAAAATATAATTAAATATAGCCTTACCATAGTAATAATATTGTCTAGCTAGTGTCTAAAGCTATCATATTTCTTCCCAAAAGCCTAACCTGTGGGTATGTTATGAGGAGGGGGCCAAAACACATGTTCTGGTGACTAGACTTAAATTAAACATTTTAAATAATCCTACATATACCGTTCAGTTTCATTTTCTTGTTTATTAGGTTATTTTTATGTTAATAGCACTGAAGGCTTTTCACATACGTCATACCTATCTACCTCCTAGTAGATAAACCTAATATAGTATATACGTAGCTACCCCCAATATCAAGGTACTTCCCATGGTACTCACCTCGCACAGTCTCCACCTTCATGCCACGGAAGCGTATGCTACTCCCATCCTATGCCGGAGCGATGTACAAATTTCCGTAAAATTACGCCACGTTTCACACAGAACTAACATCGCCATGTTATGTAAGCGTTCTGACTACCATATCTGAAACTCCTCGGTCAAGCTTGATCTTAACATGGAGCAATTCCCTAGCATCTATGATACTCCACACAGTGCGGCATGCATGTGTCTAGATCCTTACATCTACGTGCAGTCTACTGTACCTCGAGTTCCATAGTAGGGCTGCATCTGAATGCACCGATGGTCGGGAGCTTTATCATAACTGTATAGTTCTGCTAAAGAGGCTTAAAGTACAGATATCTAAACTATGGTCAACTAGAGGAAGACTACACCAAGAGCTAAGTGATGTGCCCGTAGCAAAAAAATTACATCCAAATTGGTGTGTCCTGCAACCAAAGTCTCGATAGTGAAAGATCGATGGTCTGTTGGTTTAGCTCTAGTCTTTCAGCATCACACTAACTGTCGGTGATAGATACCCAATGATTACTATCCTTTATTTGCTCTGGACCAGGCTATATACCGCCACAACCTTCTAACTGCCAAACTACTGTTACAGTCAAGGTATACTCACCTGGTGGTAACGCGCAGACCCAACCTCAGTGAGTATAGCTTGAGCATGCACCATAGCAGAGGACCACCACGGAGTACCCTACCACGTCCCTTGGAAGCCGCATGCTTCTTTACAGTCCCGCAGAGCTAGCAAGCAAAATATCAGGTAGAAGAATCAGATGGATGTGCTCCTCTCATGTATGTAGACATCCCGATGATCTACCCCATTTGGTTCTTTACCTTCAGACGTGCGGATTGGTCCAAGCACCTCACGCTAACGTATTATTGGACCCTATGTATAATCTTTTAATTATGAGCTAGCTCTATCTTATCAGCTTACCAATTAACTATATTATTCACATTTTAACTTCTATTCAAGTTATAAGGATTTCTCCGAGCCCTTTATATCTCTAAGGAATGGACTCCTCTCTCGCTTATTGATCCAGTTGTATAACTTAAGCCATTTAAGTTCATTAATAATCCTATAACATGTTATTCCCTAGATTGTAATTAATGAAAATAGTCTACAATCTTTTTACATTATTACAATGTCATTCATTATCCAATTTTAGGTATATACGATAAAATGTTCTGCTTAATGTATAATTAGGTATATCTTATCCCTATTCACTTGTTTTATATTAATATGTTACATTACTATATTTATATATGATTAAATATAACTTATTTCATTCCATATGTCTACCTCATTCTTTCTTATTTAATCATAACCTCATCTTACACTGTTATTACAACTTGTTGTTATTTACTTATTAACTCAGTTCTCTTAACTAAGGTTTATTCATAAGTTTCCTTT
This sequence comes from Allium sativum, assembly GCA_030737875.1. NCBI lineage: Eukaryota > Viridiplantae > Streptophyta > Magnoliopsida > Asparagales > Amaryllidaceae > Allium > Allium sativum. Next base: position 889,818,851 of record CM060910.1, on the reverse strand, counting down.
TCATTTATTATAACCTATGTTATAATTCCCACTTGTCCTAGGGAAAAGCCTACCTATTATATTCCATTCTCATTTATATAATCAGTTATAATAGGTTATATTCCCCGTTCATCACATTTTCCTTGATTCTTTAATGTTAACCAAGCTCTTACTGTTGTAACATTTATTTTTTTATTGTCTTGTAAATTTTCACACATACCATTTATTTCCATTGCATACATATATAATTAAATATGTTTAGGCACTAGACCTCTCACATTAAGTTGACCACCTGAGGACGTTGGATTTGCCAGGCGGTTCTGGGTAGGCTTCTACCACAAATTGAACTTAACCTCATGTCTTTGTGCGGTTATTTGAAATTTCCCAGTTATCGTTAATTTTTACTACAAATTAGACATATCTATTCTTTCTTATTATTCCCAAAATTTACTATAATTCTATTTACAACCTTTTGGCATAATAATACTCTTAAGCAAATATTCATGTTTAATTGTAAATTCCATAATTGCAGTATTTATAGTAGTTTCCAATTCAGACAGATGATTAGTGGAAACAAGCTTTATACAACAGAAATGTTCTTAGTAGATTTAATCTCAATTGCCACAATTATTCCCAATTTCATTGTAACTAGATTTATAATATCCAATTAACAGGTTCATAGAATAGATTTATATATAACAACAATTTCAACATGTCCTAATAGGTTTAATAGAAACTTTCTATAATTATCATATGTTCAGCATATTAAATATAACGGCGAATACAAATGATAGATGTAACAAAATTTTCAAAGGTATAATTTAGATCCACTCACCTAACATTTTTCCAACCTATGAATCTGATTTGGATTTGTTGTTCAGTGGCATCCTTATTGTAATGGCCCGAATTTCCGTACCCTTACGAGTCGAATGATCACACCACATGTCCAATTTAAATTGCACAGAAATACGAATCATTACTAGAAAAAAGTTAGAGGATGAGAAATAGAGAGAAAAAGAAGTTAGAATAGAAGAAAACGAAGGACACAAATCTCACAGTGGAACAAATAAAATATCTTAAATAACATACCTTTTTGAAATACAAATTTGTTTTGTATATACATACCATCATCAGAGCACAATAGCTATTCCTGGAACAGTTATAAACACCTGTTTCCAGATACAACATAGTACATAGCGGAAAATATGATAATATATAGCTAACTGTTGAAGCCTCCTCCAAGTGAATCTGTAAAATCCCGACTACTTGACTGCCCGTACAAATTTGGGCACCCAAGAATTTAGGGTAAAACAAAACAAAATAAACTCTGGATCAGTCATGGGACTGGTGTGAGTAAACTCCAACCATTTTTTTAACTTTCAAAATCCTTTTGGAAGAAATGATAATCGTAAGACCGATCCACACATAAACACGGATGGTTTTTACCTTACAATAACAAAAAATATTTTTTATATCAAATCCAGTGATATTATAATAGTGTCTACATCAAATAAATAGCAATCTAGCGGAACGCTTGCATCTCATGCTCTATATATAATATAAAATCAAAAACCGCAGGGCGCTTAATGGAGATTGGATTCCCAACATGACAAGGTATGAACCACCTTCTGATAGTGTATCTCTAGAGGGGAATACACTGGGTTCAACAAGAACGTCTTGCAATCTGGCCTACACATGGCTGGTTACTCATTTAACTTGAGTGTACCGAGCATATTATCACCAATGGTTGTGATCAGCAACTGTTATCGAAAGCATACAGCAGCGAACAGAATCAGAAGAAAATGAATTTTCTCTAGATTAGGTGATAATGCCCCTAATGGGAATGACCCACATGGTCATGCTGCCTGCCCGATTTTTGTCATTTCCCGGGTGATGAGGCTTGAGGTCATGATTTCCTTTTAGAACATCTTGCCACTATTTACTTTGAATTCCACATTGTCAGATTCCTCCATATACATTGTCCTGGGACTGGGCAAACCGAAGGCACTATTCCATCAATCCATCTTGGGCAATTTCTACCTAGGATTAACAGAAAAGCCCTTGCTGTTGGCTAACTTTTGGACCAAGCCACAAAGATTTGAACACATGTCTAATACGAAGCCCTGTTAATGAAGTTGCATCCTCCACGGTTCACGATCGCCCCCCCATGACCACGATCCGATCCGTTCACACCAGCTCGATCTGATCCGATCCGTCCACACCAGCTCTATCTGATCTGATCCCTAAAGCTGAGAGATAAGGTCCATGAACAAGTCATTCACGATCCGAGAATATAGGATCTCACGACACCTGTCCACAACGGCTATATTGACTGTTTCTCCGTCAAGCCACGAACCAGTCTGAGATCTTCGGGATTTGCGCCACGTGTGACCACGATCCGTCTGCAGATATCATCTATAAATAGCCCCAGGCTTGGCATTTTTGAGGAGCTTTTTGGCAGTTCTGAGTGTTGTTAATTCGAAATCACTAAGTGAATCAGTATCGTAAAAAGCGAGATTGAGAGAAAAATCTCTGAATGTACCTGAATCTTACATATAACCATAAATATAAAGTGGACGTAGGCTCGTTAACGCCAAACCACTATAAATCCTGTATGTTTTCTGTGTTTTCTCGCATTTCTAGATATAAGTCTCTGCCAATTCAGATAATTTGGGTGTTAGAGCCACTTTTGGATCTAACATTTTGGTGCTTTCACTGAGAATCGAAGTCTCAGTATATTGGATTGTAGTTCTATTGTTTGGATAGTCAAGTCCGAAGAAAACAGTCTGAAACCTCACTATTTCGATTTTTGAAGATTTTAGTAAAGCTCAGATATCATGTCCGGAAAGAAGTCTAAGGAAGTATGAACTTCGCAAGCGAATGAAGCGATTGAAGAAAGCATGCACGAACAGGTCGAGGAAGAGCTCTCAGATCGTGGCAACGTTGGGACGATTTGATCCGGTGATGGAGCGACGAACTAGACAGTTGAAAGGGTAACTACCCGATCGCAGGACCTCGCCACGACCCCTCTGCACCTGTCACCACGACCCGACGTCAAGGAGGTACCACGACCTACCAGCCTGAGAGGACCACGATCCGTACGGATGATCATACTAATACTCGACCTGGGAAGGAAATTATGGATCATTCTGCTCGCACTAGTACTTCTGCTCAACTCGGATCAAGTTCCTTGCATATAAGAGAAGATGAAGACGATCAGTTCAACCCTTCTGCTCCAGTTATTGAAGGACATATGACTCGAATACTTGAAGCATTGGATAAGCAAACTGATGAATTGGCCGCCCAAAGGTAGGAGAGCTCGTTGTTGCGTCAGAATATCACTGCATTAGGCAGACGAATTGATGATATTCAAAGGCAGGTTTCGCCGCCTCCAGCTTACTCTTTATCCCCGGAACATACATCCTCATCTGAAGAACCTCGGAGAAACCGGCAATGGCCTCCATTGGAAATAGCTAAAAATATAGAAGTGCTTAATCGGGAAACCAATAATTGTAACTTAAATGAGCCCATATTGCCGACTAAGAATGGAGGCGTTATTGATCCTACTCTGAATCGACCTATTCCTCCTGCTCGTCGTGTGACTGATCATGGTAATAGGGGGCAAGGGAGCTCTGTCCAGGACCCAGACCTTGCAGCAACACGTCAAAGAAATGCTGGAGAAGCCTGCCGGGAAAGAAGTGGAGGTCCCGAATCCACCCTGACCCATGCGGATGTTGAAGCCATGATTAGGAAAATGATGGTGGAAAGTCGCGGACAAAGAACCGAAGATTGGGGGTATAGGCCGTAGTCATTCACCTTTTACAGATGATATTTTAGGGGTTCGATTCCCGAGGAAATTTAACATGCCGTCCATGAACCGTTATGCGAGAAAGGCTGATCCAGTTCAACACCTGAAGAAATATTCATGGTACATGAACGCGGCTACCACCTCCGATGTTGTGAAGTGTAAGGCGTTCCCGATATTCCTGGAAGACACGACGCTAATGTGGTTCACTCGGTTGCTATCGCGACCGATCTCCAATTTCAGGGAATTAAGTGAACAATTTGTAAATCAGTTCAATTACATACCCAAAGATCTAAGAATGTCATTGAATTGTCCCTCATTAAACAATGTCCAGACGAATCCTTGAGGTCTTACTTAGATCGCTTCAATATAGCGGTCACAGAAGTTAGAGATCCCCATGAATAAACTGTTTTGATGGCTCTGATTGACGGAGTTGATAAGGATACTGAGTTTGGAAGATACCTGGCCGGTAAACCACCATTAACCAGAGAGATATTCTATGAAAAGGCCAACATACGCATGCGTCGGGAGGAGATTTACGCCAACCGAAAGAGGAAGGCAACTAACAAGGAGGATATCCCAACTAATATGGCCATCAAACAAACAGGAGATAGCTCAGTAAAAGTTGAAGTTAATGTCGGGAATAAGAATCAAGGCAGTGGTCGCCAATCGGGGAATAGTAATAACAATAATCGGAAAAGAAATCGAGGAAACGATTCTCAGAGGAGATCCCAACCCAGAACGTTTGAGAGCTTCATTCCGTTAAATGATACGTTGGAAAACATCTTTCTGGATGCATATAATGCCCTCCAATACAAAAGACCTCCTCTGAGGGAATCTATAGAAAAAGAGCGTGAAACTGGGAAATTCTGTCTTTTTCATCAGGTCCATGGTCATTCCACAAACGAATGACGTCATCTGAGAGATGTGATTGAAAAACTGCTCCGAGAAGGGAAGCTAGATGAATATAAGGTGATTCCTAGAGATAGGGGGAAAGCCGTACAAGCCCCGAACCAAGGCCATGGCTCAGCAAAAAGGAAAAAATATTGTTATCAATACCACAGTTGGCGGGCTTCACCTGGAGGGGCACAGTTTCAGAGCTATGGATCAATACGTGAATGCAGCTAAACAACACTTTGAAGTGGGGGAATGTAGCAACCCCGAGGATAATGCTCCAGCTAAGCAGCAAAAGACGATGTCTGATGATGTCATATTTCGCGAGCGAGAGAGTATTGGGGTTCACTCCCCAACTGAAGACCTATTAGTGATCACCGTCACCATCGGCCCAGCTATAGTTCATAAACTCTTAGTAGATAATGGAAGTTCAGTCAACATTATATTCAAGAAAACATTCGATCAAATGAAACTCGAGCCGAAGGATCTTAAACCATTCGAGGGTTGGATAGGTGGATTTAATGGGGCCTCGACCGCTCCAATGGGATACGTAGAATTATCAGTAACCTTTGGGGAAGGAGAATGCTAGAGAGTGAGAATTCTCCCCTTTGTAGTCCTGGACATTGAATCGCCGTACAATGCCTTCTTGGGTCGGACAGCCCTAGCCAAATTCAGGGCCTGCAGTGCACCCTGGTGCATGTTGTTGAAGTTCCCGACGGATGCTGGCATAGGCATAGTCAGAGGAGATCAAGTTGTTGCATGAGCATGTTACACTGCATAGTTAAAGTTGCTCCGTAAAGGAAAAGATATAGAAGCAAAAGGTGGTTCTTCCCCTCCGAGGGAGGAATCGTCGTAGCAACTAAAGAAAATACCTACGGGAGGGTCGCCCAGAGGGCTGCCGGAGGACATAGATTCCAGAGAGGATGAAGAGCCTGGGGGCAGAATGGCAACTCCCAATGAAGCGACTGTGGATGTACCAATCGATGATAGTGACCCAGAGAAGGTCCTAAAGATTGGATCCCAGTTGGATCCTGTTCGAGCCAAAGAATTAACAAATTTCCTGAAAGCTAACTTGGATGTATTCGCCTGGACTCATGCGGACATGTGTGGGATATCTCCCTCGATTATGAGTCATTCATTAAGCATCAACCCGAAATATCCTCTTGTCAAGCAGAAAAGGTGAATGCTTGGCCCAAAAAGGTGTGCCGCCTTTAAGGAAGAAGTCGAAAAACTAAAGAGTAATGGATTTATTAAAGATTCAACGTACCCGGACTGGATTTCAAACCCAGTTTTGGTAAAAAAGGCCAATGGAAAGTGGCGTACATGCATCGACTTTTCAAATCTAAACAAAGCCTGCCCAAAAGACAGCTTTCCATTACCTCGAATCGATCAGTTGGTAGATTCAACCGCGGGTCATGAGCTTCTTTCTTTTATGGATGCATACTCGGGTTACAATCAGATCCCCATGCATGTCCTAGACCAAGAGCATACCAGTTTCATTGCAGATTTGGGATTATACTGCTATGTGGTGATGCCTTTCGGTTTGAAGAATGCCGACGCTACGTATCAGCGACTGTGAATAGAATGTTCTACAACCAAATCGGGAAAACGATGGAAGTATATGTTGACGACATGTTGGTAAAGTCCAGACAATCGTCAGATCATACTAATGATTTAGCAGAGATGTTTGAGATTCTCCGAAAATATGGGATGAAAATGAATTCTTTGAAATGTTCATTTGAGGTAGCATCTGGAAAATTTCTAGGATTCATCGTCAGCTTGCGTGGAATCGAAATTAATCTAGATCAAATTACAACAATTCGAAATATCCAAGTACCGAAGCAAATTAAGGACGTCCAGAGCCTCGCTGGAAAGGTGGCGGCGCTGAGTAGGTTCATCTCTAAAGCTACAGATAAATGCATCCTATTTTTCGAGCTGATAAAGCAGGGCAAACACAACTTTAAATGGACTCTCGATTGTATAGAAGCGTTCCATAATCTGTTGAACCATTTGGAAAGACCCCGATACTGTCTAAGCCTGTGGATCATAAGGATTTATTTGTGTACCTAGCAGTGTCATCCCACACAATCAGTTTGGCTTTGGTAAGAGAGGAGGATAAGGTACAAAGATCGGTGTACTATGTCAATAAGAAATTGGTAGCCGTAGAACGAAATTATCCAAAAATAGAAAAGCTGTCATATAGCTTACTTATTGCATCTAGAAAACTTCGCTACTACTTCCAAGCTCATCCCATTACTGTGTACACCGATCACCCGCTTACACAGGTTCTGCAAAGGCCGGAAGCATCAGGGAGACTACTTAAGTAGAACATTGAGTTAAGTCAGTTCGATTTAAATTTCCAGCCCCAAAGGTCGATAAGGGGGCAAGTGCTTGCGGACTTCATAGCAGAGTTCACGATCCCGGATGATGATGTAGTAACTAAGGAGGACGATCCGCCAAGGGTACTCCTTGATCCTAATGCCTGGAAGCTATACACAGATGGAGCTAAAAATGATAGACGATCTAGTTCGGGAGTCGTTCTCGAAACTCCGGAAAAACGGTTAATTTATTATGCTCTTAGGATGGAGTTACATGCCACTAATAACGACTCCGAGTACGAAGCCCTAATTGCCGAGCTGAAACTCACGAAGGAGTTGGATATTACAAAGCTAGACATCCTCCGCGATTCCTAGATAGTCGTAAACCAGGTCATTGTAAAGTTTCAAGCCAAGAGTCCAAGGCTGACATCGTACTTGGAAAAAGTGAAGAAGTTGCTGGATGGTTTTGACCACCACAGCATATCTCATATTCCCCAAACGGAGAATCAAAAGGCAGCCAAGTGCAAAAATGGTAGTTCAGATAATCCTCAGGATACGGAGCTAGTCCTAATTGAAGTATTATAGTCTCCTAGCATAGATCGGATGGAAATTGATCTAGTATTAGAGATTGAGCCTGAGAGAGAGCCATGGATGACTCCGCTAAAGAACTTTTTGATAAACGGAATGCTTCCAGCGAAGAAAATTGAGAGGCGTGCAGTTATATGAAAAGCTTCCCGATATGTGTTACAAGGCAATGTCCTATACAGACAAGGTTTCTAGATGCCCCTCCTTCGGTGTATCGCCCATGATGACGTAAAGATTGTGCTGAAAGAGGTCCATGAGGGCGAATGTGGCAATCACACTGGAGGGCAAACGCTGGCAAAGAAGATATTGCGATACGGCTATTTCTGGCCTACCATAAACAAGGATGCAACCAAGTATGCAAGACATTGTGATGCTTGCCAGAAATTCTCCAAGATTTATAGGGCGCCACCTAGCCAGTTGAAGACAGTGACAAGCCCGTGGCCTTTTGCTATGTGGGGAATTGACATTATTGGGAGCCTTCCCATAGCAAAGGACGGAGCAAAGTTCGCTATTGTGGCCGTGGATTATTTCACTAAATGGGTAGAAGCAGAGCCTTTGACCACTATCATAACTAAGCGAGTGATCACCTTTGTTATTAAGAACATTATATGTCGGTTTGGGATTCCAAAAGTCATCGTAATTGATAATGGGACCCAATTCGACAGCACCGAGTTTCAAGATTTCTGTTGGAAGTATCACATCGAGAAAAGATACACCTCCGTGGCACATCCGCAATCGAACGGACAAGTTGAAGCGGCAAACAAGGTGATCAAATCCATTCTAAAGAAAAGATTGAAGAGGGCCAAAGCCATGTGGGTTGATGAATTACCCCTGGTGCTATGGGCCTATTGGACATCGTATAAGTCGGCGACCGGTCACACCCCGTTTTCCCTTGGTTTTGGAGCAGAAGCGGTCATTCTGGTCAAGTTGGAAGTACTATCTCATCGAACCATTTATTACAATCTGATGACTAACAATGAGCTGCTCCTTGAATCCCTGGACATGGATGAAGAAAAAAGGGACGAAGCCGACTTGCGTGCCCTGAGGCATAAACAACAAATAGCTCGGTATTACAACAAAAGAGTCCGAGCTCGAACATTTGAACCCGGAGACATGGTTCTGAAGCGTGTCTTTCCGCCCCCAGTACATATGGGCCCGAAATGGGAAGGATCGTACTCCATTTTATGAAGGCTTGATAATGGAACTTTCAAGCTAGCAACCGTGGATGGATGAAATCCCCGGAGTGTGGAATGCCCTGCATTTGCGGCCTTATCTGAAGTGAAATTGTCAATTTTATTCTTTTGTTTTTAGGACCATGTAAAAAGGCTCGACTTGCCTAGAACAGTCTGGTTACTTGAACAAAAGATTATAAAGTGGACGTAGGTCATGATTCGACGGAACCACTATAAAAACATAGTGTGTCATTTACCTTTACTACACTGTCGTTTTTTTATCTGTTCTTTTATTTTGACTAATATATCATTACCACTTTGAAGTATGTTTTATATTATGTAGTAATCTCAAAACAGCTGATCCAAAATGTCATCCATCAGATCGGAAAGCTAACGCTAACTAAAGCTCTAAATGATGCAGCGAGGTAAATCGCACTACTGTTTGCACTCTAATTCCCGAGATCAGGGAGAGAGTATAAAGGACGCGAAGATAACGTCCCCAAGGCGTGAAGGTGCACCATGATAAAACCACCTTGATAACACTCTAGCCTGCTGAAGGATCGAGAGAGTATAAAGGCACTAGAGACTTAGCGCCACGAGAACCATTACCCCGCTAAAAGATCGGGATAGTACAAACACAATCCTAATTGATCGCCAATAAGCCCTGGCCAGGCACTATGATGACGATTGATTGGGGGAATATACGTGCACCACTACACATTTACTTAGCACACGTATTTCTCGATGATTATTTTGGTTATGATTAATGATTGTTGCTCATGACTTTAGTATTTAACTATGAATGTTTCGGTTATGACTATTTAAACTCTGCTAACATGATGAATTTACAGGAACGCAATGGCGTAAAAGAAATAGATTCTCATTTACTGAAAGCATATTTACAAGAATAAGAAGCTAAACAAAAGTGAGGGCCACTCTCACAGCTACATTTTTTGGCCAAGGGAAATCCTAAAGCTAAAATACGAGCTAATAAGTGCGTCCTATTTACGTTTGGGAGACGATTTTGAATTCTTTTCCCCCTACTGTTTCTCTAACCCCTCTTTGTCAGCATCAGAGTGGTTACTTTTCTTCCTCCTTCCTCTTATCAACGAGAGGCTCCGAGGGATGACTGGAAGGTTGAAAGGCAAGTTTTGAAGTTATTGATTTGGAAGCGAATCTTATAACCAACCCAGTCTTGGGATCGATTTCAGAAATAGGGGGCACGAATACAGGGTCCTATTCCCCCTTCTTAAGAACCAACTGCTTTTCTTTTCTAGCCTGCATGTCAGCCAAGGTTTCACTATCATTATCCTTGGCCTCGTCTATGATTACAACTTCATCTTCCTCATCTCCATGACTGCCATCTGTGTCATGCAAAGCCGCAATAATCTCAGCATCTGCAGGAGCGCCAGTGCTGGATTCCATGGGTGCTACCATGACTCTCTCACTTGTTGTATCCTCAGTTTGCTTTGGAATCTCAGAAACTTCAATACCAGAACCCGGGGGGACATCCATTTTCTCTGCCACTGCCTTCTCCTCTGCACCTTTTTCGACCAATTGGTACCTACACCATGAGAAGCAAAGGTTAGTGAATCAGGAGGAGATGTGGCTATGTCAGTTGTCTGTCCCGCGAGACGATGACAAGTTACGATTGCTTTGATGAACTGTGGAGAGAATATGGAGATACCTTCAGCCGACTCATCTCCCAGATTTGTAGTGGTGGTCCCGACAATTGGAGGGGTTAGAGCCAAGGGGATCAACAGATCATCAGGGTTATATTCATCAACTTCAGAGGTTTCGGGCTCCACCACCGAGCTCGAGCTTTCCCAACTTTATCCTTGCCCTTGAGCCTACTCTTCTCCCTCTCGATCTCTTCATGGATTAGGCGTCTACCTTTCTCCAAAGCCTCAGGTTCTTCACCTCTAAGAAAGGTCTGTATCAGCTGGTTTTCATCAATCTCGTCGACCATCAATCGCCGCTTCTCGCCTTCGACAATTGCATCCCATACATTGGCCAAAGTAACATGATAGTCCGAAATCCAAGAGATGCCTCGAATATTGATGACTTGACCAAAGAAGTCAAACAACAGTTCCTCAAAACCAGCTATATTTTTCTCTTTTTCAGCGAGCTTATCAGCAGCAACAGTGGCCGATTGAAGAGCATTATTGGCGTTACTTTCAGCGAGAGATGCACGCTCCTCAGCTTGGGCAAGTTGATCATTTAAAACCTCCTTTTCCTTTTTGGCAAGAGCGAGGTCATCTTTTAAGCCCGCCCTCTCTTTCTCATGGGCATCTTTCTTAGCAGCAAAGCGTTCCTGTGCTGTCTTCAGTTCGGTATTAATTACCTTGAGATCTTCCACTTCCTTCCTCAGAGCCACTTGTTCATGGCTGTTTAAGTCAAGCTCGCTGCGAAAACGCTCCCTAGCACTCCCAGCTCGGACCTGTAATTCTCTGCATCTTACCTAGCTAAAGCCAGTTGGGTCAGTGCATCCTCTAGTTCTTTTTCCGTTTTGCTCCTAGCCCTAGCATCATTATCAATCTTCACTCTGGCTCTGACTGCTTCCATCTCCATCTGGCGGATGATAGTAGAAAGTGGAGTAGCATGCTTCTTCATTACCCTGTATTGTTTAGCCACATGGCATATGTACCCTATCACCTCTGTGTCCCAATCATCGGGGACCGGTTCAAGATCCAGGATGAATATCATCCTCTCAAAGAAAATATCAGGGAACTTCTTTCGCAAGCGCTCTAGCCTGGCCTGAATTTCAGAACTGGGAGCAATATTCTGTGCAGCGGTGGTATCCCAGTCGTGCTCGCTAGACGAAACATGAGATGTCTTTCTCTTCTCAACGATCTTACCCTTATCTTTGTTTCTGTCCTCTGGCTTTTGGTGTTTTTTTGAAGACTGGACATGAGAAGGCGTGCTCTTCGGAGGGGTTAAATCTCTAGGAAGTTGCTTGCCCCCAGCCTGTAACGATGGACGATTGTGAGGTTTTTCAGAACCTTGCCTTGATGGAGATCGAGATCGTGTGGAATAAGGTTGATGAGAATCCCGAGGCCGACGACTATCCCTTCCCCGACTATCACTACGAGCATGCTCGGGATCTGAAAGGAGGCTTGGTATGCCCTCACGAAGGGAACGATAAGAATAAGACCGTTAGCGAGACATTTTCCCTGCAAAAGAAACAGGTGCATGTTAAAACTATGAACGACAATAGTATAAGAGTGTTATGATAAGTGGTACATGTGATTTGTGCATCCCGTGAAATCCCCTTTTTAACAGACCAGGGCCCAGAGTTAAGCTCGTTTGGATGACTTCTTTTTCTCCAACTGGGGCACTCGTCTCTTCAGAGATGGGAAAAATTGGTTCCCCTCCGAAATCTTCCTGAGTATAAATATCATCTGGTAAAGGAATCTTATTTAATTCCCTGAGTATCTGTTCCTCCGTTAATTCATCTTGAGCTACAGACTCAACCGGTGATGAAGTCCTTAAGGGAGACTGCCCCCCAGTGGTCAGGACCTCCTTTGATTCGTCAGCTTGCCCCTCGTCTCCTTTGTATACATTTAAATCCTCGTCATCCTGATCAATCATTGGTTAAGGACTCTTGCGAAGGGTAGTTTTCTTTACAGCTTGAGAAGTTCCTTCTTCCTCAGTCGGGTTATATCTAAGAGACGGTGTTTGTGAAGGTTCTCGTCGGTGATACATTTCTTAATCCTTAAGAAATCGGAGTTACTCTTAAGAAGGTGGGACATTCGGTCTTCGTATATCGATCCTTCCGTTCTCTCAAAGTTATGATCTGTATGGAGCAAAATGATTTGTTAGAACTGAGACTATGCTTTTGAATTAAATGCCGGAAAGTTGAAAATATACTCGCTTGTAGCCACTTCCTCGCACATCCAGCTTGGTGTTTTATATAAAACCAGTCGGATTTGATATCCCTATGTTACTATAACCATCTGTCACAATTTTTCTATTGGCAACTGATTCGAAGAAAGAAAACTTGGGAGCCCCTGTGGAACGATGCTTGAAATGATAATATAACTTCAGATCTTTAAGGGTAGTTCGGTCTGTAGAATCTCCATATAAGCAATAAACAGAGTATACAAAGCTGCATAGGCATTTGGATGGAGTTGCATGGGGGAAAAGTGTAACTGTCTTAAGAGATCAACGACAAGTGGGGGAAATGGAGGAATAGCCCATACCTAGCACATGAGTCGACTAACAGTCATGTACCCCTCTGGGGCAGAATGAGGTCTATCTTCGCTTTCTGGAGCTTTCACATCGTCCCTGGGAATTCCGTATCTTAAACATATCTTCTTAAGTTTTATATCGTCTAACTTAGAGGGTAAAGAATCGGTGAACTTCTCTATTTCCTTAACACCCGGAATTTCATCAGGAGCTCGATCATCCTCATCTTTAAGGGATGTGCTCTCAGAAGTCGTTGACTCTATATCAGTATTCGTCGCATAATCAGGATCAGATTTTTCCTCATCTGAATTTGAGGGAAGCACATCGGGGCTGTGATGTACTGATGTCTCTGATTCGGTACTTTCATTCGGTGCCTCGGTCACTTGTTTATCCAACATAACTGTATTGGCGAGTAACAATTAGAACACAAGTTACAGATTCCTCGTGTGTGTAAGTGCAAGTGTGTACATGTGCATACGATAAGGAAAGCATGAAGTTAATCAGATAAGAAGATAATGTCCATTGTATGTTGTTAAGTTATGCTGTTGTTCAGTCCAGGAAGTTCATCTCGAAAACTGTCCAATATATTGTGAATGCTATACATTGCTTTGGTCAATATGTAACTGGGATCGTCAGCAAAGATGGTTTGTTAAAGTCTTGGGGATCGGATCGTGGCATAAGTGCTAAGGCATGAAACTGGGCTCAGATCGTGGGTGTCAGATCGCTGACAAGCTACACTTGTGAGGCAGGATTGACTCGTGACGTAGGCTACGGATCGTAGCACAATCCGGTCCATGACAACTCTTTCTTACCCAAACGGATCGTGAGAGGGACCCCCGATCCATTCCACTCCATGTCTCCATTATTTAGTACTCCCCCAATATATCACGATCCGATCCGTTGCTTGCGTTAACACCAAATCCATCTTGTTTTCCTCCATTTTTGTTAACACCACAACCTGAGTCGTAAGACAACCTTCTTTTCCACCTCCTATCCCTTGTAGTTTCCCTACTCCATTCACAGATTGATGCATCTCCATCGCCGTGGCGATTGACAATCAGGGACGGCGTAGAAGAAAATATGGAGCAGGAAAAGAAGCTTATGGTAAATTCTAAGTTACCATAAGTAAAAACAATGGTTAATTTACCTATTGAGATTTGAGAAAAACAAAGGGGAGTCAGAAAGTTAAGGTTTTCACCGAGTTTTTGAGGGGTAGCGGTAAAAACAGAAAAAGAAGAAGAAGGGGAAAAGTGAGCTAAGGGCCGGTTTATATAGGTGTAATGGTGACTATCGGTATTCCTATTTTTGTCTCATTCAGGTATTGAGAAGCTGACGGGCTGAGAACACCTATAATGGCTTGTGATCCAGTCCATCCCATTGAGCCTGGCGAACCGTGAACATTCAGGAAAGCCCATCGTGACTCATATGGATCTCGTTTACCTTTCAGACCATGATGCATATCCAAACGTATTATGAGACGACAATGCTTCGACGACCCAAACGAAAGCACAAAAAAAGGTGAAAAGGAAAAACTTACCTAACTAGTCGATCACAGAATTTTCTAGAGTACGGAATCGGCCAACAAATGAGGAACTGATCGAAGGATTCAACTTGATATTTATACCTGCCAAAGGATGTAACTTCCTGAAGCAGTATGATGTTTCAGACAAACTCGACTTTTGATTTGCAACACTTCATGAAAAGATAAGTTCGTAATTTCAAAGCATGTTCCATCCTCAATAAAACATGCTTCGAGGGGGCAAAATGTTGGCTAACTTTTGGACCAAGCCATAAAGATTCGAACACATGTCTAATACGAAGCCTTGTTCATGAAGTTTCATCCTCCACGGTTCGTGATCGCCCCCCCATGACCACGATCCAATCCATTCACACCAACTCGATCTGATCCGATCCGTCCATGCCGGTTCGATCCGATCCCTGAAGTTGAGAGATAAGGGTCATGACCAAGTCATTCACGATCCGAGAATATAGGATCTCTCAACACGTGTCCACAATGGCTATATTGACTGTTTCTCCATCAAGCCACGAACCAGTCCGAGATCTTCGGTATTTGCACCACGTGTGACCACGATCCGTCTGCAGATATCATCTATAAATAGCCCCAGGCTTGGCATTTTTGAGGAGCTTTTTGGCAGTTCTGAGTGTTGTTCCTACCATTTCTGTCCTTGCACTATTTCTTACCAATATTAATTCGAAATCACTAAGTGAATCAGTATTGTAAAAAGCGAGATTGGGAGAAAAATCTCTGTTGTACCCAAATCTTACGTATAATCATAGATATAAAGTGGGCGTAGGCTCGTTAACACCGAACCACTATAAATCCTATGTGTTTTCTGTGTTTTCTCGCATTTCTAGATGTAAGTCTCTGCCAATTCAGATAATTTAGGACTCCGTCTTAAATTAACTTTGGCATAAGTTGATTCGTAGCGCTTATGCCAATACGAAGTGGTTTTTAGATATTAAATCTGATCTCAGTCTCTCCGTATTGACAACGGAGGCATAAAATAAACAAAAACCTTGATATTCGGTGATTTAACTATGAAAGGAACATCCATACAATCAACGGTCCTATTTCCAAATGGAAAGTTCTGCCGATCAACCATCAAACAACACAAGCCCCTTTTTAAATTAATTCCTTATTATATTATCATTTCCAATTCCCATTTTCCCCTCTTCTAGGTTCTTTCAAAATTCAATTATCCTTCTCGATTCTTGGAAAACATTCCCAATATTCTAATTTCTTTATTCGAGAAATTATCTCTTATTCCAGATTTTCAAATATTCATGAATCTTAATTTTCTATATTCAGAAAATATCCTTTGTTATTATCAGAAATTATTTCCATATTTAATTTATTGATTCCTCGTTGTCCAATTCATTTCATTTTCTATGCATAGAAATATCTCTCATTTATTTAGGGAAAAAAATTTCAAAATACTTTAAATTAGTGCGATGTTATAAAACTTCATTATTATAACTCAAATCATTAATTATTTATTAACTAACCATATTGCTAACCAATCTTCACTATCGAACCTTAACCAATCCTCCACCAATCATGATGTCAATCAAGTTAGGGTATAATTACCTCTCAGACCTTAATTGAACAACATTCTCAATTTTGAAATAGTCAAAGCTTACAACTTCAACTCCAACAAATATTACTTACACATTCTCAGATTCAATCTAAGAATCCACTTCTTTTACAAAAACATTAATTATAACGGTAGCGTTAAAATCGCTGTTTTCCAAATATTTGATTTACACAACATTAATTATAATGGTAGCGTTAAAATCGTTGTTTAGATTTACAAAACATTTATTATAATCACAGCGTTATAATTGTTGTTTCCAAATATAACTTGTACTTATTAATTTCAAGAGGTAAATTAATAAGTAAATAATTAAATTTGATTCAAAACAGAAAGTAAAAACAACAACTTCCTTAAATTCGATATAGTCGAATTCCAATAACTAACTCTCTCTCGAATAATCTATATTCGATTATATTCCGAACTTCGGAATTTACCTACTGTTTCAGGCTAGTTCAAATTCCCAATTTCACTTTTGAATTTATTCTTTCAGATTATGAACTAAAACGATTAACCATTTCCCTTTTCATTTAATTTCCAATATGGATTCATATTTCAACACTAAATTTCTTTAGAGATAGCTCATTTGCAAAATATTTCCTATAAACTGTTATTCACTTTAATCGTGAACATATTTCTTTAATATATAATCAAATTAGTTTGATTTCTTACTTATAAATAATATCTTAAATCCAAATTCTATTTATATCTTCTATTCAGGATTTTACATACAAATCTCGTTTCTATTCCAACCATTTAAAACCTTTTTTATCATTTCCTTTAAAATTAGAAAAATTCAAATCTATTTTCAAATATTGGTTTCAAAACCGATTTCTCTTTCCCATGTAATTTCATATTTGAACTTATAATTCAATTTATCCAATGATATATAATCCACTTAATTTATATTTTTATTTATATCAACTTCTTGATTTATCCACTTGAACAAATTTCTATTTTCAACTCTATTCGAAATTTATTTTGGAAATAAACTCCATTTTTAATTCCCAATTTCCTTTCCCACATTCAAAAATATTTTACGGTATCTAAAATACCAAATTTCAAGGGCCAGAGTAGTTCAACACAGTATAATCAATCACGGTATATATATATATATCACAATATATATCAGAATAAATAATAAACAGTAATATAAATGTCGAGGAATCCAGTTGTATCCCTCCAACACGTTTCCCAACATCCACAGATGTTAGTCAACATCAACAATATTAATTTCACATCAATATGAAATATCATGGTGAATAGAATTATTAGTCGATCAACGATATAACTATATCAACCAGTTCAACCAATTTTATTAACCGTTCATCCAAACAACTACCACACAGTATAAAATTACTGTAAATAAATTTAAAACTCGTCTATATAAAAATATAAACGAGGTAGAGTTAGTGAGTTTACTCACCTTTGTTTCGCAGTTGACGATCCTGTTTTTATTTCGTTTAAAATCAAACAAGCGTTTGATTTTATCACGAAATTCCAATAGCTCTGTTATCCTCAGAAATAGTTCTATAATGTAAATCTCTTCCCCATGGTTCCATCAAGATCAATTTTATCGAATTCTTTAATATATGACCAAACTATAACCATTATGACTATATTTGTTTTAAATAAATTAATTATTTCCCTTAATTAAATAATTAATTATCCAAGTTAAGTTTTATACTTTTTTTACCCTTACCGATTATAATTTCAGCTTGAACTGGTGCGTTTCCTCCTCGTTTAAACTTATTCACGGTAACCATAGGCCATCAAAAAAATCTGATCTAATAGCCACAGTTTTTCTCTACGCCGTTTATTGGCACTGTTCAACTGCTGCTCCCTTTATTCTCCATCACTGTTACCTTTAGTTACAATACTAATACAGTAATACTTCCTTCACCCACACAGCAATGCAACCGCCACCCTGAACATTGCCAAAATAGCCGACTTCCTCTACTTGCCTTTATCACCCTTCTCAAACACCACTTCTACATTCACATGCATTCATCCTCAAAACTGTTCTCATCCACAACAACCTGCTTCCAAGCAGCCATCACCATTACACCGTATCACACTGACCAGATATTTCTAACTTCAACTGAAACTCAAACTTCCACTATAAATCACCAGAAATCCTGATACCACATTCTCCATCATGCTCCACTCCTCACAAACTCCACACTTATTACATCACTGCCATCATCTCGCACAATTTCGCTTCCCTGCATTAGTCTCTCCCTTAACATGTGGTTTCCAATTACCACAAAAATATTCAATTCTCCACCATCCTTTTGTTAAAACAAAAACCCAATAAACTCACCAATACCTTCCTCTTCTCGATGCCAGCCATTCGAACGGTGCCAGCCTCACCAAACTTTCCTAAAAAACAAATCGTAATGCCAAGCAGTACGGAATTTTACCAAAAATTACTACAATCACCAAACCGATGCCAATAAAACACTTGGACCTCGTAAATATCTTCCTTATCTCAGACATATTCGAACAACGTACTTTCAATACCTAGGCCATCCTCAATATCCACCACATCGACTCCCACCTCCCACTTCACCTGAGAACGGGCCGATCCCACCCCGACGATCCCGACTTCCTTCTCCTTCTCG
This sequence comes from Allium sativum, assembly GCA_030737875.1. Classification (NCBI taxonomy): domain Eukaryota; kingdom Viridiplantae; phylum Streptophyta; class Magnoliopsida; order Asparagales; family Amaryllidaceae; genus Allium; species Allium sativum. The sequence continues at coordinate 889,800,173 of CM060910.1, read as the reverse complement.
TAACTCGCGATTCCATCCATCTGCAGTATGAAGTCACGCACTGTTTCATCACCAACGCCCTCGAAACAGATCCAAACCCGTGCTACAAGGTGCCCGAACCCATAAACAACCAACGGAATCACTGAAGGCATTATAAATTTCAAGAGAAAGGACGCCTAAGTTCGCTTTTGTGGAAATCGTACAGAGTAGTGAACATCGAACCCAATAATACATGAGCCAGATTTAAGAGCGAAGCTTGAGGATCTCGAAAATATAAATTTCATGATTTATGGAAATTTCTTGAATTTTAAATGATTTTTACAGTGGCGATTTTTCTTGTTTTGTTCTACTGTAAGAGCAGCAAGTTCGGAAAAGGGATTTGGGGATTAGGTTTCAGCAAGGGGACGGAATAGATATATAGAGGAAATTATAAATATTTTATTGAAATTTTCTATTTAATTTAATGTATTAATGTCTATCACCATTTCTACTTATCGTTTATAATTTGTACATTTACATACGAAATCCGTTTCCGATAAAAGTGGACAACCAGCTACAGTTTGATATTCCGGACTCAACGACACATGTTTCGTTGAATTCAGATACCATTTGGGATAATAGCGAAATTTTAAATATTAAGTTCGACAATTAATTCACGTTTAATCTCCACATGCTCACATAACAACTCCAATTGGCTCGGAACTTGAAATCTAACAATAATTAAATATTCCAAACACAATGGAACTGGCTTCGTCGAAAACGTAGGCCGTTTGAATAATAGCCCTTTTTAAGGGTCCAATTTAAATTAAAATAAATCAATTTTAAAATACCTCAATATAACAATAATAAAATATTGAAATCGCACATACTCAGGTAAAATATTATACAGTACTAACATAAAATACTTCTGGTTGAGTTTCAAATCAAATCGATATTAAATATGTCAAAAATCACTTTTATTTTATAAAATAAATTGTTATATTTTAATAACGAATTCCATATTGATTATTTGAAAATTTGATTTGGACATAAAATAAAATCTACAAGACGAAATCTCGATTTTTCACTTCCATTAGCAAAATATGATCAAATAGATCCGAATGTTTTTTGTTTCAAGGGAATCCGACTTATATCGGACCCTATATATTCAATTGAAGTTCGAAACATTTAATTATGAATTACCATGACATTTCGAGCTCGTTTAAATTTAATTATTAATTATATGCTCAAACTTCGTTTTAATTAATAAATTCCATATAAAAATCCTTTTATATTTCCAAATATAGCATTTAAACTAGATTTAAATGTTTAAAATTAACGGCTAAAATTTCGGGTCGTTACATTCCTTCCCCCTTAAAATAATTTCGTTCTCAAAATTGCTAAGCAGTAAAAATGATATAACTCTAACTCCTCATAACCTACTTAGTTGAAATCTTAGATTCCATACCTTCATAACCCAGTTCTTACCCGACCTTCGAATTCCCATACCAATACTCAACCATTCATATTTCTTTCCAAATGATATGTCCACATTTTTTTGGACAATCCATCATCACTTCCTTGCCTTCAATCCTTATGCTCTTTTGCATATCCACACCCATTCTAATTGATTTTAAATCCATTTATCGATTTCATTATTCCAACTGAAATTTTATTAACTAATTCCAGTTTTCCTATGTCAATTACAATAAATAACTCAATTTAAAATTGTCAAAAAAATTCTTGAAATTTTTTTATCTTTTTAAAATTTCGAAAAATTTCCCCAGCATCTCCTTTGCACGGCTCACTCGGTACAACCACAACTAATCCTTCCAGGCCTTCTCCAATCTAAAAGAAAATCAAAAAGCCAAGCGGCTTGCCCCATAGGCTCATAAAACAATCAAACCCAAGTAATATTGTAAACATATACCTTTTTGTTGGGCATAAATTTGATCTCTTGCATTTTCTTCCACTCAATACCTGCTCAGCATACATATATCCATTTCCATTTGGTTTCAAATCAATCCAACCTCCGGTTTTTAACTATCTAATCAACTTCTGATTAGTTTACTTCCATTTTATCAATTCAAATCTGATTCCTATTTAAGTCAATCCACTTACTGTACTCGAATCCAAATTTATCACAATTCAATTTCAAATAACAACATCCAATATATATTCAACTTGCTTATTCATAAGTCGAATTCATATTAATAATTCGAATCTCAACATTTCTCTTTATTTAATTTCATTCGAAATTATTTCTAATCCAATCCAATTTTATTAATCTTAACTTAAGTTAAATTTCAATTCATTTGATACATTTTTAACATTTCAATATATTCAACTTATACAAGTTAAATTTTAATTTCAGAATTCAAATTCTCGGTTTTATTTCAAATTAGTTTGAAATCATATATACTTATATACATATATCTATAATCAACTCAATTCAAAACATTTGAATTTCTAAAACATCTTGTCTTTTCAAACAAATTTTTCATTCCCAACTTACTATAGTAGCAACTCGTCACTCAGAAACTTGAAAATGAATACTGATAATGTCGCGATCCATTATCAGGATTATTTTATCGCCACTGAAGTGATTTCAGTGCTTAATTCCTTTAAAAATCCATTTAAACCTGTAACAACCCGTATTTTCAATAACCTGTAATAACATAAATCGAGACAGAATTTAATTCTAAAATGGGAATCAAGGGAAACGGGCTATGCCATTGCGTTCGTCTCGGAAAAATACGCGAAATAGAGTCCGAGTTTTCGAAAATCGGAGTCCGTATGACCAAGATATGGCCTCGCGAAGTTTCACGAAAATTCCCAAATTAAAGTATACTTAATTAAGTGAAATGGGTTGTGTAGATATATATATATATATATATATTGATATATATATATATATATAATTGAAAATTTAATAAATAAATATGCAAAAATGCTCAAAACTTGATTAATTAGGGATAATTAATATAAAATTATGAGGGTGATTAATTAGGTGTAATTAATTGACTAAGACACGAGGTTGGACTCAGTTGTAGCGTAAAACTGCCCGGACCCAACCGGCTTAACCAGTTGCTACAAATGTTAGCCCAATGTGAGAGGTCTTAGGCACAAACTAAATACGTAATTAATGTAAAGACACGAGGTTAGACTCTGTTATGACATAAGGCTGCCCGGACCCAACCGGCTTAACCAGCGGTCATAAAAGACAGTCTAATGTGAGAGGTCTTTACAAAGGTTACGTTCTTAATTAATTAATTAAGAAACACTTAACCACATTAGCATGTAGAGGGACATGAGGGGTTAAGTGGGTGCCTCGGGTGGCATGAGAAAATCTAGTGGTTGCCTTGGGTGGCAATAGAAAATACGATTAGAATACTTAACCAAAATAGAACATGTAATTAAAACATGATTAAAGGGTTAAGTGGGATATACTAGAAAAAGGGACAAGCTTAGGTGGGTAGCTTGTGGAGGCCCATTTCAACCAGTAACCCATACGTATCTTTGTGGGCTCGACCCATGTCGAGGACGGGACACGCATACTGGGCTTGACTGTAAGAGGCAAACGGGTTAGCGGTGGCAACGCAAGTCCAACGGGCTTCATATGTGTGAGTGGGCCCGGGCTGGTAGGTAAGCCGTTGTTGCATCGAGTAGATATAAGCCGTGCACCTTTAGTTCCATCAGGTTGCCACATTGGGGAATGATACATCCCACGGTGGGGCCAGCACGGGTATCTACGTTAGGGAGCCGATCGAATGGGAAGTAGTGTGTACACCTAGTGTATTGTAGGGCCCCGTGGCGCCTACTTGGTCACCTAGGGGTACGCAGGTACTAATTAGTAAATTTTATAAGTCCTTGGGTGGGATCAACCTTTAAGTTAGGAACGACTGGTGTGGTGCAGTTTAGTAATTTACCTTAGGAAGGGTAGATGCGTCTTTATCCTTTATCTTAGTTTAGTTAACTGCTTAGTATAGCCGTTCATCCCTATATGTTACCGTATATCAAGTTATGTCTTCTCTGGTTACTTTAACGATTGTATTGTTAAAGTTATAGGACTCACTCAGACTTATGTCTGACCCCGTTGTCTTTATCTTTTTCCCAACCCTCAGGTCCTGTGGTGGATCCTAGCAGTAGTGGAGCTTGATCGGATTGCTGTTCCAGTCTTTAGGAGCTTGGGTAGATGTAAAGCTCCAGTTATCCAGTTATCTTTCCTTTTGTTTTGGCTATTGTATGAGAGTGGGATTATGTACTTCTTTATCTTGATGGATATTGTACTTGACTTTTATTGTGAGTTTATGATGTAACCAGACATGTTTTACTTCCGCTGTTATGAAATGATGTTTTAAAATTTCAAGTACTATTTATATCTGTCTAGTTGTAATTTTTCTGTTCTATATTCACTAAAATACTCCACCGATGTTATGGCATTCCCATTGTGAGTGATCATAGCGGGAGTGGGGTGTTACACGTGGTATCAGAGCTTAAGGTTACCAGAACAGATAAAATTTTTGAGAAAAACTACTTTCTAAGAGTATTTTCGAAGAAAGTATTTTTAAAAGCATGTCTTCTAAGAGAAAAAGTTTTTGAAAAAGAAAAGCATAATCCCCAATAGCCATATCTTTATCTTTCGGAATCTCCTTTTTGAATCTTTCCTCTTTCGTTTCAGCATGGCTGAAGATCTTAACATCCCGGAAGGTTTAGTTATACCACTATGGTATAGGAGGTTGCAAGAGGCTAGGGCCGCGGCTGCGGGTCCGGCCAATGCTACTACACCAGAGACAACCGCTCCTCCTCCTCAGCCTAGAGTGGATAATTTTGCTAAGGTTTGCAAGGAGTTCAAGGCTATAGGAGGAAAACCTTTTCTTGGTTCAGAGACTTTCGTAGAGGCTAGAGATTGGCTTAAGGAAGTGGAAGAGTTGCTAGATATCTTTGAAGTGGAAGAGGGAAAGAAAGTCAAGTTGGCGGCTTGGTTAATGAAGGGAGAGGCCTCATTCTGGTGGGAGGTCACTAATGGAGAACGCCCTGTTGACTCTTGGGCAGATTTTAAGCAAAGGTTTGGGGCTAAGTTTCTCTCAAGGGCGGAAGAGAATCTGTTTATGGAGAAGTTCTTGAATTTGAAGCAAGGGAATCTCACGGTGAAAGAATATGTCAACAAATTCAATCAATTAGCAAGGTTTGGCATAGAGTTGGTGAATACACCGGAGAAGAAGGCTTTGAGGTTCGTTAGAGGCTTGAACGAACCATTGCAAGGAATAGCTATGACTCACATTCCTATGGGGGCCACTTTTGAGAAGCTTGTCTACATGGCACTTATGCATGAGGATGATAAGAATTCTAAGGCACCAGAGAAAAAGGGGGATCAGAAGAAACCGCAACAGCAACAACAAGGCAAGGGCGGAAAAGGCAATGGTGACAAAAAGAAGACGAAGAAGAAGTGCTTCAATTGTGGAACACCAGGACACCTTAGTAAGGATTGTCGCAAAAAGAAGAAGACCGGTTGCTTTCATTGTGGTGAAGCAGGGCATCTTGTGAAAAACTGCCCAAAGAAGGGACAGAAGACGGGGTCTACCTCAGGAGGTCAGGTGCAAGCTCTTATAGCACCACCTCAGTCAGGGGGGCAAGTTCAGGTTCTCTCAGTTCCACCGATTCAGCAGAGAGGTAGAACTATTTCCGTTGAAAGTCTGGTTTTTCTGTTTGATCATCCAGTTCGTACTTTGTTTGACTCTGGCGCATCGCATTCTTTTATCTCATCATCGTTAGTTGAGTCACTGCACTTAGACACCAGTCTAGTTGATGATCCCTTGGTTGTTTCAAACCCAATTGGGGGCTCTATATATCTGTCTATGATATGTTTGGGTTTGAAGATTTCTATACTTAGCGTTGAATTTAGATGTGATGCTTTTGTATTGGGCTTCACGGGCTATGGGTTGATTTTGGGCATGGACTGGTTATCCAGTAATGGTGCCGTTCTTGATTGTGAAAGGAGAGTTGTCAGGCTTATGACCCGCTTGGGTAATACTCTCGAGATCTCTTGTAATCCCATGGAATCTGTTTTGCTAAGTTATCTTGAATCGCTCGATGCTTCGGTCGAGAGTTTGCATTCTGTCAGAGTGGTCCGGGAATATCCGGATGTGTTTGAAGAAGTAAAGGGTTTGCCTCCGAAGCGGGAGATAGATTTCCGAATTTATTTGGTGGATAATGCCAAACCAGTGTCTTTGCCAGTACGCCACATGGCTCCTCGTGAGAGAAGAGAACTTCATAAGCAAGTAGGGGAGTTGCTTGAGAAGGGGTTCATAAGGCGGAGTATATCGGAGTGGGGAGCTCCAGTAGTGTTTGCCACGAAGGCGGATGGGTCCCTCAGACTTTGTGTGGATTATAGGGAACTTAATAAGCTCACAAAGAAGAATAGACACCCATTACCGAGGATAGATGATCTCTTTGATCAGTTGGTTGGCGCCTCAGTGTTTTCGCAAATGGATTTAGCTACAGGGTTTCATCAGTTGAGAGTGGCGGAGGACAGTATAGAGAAGACTGCTTTCCGGACTCCGGATGGTTTTTATGAGTGGCTAGTGATGCCATTTGGGTTGACAAACGCCCCCGCATACTTTGTTGATCTCATGAGTAGAGTGTTCAGAGAGTATCTGAATAAGTTTGTAGTAGTTTTTGTGGATGACATCTTGGTCTTTTCCAAGAATGAAGAAGAGCATGCCTTACATCTCAAGGAAGTGTTGGAGACTCTTCGAGCGCATAGTCTTAAAGCTAAATTCTCTAAATGCCATTTTTGGAGAAGAGAAGTGCGATTCTTAGGGCATGTGGTCTCTAAGGAAGGGATAGCTGTGGATCCCGCAAAGATAGTATCTATCCAGGATTGGAAAGTTCCTAGAAATGCTACCGAGGTAAGAAGTTTCTTGGGGTTGGCAGGATATTATAGGAAGTTCATCAAAGACTTCGCGAAGATATCAGCCCCATTAACCCGCTTGACGAAAAAGAATCTGGTTTTCTCGTGGGATGTAGATTGTGATGATGCTTTCCGACGGTTAAAGAGAGCTTTGACCACCGCTCCAGTTTTAGTGCTCCCAGATGGGAGTAAGCCGTTTGTTGTTTATACCGATGCTTGTGGAACAGGATTGGGCGCAGTCTTGATGCAGGAGGGAAGGGTAATAGCCTATGGAGGGAGACAATTGAGAGTGCATGAGAAGAATTACCCTACCCATGATCTAGAGTTGGCCGCGATTGTTTTCGCACTTAAGTCTTGGCGCCATTATCTTCTTGGTGAGAGATTCGAGTTGATCACCGACCATAAATCATTGAAGTACTTATTCTCTCAGAAGGATTTAAACTTAAGACAGCAAAGGTGGATGGAGTTCTTAGCATCCTATGATTTCGAGATAGCGTATACCCCTGGTAAGAGTAACGTGGTGGCAGACGCCTTAAGTAGAAAAAGGCTATCTTTGAGTCCATTGTTCGTGGAACGACGAAGCTTGGAGTTTCTTTCTTTGTTTGACTTCAGACCTTCTGTTGATTTTGTACCTGGTTTGTTGGCATCCTTGGAGGTTAGACCTACTCTTTTGAGACGGATTGGCGAGGCTCAGCGAGACGACCCACAGTTGGTTGTGTTGGTAGAGAAGCTTATAAGAGGGGAGTCGTCCAGCCATTTGGGTAGATACACCATAGATGATAAGGGATGGTTGCATAGAGACGGTAGACTTTGTGTACCGCAAGATGAGGGTTTGAAGAAGGCTATTTTGGATGATGCACATCGTTCAAGAATGACTATTCATCCCGGTGGAGACAAAATGTACCAAGACATGAAGAGAGTTTTCTTCTGGGCCGGTATGAAGAAAGATGTGGCCGAGTATGTGGCTAGATGCTTAGTGTGCCAACAAGTTAAAGTGGAGCAAAGGAAACCCGGTGGGTTGCTACACCCATTGGAAGTTCCACAGTGGAAGTGGGATAGTGTCTCGATGGATTTCATCGACGGGTTACCGAGATCGAGGAAGGGCAATACGGGAATTTGGGTTGTGGTAGACAGACTTACCAAGAGTGCCCATTTTATACCCGTAAAGAGTAAGAGGACCGCTCCATGGCTTGCTTCAGTCTATGTTAGAGAGATTGTTAGATTGCATGGCGTACCATCCAGCATTGTGAGTGATCGAGATCCTATTTTCACTAGTGAGTTTTGGAGAAGTTTGCAAGAGGCGGTAGGGACTCAGTTGTGTTTGAGCACCGCATATCATCCTCAGACGGACGGTCAGACTGAGAGGGTGAACCGTATCTTAGAAGATCTTTTGAGGCTTTGTATCTTGGATTTTGGAGGTACATGGGAAGAACATCTTCCTTTGGTGGAGTTCGCATATAATAACAGCTTTCAGTCCAGTATTGGTATGGCTCCTTTCGAAGCTCTTTATGGAAGGCCTTGTCGATCTCCTACATGTTGGTGGGAATCTACGGATAAGATCTTGCTTGGGCCGGATATGGTTAGAGAGACTTCAGAGAAGATTGATTTAATTCGAAAAAGGATGAAAGCAGCGCAAGATAGACAGAAATCTTATGCGGATCGGAGAAGGACGGATCTTGAGTTTGAGGTTGGGGACATGGTTTTTGTCAAAGTATCTCCATTGAGAAATGTTGTTCGCTTTGGGTCCGTAGGGAAGTTAGCACCGAGATTTGTTGGGCCGTTTCCTATTAAGGAAAGGATTGGACGGATGGCATATAGGGTAGAGTTGCCCGACAGACTTAGTGGTGTTCATGATGTATTCCATGTATCACATTTGAGGAAGTGCTTACATGAGACCGCAGAGGTAGTAGAGCCGAGCTTGCTTAGAGATGTAGAGGTAGAGCGTGATGCGACGATTCGACGAGCTCCTACTCGCATCCTTGGGTCAGAAACTAGGAAGTTGAGGAACAGAGAAGTTCAGCTAGTTAAAGTGCAATGGGGAGATGACGAAAGCAATGCTACTTGGGAGACGGAAGCAAAGATGCGTTCTTTGTATCCATTTCTTTTTGAGAGTATGTCTTTTAACTTCTCCTTTATTGCTTGTCTAGTACTTATCTTATCTTTAGTATATCCTCTCGCTAATACCTATGACCTTTAGATAGGGTAAAACCTATGGTTGAAACATGTGTTTGAAACATGTTATGGTTGATGGATGCATATGGATGCAATTGTTTGCTAGTGGTTGCTCGTGGATGCATATACACACACATTAGGCACTAGATCGGCTCGGTCACTTCATGTTGCATATTGCATAAATGGATGTGGTAGTTAGATTGATGGATGTATCATGGCTGTGTTATCATATGGATGATGCATTTTTGTGTATGGTTGTGCACGCATGTAGAAATTTGTATGTGTCAATAGGGTTTCGCATACATATTGGATGCATGGCACTATCATGGTTTGCATTAAGGAGGTTTACTGTATCAGTAACCGCCTGATTTTCGCATTAGGTAAGTACATATACACACACTTTTGCATATATCCATCCAGCATTTAGAATCTTGTAAGGACAATGATTGCTCGTGGATGATGCTTTGAGTAGATGGATGATTGGATGGTAGGATACGTTCTTCCTAACTTGAAGATTTCGGGGACGAAATCCTTTAAGGAGGGGAGAATGTAACAACCCGTATTTTCAATAACCTGTAATAACATAAATCGAGACAGAATTTAATTCTAAAATGGGAATCAAGGGAAACGGGCTATGCCATTGCGTTTGTCTCGGAAAAATACGCGAAATAGAGTCCGAGTTTTCGAAAATCGGAGTCCGTATGACCAAGATATGGCCTCGCGAAGTTTCACGAAAATTCCCAAATTAAAGTATACTTAATTAAGTGAAATGGGTTGTGTAGATATATATATATATATATATATATTGATATATATATATATATATATAATTGAAAATTTAATAAATAAATATGCAAAAATGCTCAAAACAGCGAATTGGGAGAGGGGAATAACCGAACCGGCCGATTTTTGAAGTCGACCCGAGCCCGCTGGGTCGACTAGGGGTTAATCCAGGGTGTTTGGCTGTCAACCCGTGGGCCGATTCGCTCAAGTGCAGATTTTGCATTTGAATGGTTCTCATGGTCCATCTTTAATCTAAAGGCCCTAGATGGTTCCTACACTTGACTTCTTCCCCAAGACATGCTTTGATGGCTTGGATTGAATCTAGGGTTAATCCTATGGCCTAAAACACTTGCCTAATCTATAAATAAGACCCTAACCTACCCTAATTCATTCATAATTAAACCTAGTGACTAAACTATGGCAAAATGCTAGCTCTCATGGCCTCCACTAATTTTATGAAGAGGGTTGCATACTAATCACTCTCTAATCAACTTCTAATCCCTTCTTAGCATCTTAATCTTCTTCATTTGGTGTTCAAAGTTGCTAGTTGTGAGTTTCTATCACTTTGATGATCTTTTGGTAAACTAATTAGATGAGATGTGATGAGATTTATGGTTTTGTATGTGGGTTAATGAGCTTTGAATCATATGATATGATGTTAGCATTAATCTTATGTTTATGCATGTTGAGTATGTAAGCTTATGCAAGTTTAATATGATGTATGTTATGTTTGCATGATGCTAAATATGCAAGTTGTGGGCTATGTAATCATATGCATGTTATGCAAGTTCATGGTAATATGCTATGCAAGTTACATGTTTGTTAATATGCAAGTTACATGTTTGTTAATATGCAAGTTACATGTATGTAAATATGCAAGTTACATGTTTGTTAATATGCAAGTTACATGTTTGTTAATATGCAAGTTACATGTATGTAAATATGCAAGTTACATGTTTCTTTATATGCAAGTTACATGTTTGTTAATATGCGAGTTACATGTATGTAAATATGCAAGTTACATGTTTATTAATATGCAAGTTCATGATGACACATTATGCAAGTCTATAAGCTAATATGCAAGTTTGTTATGCAAAATGAATATGTAAGTTATGTGACATATTATATGCAAGTTATGTGACATGTTATGCAAGTTCATATGCAAGTTATGTGTTTGTTAATATGCAAGATGGCACCTTTGAAACATGTTCATTCATATGCAAGTTGACACCTTTTATATGTGTTATATCATGAACGAAATTACGTGGGAACGATGGGGTGATTAAATGCATAAGTTAATAAGATTGTGTGAAATTAATATAATTATGCATAACACAAAATAAATAAACATAGTATGGGAATTTGCCTATTTGGTTAGGTGTACCCATACTATGTGTTGGGAATTTACCTATTGAGTTAGGTCTACCCCATGGGAATTTACCTATTAAGTTAGGTCTACCCATGTTAAGAAAACTTGATTAATTAGGGATAATTAATATAAAATTATGAGGGTGATTAATTAGGTGTAATTAATTGACTAAGACACGAGGTTGGACTCAGTTGTAGCGTAAAACTGCCCGGACCCAACCGGCTTAACCAGTTGCTACAAATGTTAGCCCAATGTGAGAGGTCTTAGGCACAAACTAAATACGTAATTAATGTAAAGACACGAGGTTAGACTCTGTTATGACATAAGGCTGCCCGGACCCAACCGGCTTAACCAGCGGTCATAAAAGACAGTCTAATGTGAGAGGTCTTTACAAAGGTTACGTTCTTAATTAATTAATTAAGAAACACTTAACCACATTAGCATGTAGAGGGACATGAGGGGTTAAGTGGGTGCCTCGGGTGGCATGAGAAAATCTAGTGGTTGCCTTGGGTGGCAATAGAAAATACGATTAGAATACTTAACCAAAATAGAACATGTAATTAAAACATGATTATAGGGTTAAGTGGGATATACTAGAAAAAGGGACAAGCTTAGGTGGGTAGCTTGTGGAGGCCCATTTCAACCAGTAACCCATACGTATCTTTATGGGCTCGACCCATGTCGAGGACGGGACACGCATACTGGGCTTGACTGTAAGAGGCAAACGGGTTAGCGGTGGCAACGCAAGTCCAACGGGCTTCATATGCGTGAGTGGGCCCGGGCTGGTAGGTAAGCCGTTGTTGCATCGAGTAGATATAAGCCGTGCACCTTTAGTTCCATCAGGTTGCCACATTGGGGAATGATACATCCCACGGTGGGGCCAGCACGGGTATCTACGTTAGGGAGCCGATCGAATGGGAAGTAGTGTGTACACCTAGTGTATTGTAGGGCCCCGTGGCGCCTACTTGGTCACCTAGGGGTACGCAGGTACTAATTAGTAAATTTTATAAGTCCTTGCGTGGGATCAACCTTTAAGTTAGGAACGACTGGTGTGGTGCAGTTTAGTAATTTACCTTAGGAAGGGTAGATGCGTCTTTATCCTTTATCTTAGTTTAGTTAACTGCTTAGTATAGCCGTTCATCCCTATATGTTACCGTATATCAAGTTATGTCTTCTCTGGTTACTTTAACGATTGTATTGTTAAAGTTATAGGACTCACTCAGACTTATGTCTGACCCCGTTGTCTTTATCTTTTTCCCAACCCTCAGGTCCTGTGGTGGATCCTAGCAGTAGTGGAGCTTGATCGGATTGCTGTTCCAGTCTTTAGGAGCTTGGGTAGATGTAAAGCTCCAGTTATCCAGTTATCTTTCCTTTTGTTTTGGCTATTGTATGAGAGTGGGATTATGTACTTCTTTATCTTGATGGATATTGTACTTGACTTTTATTGTGAGTTTATGATGTAACCAGACATGTTTTACTTCCGCTGTTATGAAATGATGTTTTAAAATTTCAAGTACTATTTATATCTGTCTAGTTGTAATTTTTCTGTTCTATATTCACTAAAATACTCCACCGATGTTATGGCATTCCCATTGTGAGTGATCATAGCGGGAGTGGGGTGTTACAAAACCATTCTTATTCAAAAATACTTTAAAGTAATGTTATATTACTTTATAATATTTCAGAAAATATTTTCTAAACACCTGGAATTTAAATTCCAATTTTGGTTTGAACTTAATCTTGGTTTGTCTCATTTGTATACATTATCCATATATAAATTATATAGACATTTCAATATTTCATAATTCCATTTGATTGTAACAACAATCAACACATTCATATATAATAATTCAAAAATTATTCCTTTTATAGCAAAATAAATTTTTGGGCAAAATTATTTCATTTACCCATTTTAAAAAAATATTGTATTAAATTGCTTTGTTCAAGAGTTTAGAAACACTTATCGATACAGTTGTACATCCTGCATCGACTAGAATTCATAAACCACTCAACAAGCCAGTCAACACAATATAAAACAATTTTATATCAAATCCACAAATACGCGCTCATATATATACACTCAACTCAATCTAGGGTATAAGTAACCCCATCTCTATTGAATCACGCCACCGAGCCAAGGTTACTACTCAACCTTCAGCTCTAATACCAACTGTAATGGCCCTAATTTCCGTACCCTTTGAGTCGGCTAATCGCACCACACGTCCAACCCAAATTGCACAGAAATAAAAATCATTAGAAACAAGTTAGAGGATGAGAAATAGAGAGAAAAAGAAGTTAGAATAGAAGAAAACGAAGGACACAAATCTCATAGTGGAACGAATAAAATATATTAAATAACATACCTTTTTGAAATACAAATCTGTTTCGTATATACATACCATCATCAGAGCACAACAGCTATTCCTGGAACAGTTATAAACACCTGTTTCCAGATACAACATAGTACATAGCGGAAAATACAGTAGTATATAGTTAACTGATGAAGCCTCCTGTTTCAAGCTCCTCCAAGTGAATCTGTAAAATTCCGACTACTTGACTGCCCATACAAATTTGGGCACCCAAGAGTTTATGGTAAAACAAAACAAAATAAACTCTGGATCAGTCATGGGACTGGTGTGAGTAAACTCCAACCATTTGTTTAACTTTCAAAATCCTTTTGGAAGAAATGATAATCGTAAGTCCCATCCACACATAAACACAGATGGTTTTTACCTTACGATAACCAAAAATATTTTTGATATCAAATCCAGTGTTATTATAATAGTGTCCACATCAAATAAATAGCAATCAAGCGGAACTCTTGCATCTCATGCTCTATATATAATATAAAATCAAAAACCGTAGGGCGCTTATTAGAGATTGGATTCCTAACATGACAAGGTATGGAACCACCTTCCGATAGTGTATCTCCAGAGGGGAATACACTGGGTTCAACAAGAACGTCTTGCAACCCAACCCACACGTGGCTGGTCACTCATTTAACTTGAGTGTACCGAGCATATTATCACCAATGGTTGTGATCAGCAACCGTTACCAAAAGCATACAACAACTAATATATTAGGAAGCAAATGAATTTTCTCTAGATCAGGTGATAATACCCCTAATGGGAATGACCCACATGGTCATGCTGCCTGCCTGATTTCTGTCATTTCCCAGGTGGTGAGGCTTGAGGTCACGATTTCCTTTTAGAACATCTTGCCACCATTTACTTTGAATTCCACATTGTCAAATTCCTCCATATACGTTGTCCTGGGACTGGGCAAACTGAAGGCACTATTCCATCAATCCATCTTGGGCAATTTCTACCTAGGATTAACAGAAAATCCCTTGCGCTTTATTCCGTCTTCAATTAACTTCGGCATGAGTTGATTCGTAGCGCTTATGCCAATACAGAGTGGTTTTAGATATTACATCTGATCCCGGTCTCTCCGTATTGACCACGGAGGCATAAAATAAAAAAAACTTGATAGTCGACGGTTTAACTATCAAAGGAACATTTATACAATCAACGATCCTATTTGCAAATGGAAATTTCTACCGATCAACCATTAAAAAACACAAGCCCCTTTTTTAAATTAATTCTTTATTTAATTATCATTTCCAATTCCCATTTTCCCCTCTTCTAGGTTCTTTCAAAATTCAATTATCTTTCTCGATTCATGGAAAACATTTCCAGCATTCTAATTTCTTTATTCGAGAAATTATCTCTTATTCCAATTAGAAAACATTTCCAAATATTCATGAATCCTAATTTTCTATATTTAGAAAATATCGCTTATTAATATCGGAAATTATTTCCATATTTCATTTGTTAATTCCACGTTGACCAATTCATTTCCTTTTCTATGCATAGAAATCTCTCTCATTTATTTGAGGAAAAACATTTCAAAATACTTTAAATTAGCGCGATGTTATAAAACATCGTTATTATAACTCAAACCATTAATTATTTATTAACTAACCATATTGCTAACCAATCTTCACTATCGAACCTTAACCATTCTTCCACCAATCATGAAGTCAATCAAGTTGGGGTATAATTAACTCTCAGACCTTAATTGAACAACATTCTCAATTTTGAAATAGTCAAAGCTCACAACTTCAACTCCAACAAACATTACTTACACATTCTCAGATTCAATCTAAGAATCAACTTCTTTTACAAAAACATTGATTATAACGGTAGTGTTAAAATCTTTTTTTTCAAATATTTGATTTACACAACATTAATTATAATGGTAGCGCTAAAATCATTGTTTAGATTTACAGAACATTTATTATAATGAAAGCGTTATAATCGCTGTTTCCAAATATAACTTGTACTTACTAATTTCAAGAAGTAAATTAATAATGATCAAATTTGATACAAAATGGAAAGTGAAAACAACAACTTCCCTAAATTCGATATAATCGAATTCCAATAACTAACTCTCTCTCGAATAATCTATATTCGATTATATTACGAACTTCGGAATTTACCTACCGTTTTAGGTTAGTTCAAATTCCCAATTTCACTTTTGAATTTATCCTTTCCAAATCATTACCAAATTTCTTTATAACCATTCTAGTCTACAAAACGTTATCACACTTTATTTTACATTTCAAATTATGAACTAAAACGATTAACCGTTTCCTTTTCATTTAATTTCCAATATAGATTCATATTTCAACACTAAAACTCTTTAGAGATAGTTCATTTGCAAAAATATTTCCTTTAAACCGTTATTCACTTTAATTGTGAATATATTTATTTTATATATAATCAAATCAGTTTGATTTCGTACTTATAAATAATATCTTATATCCGAATTCTATTTATATCTTCTATTCAGGATTTTACTTACAATCTCATTTTTATTCCAACCATTTAAAACCTTTTTTATCATTTCCTTTAAAATTTGCTAAGTCCAAATCTATTTTCAAATATTGATTTCAAAACTGATTTCACTTTCCCATGTAAATTCATATTTGAACTTATAATTCAATTTATACAATGATTTACAATCCACTTATTTTATAATTTTATTTATAACAACTTCTTGATTTATCCACTTGAACAATTTCTATTTTCAACTCTATTCGAAATTTTACTTCTATTTTGGAAATAAACTCCATTTTTAAATCCTAATTTCCAATTCCACATTCGAAAATATTGTACGGTATCTAAAATACCAAATTTCAAGGGCCGGGGTAATTCAACATAGTATAATCAATCACGGTGTGTGTATATATATATACATCACAACATATATCAGAATAAATAATAAACAACAATATAAATGTTGAGGAATCCAGTTGGATCCCTCTAACCTGTTTCCCTGCATCCACAGATGTTAATCAACATCAATAATATTAATTTCACATCAATATGAAATATCATGGTGAAAAGAATTATTAGTCGACCAAAGATATAACTATATCAACCAATTCAAGCTATTTTATCAACCATTCATCCAAATAACCATCACACAGTATAAAATTACTGTAAATAAATTTAAAACTTGCCTATATAAAAATATAAACAAGGTAGAGTTAGTGAGTTTACTCACCATTGTTTCGCAGTTGATGATTCTGCTTTTATTTCGTTTAAAATCAAACAAGCGTTTGATTTTATCACGAAATTCCAATAGCTCTGTTCTCCTCAGAAATAGTTCTACAATGTAAATCTCACCCCTAAGGTTCCATCGTGATCAATTTTATCCAATTCTGTTAATATATGACCAAACTATAACAATTATGACTATATATGTTTTAAATAAATTAATTATATTCCTTAGTTAAATAAATAATTAACCAAATTAAGTTTTATACTCATTTAACCCTTACCGATTACAATTTCTGCTTGAACTGGTGTGTTTCCTCCTCGTTTAAACTTCAACCGTATTCATGGTAAGAGGCCGTCAAAAAAGTCCGATCCAACAGCCACAGTTTTTCTCTACGCCGTTCATTGGCACTGTTCAACTATTGCTCCCTCTATTCTCCATCACTGTCAACTTTAGTTGCAATACTAATACAGTAATACTTCCTTCACCCACACAGTAATTCAACCGCCACCTAGAACCTTGCCAAAATAGCCGACTTCCTCTACTTGCCTTAATCACCCTTCTCAAACATCACTTCTACATTCACATGCATTCATCCCCAAACTATTCTCATCCACAACAACCTGCTTCCAAGCAGCCATCACCATTACACTGTATCACACTGACCAGAGATTTCTAACTTCAACTGAAACTAAATCTTTCACTATAAATCACCAGAAATCCCGATACCACATTCTCCATCATGCTCCACTCCTCACAAACTCCACACTTACTACACCACTACCATCACCTCGCAGAATTTCACTTCCCTGCATTAATCTCCCCCTTAACATGCGGTTTCCAATTACCAGAAAAATATTCCAGTGTCCACCATCCTTTTGTTAAAACAAAAATCCAGTAAACTCACCAATACCTTCCTCTTCTAGTTGCCAACCGTTCGAATGGTGCCAACCTCACCAAACTTTCATCAAAAACAAATCGTAATGCCTAACAGCATGGGATTTTACCAAAAATTACTACAATCACCAAATTGATGCCAATAAAACACTTTGACCTTATAAACATCTTCCTTATCTCAAACATATTCGAACAACGTACTTTCAATACCCAGGCCATCCTCAACATCCACCACATTGACTCCTACTTCACCTGAGAACGGGCCGACCCCACCCCGACGATCCCGACTTCCTTCTCCTTCTCATAACTCACGATTCCATCCATCTGCAGTATGAAGTCGCACACAGTTTCATCACGAACGCCCTCAAAATAGATCTAGACCTGTGCTACAAGGTGCCCGAACCCGGAAACAACCGGCAGAACCACTGAAGGCATCATAAATTTCAAGACAAAGAACGCTTAAGTTCGCTTTTGTGGAAATCGTACAGAGTAGTGAACATTGAACCCAATAATACACATGCCAGATTTAAGAGCGAAGCTTGAGGATCTCGAAAATATATATTTCATGATTTATGGAAATCTCTTGAATTTTAAATGATTTTTACAATGGCGATTTTTCTTGTTTTGTTCTACTATAAGAGCAGCAAGTTTGGAAAAGGGATTTAGGGATTAAGTTTCAGCAAGGGGACGAAATAGATATGTAGAGAGAAAATTATAAATATTTTATTGAAATTTTATATTGAATTTAATGTATTGATGCCTATCACCATTTCTACTTATCGTTTATAATTTATATATTTACATACGAAATCCGTTTCCGATAAAAATGGACAACCAGCTACAGTTTGATATTCCGGACTCAACGACACTTGTTTCATTGAATTCAGAACCGTTTGGGATAATACCAAAATTTTAAATATTGAATTCAACAATAATAATTCAAATTGGCTTGGAACTTGAAATCTAACAATAGTAAAATATTCCGAACATAATGGAATTGGTTTCGTCGAAAATGGAGGTCATTTGAATAATAGCCTTTTTAAGGGTCTAATTTAAATTAAAATAAATCAATTTTAAATACCTCAATATAAAAATAATAAAATACTGAAATCGGACATACTCAGGTAGAATATTATACAATACCAACATAATATACTTGTGGTTGAGTTTCAAATCAAATCGATATTCAATATGTTAAAAATCCCTTTTATTTTATAAAATAAATCTTTATATTTTAATAACGAATTCCATAGCGACTATTTGAAAATTTGATTTGGACATAAAATAAAATCTATAAGACGAAATCTTGATTTTTCACTTCCATTAGAAAAATATGATCAAATAGATTCGATTGTTTCTTGTTTCAAGGGAATCCGACTTATATCGGACCCTATATATTCAATTGAAGTTCAAAACATTTAATTATGAATTACCGCAACATTACGAGCTCGTTTTAAATTTAATTATAAATTATACGCTCAAACTTCGTTTTAATTAATAAATTCCATGTAAAAATCCTTTTATATTTCCAAATACAGCATTTAAACCAGATTTAAATGTTTAAAATTAACGGTTAAAATTTTGGGTCGTTATACTTAACTAAATCTATTATTAAAACAACCATGGATTCACAAATCTGATGCTAAGGAAGAGGAAAAGAGAAAGAAACCTATATAAACTAGATTCAAGGACTTACCTCACGCTGATCAGAATTCAAAACACCTATTTGTAGATTTACATTCTTTTATCTTCAAATCTTGAATCATAATTTCCTAAAAATAATATTCTAATTTTCTAAAAAGATTTGGAGGAGAAAAGAGATTGGCAGAGCCTAGGAAGCACTTCAGAAAATATGAAATTTAGGCTAGGCCCTTCTATTTATATATGTATGAGAAGGTCTGAACCGTCAGATTCAATTTATAAAAATCTGAACCTTACACACTATATACTACATGTCAAAAAACACACCTGGACCATGCCCGGGTCGACCCTTGGGTCGACCTATAGGTCTACACATGCACAAGGAGTTCGACTCATCTGGGTCTAGGCGTGCCTTGTTTGACACTGTAATTGTTGCACTTAACATTTTTAATTAAACGTTGATTATTTTCCCATTACACTTCCGCTGATTTATTTTATAACTCTTATACATCATTACTAAGTTTGAGTTTCACTTATATATGTGTTTATATATACATAACCTTCTCATTATTTAATTCATTGTTATCTTTTGCATACATGCTTCGTTTTGGTCATGCTATATACCAAAACGAAACAGAAAATCAGCACGGACGCATCGGTAAATGTTTGGGGTAAAATTCTGAAAATATAATCTTTTATATTTTCCTTTTTAATATTAACATAAAAATACGGGGTGTTACATCATCGAAGAGAAGTGGGATTGGGGGATGTCCTCTTCTTATTTTGGAAAGGCATACGATAAATGATTATCCTGTGGTTTCCAAGACTGTAACAACCTGCCATTTTGACTGCTCTAAGTCGTTACATGTGGTATCAGAGCTTTGGTTTGACAAAGCTTAGCTTATCGGGTTTAAAAGCTCGTTAGAGATAGGATATCGATATCCTACAACAATGGAATTGACACAAGAATCACTATAGAGAGAACATATTTTGAAGATATAAGATATTTTGAAGTTAAACAAATCATTTTGAAAAGTATAATTATTTTGAAATACACCTTATAATAAGAGTTTTAAGTGTTTTAAGTGACTTCACGATTGGACTATTAAGTATGTAATGATTTTGAATATACGCATGATCAACGTATATAGAAAGTCCAATATGTACTAGATAGATATTGAATCACGCTCAAGTCGCTTGAAGATAAATCTGATGATTACAACATCATCGGAAAATTATTTTTGAGTTTCGAAAGTGGGATGATTATATGATTCCAATTGAAACATCGAGAAATACTTGAAACCATTTACATAAGTGATTGAAATTGTTTGGATAAATTCGAATAAAATGTTTTGATAAATTATTATGAACTGGAATAGATAAGCAAAATTTAAATAAATGAGGTATTCATTGTTTGTAGAATATAAATTGAATTTGCAGATGAATTAAGATGAAACTGGAAATAAATTGAATAAAATTTGAACAAGTAATGAATGCTTTGAAATAAATTCTTCCTCTTCGCGTGTCACTGTGTTTTGTTTTTTCCTTGACATGTACTCATCTTTTGTTATCTATTCGATGTCGTGCTCGAATGTTGAGAGCGTCAAACCTTGTTCTGAACCCTTCCTTTTTGTCTTATGTCAAAAACTATGGACAAGCTGGATTTTGAAAAGAAATATTTATTTGGGGATTTTGTTCTCATAATTTTGTAATTGATTTCTAATGTCTTAGAATTAATATTTCAAAACAAAACTAGTTTAAAATATGCATATAATGGATCAGAGTAGCGCAGTGAAGTGTGAAAATATTTTCAAATAAAATTGTTTTAAGAGTTTTTCCAACTATTTGAATAATATAACCTTTTCAAATGAAATATAAGTATTTTTATGTAAATGATTTTGGAAATGAAATTTGAAGCTCATGATGATAAGGATTCATCAAGATTCGTGAAGATGCACTCACTTTGGTTCGTTCTTTCATTTTATTTTTTTAAATAAAATCCATGTACGTGTATGTATAAATCTCCCGCTGTAAAATTTATAATTTTGTAAACTCTGATATTTTTGTAAATAAATTCTGCTGTGAGATATACTGTTGTCTTTCTGTGTCTACGAATTTGTGTGATATTTTGTTAAACCCTGTAAGCAAAATAACAATCTATTGTTTTGAACGTTTTGAGTTGGTTTAATTACCGACTTAGGGCGGTCAAAATGGAAGAGCGTTACAAAGACAAATTAGATAGTTGAACTATCTATATCCATATATCATGCGTAATTGTTGATTGTTATTTTATCACTCGCTAAGATTGTTTTCTAACTCGAGGTTTTATAGGCAAATTCTATTTCAACCCACATAATTAGTTAGTAGCCCCCCATTTTATCAAAAAAATACGATGACCAAACTGCCCTTTTACTGTTATATTTTTTTTCCAGTTTTTTGAACACCTCGTAGTTGCATTACGTGGTTTTTTGGTGTACCTCGTAGTATGTCTACGTGGTCCATGAATGAACCACGGAAATCATTTACGTGGTACTTTGATGAACCACGTAGGGCAACTACGAGGTACAGTGAAAAACCACGTAGTCCCCCTACGTGGAAGGGTATTTTTGGTTTTTTTTAAAAAAAACGGGGGGCTACTAACTAAATTTGTGAGTTTACTGATTATTTCATAATTTGGGGGGCTACTACCTAAAACGGTGGGTTGAAATAGAATTTGCCGGTTTTATATTTCCTCTTATTACCTAGGACTGCTCATCAATGGTGTTAGTGAGTAGATTGAAATAACAGGTGACAAGTTTGGTGTCGATGATGATGTGCGACGACGAGTTGGAGGCTGGCATATAATTTTCCATACTATATCATACTTGTTGATTCCGTTATATGTTGATGACTTTTGAGACTTTGAGTGATATATAATGAGTGTTGATGTACATATATTCATTTTCATGGATGTTTTGTTTTGTTGACTCTCTGAGATGTTATGGAGATTTGATTTTCTGTTTAGTTTTGCTTCACTACCATATATTGTCACATATTTTCTATTATATGTTATCCATGCACTGTGAGTTATAAGATAAGTTTATTTCGCATTATTCTTACTTGATGATCATCCCATATTGGTCTGGCATGTCATACAACACACATTTCCTTAGTTTGGTGCAGTAGATGTGGGGCGGTCGTCACATCTGGTTCCTATTAGGTTTCTCAACCTCCTTAAGCATATCCTCATTACGAATAGCCATCTCAACAACAACAACAATGAGGTCATGTAAGTGTGGCATAACACTTTTCATAATCTCAAACTGAAGCTTCTTAATAAACTTCTCATTTGTTAAGATGACAATATTGATTATCCTTTGAGCCTAAGGAGACAATTCATTAAACCTGGTAGCATACTTTGCTTTTGTTATCTCTCCCTGCTTCAATTCATCAAATTTCCTTATCAACAAGGATTGAGAAGCTTTTGAAACAAACCGAGCCTTAATCATTCTCTAGAAGTCTTACGAAGTGATATCTTCTGCTAGTGTCCTTACCGTAACTCTATTCCACCAATACAATGCATGATCCTGCAGTTGTTTTGACGGCAACCTCCTCTTTTGCTCATCATTTATGCCTAACTCCCTAAAAATTATCTCATGTTGTAGCAACCAAGTATCCACAGTGGCAATATCTTCTTTTCCATGGAATGCTTTTCCTCCTAAGCTTGTATAGTCCCTACTCAATTTAAGATAGTTGTTTCCAACTAGCGCTTCGCGATTAGCTCCATCGGGACCAGCAACAACACCGTCTTGCAACATACAAACGATGACCTGGAACAAAATCCCCTTGTCAACTGTTGAAGTAGCGGCACCTTGGTTTTCATTACACTTCGACCCTGATCTTCTATTAGATTGAGAATTTTTGTTACTTCTGGTGCTTCCACCACTAATATTTGGCCTTGCATTCCTTCTCTCTATATCTTACTTCCTTTCTATAGATAAACTTTAGTAGGATACCAAAGGGTGATCCTAATACTATAGGCTATATATATACATATATAATACAAGTACAAATACTCTATAGTTTCGGCATCCGAACCCTTAGTATATTACTCTAATCTTAAGGATTTAGTTAGGAAAATCTTTTGAGAAAATGTTATTTAAGTTTGCATAAACCTATGCTCTAGGAACACCCTATTCTCCCTGACAAAAAGAGAAATGCTACAGGTGCTGCATTCACCTCTAATTTCAACTTTTAGAGATAGAAAATCGAATGATAATCAATCATAACATCAGAATACATGGGAACATGAAAAATTTCACAAAACATTCATTGACATAAATATTTCATTCATATAATCCTTCAGACAAACCCGTTTGGAGAAAATATAAGTTATTACAAATACACTCTGAGAGCGACAAATGACGATGGTCCTCGGTTGATTAGAGTCTAAATAGTGGTAGTTAAAACCTACCAGTACATGCAGCCAAGCGATACGTAAACAAAACACAATGGAACTCTATATAGCTAAAGACTCCTTCTTGCCTCCAGAAGCTTATTGGAAGAAGATAGCTAAAAGGCCTTAACCCAAGGCCTACTCAATTGAGTATCTGAGATTTTAAGGGGAAAAAGCAAAAACTATAGTTTAGTTAAATGATTGGTGTGAATAATATGCCCGAAACCCTTGATATCTAACGACGGAATGGGTTTCTCTCTCGTTAGCATCGTAATATGAAATATGACCAACCCTGTGATCCTACACCACAATGGTTAGTTCATCATCACAATAGTATAGTCATATAACAATAATGGGATATATCATCCAACACACAATGGATTCCCTACCCATTTATAATCTCTTCTGTACTTCACAAAAAATGCAAGGCAAAGAAGCAATAACATTATTCTTTCTGTGATTTCTCCAGTGCATCGTAGGATCAAATCCCACTATTCATAGAAACACTTCTAGATTTTTCTTCCATACTGCATGATGCAATGCATTAGGGTGCACTGCATGAAACAATGAATTAGGATTTCCTCTTTACTCTTCCAGTTCCATCTTTTCTTCGCCAGTTAACCACCAACAAACACGAAACCGAAAACTCTCCCTTTCTCTTTGGTACTGCACGAAGCAATGGATTAGGATTTCATCTTCCTCTTCTATGCTGCACGAAGCAATAGATTAGTCTTTCATCATTTACAATTCTTGTGTTTCCCAATTTCCACCCTTTGGGCCCTCCCGATGTTTCACATACAAATGCAATGTCTAGGCAATGGAAACTACCAAACTACATAAGCATATCAATGGATCTAATCAAAGACTACTTTATTCCTCCATGGAAACAACACATGTGTCGCTTCTCTTCCCCTTCGGCTCCCTCATAGGCACTGAAGTCATATTCACAATATTCCGAAAGGGGCAACCATTTCTCCTTTCACTCCATCAATGCTCGTCATCGCACAAATGATGGCAGACTATAGAGGTGGCACCTATACTCCTTCTTAGCTCAACAATAACAACAACGCCTATTGTCATGCAAATGATGTTAGACTATAAAGGCGGAAATTATATTTCTTAGAAAACAATTTAGATAAAAGTCTACTTGTCATCATTACCAATGCTGACTGCCTAGGAGGAGAAGCCTTAAAATATTTGATTGTAGAAAAGTCCCTTAACAGCTCCATCTGTGACACTCCATTTCCCTTAATGTCACCCATAAGAGGATGCATTAATTTCTATGAAGCGCAATAATAACGCAGAGACTAATTTTAACAAGATAGAATATAAAATGCAGCGGGAAAACTACAAACTTTTATTTCAAATCGAATTCAACATTTTATTTTCAAATGAACCATCAATGTCATAAAGTCATAAACATATGTCTCATAAACCATTAGAGTACAAAATCATAAAATAATATCCCTCACATGCCATGACAATAAACATAAAAGAGATTAAAGTAGTACATGGGAAGAGAAGTAATTCAAATCCAAGACGAAAAGAACAACGGTCACTGCTACTGTCCACCACAACTCTGAGAACCTTAGGGGGGAGGGAAAGGAAGAGAAATAAAGAAAAACAAAATAGGTCAGACATGAAGTCAGGCGAGTTCCAGTGATTTTTAGCATAAGCATAAGATAAGAAGTATCAAGATAGATAAATGGTACTGGATATGAGAATATAGTCAAATATACAAGTACGAAGTAAACGAGAGAACAAGGCAAGGTAATGATCGAGTAAACTTCTCATTCATATCCGTAGAAAAAGTTTTTGTGCCAGCTATCCGAATATCAGGATCAGGTGTTACCTAATTACTACCCATACGATCGACCCCTTACAGACACGAATTACCTGTGCCATCCACGACAGTAGGGGATATCAGTCCATAACCCATCAACTTTTAAGACATATCCCCGTTTTTCAGTGTTACAGCGTCTTAGTTTTCCCAATCGGACCCAGGCAATCTCATTACTCCGCCGAAATTCGCCCGTACCTGCCTCAAAGACTTTGAACCTCTTACAATCCAGATCAGTAAAGCGTACCCTGGCCCCTACCTAGTGTGAGGCCCCTCTATGATACCAATGGAGATACTGACTGATACGGGTTCCAAACAACAACAAGATTGATGCACATCACCCCCTAGTCTTAGTCCCCAAGTAACTAGGATTTTAAGAGACCCAAACCAGATATAAACAGCAAGATAGGGGACCTCTTAGCTTATTAATAATAGGTTTAACTTAGCAGGTTTAAGTTCGCTAATAAGTATGGTTGCATATGACATTTCCTATAAATGTTATTCTATGTACAACCCCTCCCCAAAACGGACAAGCACCTGCTTAGATGAACAGAGATTTACAGTAACAAGTTTTTGCTAAATTTACATCTAATCCTAACATTTTCCATAACATGTTCTACTTAATATTAATTAAGTCCAACCTATTCAGGTTAACATGTTTACATATTATTCCATTTGTAATTTACCCCAAATTTATAGTCAAAGGCTCCCAAGTTATATTATACCCAATTCCCCTTGTTATTGTCATTACAAATTATTGCAATTTATCCTAATTATACACAGTTAAAAGAAAATGGCCTAGGCTCAGTGTAATATAAAAAGAAAAAGGAGAAAATAGACCCAAACTCAAATTGAATAAATAGTCATAAAAACACTATAAATAAATAAAAGACAGAAAGGGAATAAGGAAGAAAGATGTATATATGAACATATAATAACTGTAATCCGAATAGAAATTTGACAATAAAGCAATAACATATGAACATTGTTACTTTTCAAATCCAAATCATTTAATGTTAAAATATTATTTAAATAGCAGATTTATAAAACTAGAACTCATAGTGATTTGATTTAGATACAGAAAACGTCTTTTTAAAATTGTTGCTGTAAAAAAACTAAAATTATCCCTTTAATCTAGATTTTGGCAGCACCTTGGCATCTTCTTATTTTTATTTAAAAATAGCTTGGAGGAGGAAGAAGATGAGGATATGTTTATGTGTAAGAAAATGGTGAGGTCGTTCGCCTATTTATAGATTAGTTAGGATAAATCTAAACCATAGGATATTAGGCTATCAAATCAATCTGTACACCTCAAGCTGAGTTAGCATTTGTATGTAGCAAATAAAATAGACTAGGTTCAGGCGTAGGAATCTGCCTTGCATGCAGGTGGGTTGACCTGCCTACTACGTGGGTCGACCCGCCTTAGACCTGGATCGACCCCTGTGCCAACCCAGTTAGGGGCTGGTCGCCTACTTACCATTGTTTTTTGCATTCAGTTGTTTTTATGTGTAATATATTATATTAGTTCTTTCTTGCTTAGCTCATAAATATCTCATACTTAATCCGATTTATGAAAACCAAAAGTCTATCTGAACTAGAATTTCGTAACGAACGCAACGGTAAGTCTATTTTACTCAGTTTTGAATTTTTTTATTAATTAATATTCATTTTATTATCTTTATTATATAATTATGGTGTATTAAATTATGGGGTGTTACATTCTACCCCCTTAAAAGATTTCATCCCCGAAATCTTCAAGTTAAGAAGAATGTTTTTATTCAACAACTATCTACACCCATCTACTCATCCATAAACCAATGGCATCCATTGTCCTTAATATTTCTAGTGCTTTGTACGAACATATGCAAAGGTGTTGTGTGTATATATCCCTACACTAATGCGAAAATCAAGCAGTTGACTGATTCGGTTTACATCCTTAATGCAATATATGTATGTGCCATGTATCCACTATGTATACAAAGGAGACCTAATTGTATATATAAATTCTATGTATATGCACAATCATTCACCAAAATGCAATATCCATGTGACAATTCAACCATTTTCATCCACTGAAAATTAAAATGTGCATACATCCATATGCAATATGTAAGTGTTTGAGTCGATCTAATGCCTAATGTGTGTGTATGAGTCCACTCGCAACTACTAGTAAACACTTGCATCCATTTGCAGCCATCAAACCTAACATGTAACACCCTTATAGCCTCATTCTCTGTAATACCTGACAATATAACTTCGTAATACTCATAGATAATATACGTATAGAGGTTTTGGTAATACTCTTGGATAATATGGGTATAGAGGTGGGGTGTTACATAATATGTCTCAAACACATGTTTTTAACCATAGGCTTCTATCTAAGGATCAAGATTTGAATGGTAGGATAAACAAGTTTGAACTCAAAAGCTTAGAAAGGAATTAAGAACATACTCTCAAAGAGAAAAAGGTAAGAAGCGTGAATCTTATCTTCGGGTTCCTATGTCGAACAATCTTGATCTTCTCCCCATTGCACCTTCACCAACTTGATCTCCTTGTTGCATAGTCTATTAACTTCCGATCCAAGATTAAAGGTAGGAAATTTCCTAACTGACGCCTTCAACATCCTCAAGCGTACTTGGCTCAACTACCTCTATTGAATCGTGAAGACATTTCCTTAAATAGGAAACATGGAACATGTCGTGAACTCCTGCCAGCCTCTCTGGTAGTCTAACTCTGTAGGCCATCTAGCCTATCCTCTCAACTATGGGGAATGACTCTACAAACCTTGGTGCCAACCTCGTACTGAGCTAAAGCGAACAACGTTTATTAGAGGTGATACCTTGATAAAGATCATATGTCCTACCTCAAACTCCAAGTCGGTCCTCCTTCTATCGGTATATGTCTTCTGCCTATCCTAAGCTGCTTTCATTCGTCTGTGAATAAGGTCTATCTTCTCAAAAGTCCCTCTCATCATCTCAGGCCTAAGTAGAAGTCTGTTTGTAGACTCTTAACAACATGTCGGCATCCGCATGGTCGTCCATAAAGTGCCTCGAAAGGTTTCATCCCTATGCTTGACTGATGACTATTATTGTTGGCAAACTCAACCAATAGTAGATACTCCTCCCAAGTCCCTCTGAAGTCTAGGATACACAGTCTTAGTAAGTCCTCAAGAACCCTATTGACCCTCTTAGTCTGTCCATCGGTTTGAGGGTGGTAAGCTGTGCTCAGTTGTGACTGTGTACCTAGTGCCTCTTGCAAGCTCTTCTAAAACTCACTTGTGAAGATGGGATCATAATCACTAACTATACTGGAAGGTACCCCATGAAGTAGGATGATCTCTCTAAGGTATATCGATGCTAGCCAAGTTGTTGCCCTATTGCCCTTGACGGGGATAAAATGAGAGCTCTTAGTTAATCTATCCACTCTCACCTATATATTTGTGTTGCCCTTCCTCGATTTGGGCAGTCCATCGATAAAGTTCATAGAGACGCTCTCCCATTTCCACTGTGGGATATCCAAGGGTTGAAGCAATCCACCAGGTTCCCTTTGTTCATCCTTAAATTGGTGGCACGTCAAAAATCGAGCCACAAATTCTACAGTATCCTTCTTTATACCAGTCTAATGGAAAACTCTCTTCATAACTCGATCATATTGTCTCCACCCAGATGGATTGTCATTCGAGAGCGATGAGCCTCCTCAAGGACTGTCCTCAACAAGTCTCTAACTTTGGGAACACAAAGCCTTCCATCTTGACGTAACCACCTATTCTCGTCCACAAAATATCTAACTAGGTGACTAGAGGTATCTCCTCCACTATGTCTATCCAAGATGTCCACTAACTACTAGTCCTCTCGCTGTATGGATCCAATGCGCTCCATAAGAGTAGGTTGCTCTTCCAATGATGCCAACAAACAAGGCGTATGATCCGTTGATGGCCTGAAATCAAAGGTCTAGATAAACTCGAAGCTCTGTCGTCTCAACTTCATCATCTTCCTATTCAATGCGCACCGCAACCACGTTTCATTGCCTGGGGTACAAGCTGTCTCAAAATCGTAGGACGCAAGAAACTTCATCCATCGTTGCTGCCTTCAATTGAGATCCTTATGCGAGAACAAATATTTGAGCAACTTTTGATTCGTGTATAGCTTAAATCTCTCTCCAAGTAGATACTGTCGCCAAAACTTAAGTGCGAACATTATTGCAGCCAATTCCAAATCGTGGGTAGGGTAGTTCTTTTCATGAACTCTTAATTGCCTACTTCATAGAAGACCACCTTATAAGGCTGCACACAACCCATATCCAATCCGACCCATCCCACAAACTTGACCCAACCCACATAAATGTAACCCATCCTAGATCGGGTCGGATATAGGTTATAATTTGTAACCCATACTATATACGGTTTGGGTATGATATTTTGTTCAACCCAACCTTATTTCAACCCAACCCAACCCTATATTAAAAAACTAACTTAATATCACCCCACTTAAATTAGAATAGTATAATATTAAAGTAATGTTTATGTATTCTATAGTAAATATACAAAAATCATATTTCATGTCAATCCAAATGAGATAGAATTTGACATATATTTTAAAGAGCATTTTAATGTATTATAAAATGAAACACATGTTCTACTACGTAGTAAATTAATTTCATATGATCTGTTTTAGAATGAAATTTTAATAAAATATATCTTATAATAAATCAGTTATTTTCAATGCATTATGCTAGCTGAAATCTATTATATTATGCTGAATCTTTTATATTATCTTTAAAAAATCCCTCATATTCTTTTTTATTGTTATTACATTTAAGCAACCCAACCCAACCCTACTAAACCCGACCTAACTCATATTTCAACCCAACCCTTATCCAACCTCATATAGTTTCAGATACGAGTTGAAATACCTTAAACTCATGCCTATGTGGATCAAATGAATTATTTGGTCCAACCGGACCCAACCCATACTTTGTGTGCAGCCCTACCACCCTATCTTCTTGCATTAACATAACACCTAACCCCATGCCACAAGCATCCATGTAGACTGCAAACACCTTGCTACTGTCGGGAAGAGTCAGAACAAGGGCTCATGCCAGAACCCTTTTTATCTTTTGGAAAGCATCCACGCAATCAATGCTACAAGAAAAAGACAAATTCTTCTTTTGTCAGACGGGTGAGCCGAGCAGATATCCTTGCGAAGTCCTTAATGAAATTTCTGTAATAGCCCATCAATATCTGAAAACTCCTAACCTCTATTGCATTCTTAAGGGCTTTCCAATCTTATACTACGATAGCTTTAGCGTGGTCCACTGTTGTTCCATCTTTGGAGACTACATGCCCTAGAACCTTACTCCTTTCTCCAGAAATGACACATAGAAAATTTATCCTTAAGCTCATTTGATCTAACAGTGCTGAGAACCTCCTCTAAGTGTTTGGCATGCTCTTCCTCGCTCCTTGAGAAAACCAGAATATGGTCCACGAAAACCACAATAAATTTATTTAGGTACTCCCTAAGAACCCGACTCATTAAATCCATGAAGTATGCCGGTGCATTGATCAACCCAAAAGGCATGACCAAGAACTCAAAGAAACCGTTTAGAGTCCTAAAAGCCGTCTTGTCAATACTATCATCTGCTACCCTAAGTTGATGAAATCCCGTGGCTAGATCCAACTGTGAGAAAACTGAAGCACCTACTAGCTGGTCAAACAAGTCATCAACCCTCAGAAGTGGGTGCCTATTCTTCTTGATGAGCTTATTCAACTCCCTATAGTCCACACATAGACGGAGAGAGCCGTCTTCCTTGGTCGCAAAGATGACCGGAGCTCCACACTCAGATATGCTCCATCTAATGAATCCCTTATCAAATAACTCACCTACTTGCTTGCTGAGCTCCCTCCTCTCTCTGGGAGCCATGTAGCGCACCGGTAAGCGACTGGCTTCAAATTATCCACAAAGTAAATACGAAAATCTATCCCTGACCTAGAGGTAATCTTCTAACCTCTTTAAACGTGTCCGGATAACGTCTGACTATGGGTATTGATTAAAGATCA
The DNA here is from genome assembly GCA_030737875.1 of Allium sativum. Taxonomy (NCBI): domain Eukaryota; kingdom Viridiplantae; phylum Streptophyta; class Magnoliopsida; order Asparagales; family Amaryllidaceae; genus Allium; species Allium sativum. The sequence continues at coordinate 889,768,545 of CM060910.1, read as the reverse complement.
TCTACATAAGCATGAAGGAAATTGAGCATAACTAACACTTGTGGGTCACAAGTGTTGAAGAATGGAATTTTGATGACAACAACCTTGTTAATATTATTGATTATAAAATATATACAAACATCTTTATCTAGAATATATGTATATATATACAGGATTTATATACACGAAGTAAATATTGAAGATCGTTCAGTTACGAGTTTAACGATTCAAGATTTCGAAGGAGATTCAAGACTCATGAGTTTCAAGATATCAAGAATTCAAGAGTTCAAGGTTATCAAAGTAATAAAGTCTAGTTAGTATGTAAAACTCTTATTAGCACTTTCAAATTCTGCTTTTCAAATTATTTCAAATTATTTTCCAATTGATTTCAAAAATTATTTTAAACTAATTTCTAAATGATTTCAAATTATTAAAGGCTTTTACTTATGATTTCAAATATATATGTTTATTAAATATATTATAAAGTTTATAATTATAATATATTGTTTTACAACATTTATATATAAATAGTTTTATATGATATGTTTAATATGTTTTTATACTTAAGAATTATATTTTAAACAAGTAGTTTTGATTCAAGAATTCGTAGAATATATATATATATATATATATATATATATTGATTTAAATAGATCAAAACATGATTTAAAATTTGAAAAATCAACATATGTCGACATACCATTATTTACATGTCGAAATATCATATTTTCAAATTTTAAAGGAAGTGTCTTTTCATGTTTTGAAATGTTTCAAAACTATTGCGACCTTTGGAACTCTATATAAAGGGCTTGTTTTGCTTGCATTGTTTGAAATTTGAATTCTAAAATTTGAAATTTAAATTCTAAAAATTAAATTTGAATTTTGAAATTTAGAATAATAATGTAATAATAAACATAATAATAAAAATTAATCTTAAAATATTTTTAAGACTAATACTATTTCAGGAAATAATTAAATAAAAAATATAAAATATTAAAATAATAAAACAAATTCAAAAAGGAATTTGAAATTTGAAGTGGCATACAATATGTCGACATACATGAATTGACATGTCGACATATCAACCGGAAAATGAAATTCAAATTTTGAATTTCAAAAGTTTAAACTTTCAAACTTCTCTCCATTTTTTTACCAACTTCCAAGTTCTGAAAAGGTGTCCTTCTACTTGGAAAGATGTGTCCATTTAATCTCTATTTATTTATCTATTCAATTCTATTCTCTCTACCTCTCATTCAAAATTCAAAACAACTTTCTGCATTCTTTTCTCATCATATCTACATTCTACCGGATTCCTCAAGTACACCAAAACAATGAGATTGACCGAAACTCTCAAGGGTCATCTCTACAATAACTCAGAGGCTATTCAAGCATATATTGATTATGTTGCTAATGGAAAGTCAATACGGGAATCTTCACTATCTTTGAAGATTTTCCTTCTTATGATCTTTGTTCTATTTTTGAACAAAATGAAGTTTTAAGCTTGATAGGTTCTCGGGATAACGATGAAGTATGTTATCCGAATCTAGTCAAAATGTTTTATGCAAATTTGAATCGTGGTTTTTACGAAGGAAATGAAAATCAAGTTTGGAGTAGCGTAAAAGGCACTCAAATCATTTTGGATTGTGATATTATGGGAATAATTTTAAATTGTAACAAAACGGATTTAGAATTTTTGGATTTTGAAATTGATGAACAAGGTTTGGAAACGTTTCATCATATTTTTGAAAGAGATGAATATTTGGATTTTAAAAAAATTGATTTTTTCGGCCAAAAAGCAAGAATTGTCAAGCTCCTTCTTCAACATACTCTCACTCCCCATTCTGGAAATTTTAATAACCCTACCCTTAAGGTCTAGAAAGATCTTTTTTCCATCTTTGGCAATTATGATATTAATAAGTCTGATGTGATTTAAAAAGAGTTTAAACCCAAAGAAATGTCCATCAAAGAAAATACTCTCTATCATGGAGTTTATATTACCCGCATCTTTAAATATTTTGGAATGGATCTCAATTGAGAGGAATTTGTGCCAAGAAAGGTTTTTAACTTGGGAATTATAAACTTTATGAAAATTCCAATCATTTTTAAGCCTTATGAAACATTTTTCGTAAAACAAGCTCAAATGGACAAGAGGAAAATCCAATGGAAAACGACGAAGAAGAAGAATTCACTTTGGAGAGCGTAGAATGTCCAACAACTAGTAGAGCCATATTCAAATAATTACATGTCTAAAACTAAGTCAAGTTAGCCGAGAACCAAATAAAGATCAAGAAAAAACTCAATAAAATGTTGTAACACCCCACTTCCGTTAAGGTCACTCACAAAGGGAATGCCTTTACTTCGGTGGAGCATTTTTTGTACAAGATGCAGAAAAATTACAAGACAGACAAACAAAGCAGTGGAAAATAAATAACCTTTATTTATTAAAAAAAAGCTTGTACAAAGATTGTTTTACAACACCAATACTTATTACAACAAAGCATATGTCTTGTATAAAATAAAGATGCATAAACTGACAATGATATTCCCCAATAAAGCATGAGCCAGCCATAGCAGTAGAAAATGGAGTTCAAAGCAATTCGTCAAAGAATCTTCAAGCTCGAAAAGAGTAACGGTCCAAAATGAGCTGAGCTATTCCCTCCCTGGCTACCGGGGGGAGGGGCAAATGGAAGAAAAGAGGCAAAAACAAACTAGGTCAGGCATAAGTCTGGTAAGTCCAGTTATACTTTAGCATGTAAACAAGAAAAGGACTATGAAATGAACAAACTGAACTTTGAACCGTACCATAGTGATAAGATAATCCTAAAATAAGACAAGGTAAGAGTAACGGAATTGGCTATCACACCCGCTTCTATTTCTCTGCACCCACTAAGGATTGTTTCAATTAGCATCGTTTGGTCATGATAAAATGATCCCCTTTTTATTGTGTATGCAGTCCCTTATCCATCGTGTGTTACCTAGATCCAACTAGGGTTTACTTATTGAACGCTTCATAGATTCAACCAGGGTTTACGCTACCCAGGGCCACTGGGGTTTATGCTACCTATTGGACGCTTCTTAGATTCAGGGTTTACGCGACCTAGGTCCAACTAGGGATTATGCTACCTATCGAACGATGCCCCCTAGTCTAGAACACACTATACAGAGTGGTATATGTTCCTAGACTATCCCCACGTATGTGTTGTGAATCATTATCGATGTCTAGATGCACATGTCCTATATAAGGTGACCCAAGTCCCGTGGTAGGGCTAATCAAGAAACACGGAACTCGGTCGGGAGCTTTCAAATATCTGTCGATTGCAGATGCTAAGGTCTGCTTTTACAGTGGCTATGGTCCCACAAGGCCCCTCCCTCAACTAACATATGAAAGGCACCCAATAAAAACAAGAATGAGAACTATACGCAGGCCCTCTATGCCCCACAAACCTATTGGCCAAACCTCACCAATAACTAGATAGCAAGTATATGGTCTGTTGGAGTTCTCCGCCTTTCTGCTTTACGTACTCGAGTGACTCAAGATGGTAGGTAGACAACGAATTGCTATCATAAGGCAAAAACTGGTCTTGCCGAATCACGCTGGTCCATCCTAGTCTTTAGGTTGCCTTATTATTGCAACCAAGGCATACCCATGGCTCTTCTAACGCAGACCTTAACCTCTGTAAGCCCAGGAGGATCATCTGCAACCTCACAGAGGGATACCAAGAGTACACTCACGTCCCCTTGAAGCCGCATGCTTCGTAACCCAGTTTATTAGAGCCTTCTTCATGATCAGATGGACGTCCGCTCCTCCTCGTATTCTACTTGGTTTTCCTGGCTAAGGTTTACTAATTAGTTCTCTTAAGTAAGATTTACTACTTAGTTTCCTAAATGGTTCATTTTCTTAACTAAGGTTTACAACTTAGTCCTCTTAACTAAGGTTTACTACTTAGTTCTCTTTCTCATTATGTTGGATTGGATAAGTGTCATTAGTTAACTCATGTTAACTTAATCCATTCACTTGTCATGTTGAATTGGCTAAGTGTCATCGACCGTTTACATTGACTTAACCTACCCATATATCATGTCAAATTGGTTAAGTGTTATCTAGTGGTTCATGTTGACTTAACCAACCTCTACATCATGTCAAATTGGTTAAGTGTTCCTTAACCTTACTTGTTTGTTAGGTTATACTGGTTAACTGTCTCTCGTTAACTTAACCCTGTTTATTTATCATGCTATAACGGGTAAGTGTTCTAAGTTTACTTAACCCCACCACCTAGTCTAGTTAGCATGTTACAATGGTTAAACATTTACTTAACCTTACCCACTTGTCTAGTTTACATGTTATGATGGTTAAGTGTTTCCTTAGGTACCTAACCCCCACAAATCTTGCCTTATTATCATGTTAAGTTGGTTAAGTGTTTCCTTAATCACTTAACCTCATCATTTCTAGCTTGATTGTTCATGAGCTTTAATTAGTTAATTAAAGCAACAACCACTCACATTAGACAAGTATTGTCGTGGTTACTGGATATGTCGGTCGGTTTCAGGCAGTTTTACACCACAACTCAGTCTAACCTCGGCTCTTTCTGGGCTTGATGCACTAACCTCTCACATTAGACAGGTATTGTTGTGGATACTGGATGTTTCGGGTGGTTCCGGGCAGTTTTACACCACAACTCAGACTAACTTCGGGTTAGGCATTTTCCTCTTCTCTAATTTACATATTTATGTAAATTTTCCATAAATTAATTTAGCGTAGATCACATTCATTTGCCATTCCAATTAACATACTTATATTTTATGCCCAAAACTTGATTTATTTATCAAATTAGCCCAACTTGCAGTTTATACCAATTTAGATTTAATATTCCCCTTTTTCAGTTCATTCCCAATCTAGATTAATATTCCAATTTACAGTTCATGTCAAAACTAGATTTAATATTCTAGTTTACCGTTTATGTCCAAGTCTAATATGCATGTAAATTATTCACTATTATAGCCAATTTAGATTATGCCAACATATTTATTATGCTAACTTAACTTGATTAAGCAACGCCCAATCCCCGCATCATAATCGTACGTATAACATGATTTCACAAGTTTTCTAAGTACCCATGAAATGGCACTAACAAAAGGAATAGGGGATAAGCACAAGAATTGATATAAAAGAATAGGCATGCAAAAATAATGGCTCCAACATGTTCGATGTACATAATAGTGAATAGGAATAAACTAGCCAGGTTACACACTAAATATGAGATCCAACATAATTAAGGGAATAGGCATAGGCGATTTGGTCCAACACAATGCCAGTTCAAGGTACAACATGATTGGTTAACTGTAACAATGGGAATAGGCATAAGCAACTAACTACAATAGTTATAGACAATTAACCACAGTACTCATGGGCAACTAATCACAATAATTTCTTAATCAATGTCATAGGCAATAGTCTCATAGTTATGAGTCATAGTCGTGGGCAATAGTCTCATAGTCACGAATCATAGTCATAGGCAATAATTTCATAGGCAATAGTTTCATGGTCATAGTCTTAGGCAAAAATCTCATAGTCACGAATCATAGTCATTGGCAATAATTTCATAGGCAACAGTTTCATGGTCATAGTTTTAGGCAAAAGTCTCATAGTCATAGTCATAGTCCTAGGCAATAGTTTCATCACAAGAATATAACATAGGAAAATCGCATGAATAAACATGAATCCACATAGATAAACTAATAGGCACCGTTCTAATAGCAGATTCTTACAAGCCATGACTTCCAATTAATGTTTAAATCAGAAATATAACTGTACTTACAAAATATAGGCAGGTCTTGTTTTTCTGAAATCTATTTTCTGAAGCTGAATAGCTTTCCTTTGATGTAGATTAGTCGTTCTTTTAATTTAGATTTGATTTTGACGTAGGCATTTTTCTCGTCTTTAAATTGAAAGTGGTGACGGTTATTCCAAGTTCTCTATTGACGGCATGACAGTTCCAGGATTGTTTTTGTGTGATTTTTGGTTGAGCATTAGGTTGTTTATATAGAATTTCAATTTAATTAGAGCCGTCGGATGAACCTAGAGTTAACCACAACTATTCAGTTAGGATAGGGTGACACCTCAGCCCTAATGACTCAGCAAGGAGTCAAAAAGGACTCAGCAATGACTCACCGTCCGGACCAGAACACTCCAGAAACCTGTGCAGGGTTTTAGCTCGGCCTGGGCGCACTTGCCAAGTGCGCCAGTGTATTTTTGTACTGGCGCACTTCCCAAGTGCGCCAGTGCATTTCTATTTTTTTACTTTTCTGTCTAACTTCGTTCGTCCATATCTCCTTCATACGGTGTCCGTTTTACGCAAACTCAGACTCTATCTCAAGCAGATTTCCGAGACGAACGCAATGGCATAACCGTTTCACTTAATTCACACATTTGAAATTAATTATTCTTTGATTATATCTTATGTCCCGATTTAAAATTGCGGGGTTTTACATTCTCCCCTCCTTAAAGGATTTCGTCCTCGAAATCTCTAAGTTAAGAAGAATGCATATCCTATCATCCAACATCCATGTACTCAACCGTTCAATCACTGGCGTCCATTGTCCTTAAAAGATTTCTAATGATTTCATGATCATATGCATAGAGTGTGTACATGTCCTTATCTAATGCAAAATCAGGCGGTCTACTGATTCAGATGGCCTCCTTAGTGCGGATTATGTTAGTGCCATGAGTCCATCATGTATGCAATTATTCCTAATCGTACTTTATAACTTCTACATGAGTGCTTAATCATTCATACAAATGCAACGTCCATATGATAACACATCAAGTTTCAATCCATATATATAAAAATTCACTCATGCATGTGCAATCTGAAAGTGACTGAGCCAATCTAGTGCTTAATATGTGTATATGCATCCACGAGCAGCCACTAGCAAACACTTGCATCCACCAAACATAACATGTCTCAAACACATGTTTACATCCATTAGCTTCTACCTAAGGATCGAGTTTAGGACCGAGAGGATATACTTAAAAGATAAAGACTAGCATGCAAATAAACTTTACAAGAAAAGAGGAATCAATGATACACCCTTAAAAAGGGTATGATGCGCGTATCTGGTCTTCAGGCTTCGAAGTCACATCTTCTTGAGCATCACTCCACTGTACCTTATCTAATTTAACTTTACCATTGTGAAGCTTCTTGACCTCCATTTCCACAACTCACTAGTAAAGATAGGACCTTGGTCACTTACTGTGCTAGAGGGTATCCAATGTAGTCGAACTACCATTCCAAGATAAACAGATGTTAATCATGATACCAAGTGTATATCCTAAGATGATTAGAGGTCTCTCCTCTACTTAGCTTATCCATCATGTTACAAATCTGAGGGTCTAAAGCTAATGGTTGCTATGTGCTTTTTACCTCTCTTAAGGTTAGTCTAACTTAGGGTGCCAGCCCCAACCATTTATTTCTCACACAAACCATCCTAGTCGAACTTGACATCCCTCAAGTACAAGCCCCAAGGCCTAAACCAATATCAGACAAGCACCCAAGGGATACCTCCTCCGAATTTGGACGATCTATGTGAGATGATACTAACAAAACAACCAAACAATTGAGCACTTTACCGACCCTGGCTATCCACACCAATCTTGCTCCAGAATTATCATTGATCGCATAACTGGCTTTGTAGTGTCATCTAGATACATGCGAAAGTCTGTCTCGAGTTTTAGGGGGAATGCCCCTACCCTAATCAAAACATCTTGCGTACTCATGGACTATTCCAATGGATCGAAAATCGTCGATAGATAAATAAAGTGATTCTAGGTAGCTATGACAAACTGATCCCTTAGGATCGCACGAAATCTTGAGGGTATTCCCGAGTAAGTCGAAAGTCTAACTACCCTTATTCCACAATTACTAGCTAACCAATCAATTCCTAGAATCAACCCATAGCCCATGAAACCAAAAACATAAGCATAAATATAACTATTCTCAAATCCTCACAAGTCAAAAATGAGCCGAACCAACAATTGGATTTTAGACTATAATGGGATCCTCTACTATACAATATCTAGGGTGCAAAGACTCAACTATGGAAGCAGATATATACAAATGTGAAGCGCTAAAATCAGAAGGAGTACTAACAGGATGATGAAAGGGAAAAACACTATCAACGGAAATCTTACTACCTCTCTCTCAGGTATGCTGGCGGTGAGAGCATGCACTTGCCTTCCGGAAAATCCTGTCCATTGTTCTTGCCCTTGCCCTCAATTATATGAACCGTTATAAAGATACTTCCTCTTGTTTTAGGTTTTACTATTCTTTCCTCCCCTCCTTTGTGAACCAAGTCCATATCCATGGGTTCTTCATCCTTGTGTTGTGCTCCTTAGCCAAACCCCCTCGTTCTCAACTTTGCCATCCTTGTGTAACTTGTTGACATGTCTCTCGAAGGCTGCCTCCATCGCATGGAGAATCCTACAAAGCTCGAAAGAAAATTAGCCACAGGTGATACTACTGTGGCTATAGATGGAAGTTGGGCACTTATTTTCCCTTTGACAAGTGTCATAGTCTAATCAAGCCTATGGAACCATGCCTTGATGAGGTTACCTCCCAGAAAACCAAGAGCCCCGGAGACTCAAGAAAGAAGGAAACAAGGATTCAAGCAGAGGGCCAAAAGATAGTGCATATGGCTTTAGGGAATATGCCTTTAAAACCAAACTTTTCTTTTGAAAATGCTTCTTTTAAAACCGTTTGAAAATAATTTTTCAAATCTTTTTATCTGATCCGATAACCTTCAACTCTGATACTAAGTCTAACACCCCACCTCCGTTAAGGTCACTCACAAAGGGAATGCCTTAACTTTGGTGGAGCATTTTCGGTACAAGATGCAGAAAAATTACAAGACAGACAAATAAAGCAGCGGAAAATAAATAACCTTTATTTACTAAAAAAAGCTTGTACAAAGATTGTTTTACAACACCAATACTTATTACAACAAAGCAATTGTCTTGTTTAAAATAAAGAAGCATAAAATGTCAATGATATTACCTAATAAAGCATGAGCCAGCCATAGCAGTGGAAAATGGAGTTCAAAGCAATCCGTCAAAGAATCTTCAAGCTCGAAAAGAGTAACGGTCCAAAATGAGCAGAGCTATTCCCTCCCTGGCTACCTGGGGGGAAACAGAAGAAAAGAGGCGAAAACAAACTAGGTTAGACATAAGTTTGGTAAGTGCAGTTATACTTCAGCATGTAAACAAGAAAAGGACTATGACATGAACAAACTGAACTTTGAACCATACCATAGTGATAAGATAATCCTAAAACAAGACAAGGTAAGATTAATGGAATTGGCTATCACACCCACATCTATTTCTCTGCACCCACTAAGGAGTGTTTCAACTAGCATCGTGTGTTCATGATTAAATGATCCCTTTTTTATTGTGTATGCAGTCCCTTATCCATTGAGGGTTACCTAGATCCAGCTAGGGTTTACTTATTAAACGCTTCCTAGATTCAACCAAGGTTTACGCTACCCAGGGCCACAGGGGTTTATGCTACCTATTGGACGCTTCTTGGATTTAGGGTTTACGCGACCTAGGTCCAACTAGGGATTATGCTACCTATCGAACGATGCCCCCTAGACTAGGACACACTACCAAAAGCGGTATATATTCCTAGACTTTCCCCACGTATGTGTCGTGAATCGATATCGGTGTCTAGATACACATGCCCTCTACATGTGCGACCCGAGTCCCGTGGCAGGGCTAATCAAGAAATACGGAACTCAATCGGGAGCTTTCAGATATCTGCTGATTGCAGATGCTAAGGTCTTCTTTTATAGTGGCTATGGTCCCACTAGACCCCTCCCTCAACTAGCAAATGAAAGGCACCCAAGAAAAACAAGAATGAGAACTATACGCATGCCCTCTATGCCCCCACAAACCTATTGGCCAAACCTCACCCATAACTAGATAGCAAGTATATGGTCTGTTGGAGTTCTTCGCCTTTCCGCTTTACGTACTCGATTGACTCAAGATGGTAGATAGACGACGAGTTGCTATCACAGGGCAAAAACTGGTCTCGCCGAATCACACTGGTCCATCCTAGTCTTTAGGTTGCCTTATTATTGCAACAAGGCATACCCTTGGCTCTTCTAATGCAGACCTTAACCTCTGTGAGCCCAGGAGGATCATCTGCAGCCTCACAGAGGGATACAAGAGTACCCTCACGTCCCCTCTAAGCCGCGTGCTTCGTAACCCAGTTTATTGGAGCCTTCTTCATGAACAGATGGACGTTCGCTCCTCCTTGTATTCTACTTGGTTTTCTTGACTAAGGTTTACTACTTAGTTCTCTTAACAAAGGTTTACTACTTATTTTCGTGAATGGTTCGTTTTTTAACTAAGGTTTACAACTTAGTCCTCTTAACTAAGGTTTACTACTTAGTTCTCTTTCTCGTCATGTTGGGTTGGTTAAGTGTCATTAGTTAACTCAAGTTAACTTAATCCATTCACTTGTCATGTTGAATTGGTTAAGTGTCATCGGTCGTTTATGTTGACTTAACCTACCCATATATCATGTCAAATTGGTTAAGTATTGTCTAGCGGTTCTTGTTGACCTAACTCACCTCTACATCATGTCAAATTGGTTAAGTGTTCCTCAACCTTGCTCGTTTGTCAGGTTATACTGGTTAAGTGTCTCTCATTAACTTAACCCTGTTTATTTATCATGCTATAACGGCTAAGTGTTCTAAGTTTACTTAACCCCACCACCTAGTCCACTTATCATGTTACAACGGTTAAACATTTACTTAACCTTACCCACTTGTCTAGTTTACATGTTATAAAGGTTATGTGTTTCCTTAGTTACTTAACCCCCACAAATCTTGCCTTGTTATCATGTTAAGTTGGTTAAGTGTTTCCTTAGTTACTTAACCTCATCATTTTTAGATTGATTGTTCATGAGCTTTAATTAGTTAATTAAAGCACTAACCACTCACATTAGACAGGTATTGTTGTAGTTAGTGGATATGCCGATCGATTCTGGGCATTTTTACACCATAACGCAGTCTAAACTCGCGTCTTTCTAGGCTTAATGCACTAACCTCTCACATTAGACAGGTAATGTTGTGGATACTGGATGTGCCGGGCGGTTCCGGGTAGTTTTACACCACAACTCAGTTTAACCTCGGGTTAGGCATTTTCCTCTTCTCTAATTTACATATTTACTATTTATGTATATTTTCCATAAATCAATTTAGCCTAGATCATATTCATTTGTCATTCTTATTAACATACTTATATTCTATGCCCAAAACTTGATTTATTTATCAATTAGCCCAACTTGCAGTATATACTAATTTAGATTTAATATTCCCCTTTTTTTAGTTCATGCGCAATCTAGATTAATATTCTAATTTAAATTTCATGTCAAAACTAGATTTAATATTCTAGTTTACCATTTATGTCCAAGTCTAATATGCATGTAAATTATTCACTATTATAGCCAATTTAGATTATGCCAACATATTTATTATGCTAAATTAACTTGATTAAGCAACGCCCAATCCCCGCATCATAATCTTACGTATAACATGATTTCACAAGTTTTCTAAGTACCCATGAAATGGCACTAACAAAAGGAATAGGGGATAAGCACAAGAATTGATATAAAAGAATAGGCATGCAAAAATAATGGCTCCAACAGGTTCGATGTACATAATAGTGAATAGGAATAAACTAGCCAAGTTACACACTAAATATAAGATCCAACATAATTAAGGGAATAGGCATACGTGATTTGGTCCAACACAATGCAGTTTAAGGTACAACATGATTGGTTAACTGTAACAATGGGAATAGGCATAAGCAACTAACTACAATAGTTATAGACAATTAACCACAATAGTCATGGGCAACTAACCACAATAATTTCTTAATCAATGTCATAGGAAATATTCTCATAGTTATGAGTCATAGTCGTGGGCAATAGTCTCATAGTCACGAATCACAGTCAAAGGCAATAATTTCATAGGCAACAGTTTCATGATCATAGTCTTAGGCAAAAGTCTAATAGTCACGAATCATAGTCAAAGGCAATAATTTCATAGGCAACATTTTCATGGTCATAGTCTTAGGCAAAAGTCTCATAGTCATAGTTATAGTCATAGTCATAGGCAATAGTTTCATCACAAGAATATAACATAGGAAAATCGCATGAATAAACATGAATCCACATAGATAAACTAATAGGCATCGTTCTAATATCAGTTTCTTACAGGCCATGACTTCATGAAGCCATCATGTTTGTGGTTAAGTCTCATGTAGTACGTTTGTGGTTTTTATATGTTTACATGAAGCCATCATGTTTGGTTGTTTTGTTAATTCAAACATGTAGTACATTTGTGGTTTGGTTAAGTCTCATGTTACACATGTCTTCTAAAATGTACAAGTTCTTTGGTAAAATAGGAAGAAAACTAGGATTATCATCTTCCTCCTCCTCATCCACTGAAATTTAAATTACTACTTTGTGTTATCTTTTCGTAGTAGCTTGTATTTCCTTTTGTATTTTCATATTTTGTACTTCTATTCTTAAACTTCATGTATCGTTTGCTTGTAATCATTTAGTAGTAATGAATGATGTTGTTTCATGTCAAAACAATCCTTAAACCTCTGTAAAAACATTAAAATTAAATAATACAATATAGTAAGAAAGAATTCAAAATTTGTGCAAAATACCCAAAATACATATGAGTATGTCGACTCGTAGTTTTTTGACATGTCAACATATAACTGTTTGAAAATCCAAATTGTTTCAAATTCGGATTTTTGAATAACTACCTTATTTCTCTTCATTTCAAAAGGATTTCCAGACTCTATAATAACCTTTTTCTTCCAGAAAAAACTTAGTTTTATTTCTCTCTTTCTTCTCTAAACACTCATTCTCTAAACTATCAAATAATGGATGATTTTATTCACATTCTAAGTGAAAATCTTGAAGAAACTCTTGATTCCTTCAAGAATATCCTATCTATAATCCTTCGTAATCAGCAACATCTAAAGTTAAGTCGAATAAAGATGATTAAACAATAAGAAAAACACTTTGATGCTATTCGTCGGTTGATCTCTTCTCTTTCCAGATACGAAGACAACAACATCACTGGAGCACCTTCTGCCAAAGACAACGAAGACTGGGAAGTCATTAAAAGGGATCCAATTTTCAGTGGAGATGGATGGGCGGAAGTTCCAAGAGATGTATGAATTTGTTTCAACTGATTGATATGCTTTTAAAACTTGTACATATTGTTTGGTTTGGTTATAATTTGACTTATATGTTGATTGGATTGACAATTATTTGTAAATACTGGATTGATTGAAATATTGTTTGAATTACTTGTTTATACTCCTACTTCTATAATTTAGTTATTGGATTAGATGAAGTGATAAACTTTTAGATTTAGTATTATCATCTTAGGAAAGTTATATATATGTATATGTATATATATATATATATATATATCTAGAATGAGTCATTAGAATCATTTATAGCATAGATTTAGGGGGAGTATAGTTTAGTATAGTTTTTTGTTGATGACAAAGGGGAAGAAATTATAAAATAGGACACAGTTAAGATAAACATATTTTAAGTGGGGAGTTGGAAGGAATTCATGGTGAAAGGGGGGGGGGGTATTCAAGAAATCAGATCGACATGTAATACAGGTATGAATATTTTATAAACCAAGGTTGTCATCATCAAAAAGGGGGAGATTTTAGTAGAATGGAATTTTGATGACAATTACCTTGTTAACATTATTGATTATAAAATATATACTAACATTTTTATCCAAAATATATATGTATATATAGGATTTATATGCACGAAGTAAATACTGAAGACTGCACAGTTAAGAGTTTAGAGATTCAAGATTTCAAAGGAGATTCATGAATCATGAGTTTAAGATATCAAGATATCAAGAATTCAAGAGTTCAAATCAAAGTAACAGAGTCTAGTTAGTATGCAAAACTCCGGTTAGCATTTTCAAATTCTGCTTTTAAAATTATTTCAAATTATTTTCAAATTGATTTCAAAAATTAATTTTAACTCTTTTCTAAATGATTTCAAATTATGAAAGGCTTTCACTTATGATTTAAAATATATATATATGTTAATTATATATATTATAAAGTTTATAATTATAGTATATAGTTTTATATCATTTATATATATAGTTTTATACTGTGCAGTTAAAGCGATTAGCAGATCCAATGTGGCGGAGGTCCAAAAGCCATAACGGGGATAAAATGAGGAAATATCAGGATATAGTGGATGACTCAAAAATAACACATGTAACTCGTTCGTAATGTTTTTACGAATGTAAAAAATGATATTAAATGGAAAACTAGCATTTAATTTAATTAGTACATTCTTAATTTCAAACAAAAACATGCGCAAATATCTGTAAATAAACGTAAATTGCTATTTAACTTAATTAAATTTTATAGAATATAGAGTTTCTTATTTCTAAAAATATATATTAAAATTTTAAATTAAAAAATTTAACTTCATAATTTTCATAATGCATAGATGTCAATTTTCATTTCGTTTCTTTCATCAAAGATATAACGGGAATAACGGAATATAGAGGAAATAGCTAGACATATTGGGAATAGCGGAATATAGCGGGGATTAAAATGGTGAGGCTATCTGGGAAAAGTGTAGCAATGGTAATCCGCTACAGGATATAGCGGGGTAATTGCAGGGTAATAGCGGGGAATTAACTGCATAGGTTTTATATCATATGTTTAATATGTTTTTATACTTAAAAAATTATACTTTAAACAACTAATTTTGATTCAAGAATTTTCAGAATATATATATTGATTTAAATAGTTTAAAACATGATTTAAAATTTTAAAAATCAACATATGTCGACAAACCACTATTCACATGTCGACATATAACCGTCATATTTTCAAATTTCGAAGGAAGTGTTTTTTCATGTTTTGACACGTTTTAGAACTATTGCAACCTTTGGAACTCTATATAAAGGGCTCATTTTCGAAATTTTAATTATTTTATCTTCTCCTTATTCATTCTTACTCTTACCACCATTATTCTAATTTAATTTCTTTATTTCTATAATTATACTTTGTCGTTTTCAATATAAATTATATCATTCTCTTTTTATTCTTAATATTGATCAAATACTCTCTGTTTGGAAGTGCTATTCAAGAGTTCTAGCATTGTTTGTAATTGTTAAGGAAAGGGTGTGTTCCTTGTAGCATGTAAATCAAGGAAAGGGAGTGGTTTGAACCTTGTAGTCATGAAATCAAGGGTTTTGAATCAGTGTGAACCTTGTAGCCATGAAATCAAGGGTTTAGAATCGGTGTTAACCTTGTAGCCGTGAAATCAAAGGTGTTATAAAGTTGACACCAGTATTAATAAAACTGCGCAATCCAGCATTGCGTAGGATTGGACATAGGAGGTGTGTTCTTTCCTTTTCTACATTTTATTTCTGTTTATATTTGCATCTGTGATTTTTTCTGTTGTGATATTCATTCTGTGGTCCATATAGTTGTTTGAGTAATCGTTAAGTGTTTATATTTTCAATAATCTCTTTAAAACACTATTCACCCCTCTCTATTGTTAGTTTTACCTTAAGATCTGTGATTCTTATCCCTAATAACAAGAAAGCTCGAAAGTTCTCCCATGGTACGTCAGAAGCCTAACAACTCTCCTCTCTCAATCTAGAATGGCACAATACATGGCTAGCCAATCCAGTCCTAGAATTAACCGATAACCTATAAAGTCAAGAACATATGCATTGCATTCAAACTCGACGCCCATAATAGAAATTCTCAAACCTTACATATCATAGACAAGTGAGTTGTACCTCCTATGGTGTTTGAGACTACAACAGGATTAGAAACAATACTAGTGTCTAGGTGTAGATTATCTACCATAGAATCGTTAAGAATGAATGAGAAGCATCAGAATCAAAGAGAGTCTTAATTGGAGAGTCAAGATAAGAAGTCAAACCTTCAATGGTTACTTTCCAACCTCAGTCTGGTCCACCAACCTGAGCTACCTCTAGAGCATGAACTTGTCCTCTAGACGATCACGCCTTCTGACTTTGCTTATTAGGGCATTGCCTAGTGAAATGTCCAACTTGACCACAACTGAAACAAGCATTCTTTGTTTTCTTATAGTCTCTCACAAAGTGCCCCAAATTTCCACAGCCATGGCATTTAACCAATCTAGGCCTTGTCAGTTTTTCCTCCCTTCTTTGTCTCCCCCTTCTTAGGCCACTATTTCCTTTTATCAGTCTTGGGTTTTCCTTCTTCAATCTTAACTTCTTTCTTCTCCTTTTTACTGTCCTCATGCATCAAAGCCATATCCACTAGTCTCCCGAAAGTCTCTCTCATCGAAATGTGTGTCAATGCCAGTCCTTAGAGAGTTTGATTCAACTCTCTCATGAATCTTAAAGCCTACTTATGTGGAGTGTTCACCGAATCCAAATCAAATCTTGCTAGCTGATTGAAACTATTGACATATTCCTTTACTGATATACTTCTTTGTTTTAAACTCAAAAACCTCTCCATCAACATTCCTTCCTTTGTTTGAGACAAAAACTTCATCTCGAATCTGCATCTAAACTCATCCCAAATGACTATAACCTACCCTGCCAGAGTCACCTCCCACCAGTATGAAGCTTCATCTTTCAATTGCTAAGCGGCTAACTGAATCTTTCTCCTATTGTCGAGCTCCAACAAATCAAGCACATTATCTGTTTCTTTAGTCCAATTGCATGCCTCCAGGAAATTGTCAGTACCATAAAACGACTTGCATAAAGCTTAGAAAAGTTGACTACATGATGAGGTAGAACTACTATGGCTGCAGTTAGGGGTGGGGCATTGCCTTGCACTTCGGCAGGTGCCGTGGCTTCTGCATATCTACGGAACCATGCTAGAATGGGAATGCTTTGAGGAAGTTAGGAGGCCTAGACATGCTGGAAAAGAGAAGAAACAATGATTCAAAAAGAGATCGAAGGAATATTGTAAATGACTTGAGGAAATATATTTTTAAAATAAGGTTTTACTTGAAAATACTTCTTCAAAAACTTTTCCTCCGATCTGTAACCTGGCTTCGATACCAAATATGACACCCCACGTCCCTTAATGTCACCTACAAGAGGATGGATTAAGTTTTATGAAGCACAATAATAATACCGAGACTAATTTTAATAAGACAGAACATAAAATACAGCAGAAAAAAATTCAAACTTATATTTCGAAACAAATTCAACATTACATTTTTTTTATGGCTTCGTACTCTGATGGTTTATGAGACAGATGTTTATGAATTTATTACATGTTTTAAATTCAACATTATATTATTTTGTGGCTTTGTACTCTTATGGTTTATGAGACAGATGTTTATGAATTTATGACATTTTTCAAATGAACCATCAATCTCATAAATTCACAAACATCTATCTCATAAACCATCAGAGTACAAAGCCACAAAATAATATCCCTCACATGTCATAACAATAAAAATAAAAGAAACTTATGTAGTACGTGGTAAGAGAAGTAATCCAAGTCCAAGATGAAAAGAATCACAGTCACTGCTACTGTCCACCACCACTCTGAGAACATGAAGGGGGGAGGAAGAGAGAGAAGGAAAAACAAAATAGGTTAGACATAAAGTTTGGCGAGTTCCAGTGATTTTCAGCATAAGCATAAAATAAGAAGTACCAAGACAAATAAATGGTACTGGATATGAGAATACAATAAAATATACAAATACGAAGTAAACAAGATAATAAGACAAGGTAACGATAAAGTAAGCTTCTCATTCATATCCCTAGAACAAGTTTTTGCACCAACTATCAGAATATCAGGATTAGGTGTTACCCTAATTACAACACATGTGATCAGCTCCCTACAAACATTAATAACCTGTGCCAGGCACGACAGTAGGGGTTATCAGTTCCTAACCCGTCAACTTTTAAGACATAGCCCTATTCACTGGTGTTACAATGTCTTAGTTTCCCTCGTCAGGCCCATGCACTCTCATGACTCCACCGGAACGCACCTGTACCCGCCTTTAAGAATTTGAACCTCTTACAATCTAGATCAATAAAGTGTATCCTTGCCCTTACCTAGTGTGAGGCCCCTCTGTGATACCGACAGGGTTACTGACTGATACGGGTTCCAAAGAACAACAAAATTGATACAAGCCACCCCTTAGGCTTGGTCCCTAAGTAACTAGGACTTTAAGAGTCCTAAACCGGATATAAACAGCAAGACATGGGACCTCTTAGCTTATTAATTAACAAGTTTAAGTTCATTTATAAGCATGGTTGTAAATGCCGTTTCCAATAAATGTTATTATATGTGCAACCACTCCCCTAAAATAGATAAGCACTTGCTCAGATGTATATAGATTCACAGTAACAAATTTTTACTAAATTTACATCATATTTTCCATAACATGTTCTACTTAATATTAAATTAAGTCCAACCTATTATGATTAACATGTTTGCATATTCTTCCTTTTGTAATTACCTTAAATTTGCAGTCAAAGGTTCCCATGTTATAATATGCCCAATTCTCCTTTTTATTGTTATTACATGTTATTCCAATTTATCCTAATTATACGCGATTCAAACAGAAATGGCCTAGGCTCTCAATGGCCTAGGCTCAACGTAAAATAAAAAGGAAAGGGAGAAAAAAAAATCCAAACTAAAACTGAATAAATAGAAAAACTGTAAATAAATAAAGGACAGAAAGGGGATAACGAAGAAAGATGTATATATGAATATATAATAACTGTAAATTGAATAGATAATTGACAGTAAAACAGTAACATATGAACATTATTACTTTTAAAATCCAAATCATTTATTGTCAAAATACTGTTTAAATTGCAGATTTAAAAATAACCAAAACTCACAGTGATTTGATTTAGATCCAGAAAATGTCCCTTTAAAATTGTTGTTGTAGAAAAACTAGAATTAACCTTTTAATGTACATTTTGGCAGCACTTTAGCATCTTCTTATTTTTATTTAGAAATAGCTTGGAGGAGAAAGAAGATGAAGATATGTTTGTATGTAAGAAAATGGTAAGGCAACTAGCCTATTTATAGATTAGTTAGGATACTTCTAAACCGTAGGATATTAGGTTATCAAATCAAACCGTACACCTCAAGTTGAGTCATCATATGTATGCACCAAATAAAACAGTCCAGGTTCAGGCGTAGGAATCTGCCCTACATGCAGGTGGGTCGACCCACATACTACCTGGCTCAACACTAGGGTCGACCTACCTTAGACTTGGGTCGACCCATGTGTCATCCCAGTTAGGGGCTGGGCCGCCCACTTACCGTTGTTTTCTGCATTCGGTTGTTTTTATTTATAATATATATTGTACATTATATTCGTCCCATTTCTTTAGCTCATAACTTCCTCGTATTTAATCCGATTTACAAAAACCAAGAGCTATTTAAACCAAAATTTTGTAACAAACGCAACGCTAAAGTCCGTTTTACTCAATTCTGAATATTTTATTAATTAATATCCATTTTATTATCTTCATTATATAATTATGGTGCACTAAATTATGGGGTGTTACACAGTCAGTGCCTAAGGGAGTATTTTACGAGAGCAAGTTTACAAAGGCATGTCTTCAGAGGAAATGACTACAAGAATTTTAGAAAAAAGGTTTTGATTTAGAAAACAAAGAAGTCCCTTACAGTTCCACCGGAAGGTTTTATAAAAGTATTTCCCTTATGAAAACACCCAATTCTACCCTACCTAAGGAGTCGAGGAAAAAGCACCTTGTGGAGCAGCTATCTTTCAAAACCGAAATATTTATAAGTATCAAGCCTAATTCCTAAGTCAAAAGATTAGAGGCGAAAGCCTAAATGCTTCAAAAAAACATTCAGTGCTACCAAAGGGTGGTTCCAACAGTGTTAGAAGGGTGCTTCTGGATTTGGAAATGGCACTAACGGTAATTTTAGGAAAAACTGATTAATTTCTTTATAAATCATAACTTTTTACTATCTCCACTATATTTGTCAAAATTCTATTTGTTTATGGAAAGTATTCCAGAAAAAAGTATATACATTTTCCTGTACTTTGTACTTATACAAAAATACAAAATACATAAATGTATTAACCTATACATTAATACCTTGATTAACGTAAAATCTTTCCTAAAGAAAGCATCTTTAGGAAATTCATATTGAATCCATTCAAGCTTAGAAAATCATGAAATTTGATACCCATCTCCTCAATTATATGACACTCATCATAACATATTTTCACCTTATTTGGAGATTTCTAACCATGGATTTCAATCTATAAACAATTCATTTTCATGCATTATAATCATATCATACAAAACCAACATTTACTATAAAATCAATTATAGACATTTCATAACAAGCATACAACATCAAAACAACTTGAAATCAATCATGAACACCATTAATAACCTTCGTACATACATAAACAGCCAAAACCAATACGGGCAAAGTATATTATCCACCTTGGAAGGATAAAGGTGATTAGATTTGTTGATGAAAATATCCAAGCTAAGTTTTTTTCCTAGCTTCTTCTTTCTTCTTCTTCTCCTTCTTATAATGGCCGACCTTGCGTTAGCTTTTCTCTTAAGTTTTTGGAATGAATGTTATGATGGAAATATTATGTAACATGATATGTGTGTGTGTATATATAGGGGCCGAAAGTTCCAACTTTGCCCTCCTCATATTACCTCCCTTTATGTACATTACACTTAGCGAGCTCATTCACAAGGCCAACCTTCTAATTAATTCATAAGGCATAGATCTCATTCCCTCACCCATCGCATTATTCCTATTTAATCACATTTAGTTAAATTATTGAAAAACGTTCCAGTAAATTAGGGACGTTACAAAATATATATTCACCTTAGTATACGTGTTTTTTATATGATATCTAAATAGTTTACAAAACCCATTTAATCTATAAGCATTTTCTATATAAATACACATTTTTGCACTCTTCGAGAGAATGAGGATGTGAGTTTAACGGTTTAGTACACCTGGTGGTATGGGACACGAAGGTTTATTATATTGATAAATTTCTGACTTGTTTGATTGAAGATATTTTATTGGATGACTTGTAGTAAACCGATAAGTTAGAACGTACGATAAAGGATGTATCATTACTACTATTCAGGTTAATATTGGGGAATATGTGACACATACTTGGGGAATGGTGTGGGACCTTTAGTCACTTCTTGGTGTTTGTTGTTTATTAGTACCAGGCCGTAGTGGGCCAATTAGGTAGTCCTGAGAGTCTACCTATATAGGGTAACTGTGTGAGGCTTACAAGTTAGATATATACTTATGTGGAGAACTATGTGGGCCACCAAAAATTATGTGGTAATACTCCAATCTGTATGGTTAGTACTGGCTAGCTTTGGCCGACGGGTGGAGCATGTGCGGGCATAGCTGAGCCTGGCCTTTCTCTTGGATCTAATACTATGTGGCTTGATTTTTCTCTATTCCCCCAGAGTTTGTGTAACATGACGTATTTTTATATTTCAAGTGGTTTTGGTTTCTAGAACTTTATGCTATTTTATGATATTTCACCATCTTATATGACTTGAATTTTATACATAACAATGTGACATTTGATTTTTATTATATGGTGATTATATTATTGTGTGGCGAACTCTTAGTTGAGTTAGACATGTTGTGTTTATATGATTTCCATCATATGCTTGATTTGATTGAGTGTGTATTACTATACATGATTTCTCGAGTATGAGCTAGTGATCTTATCTCATGTATTATATGTTTCTTGTGTATTCGTCATATTCCTCTTTTTTTATAAGGAAATATTCCTTTTATGATATTATCTTCGTTTACCATGTGTTAACTGGCATGTTTAAGCTAGACTGACTCATATATTTTATAATCAGATCAGACCGAGTGTTTCAAGTCTATAGCTTACTATTGATTCGTGTTTATCAGTTTCACCTTAGGCTACCTCTCCTGAATTTATCACTTAAGATGTGTAGTTGTGTATTCATGTCATTGTATATTTATTCTTTTGGGACATGATGTACATGTATATAGTTTATATAAAACCATTTGAGTATGTAGCACATGTATATGTTGTATTCTACTGTTGCATTTATATATTATGTTCTATGATCTGATATCTATGATGTGTTGTAATTTGTTATGAGTACAATCCTTTTCCATCGTACTTTCATATTATATGGATTTAGTACGTCAATCCACCCGAGGTAAGGAAAAAATCATACGTCCAATCCACGTATTCGATACTCATTTAACACAAGATTACGGATGGTCAATCCTACCCAGCCCTATTCTTTACTCTATTAGACAATATTACTCAATAATACTCTTTACTAGGGTAGGTCGGGGGGTGGGGCGTTCCATTTTTTGTATCAAAGGGAAAATCAGAACAAAGTATGATAAACACAAAATAGAATTGGAATAGTATATGTATTAAAACATTGAAGGATAAAACTTGTGTCTACTTTTATCACTTCCTTTATTATGCTTAACCTGTGTTCCTTGTCATCCGAGTCTTGAGTAAATATAAGCTCTGAGAGTATGTATAGGGATGTATTTCATTCTGTAATATTCCATGAGTTTTATCCTAACATAAGTGGTATACTTTCGTAGAAAAGTCCATTTTGTTAAATTCTTTCAGTGCTTAAATCTTGGGTTTAGAAATTTAGTGAAATTTAAATCCTATACTCTTGAGTATAGTTGATAATTCAGTTTAAAAATAAAATGGGATGGGAAAGCAAACTAAATCCAAGATAACAAAAGTGAAATACATATATTGAGGTAAAAGAGTACTAATTTGAGAATAATCAGAATTGCATAGCGGAAAGAAGTGAACCGTTTTGGCTAGCCAAAATCTAATAAATTGATAAGTGAGGTTAAAGGGATGGGATGGAATACAAATGATTGAACTTTTGTGAAAATTAATTAGGAGTACAAATAAATGAATGACTGGCAAGTTCGACTTAAACGTTGGTTGTATATATTTAAAAGAAATCAAGCGTATTTGTGATAATGAAAATATAAATATGACCATGTGCGAACCAAAAAGTTATTATTATCTATTATGTTGAATTTTCTATTGGGTAATAGTTTTGGTCGGTATGTCTGATCAACGATATTGATAAAAAAATTAAATACATATACAAGACGACCGAGCACATTAATGTGAGTAACAAAATAATTTTAGGAAAGAGAATGATGTTAAATATTTCCCCATGAATAGTGTTAAACCACTATGTGGGACAAGAATTATGGAAAAGTTGGCAAGACAATAACGATATTACATCGACTTTGCATCCAAATAATAAGGAGAACCGTTAAAAATTTGGTGGCTTAATATTATTCAATTCGAATTAATGAGTTGTTAAGTGAAAAGAGTGTTTTCAGAAGAAATGAAAGAATGAATATAACGTGTTTTGAGTATAAAGAGTTGTTTTAAATAAGTAACTTTTTTGAGCAAGAGCAATAACTTTAATTGCACTCTCATACTTAATCTTAAAAGTCCATTGCATCCTTCAAAATGTTAATTATAAAAGGTAAATGGCATGGCTATTCGACTCCATAATGAAAATAACACCCATTGTTTGGAAACTTAGTATAAATCTCATAGCAAGGTTGCGTCAATTACTAATCTAAGTTGGGGACAGGTGAGTGTGTATTCTAATTATATGGTACATGAAAGATATATTATTATAACTTAATTTTTTTTATATTACTGGGGATGAGAATTAAACTTTTTTGCAAGCTAAGTAATTAAAGATTGAAATTTTATTGTTGTAAAATTAAGTATGTTGGTAAAGAACAGTGAAGTTTCAAACATGGTGTATTTGTTTACTTAAAATAATTATTTTCTAAGGGAATAAACTTGAGATGAGTCATTAGAAATTTTAATTATAAATGTGATGTCACAAGAAATTGCTAGGACATGATTTTTATTAAGGGGGAGTTTGTGACAACCCGGGTTTTGGATACCTGGAGTTAACAAACTATAACATGTTTTGTAATTTTGAAAGCAATAAAAATAAAATACGGGTTCAAGAGCGTATCTCATTTAATAATTAAAGCTGAAAAAAAAATAAAGAATTTGAGATTTATAAGAAATTATGTGTATTAGAATAAATTGAATCCATTTAGTGTAATAAGAAAATTTATTTCAATCTGTGTTTACTAAATTAATTTAAGATGAAACTAATAAATCCAGTGAAATCTTGTAATATATGCGATTAATGAATTATTTTTTCAAATGTAATAATTTTGTGGAATTATTGAAAAATAATATTTCAGTGGTTCAAATGAATATT
Organism: Allium sativum; assembly: GCA_030737875.1. NCBI lineage: Eukaryota > Viridiplantae > Streptophyta > Magnoliopsida > Asparagales > Amaryllidaceae > Allium > Allium sativum. The sequence goes on along the minus strand of CM060910.1, from coordinate 889,744,170 downwards.
GAAAATATAAAATATTGGTTAGCAATCAAATTTAAGTGTAGAATATATATTAAATATGAAGGTCAAACTGTTTTAATAAGATCATTGATAATTTGTAGATTTGTGAATGGAAAGTGTAAGATGTAGAAATTGTAGAATAAAATAAAATTTGTGATTAAATCCATGTTTGGAAATGGTAAAATGAATTTATAGAGTAATAACATAATGTTTAATCATGTTAACATGAAATAAATTTGTACAATGTTGTTAAAAGTAAATTTTTGCAATAACAACAATATTTCTGGATTTTTGTGTTTCAAATAAAAGATGTGAATATTGACTGAGAATCAATGTTTGAATAATAAATATGTTTGTTTATTTAAGACAATTTTTTTAAAACATTGATTTATAATGTGAAATAAGTGCAAATATTAAGTTATGACTATATTATATTTTGTTTTCAAATGTTTTATAAGGACTTTAAAAATGGTTGCATAATTTCAGAAAGTTAAGCAATATTGAATTTGTGAACATGAATTTTATAATGTAATATAAGTATTAATCATGTGTTAAGTTTGTCAGTAGAAATTGTTAACACTTAGTAACTACCGTGAATTGTAACATTTAGTCTAATGGGTCCAAATAAGTCCTAAGCCCACTTAAAAATCCTATGGAAAGAAGGAAAGGGAAGATACATACACTTCCCTCGCTATTTCTTTCTCTACTACCTATAACAAATTCTTAAAAAGGAAAATGGCTCCCTAATTTATTTAAAATTGCGATGCCTAAAATCGAATTAAAAAGAAAGCTTATTGTTCTCCACTCTGTTAGGGATGAGAACCACATACCTTAAGGCAAAACCAACACTAGAAGAGGGTGAATAGTGTTTTCAGGAGATTATAGAAAATCTAAATAATTAATGATTACTCAAACAACTATATGAATCACAGAATGAATATCACGGCAGAAACAATCACATATGCAAAAATAAACATAAATAAAATGAAGAAAAGGAAAGAACACACCGGATTTTACACGGATTCAGATTACTCCTATGTTCAGTCTCACGTATCGCTGGATTATGTAGAGTTTTATTAATACTAGTATCAATCTTACAACACCTTTAATTTCATGGCTACAAGGTTAACACCGATTCCACACCATTCATTTCACGGCTACAAGGTTCACACTGATTCAACACCCTTAATTTCACAGTTATAAGGTTCACACCGCTCCCTTTCCTTGATTTGCAGGCTACAAGGAACACATCACTTTCTTAACAATTACAAATACCCTTAGAACACTTGAATAGCACTTCCAAACAGAGAGTACTTGATAGAGATTGAGAAGAGAAAGAGAATGGTATAATTTGTATTGAAAACGACAGTGTATAAGTGTAGAAATCAAGAAATTAAGTTAGAATAATGGTGGTAAGAGTAAGAATGAAGAAGGATAAGAAAAGTTAATTTAAACTTAGAAAATGAGCCCTTTATATAGAGTTCCAAAGGTTGCAACAGTTTTGAGCCGTTTCAAATAATGAAAAGACACTTCCTTTTAAATTAGAAAAAGTGACGGTTATGTGTCGACATGTCAAAACTTACATGTTGATATATGCTATGTAATTTGATTTTTTTAAACCATGTTTTAAGTATTTAAATCAATATATATATATATATATTGGAAATTCTTGAATCGAAACTAGTTGTTTAAAATATAATTTCTTAAGTATAAAAACATAGTAATATATAACATATACATATAATATAAAACTTTATATGTATATAAATGATATGAAACTATATAAACACCTATATAATATAATTATAAAACTTCATAATATAAACTATATAAGAAACTTATATATTTGAAATCATGAGTCAAAAATGTATGTATAATTTGAAATCATTTTGAAAGGAGTTGGAATTGAATTTGAAAAGGTGATTTGAAAATAGAATTCGAAATAGTATGAAAACAATATTTTGAAAGTGCTAACCGGATTTTTACATATTAACTAGACTTTATTACTCTCATAATCTTGAACTCTTGAAATCTTGATATCTTGATTCTTATGAGTCTTGAATCTTGTATCTTCTTTGAAATCTTGAATCTTTTAAACTATACAGTCTTCTATATCACTTGTATTTAATTCCTGCATATATAACTATATATATTATGGGTAAAGATGTTAGTATATATTTTATAATCAACAGTGTTACCTGATGTTACATGTTAATTTGATTCTTCAATTACTCCCCCTTTCACCATGAATTCCTTCTAACTCCCCCTTAATATATACTATTTTATAATTTCTCCCCCTTTGTCATCAATAAAAAGTATGTCTATCTAAACCCAAAATAATCCTAGTGTATAACACTCCCTAAATCTATGACTTTCCCGAAATCTATAATTTTATAAACTCCCCCTAAATTTATGACTATACTATTGTAATTAACCTACAATACTCTCCCTTAAACTTGCAGAAGATTAATCCTAGCCTAAGAGATAATATCTATTAAGACTTTAATCTAGTCTAAGAAATAACTATGATACAACTTAAATTAATATAAGTCAAATAATATCAAAACTAAATTAATAATAAGTCAATATTTAAACAATTTAATCCAAAAAATCAACCAATTTAAGTTTTGTTGTCACAAAACATCAATTAAAATAAATTCAAACATAAAGACAAACATTTCTTGTAACTTCTATTTATCTTAAAAACCTATAAATCTCCTGCTTTAATCTAATACTATAAGAATTGTATAATTGTGAAGTAATGAAATATGAAAAAGATGAGTATAAATATATTATTTAATACTTACATATGCATAAGTATATTTCTAACAAACCTGTCAACCACAAATGAAATTCAACCAAGTCAAACAAGTCAATTGTAACGACCCGTATTCTACGCATCATAAGATCATAGGATATTTATTTCTTTCACATACGAAGTCGTATGGTCATGTAACTTTAGGAGACGACTATTGTGGTCGTTTCCCATGTTCATGATTTTTCCCGATTTTAAATGACCATTTTACCCCTAGTTGGTACTGTTTTGGCCATAACTTTTGACTGGAAATGAATTTTGACCTGAAACCACTTCCATTGGCTCCGGATGATGGTTTCTCTTTCCGTAGAGTGGTCATATTAGCCAAACGGACTCACCGTTTGGGAGATATGGCTGAAACAAGTTTCAGATGGTGAAAAACAGCTTAATTGGGCTTAACCGGGTGATTAGCAGCTAGGCCCAGAGGGGAATTTCGGGTTTAGAGGCATAGGAGGGCTGATTAGGGTTAAGAAATCACTTTCATTTCAGTTTTGAGCCGCCACAAACCTTCTTGAGACCCTAGTAATGGCTTCCATCCTCTAAAACCACTCCAAAACACATTTTTAGTGAAAATTAAACCTAAACTACATCAAAGCAAGGCCAAATAGCAACAGAGCAAGGTTGGAGCTGCTGTTATACATAGGAATTCGACCAAAACAGAGAGTATTTCAGATTTGGTGTTTCATTTGTGGCCAAGGTGAGTGATTTGCATAGTTTTTGCACTAATTACGGTAATTAAGGGTAATTAGTGAAGATTAGCGAATTTATACACTAATAAATTCTGGAAAAATATCCATAAATTCGAAAATAATATTTTATGCCTCTGGTAGGAATTTGGTTTAATTTGATGAAGTTTTGTTAACCCTATGATTAGTTTCATTTAATCATGCTTAAGGGGAAAATGGGATTTTGGGCATCTTTGATCCATTTTGACATGTAAATTCATTGTTTTTGTGTTTGTAGTTAGTTTGCTATGTTGCTATGACTGTTTGACATGATTTGTGATTGATTAGTATAGTTAGATTTGTCAAAAACGCCGTCGAATGGCGTAAACAAGTTGTTGGAAAAAGTTGCAGAAAGTTGTGCAGGGTTTCGGATCGGATCGGATGAGGGCTTGGATCGGATATGTGAACTGGGCAAGAAAACCCGACCCGAACTGGAGTTTGGCACATAAGAGACTTGGCAAAAAGGAAGGCCGTTTACTTAGAGTTGGAGTGGACAAGGGGATCGGATCGGAAGAATAGTGGAGGCCAGATCGGATCGACTTAAGAATGGAAGGCTACGACTGGAGTAAGGCGAAGGGATCGGATCGGATCGGAGTAGATGGAAAACGAGGGAGCTGGCCGGAGAAGGAGCATGAACTGGAAGGAAGACAGCAACCTGACCCGACCCGGAGGAGGACACCGACCCGACCCGAAGTGGAGTACCCGACCCGAACCGAATGGAAAGATGACAAGGAAGGAGGACCGAACCGAACCGACGAGGGTAATGACTACCAAACCGAGTCGAATTCTAGGGTTGCTACTGCACGACAACTATTTTGAAGACCTACTCCAATTCGACCAAACCCGAGATGCAAAGGAAGTCCAAATGAGAAGCTAGAGCTCAAGATCCAGATGGGAATCAACGAGTTCGCTTCATGATTGGGCTTTGCTGCGGGATGCGTGCTAAGGGGTTATCGATGTCTATAGCTTTGGACCACTATGGTAGGAGGTATGAAGGCGGATTCAGGGCCATTATGGCATCAGTAGAACTAAGGGGCTATGACCAATGAAGTGGGTCATTGAAATGTTTGGTCATGACTCCATGTGTTTAGCTTGGTCACAGTTGGGTTTCTACAAGTCGGGATTCGTCGTTACCTCAATTTGTCTAGTGTTCCAAAGTGGTAGATACCGTATGCTTTACGCACTGAGTGAGAGATGTGAGGATGATTGCTATGGATGATTTGTTTGCTACCATTATGACATGCACACCCCACCCCCGTATTCTTACACTATTTATTGTGGCACCTTAGAGTGTTGTACGGTATGTGGTACTGACTCTTTGGTTGCAGGTTCAAGTATGGTTTAGTATACCTATTATTATTCTGTTTAGATGCTTATCGCTCATACCAGGCTTTATGTCTGACCCAGAGTTTTATGTCTCCTCTTATTACTCTGGGTGCTCACACGAGCAGACTAGAGACAGGTTAGCTGGTGATGCACGGGTAGATGATCCGGAGACGAGCAGGAGGCTTCCACGTAATATATATAGTATTCTCCCTGTGTTGTTGAAGATCACTGCTTGGGCATTGGTGGTGCATCTTCTACTTTAGCTTTCTTTTGTTAGAGACAGTAAATTTGAAAAGTTCTAATAAGTTGTATTTGGATTTCCGCTGCTCTGATGATTGATGTTGATTTTAGTTATCAGCTTATGCATTGTCTCACCTGTTTTATGTCAAGTATGTTATTATTATATTTTATTCCATGCGCTGTGAGACATTCTACAGGTTCCTCATTTAGTTAATTCCCTTCTTTCCTTCCTTCTGACGACCGTTCCGTGCTAGTCGGGCATGTGTACAGCGCACCTTCGGAGGAAATGCAGGCTGGTGCGGGGCGGGCCGTCACACTTGGTATCAGAGCTCTAGGTTGCGTAGTTAACCTAGGGAAGTTATCAGGGAGAGATAATATACGTATACGAGAGAGCGTATTTGTGATTATTTTGTTTTTTAAAAGCTATATATATACTATTAGTAGTATAAGGATGAAGTCGTACTGCACTAGCACCACTATGGGGTCGTTAATCGTTTCCTTTTTCGGATTGACGATGAGCCGATATACTAGAGGTGCTGGTAGGGGAGCCAATAATGGGAATGCTGCTGACATGAGGACGATGTTTACTGACCTCATGAGAGAGATGCTTAGAGATGTACAGAGGGCAGCTCCCAATGGTGGAAATGGTGGTGGTCCAATAGTGCAGGCGCCAAGAGTCAACTTCGCCAAGCTAAATAAGGATTATACTAGCCTTGGTGGGAAGCCGTTCCATGGAATGGAGTCGGCCACGGATGTTCAGGATTGGTTGGATAGTTGCGAACGTATCTTCGAGGATTTGGGTATCGAGGATGCGATGAAGAGAAAGCTAGCGTCCCGTCAGCTGCAAGGGCGGGCAATGAATTGGTGGAATGCTATAAAGGCAGCTACTCCCGAAGATCAGATTACTTGGGAGCAGTTTAAGGCTCGCTTTAGCGAGAAGTTCATTCCAGCTGCTCAGAAGTCAGTGCTGTTTAAGAATTTTTTGGAGCTCAAGCAGAATGGCAGAGCTGTCTCGGAGTACATTGCTGAATTTGACACTTTGTCAAAATATGGGTTATCTCTTATTGATACTGCCGAGAAAAAGAATGAGAAATTCATAACTGGTTTGGATCAGTACTTGGGGGAAAGACTTATTAACCACATCGATGAGACGTTTGAATCGATTGTGGGGAAAACATTAAGATCAAAAAGTCTCTACCCTAAGCCGAAGACTGAGGTTGCATCCGCAGATGAGCCAAAGCCACAAGCAAGTGGTAGAGTCAAGGGTGGTTCCCAGAATAAAAGAAAGCAGAGTCAGACTAAGGATGGCCAGAAGAAAAGGAATAAGCAAGATGTTGAGTGCTTCAGCTGTGGTAAGAAGGGCCATTATGCTAGTAATTGTCGGGCCAAGCCAGCGGATAGGAAGTGCTTCAACTGTGGCCAAATGGGACACCACAAGGACAAGTGTCCACAAACCCCTAAAGAAAAGCAAATGGTGAAAGCATATGCTCTCAATGCTATTCCTTCTTCGTCGAATGCCCCAACTGCGGCGGAGAAGGGAAAGAATGTCGTCATTCAAGGTATGCTTTCTGTTTATGATGTTCCTGTTAGAGTTTTATTTGATACCGGAGCTTCCAGTTCTTTCATATCTAGTGACCTGGTAGATAGGTTGGGATTGGAGCCCGAGATTGTCGATAGGCCTTTAGTAGTGACGAACCCGATTGGTGGTTCGACTAGCCTTAGTATGATTTGTCGTAATGTGGTCCTATCGAGTCATGGATGCATGTTTGTTTGTGATTGCTTTGTTTTGGGCTTTACTGGGTTTGGCATTATTTTGGGAGTAGATTGGCTCCAAAGATACGGGGTGGTGGTAGACTGTGAGGGCTTTTTAGTGACAGCTAGAGCGGATGATGGGCGGAGGATAGTGTTTGGTGGTCTACCCAGTAAGGGGGTATTGGCTAGTTTTCTAACTCCCTCGACATTCCGCATAGTGAGTTGTCAGGTTTGACCGTGGTTGGCCAATATCCGGATGTTTTTGAAGAGTGACCGGACTTCCACCACACCGAGAGATTGAGTTTCGTATTGATTTGGTAAAGGATGCCAGGCTTATAGTGATGCCACTTCATCGTACGGCACCAAGGGAGCAGCGAGAGCTCGAGGTACAAGTCAGCGATCTTTTGAAGAAGGGATTTATCAGAAGGAGTGTTTCTGAATGGGGAGCACCAGTTGTGTTTGCTACCAAGGCGGATGGTTCCCTTCGTTTGTGTGTAGACTACCGCGAGTTGAATAAAGTGACGAGGAAGAACAAGTATCCTCTACCACGGATAGATGACTTGTTCGATCAGTTGAGTGGCGCGAGAGTATTTTCTCAGTTGGATCTCGCGACAGGTTTTCATCAGCTTAGAGTGGAAGCTGAGAGTATAGCTAAAACGGCATTTCGAACGCCGTCTGGATTTTATGAGTGGTTGGTCATGCCATTCGGACTGACCAATGCTCCGACATTTTTTTGTGGATCTTATGAATAGGATATTCAGAGATCAGTTGAATAAGTTTGTCCTTGTGTTCGTTGATGATATTTTGGTATATTCGAGGACAGAGGAAGAACACAAGGAACATTTAAGAGTAGTGATGGAGGTGTTGAGAAAACACCAATTGAAAGCAAAGTTTTCTAAGTGTCACTTCTGGAAGAGGGAAGTGAGGTTCTTGGGCCATGTTGTATCAGAGAATGGTATTGCCGTGGACCCGGCGAAAGTGGCTATGGTACAGGATTGGCCAGCGCCCAAGAGTGCAACAGATGTAAGAAATTTCTTGGGGTTAGCTGGATATTATCGTAAATTTATCCAAGGTTTCTCTAAGATAGCAGCACCATTGACCCAGTTGACCAAGAAGAATCAAGCTTTTGTCTGGGATGGAAGGTGCGAGAATGCATTTAAGAGTCTGAAGGACAAGTTGACAAGCGCACCAGTGTTAGTCATTCCTAAGGGGAATGAAGAGATGACAGTATACACGGATGCCTGCGGTACCGGACTGGGTGCTGTATTGATGCAAGGCGGTTGGGTTGTAGCTTATGCAAGTCGGCAATTGAAACCGCACGAGAGAAGATACCCCACCCATGACTTGGAATTGGCAGCGATCGTGTTCGCGTTAAAGATGTGGAGACACTATCTCTTGGGAGAAAGATTTGAGCTATTTACAGATCATAAGTCGTTGAAGTATCTCTTCTCCCAGAAGAATCTAAATCTCCGGCAACAAAGATGGTTAGAGTTCTTGGCTTCCTATGATTTTGACATCGCATATACACCGGGAAAGGGCAATGCGGTGGCTGATGCATTAAGTAGAAGACATGCTAGTTTAGGGGCTATGTTCCTTGAATGGAAGCAACTGGAGTATATCGCGGAGTTTGATTTCAGACCAAAGTGCGAATTGGATCCAGAAATGTTAGCAAGTTCGACGATTAGACCCACTTTAATTGAGCGGATCGGCTCTAGTCAGAGGGACGATCCTAACCTATTGGAAATCATCTCCAAGTTAAAGATGGATATCGAAGAGGAAATGAACAAGTATGGGCTTGATCGAGATGGATGGCTTAGAAAGAATGGAAAGCTTGTTGTACCCAATGTCAATGGATTGAGAGATGAAGTGCTTAGAGAATGTCATCACTCAAAGCTGACTATACACCCCGGTGGTAACAAGATGTATCGAGATATGAAGCAGATTTACTACTGGGAAGGGATGAAAAGAGACGTTGGGAAGTTTATATCCAAGCGCATGAATTGCCAGCTAGTTAAAGCCGAGCAAAAGAAGCCTAGTGGGTTGTTACAGCCCTTAGAAATTCCCGAATGGAAATGGGAGCAAGTCTCGATGGATTTCATTGATGGTTTACCAAGGACTAGATCGGGACATGATAGCATTTGGGTAGTTGTGGATCGAATGACTAAAAGTGCAAGATTTATACCAGTCAAATCGACCAGAACGGCAGCTAAGTTAGCAGAATTATATATGAAGTGGGTAGTGAGATTTCATGGAGTACCTAAAAGCATAGTGAGTGACCGAGACCCGTTGTTCACTAGTGGGTTTTGGAAGAGCTTACAAGAGGCTCTAGGGTCAGAGTTACATCTCAGTACCGCATATCATCCTCAGACCGACGGTCAGACGGAGAGGGTGAATCGTATTTTGGAAGATCTCTTGAGAGCGTGTATATTGGATTTTGGTGGATCATGGGATGACCATTTGCATCTAGTAGAGTTTGCATATAATAATAGCTACCAATCCAGTATCGGTATGGCTCCATTTGAAGCTTTGTACGGAAGACCGTGCAACTCACCATCATGTTGGATAGAGACTGGCGAGAAGTTTATGCTTGGACCAGATGTGGTGAGGGAAACTGCAGATAAGATCAAGATCATTCAACAACGAATGAAGGCTGCCCAAGATAGGCAGAAGAGTTATGCTGATAAGAGGAGAAGAGACCTAAAATTCTCCGTTGGTGACTTGGTGTTTGCCAAGATTTCTCCGTTGAAGAGCATAATACGATTTGGCAGGAGAGGCAAGTTGGCACCAAGATTTGTTGGCCCATTCCCTATTCTTGAACTAGTCGGGGATTTGGCATACAGAATTGAATTACCAGAGAAGATGGCGGGAGTTCACAACGTATTTCATGTTTCCCAACTAAGGAAGTTCGTTCACGACTCAGATATGACTATTTCACCTGATCAGTTGGAGGACTTCGAAGTAGAACCCGACGCGGTTGGGAACCGCAAGCCGGCCCGTATTGTCGAGCACAACATGAAGCAACTTCGAAGGAAGGCGGTGAAGCTAGTCAAGGTTCAGTGGGGCGAGGACGAGAATGATTGTACTTGGGAGACAGAGGAGAACATTAGGAAGACACACCCATAACTCTTTACCTGGTAAGATTTTGACTTCGATTTAGTTTTCCGCATGCTTGGATAGGCTTGTCTGCTTGTTTTGCATGTTTGATTGTTGTATGTGGGTGTTAGGCATGCGGGATCCTTTGTATGTTTTGGGTTAAGGAATTTCGGGGACGAAATTTCTTAAGGGGGGGAGAGTGTAACGACCCGTATTCTACGCATCATAAGATCGTAGGATATTTATTTCTTTCACATACGAAGTCATATGGTCATGTAACTTTGGGAGACGACTATTGTGGTCATTTCCCATGTTCATGATTTTTCCCGATTTTAAATGACCAATTTACCCCTAGTTGGTACTGTTTTGGCCATAACTTTTGACTGGAAATGAATTTTGACCTGAAACCACTTCCATTGGCTCCGGATGATGGTTTCTCTTTCCGTAGAGTGGTCATATTAGCCAAACGGACTCACCGTTTGGGAGATATGGCTGAAACAAGTTTCAGATGGTGAAAAACAGCTTAATTGGGCTTAACCGGGTGATTAGCAGCAAGGCCCAGAGGGGAATTTCGGATTTAGAGGTATAGGAGGGATGATTAGGGTTAGGAAATCACTTTCATTTCAGTTTTGAGCCGCCAAAAACCTTCTTGAGACCCTAGTAATGGCTTCCATCCTCTAAAACCACTCCAAAACACATTTTTAGTGAAGATTAAACCTAAACTACATCAAAGCAAGGCCAAATAGCAACAGAGCAAGGTTGGAGCTGCTGCTATACATAGGAATTCGACCCAAATAGAGAGTATTTCAGATTTGGTGTTTCATTTGTGGCCAAGGTGAGTGATTTGCATAGTTTTTGCACTAATTACGGTAATTAAGGGTAATTAGTGAAGATTAGCGAATTTATACACTAATAAATTCTGGAAAAATATCCATAAATTCGAAAATAATATTTTATGCCTCTAGTAGGAATTTGGTTTAATTTGATGAAGTTTTGTTAACCCTATGATTAGTTTCATTTAATCATGCTTAAGGGAAAAATGGGATTTTGGGCATCTTTGATCCATTTTGACATGTAAATTCATTGTTTTGGTGTTTGTGGTTAGTTTGCTATGTTGCTATGACTGTTTGACATGATTTGTGATTGATTAGTATAGTTAGATTTGTCAAAAACGTCGTCGAATGGCGTAAACAAGTTGCTGGAAAAAGTTGCAGAAAGTTGTGCAGGGCTTCGGATCGGATCGGATGAGGGCTTGGATCGGATATGTGAACTGGGCAAGAAAACCCGACCCGAACTGGAGTTTGTCATATAAGAGACTTGGCAAAAAGGAAGGCCGTTTACTTAGAGTTGGAGTGGACAAGGGGATCGGATCGGAAGAATAGTGGAGGCCAGATCGGATCGACTTAAGAATGGAAGGCTACGACTGGAGTAAGGCGAAGGGATCAGATCGGATCGGAGTAGATGGAAAACGAGGGAGTTGACCGGAGAAGGAGCATGAACTGGAAGGAAGACAGCAACCCGACCCGACCCGGAGGAGGACACCGACCTGACCCGAAGTGGAATACCCGACCCGAACCGAATGGAAAGATGACAAGGAAGGAGGACCGAACGAACCGACGAGGGTAATGACTACCGAACCGAGTCAAATTCTAGGGTTGCTACTGCACGACAACTCTTTTGAAGACCTACTCCAATTCGACCAAACCCTAGATTCAAAGGAAGTCCAAATGAGAAGCTAGAGCTCAAGATCCAGATGGGAATCAACGAGTTCGCTTCATGATTAGGCTTTGCTGCGGGACGCGTGCTAAGGGGTTATCGATGTCTATAGCTTTGGACCACTATGGTAGGAGGTATGAAGGCGGATTCAGGGCCATTATGGCATCGGTAGAACTAAGGGGCTATGACCAATGAAGTGGGTCATTGAAATGTTTGGTCATGACTCCATGTGTTTAGCTTGGTCACAGCAGGGTTTCTACAAGTCGGGATTCGTCGTTACCTCAATTTGTCTAGTGTTCCAAAGTGGTAGATACCGTATGCTTTACGCACTGAGTGAGAGATGTGAGGATGATTGCTATGGATGATTTGTTTGCTACCATTATGACATGCACACCCCACCCCCGTATTCTTACACTATTTATTGTGGCACCTTAGAGTGTTGTACGGTATGTGGTACTGACTCTTTGGTTGCAGGTTCAGGTTCAGGTATGGTTTAGTATACCTGTTATTATTCTGTTTAGATGCTTATCGCTCATACCAGGCTTTATGTCTGACTCAGAGTTTTATGTCTCCTCTTATTACTCTGGGTGCTCACACGAGCGGACTAGAGACATGTTAGCTGGTGATGCATGGGTAGTTGATCCGGAGCTGAGCAGGAGGCTTCCACATAATATATATAGTATTCTCCCTGTGTTGTTGAAGATCACTGCTTGGGCATTGGTGGTGCATCTTCTACTTTAGCTTTCTTTTGTTAGAGACAGTAAATTTGAAAAGTTCTAATAAGCTGTATTTGGATTTCCGCTGCTCTGATGATTGATGTTGATTTTAGTTATCAGCTTATGCACTGTCTCACCTGTTTTATGTCAAGTATGTTATTATTATATTTTATTCCATGCGCTGTGAGACATTCTACAGGTTCCTCGTTTAGTTAATTCCCTTCTTTCCTTCCTTCTGACGACCGTCCCGTGCTAGTCGGGCATGTGTACAGCGCACCTTCGGAGGAAATGCAGGCTGGCGCGGGGCGGGCCGTCACATCAATCAAGTTATTCCAGTCAAACAAATCAGACAAATCAATTAAGTCAAACAATTCAAACAAGTCAATCAATCCAAACAAATCAATTAACCAAACAAGTCAATCAAGTCAAACAAATCAATCTATCCAAACAAGGCAATCAAGTCAAACAAATCAATCTATCCAAACAAGTCAAACAAATTAATCAATACAAAGTAGTGTGTTATGTATTTAATTAATAATCATATACATTTCTAAGATAACAACTCCTCATACAATATACTTGTTATGTGTGGAGTTAAAAGTTAACATGTAATGTAGTGTGTGCAGTATGTTGGTTATAATGTCATATGCAAAGCAATATAAAATTATATATTGAATGAAATGGAACTTGTGGTATGAATGATTTTAATTTGAGATACACTATAATTTATAATAACGATGTATGATATGAAATAAGATGTGTAATGATAATATGTAGAATGATTTGGTGATGATATCTATTTTGGTAAAAGATATTCAAAGTACTGTCTAACTATTATGCATATACATATATATTATAAATTATTCCAATCAAACAAAGGTAGTATACATTAATTTCTAGACTTAGGTTAATTATACTAATGAATTAGATTGAAAGAATAGTAAAGATAAGTGTTCAATGGTAATTAAAAAATATATATTCGTAACAGATAGTAAAATATTCAGAATAATTCTATGAGAAACATGGAGTTAAATAATCTTAGTAGGGTGCTTCTTTAAAAATAATATGAAAAATTGAAGATCATCTTAAAGTGAATATAAAATTGTATCATATGAAGTAAACTATTTTGATATATATATATATATATATATATATATATTCATAATTGTATATATAAAAACTAATTTTAGAAAAAAACTTAAAATTTAATTTATTATGAGATATACATAAAGTTTTTCATACAAATCATTTTTAAATTTAAACTTTATAAATCAAAACATATTAATTTGCTTAAGAACCATTTATATATTAAAACTTTAAAAGAAATCTACTGTTATAACAAAATTATTTCGATGAAATAAAGTAAACTATAGAACTATAACTTCTTATATTTAAACTGCATATTTTAGGCATAAAAAATCATATATATATATATATATATATAGTATACCAAAATATTAAGTTAAATATGTAAGTTTTATAAATCTTAAAAATTAGTATTTGTTATGCAACCCAAAATTATTATGAAATTATATGTGAAAAATATATAAGTTAAACTATGTATGTTTAAACTTCATATAAAGATAGATAAATTTATATTTTGTAACAATATCAAATGTTTGAAAATTTTAATTATTTCAAGCATATTAACATATCTATGTACTATATAATTTTATTGATTTATATACTTTCAATATATATTTTTGAAACAAAATTATGAATTATAAGTAAATGAACAAAATTGATAACTAGAGTTTGAACTGACATTTTCATATTGAAAAGATGTCCTTCCAATTTTTCAAAACCAAATCAAAGAGTATTGAAATTTAAATTTAGAATAAGAATATAGATAAATTCTAATTAGATTGGTATATATGTATACTATAGTGTATCGAAATATGAACCAAAATATCTAGAATTATAAAAGAATTTTTTTTATGCCTAACTATGTGCATAGATGTATATTCCTAAATTCAATGATAATTATGAAATAATTGTAAAGCGTACCTCTTTTTGTAATCCTTCTTTTCATTGTTCTTCCATTGCCATGAACCACACATTCACATCTTCCAGAATCTGACGACGAGGTCTATTTTATTGCGACGTGCTTGTTTTTCTGATCAGCATATTATATTCATTTGTTGAATATGAAGATCGTATGAGAAAGATATTGATGATTTGGTAGTTTAACCATCTTAGCGCCGAAATTTTGAATTTGAATTTTGAATGAATGGACACTTCACTACTATAAATAGGCCCAAAAGTTATGTCTCTTTGTACCCATTTCTTTTCTTCTTCTTCTTCTTCTTCTTCTTTTTCCCATTTTTCACTTTCAATCAATCTTTTAGAAGGCATAACTTCTTCGTTTCTTAACGGAATTGGATGAAACCAGTAGCAAATCGAAAAAGAAGGCAAGGGCTGCGATTTAGGAACAGTTTGGCAAAGAACTTGAATGATATTATGGTGCAGTAGGCCGAATTAGTGAGAGGAAAATAGGAAGTCCCGAATACGATTTTGTGTTTTTGATAGTCAGTTTCAAACTACTATATCTCACTCAATTTTGATCGGAATTTGATGATGTACCCATTAAAACAACCGAGAAAACAAGAACTTCAATCTGGAAAAGGAGTTGGGTGAAATATTTCAAATATCAAAGTGAAATATGAAGAATACCGGTGATAGTTTTGGTTTCCTTTTCCCTTTGTACACAAAAAATTCATTTGATCATAACTTGGTCATTTCTTGATGGATTTGCATGAAACCAGAAGCGTTGCAAAGCAGATGAAGAGAAGTGTAGCACTGAATCAAATTGAAGAATAAAAATAGTTTTGTATATCAATACCCGTTTCATTGTAGACTGCCAATATTATTCTTTTTCTTCTTGATTGATAAATGAACATCTTTGTGTCTTTTGACAAATAGTCATTAGACATAACTCTTTCCTTGCAAAACAACACAACTTTTTAAAGAATCAAGTGACTTTCCAAAATAACTAATTTTAATAATAACATCACAGTGATTATATGACACATCATTTCAAAAATAGTGTTTAAAAAATTGCCATTTGGACTTCTCACAAAACCAGATTATGACAACTTGAATTTTCAACAGAATAAAATGCAGACTCATCTAATACCAATGCAATGCATGAATTTAGTATTATAAATATTTTCAAAAAATTTCCATTTAGTATTTCCGAAATTCAGATGATGAAATTTTGAAAACCTACGCTCTCATACTAATTGTTAGGGATGAGAATCACGGATCTTAAAGCAAAACTAACACTAGAAGGGGTTAATAGTGTTTTAAAGAGATTACAGAATATCTACACAACTGATGATTACTTAAATAACTATATGAACCATAGAATGAATATCACAACAGAAACAATCACATATGTAGATATAGACAGAAATAAAATGCAGAAAAGGAAAGAACACATCGGATTTTATACTGGTTCAGATTACTCCTATGTCTCGTCCCACGCAATGCTGGACTGCTCAGAGTTTTATTAATATTAGTACCAATTTTACAACATCCTTGATTTCACGGTTACAAGGTTAACACTGATTCCACACACTTGATTTCATGGCTACAAGGTTCACACCGATTAAACACCCTTGATTTCATGGCAACAAGGTTCACACCGCTCTCTTTCCTTGATTTACAGGCTACAAGGAACACACCGTTTCCTTAACAATTACAAATAGCCTTGAATAACACTTCCAAACAGAGAGTATTTTATAGAGATTGAGAAGAGAAAGAGAATGATATAATTTGTGTTGAAAATGATAGAGTATAAGTGTAGAAATTAAGTTAGAATAATGGTGGGAAGAGTAAGGATGGAGAAGGAGCAGAAAAGTTAGTTAAAAATTCGAAACTGATCCCTTTATATAGAGTTCCAAAGGTTGCAACAGTTCTGAAACATTTCAAATAATCAAAAGACACTTCCTTTGAAATTTGAAAAAATGACAGTTATATGTTGACATGTCAAAACTTGCATGTCGATATATGCTATGTAGTTTGAATTTTTAAACCATTTTTCAACTATTTAAATCAATATATACATATATATATATATATTGGAAATTCTTGAATCAAAACTAGTTGTTTAAAATATAATTTCTTAAGTATAAAAACATAGTATTATATAATTTAAACATATAATATAAAACATTATATATATAAATTATATAAAATAAAACACTTATTTAACATAATTATAAAACTTTATAATATAAACTATATAAGACTTATATATTTGAAATCATGAGTCAAAAATGTATGTATAAATTGAAATCATTTTGAAAGGAGTTGGAATTGAATTTGAAACGGTGATTTGAAAAAAGAATTTGAAATAGTTTGAAAACACTATTTGAAAGTGCTAACCGGAATTTTACATATTAACTAGACTCTATTACTTTGATATTCTTGAACTCTTAAACTCTTGATATCTTGATACTCATGAGTCTTAAATCTTGTATCTTTTTTGAAGTCTTGAATCTCTTAAACTGTATAGTCTTTTATATCACCTATATATAATTACTGCATATATATCTCTAGGAAAGTCTATTTAGATATAAAACTTGGATAAAATTGGTGACACAATTGATTTGCACTACTGGATCACCCCATGAACTCAACTCTTCCATATATAGACAGAAAGATCCAACGGTTCATGCTTTATGTCTTTCTTTTTGTGTATAATTTTGTATCTAAATAGTCGTCCCCTGTAACTATATATATTATGGTTAAAGATGTTAGTATATATTTTATAATCAATGATGTTAATAAGGTTGTTGTCATCTCTCCACCAAACTCTTCATCAAATCAAACTGTAGCAAAAAATCTAATTATCAAATTTCAAAAATCAGATAAGAAAAGGATTGTAGTAAAAATTCTTGTTGCAAGCGATTTTTTGCACTCCTGCAGGCTCTGGGTGCTTAAAGCTCTCTACTTGCAAGCTAAATTGTGATAAATCTTCTAAATGCGATCAAGGTGAGTTATTAAAATTCTATCTTTTGTTTTGCATAGAGTTTGTGTTGATTTGCTTCAGTTATATGTTGAAATCAATTTACTATAAGCTAGAACAAAATTTCATAAGTTTATAGTGTACGTGCATGTCTGTGTTGATTTTTGGGGTTCTGTTTCTCTCTCAATTCCGGATGGTTTTGGTGAATTGTTTCTTCTAGTTTGTAGTTTACTTTTTTTTCTATTCGCATATCGAAACAAAACATTGGTTGTAACCAATCCAAAAATTGCTTTGAAATTGGATACGAAGCAGGTTAAAAACCTATAATGAATTACATGATAGGGGTCGACCCTGGCTCCACTTTGGTTGATCAAGGGGTCGACCTAAGCTATATATAGGTTGACATAATCTATATATTTATAAACCTAAGCTACGTAAGTGTCGACTTATCTACTTCATTTCCTGCGCATTTATTTTTCTGTGCACGAGCTCTTTTGTTCCTTTGTTCAGTGCTTCGGTCATTAATTCTAATAGCCTATTTTCAAGTTATTAAGTGATATTCTTTTAGATGATTTATGTGCAATATGTTGGTGATATTTGATGCCATGTTGTGTTGTTCCTATGGCTATATCCAATTTATCGGAAGAGTCTTTGTTGATACAAATTCACGACGAATTGGTTACTTTTGTATAAATTTTGATTTGTCTTTTATGAAATTTTGATGATTTTTCTCTGAATATTGTTGAATTCACACACATGTCTTACAAAAATAATTTCTAAAGGATTTTTGACTCATATGTATGTATACACACACACAATTATTTCCTGAAGCTGCTTTGAATATATATACGTTACTATAAGTGTTTTCTAAATGACTTCTAGATAGTTTTAATAACTCGTTTTCTCTATAAGTATTTTCTATATAAATACACGTTTTTGCACTCTTTGAGAGGTTGAGGAAGCAAATTAAATGGTTTAGTATACCTCGTGATATGGGACACGAAGATATATTATACTGGTTAATTCCCGAATTGTTCTTGAAGATATTTTGTGGAACTAACTGACCTTGAGTGAACCAAGAAGTGAGTATGGTATGGGACGTACTGCTACCACTATTCGGGTTACTGTTGGGAAGTCAATGACGCATATATTCGGGGTGCTGTATAGGACTGTCGGGACACTTCTTGTTGTTTTTTGTTTTTCACTAATAGACCATGATGTGCCAATTACATAGACATAAGTGCCTACCTGTATGGGGTGGTTGTTTAGGACTTACAAGCCAAATATATTCTTATGTGGAGAACTGTGTGGGGTGCCAAAAACTATGTGGTAATACTCCAAAACTGTATGGTTAATACTAGCTGGCTTCGACCACTGTGTGAGGAACATATAGGCATAGTCTGTAATAACCCGGAAATTCTGAGCCAGTTTAAATTTTTTATTTTTGGCAATTTTAATGAATTTCGCATATTTAAAATGAATTATTTTAAATAATATCAACGAGAAATTTATTTTGAATAGAATTAGAACGTATATATTATATACGTCGTCGTTAGAATATAAATATTTATTTTAAATTATAAAAGGAATTGAAAATGGCGCGGTAGTTCGATAATTCGATTTCAAACTTCAATTGAATGTGCCGGGTGCAAAATAAACCGGATTTTTGTGAAACCAAAAATAATGGGATCTATTTGAGAATATCTTTCCAACGAATCCGAAAAATCAAAATTTAATAGCGGGAATCAAAAGATATGTCCAGTTGAAAATTCTGAATAGTCGCTATGGAATTCAGGCCCTTAAAAATAGCCATTTTGCAAACGACCTCGGATTTCGACGAAACCACTTTTGTTGGATCCGTGATGTCAAGTTATTGCTAGGTTTCAAATTTCATAATTTTTCGAATCAATATGTGAGCGTGGCAAAGGAAAACGCGTTTGACCAATTTTAGTTGATTTTAATCGACTGGAAAATGGGCATTTTTCCAACGGTCTCGGAATTCGATGAAATTAGTTTTGTTAGGACCGTATCGTAAATACGAAGCTAGAAAATATTTTTCTGCAATTTTTCGAGTTAGTATGTGACCCCGGTAATTTGGCATGTACATTTAAAATTCAATTTAATGATTTAAATGTAAATTCAACGGAAACTGATCGTAACCTTGGAATTGTCCTAGGATACATATCCCATTGTGTTCGGAATGGGGGTAAAACGCTAGGGGCGACAGTTGTTGGGTCTCGATTTGAGTTTGAAAGAAAAGTCAACTTTAAGTAGATAGTTAAATAATAAAATAAAATATAAATATATAATTAAAACAATCTCTCTTCCCCCTTATTTCTCTCTGCCCCGCCCCCCTGTTGAAATTCATTTCAGAACGAATAAAAAGGAAAAGACGTAGAGGGGGGAGGAGCACCGTCGTTCCCCCCATCAGAGCGTCGCCGCGCCTCAGGAGGCAGCGCCGCCTCCCATCGCACCCCCACCTCGCGACCTCCCACTAACCTCGCCCCCCTCGGTTTCCGTTCAGGCCCCCCTTCCATCGAAGACCACTGCAACCGACATTCCTCCCTCCATCGCCTACCCCTCCGCCGCCACCCTCTCAGCCTGCGCCGCCCCTGCTGGCCGCCATCTCGACGTGGACACCCCCCCTCTCCAGTTTTCATCTGTAAGTTTTTATTTTTACTTTATTTTATTCTTTTTTTCCTTTTCTGCTTTTACTTTAAATTCGATATTAGTTAAGTTAGGATTTTTAAATTAGTTAAGTTAGGATTTTTAAATCAGTTAAGTTAGGATTTTTAAATCAGTTAAGTTAGGATTTTTTAAATTAGTTAAGTTAGGATTTTTAAATTAGTTAAGTTAGGATTTTTAAATTAGAAAGTTCGAATTTTTAAAATAGAAAGTTAGAATTTTTGTAAAGGAAAAGTTAGAATTTTTAATAATAGAAAGGCCGAATTTTTAACAATGGAAAGACTATATTTTTGATGTTGAAAAGGCGATATTTTTAATGTTGAAAAGGCGATATTTTTATACGATGAAGAGTTATATTTTTATAACATGAAAGTTTATATTTTTAATAACAAAGAGATTATATTGTTAGTATAGTATAAAAGAAATGATTTTTATATTATAGAAGTATAAAAGAAATGATTTTTATATATTGAACAACGAAGTAAAAAATCGATTTTTATATATTGAACGACGAAGTAAAAATTTGATTTTTAAATATTGAACAATGAAGTAAAAATTCGATTTTTATATATTGAACAACGAAGTAAAAATTCGATTTTTATATATTGAATAGCAAAGTAAAAATTCGATTTTTACATATGTAGTGGCTACGGGCAACGAAAGTGACGAAAGGCGAGAATGATGAAGATTTATATAAATGAAGTGTCGTGAAGTTGGGATAGCTATCGATGAGAACTTCTTACTCTTCAATTTCTTTTTCTAGTTATATATATACTAGGATGCAGACGGTGCTTAGCAGCACCCGACACCCGTCATCCATAGACCATGGATGGCTTGTTTGTTTAATTGTTTGGTTGTGTAGTTGGTTAGATTATTTGGTTTGAATTGAATTGTTTGGTGAAATGAAATTGATTTGATTGATGTGTGAATGGCGTGGGCCTTAACTAGACCGGGGATAAGGCCAGGCCTTGTCCCGTTTCTTATATCGTGCCGTTATGCCGCCGAAATTTTCTAAAATATGTTAGAAAAATAAAAATATCATTTTTATTTTGTAAATGAACTGAATAAAAATTCATGTGTTAAGATAAAATATTTTATCGTTAAAAATATAATTTTTAACGTGAATGTGAATAAATAAATATTCATTCACAAACTGGACGGTTTGTTTATGTACACCTATTTGAAGGACATTGATTGGGACGATAAATTTTACACATCGCCCAACTGCACAAATAAAAATCTATGTTTGATTGTTTGAAACCCCATACGGGTATTGGGATGAAATACGGCATACACTAATCCCAACAATTAGTTGTATGTCGATCGATTGATTGACAGGCTGTTATAAGCGTTAGATATCTATATTTGATGCTTATATAGTGTAGTGCACTTTGGATGATGGTTGATTGTTTATCGTTGCTATTATATACATGTGTTGTATGGAATCCATATAATTAACTTTATATGGTAATTGATTGGGCCTCATTCCAGTTTAGAAGATAAAGGTTCATGTGTTGACAGTACTCATCCGTTGAGATTAGTCATGTGTTGAACGAAATATTTTGAAAATAAAATTTACATCTTTATCATTATAAAATAAAGGTTCATGTGTTGACAGTACTCATCCGTTGAGATTAGTCATGTGTTGAACGAAATATTTTAACAATAAAATTTACATCTTTATCATATATAGAATTAGAAATCAACTGGAAAATAGATAAGATGAGTGGTCTCCTGGGTATTGATCTGATGTTGGTTTCGCCTTCGGGGTTAATATTCAGGGAATCGTTCTCTTACTAATTTACGGTTGGAGTCTGATTTAATATCAAACGATAGATACCTTAATTCTCATAGAATATATTAAATAACAAAAATAGTCACACGTGGACAATACTCATTCGTTGAGATTAGTCATGTGTTGACAAGAATAAATATTCATTTGTTGAATAGAATAACGGGATTATTGAAATATATAAAGCCGTGTTGATTAGAGATGCGCTATTTTGACGCGAACGATATTTATATCGATTATATTCATTTTTAAATTTGATTTGAATTGAATTTAAATTGAATGGAAAACGAATTTGATTTCAATTGAATATATAACGAATTTGATTTCAATTGAATATAGAAAACGAATTGAATTCAATTGAATTGAAAACAAATTGAATTCAATTGAATAGAAAACGAATTGAATTTGAATTGAATAGAAAACCAATTTGATTTGAATTGAATAGAAAACGAAATGAATTCGAATTGAATAGAAAACGATTTGAATTTAAATTGAATAGAAAACGAAATGAATTCGAATTGAATAGAAAACGAAATGAATTCGAATCGAATTAAAATCGATTTGAATTGAAATCAAATAGAAATGAAAGTAAAAAGGATTTATAATAGAAAATTCAATTTTGATTTGAATTTGAAATAAAGGTTAAAATTGTTTTTGAAACGAATTCAAAACTATTTATAAAATTCGTTTTAAATAGAAATCGACGAAATATATATTATATATATAATATAATGGCCTGAATAGAACGTGCCGCGGCAGTTCGTGAATTTCGACCATTTATTTCAAACGGACATTACGGGAGATCCGACCGTCGGATTCTCCTAAAACCGGAACCGTTGGGTTCATATCGAAAAGAGCTTTCTAAAGAATATTAGAAATTCGAAATCTAACAGTTGGATTTGGAGATACGTCCAAATCAAATTTGAAAAAGGTCGCTGTAAGTGCAGTTCGATGGCCGTTGATGGAAATCGACTGTACGGGCCTTAATAGAATTATTAAAAATAGTAATAATTTGTGAAAAATCATAAGAAATGATTTGGGAAAAATTGGGATGAAAAACTCCATATTTGAAAAGATAAAAATAGATTTTTATCGAAATGAACTAGTTTTGAACTAAAATTAAACCCGTTTATTTTTAAATAAATAAATTGGATTTGAAACGAGTTTTAAATAGAATTGATTTGTGGGTTTATCGTGAACAGTGTTTAAAATAACACTTGTTCTTTAACCCGATAATAAATAGAATGTAATGTGGGTTTGTCGTGAACTGTGTTTTAAATGACACTAGTTCTTTAATCCAGTAAAAGGAGTTTTAATGAATCTGCAATTAGATTGAAATGGGGAATTGATAATTTAAATTATCAAATTTAGAAATTGAGCGAGAATGGAGTATCACCAGTTTTGCTCCAAAGTGATAGTTAAATCTTAAATTAGATTTGAACGTGAAATGGTAATTAATTTTACCGATAACACCATAGTATTAGATATGGAGTATTACCCGTTTTGCTTCATGGGATGAATAGGTTGGGATTGGGAAATAAAATAAATAATTACTTCGGTGTGGTTCGCTAATCTCGACTAGTTTGGGAAACCATAATTTGGTTTGAAATGACATCCAAAGGAAGATTAAAGGATAAATTTTAAAGAATTTATCTTGGATAAAATTAATGGGAACCTTTCCCTAAGAATATGAAATTTGCGGTTAGTGGCTGCTGAATTGGAATGAGGCGTATGTTGTGTCTGTGTTACATTTGTTTTTAATATACGCGGGTTGTTCGGAAAGGCCGGGTTTATACCCATTCTGAATAACCGATTCGACGATAAGTCGAAGATGAAGATGGTGGTCGAAGACTGGAAGTCTTCACATCGTTTGGGTGATTACTAATGATCTTGACTGGGCTGTACACCCAAGATGAGGGAATCAGTTGGTGATCGTCCAGACGTACTTGGAGATCGATGGATATGCGAGGAAAGTGCCTCCGGTTTCGTTCAGACCCAGAACGAACTTGTAAATGGATTGTGTGTCTGACATTGGATTTTATTCTGTGTTGATTGATTTATGTTAAATATATATCTGTTTGGCGGCGGAGAATTTATTCTCTTGCTTAACGCCCTTCTCTGAGACGTACGAACTTAGAGGTTATATATCGATAGATATCAATCGCATGGCATGAATTGCCTGTGTGGCATGCTGAGTTGCATGGATCAAGGCTTCTGTTGAAAAGCAAAGTCTTGTGGTTGATGATCAAAGCACGGCCTTTGTGGCATAGCTTTGTGTATAGCGTGGATTCACGAGCCTCACACCTCGGTATGAGTTAAAAACGGGATACGGACCGTTGGGAGAACACGACGTTTCTTTCTAGCTTTGGTGGTGTTAGTGACTTACCAGCCCTGACATTTATATACTTTTCACCTTTGTGGTTGTTGGAATGAGGTGCCTCGATATTAGGTCTGTATGGACCGGGAAACGTGTGTTCAGGAATTGTCAATCCTCAAACGTAAGAGAGGACCGGCCCAGCCGATTCCAGGGTTACCCAGAGTGTGTAGTCCTGAGGCATTTGCTAGAGTGTCTCGAAGCGGAGAGGAGCTTGCCCCTTGCCTCGACTCATGACGGAAATCCAATTTCCAATACGTGTATTGCGGTTTTAATTGTAGAACTAGTATGGCGACATGATATATGGTACCCATGCCGTCTATGATTTATATTTATGATTGAAATTGTTTTGACACTATACACTTATTATAGTATCAAATGATTTGTTTTAAACGTACCAAGCATGTTTGGCTATTATAACGGAAAACCCTATCCTCCGGCTTGCGTTGCATTGTGTGATGGGACCTGGGTCTTATAATAGCTTCATTTTTTCGAAAAAGCATTGCGTTGTTTATCCTATGCACTGGTATTCTTGGGAGGAAACCCGTTCCGTGTTATACGGCGTGGTCCCTTGAATTACTCCCTTTTAAAGTAAAGCTTTAAATAACTGTTTTAGTTCTCACACAAGTCACATGACTGACCTGGAGTTTATTGTTTTAACCTAAACTCTGGGTGCCCTTATTTTCGACACGGGCAGCTAGTAGTTATGGTTTTGCAGATTTATATTCACAGGATCCTGGTTTACAGCTGGAGTGATATCCGGAAAGCTCTGTATCCGTATATCACCTTCATTTGTGCTTTGTATATTTTTCCGCTGCTATGTAATTTATTGTAATCTCTGATATTTATCGAATGTAATTTCCTTGTATCTGATGGAATTTTTGTAATTAACAATGAAATGTTCTTCCGTCTGTGTTCATTTGTGTGTTGTTCTCAAAGTATCCGTTCTTTCCTTCATGGGGAAGTTACGGGTTCTCATATTTGGTATCAGAGCTTTGGTTTACAGAGCTCGAGAACAAGACACATTAGAACCATATGAAAGAATTCATCAGATATTGGGTTAGTAATATCCAATTAGAATGACTCGTTAGAGATAGGGTCAGTAGTATCCTAGAACGAGTGTGAAGAGTATATTTTTCAAATGAAAACAAATTTTGTTTTGAAAATTTAAACCATTTTATACGTATTTGAATATTTTATTTATTTTGAATTTGGACAATCGAGTATATAAAGATTTTGAATATACGCGTCATGAACGTATATTCAAGGTTTTAACATACTGGATAGATATAGAATTACACTCTAGTCGCTCGAAGATGATTTCGGATGATGGAGCTCCATCACCAATATTTATGTTCGTGTTTCGAAGGTGTGACTTCTATATATTTCCATTAGACTGGTGTGAGAACCAAAACTTATATGGATAGATTTATTTGTTGTGATTTGGCATCAAAAACATGATTTTCTGTATATATATATATATATATATATATATATATCAAAATTATGGATTTGAAACTTTAATTCACTAATTGATTGATGTTTGTGTTGTTTGTTTAGTTGTTTGATAATTTTTAACCATTTAGCCTAATTGAACCAAATATTGAACTGTATTGAAAATTGGTTGCATTTGTTTGCATATACATGTACTTACACTGAACAGGTCATAGCAAGGAGGCTAGAGCAGAGAATAAAATTTGTTTGCCCGACAAATAGGTACATGTTTACTATATAATTTACTGTTTTGTTTGGGTGATGATGATTTTATGAGCCTATTGGCTAGCCGCTTGGCTTTTTCTTTTTGAGATCAGAAAGCCTATATGGCAATTTTGGGATTTTCCCGTGGCTCCCGGTGCAGGGGAGGTTACAGCGAAATTTTTCGAAAATTTAGGGTGTTTCCCAAATTTTTGAAGAATTTGAAAATTCTCAAAAACTGAAAAGTTGGAGAATGGAAGCCAGATCGAACGTAGAGTTGATTAATCAAACCACTTTCGACTTTGTTCCTTTTCGGGGACGAAAAGTTTTAAGTGGGGGAGATTGTAATAACCCGGAAATTCTGAGCCAGTTTAAATTTTTTTATTTTTGGCAATTTTAATGAATTTCGCATATTTAAAATGAATTATTTTAAATAATATCAACGAGAAATTTATTTTGAATAGAATTAGAATGTATATATTATATACGTCGTCGTTAGAATATAAATATTTATTTTAAATTATAAAAGGAATTAAAAATGGCCCGGTAGTTCGATAATTCGATTTCAAACTTCAATTGAATGTGCCGGGTGCAAAATAAACCGGATTTTAGTGAAACCAAAAATAACAGGATCTATTTGAGAATATCTTTCCAACGAATCCGAAAAATCAAAATTTCATAGCGGGAATCAAAAGATATGTCCAGTTAAAAATTCTGAATAGTCGCTATGGAATTAAGGCCCTTAAAAATAGCCATTTTGTAAACGACCTCGGATTTCGACGAAACCACTTTTGTTGGATCCGTGATGCCAAGTTATTGCTAGGTTTCAAATTTCATAATTTTTCGAATCAATATGTGAGCATGGCAAAGGAAAACGCGTTTGACCAGTTTCAGTTGATTTTAATCGACTGGAAAATGGCCATTTTTCCAGCGGTCTCGACCGTATCGTAAATACAAAGCTAGAAAATATTTTTCTGCAATTTTTCGAGTTAGTATGTGACCCCGGTAATTTGGAATGTACGTTTAAAATTCAGTTTAATGATTTAAATGTAAATTCAATGGAAACTGATCGTAACGATGGAATTAGCCTAGGATACATATCCCATTGTGTTTGGAATGGGGGTAAAACGCTAGGGGCGACAGTCGTTGGGTCTCGATTTGAGTTCGAAAGAAAAGTCAACTTTAAGTAGATAGTTGAATAATAAAATAAAATATAAATATATAATTAAAACCCTCTCTCTTCCCCTTTATTTCTCTCTGCCCCCCTGTTGAAATTCATTTCAGAACGAAAAAAAAAGGAAAAGACGGAGAGGGGGGAAGAGCGCCATCGCTCCCCCCAACAGAGCGCCGCCGCGCCTCAGGAGGCAGCGCCGCCTCCCATCGCACCCCCCTCGCGACCTCCCACTAACCTCGCCCCCCTCGATTTCCATTCAGGCCCCCCTTCCATCGAAGACCACCGCAACCGACATTCCCCCCCCTCCATCGCCTACCCCTCCGCCGCCACCCTCTCAGCCTGCGCCGCCCCTGCTAGCCGCCATCTCGACGTGGACACCCCCCCCCACTCCAGTTTTCATCTGTAAGTTTTTATTTTTACTTTATTTTATTCTTTTTTTTCCTTTTCTGCTTTTACTTTAAATTCGATATTAGTTAAGTTAGGATTTTTAAATTAGTTAAGTTAGGATTTTTAAATCAGTTAAGTTAGGATTTTTAAATTAGTTAAGTTAGGATTTTTAAATTAGTTAAGTTAGGATTTTTAAATTAGTTAAGTTAGGATTTTTAAATTAGAAAGTTCGAATTTTTAAAATAGAAAGTTAGAATTTTTATAAAGGAAAAGTTAGAATTTGTAATAATAGAAAGGCCGAATTTTTAACAATGGAAAGACTATATTTTTAATGTTGAAAAGGCGATATTTTTAATGTTGAAAAGGTGATATTTTTATACGATGAAGAGTTATATTTTTATAACATGAAAGTTTATATTTTTAATAACAAAGAGATTATATTGTTAGTATAGTATAAAAGAAATGATTTTTATATTATAGAAGTATAAAAGAAATGATTTTTATATATTGAACAAAGAAGTAAAAATTCGATTTTTATATATTGAACAACGAAGTAAAAATTTGACTTTTATATACTGAACAACGAAGTAAAAATTCGATTTTTATATATTGAACAACGAAGTAAAAATTTGATTTTTATATATTGAATAGCAAAGTAAAAATTCGATTTTTACATATGTAGTGGCTACGGGCAACGAAAGTGACGAAAGGAGAGAATGACGAAGATTTCTATAAATGAAGTGTCGTGAAGTTGGGATAGCTATCGATGAGAACTTCTCACTCTTCAATTTCTTTTTCTAGTTATATATATACTAGGATGCAAACGGTGCTTAGCAGCACCCGACACCCGTCATCCACAGACCATGGATGGCTTGTTTGTTTAATTGTTTGGTTGTGTAGTTGGTTAGATTATTTGGTTTGAATTGAATTGTTTGGTGAAATGAAATTGATTTGATTGATGTGTGAATGGCGTGGGCCTTCACTAGACCGGGGATAAGGCTAGGCCTTGTCCCGTTTCTAGTATCGTGCCGTTATGCCGCCGAAATTTTCTAAAATATGTTAGAAAAATAAAAATATCATTTTTATTTTGTAAATGAACTGAATAAAAATTCATGTGTTAAAATAAAATATTTTATCGTTAAAAATAATTTTTAACGTGAATGTGAATAAATAAATATTCATTGACAAACCGGACGGTTTGTTTATGTACACCTATTTGAAGGACATTGATTGGGAAGATAAATTTTACACATCGCCCAACTGCACAAATAAAAATCTATGTTTGATTGTTTGAAACCCTACACGGGTATTGGGATGAAATACGGCATACACTAATCCCAATAATTAGTTGTATGTCGATCGATTGATTGACAGACTGTTATAAGCGTTAGATATCTATATTTGATGCTTATATAGTGTAGTGCACTTTGGATGATGGTTGATTGTTTATCCTTGCTATTATATACATGTGTTGTATGGAATCCATATAATTAACTTTATATGGTAATTGATTGGGCCTCATTCCAATTTAGAAGATAAAGGTTCATGTGTTGACAGTACTCATCCGTTGAGATTAGTCATGTGTTGAACGAAATATTTTGACAATAAAATTTACATCTTTATCATTATAAAATAAAGGTTCATGTGTTGACAGTACTCATCCGTTGAGATTAGTCATGTGTTAAACGAAATATTTTAACAATAAAATTTACATCTTTATCATATATAGAATTAGAAATCAACTGGAAAATAGATAAGATGAGTGGTCTCCTGGGTATTGATCTGATGTTGGTTTCGGCCTTCGGGGTTAATATTCAGGGAATCGTTCTCTTACTAATTTACGGTTGGAGTCTGATTTAATATCAAACGATAGATACCTTAATTCTCATAGAATATATTAAATAACAAAAATAGTCTCACATGGACAGTACTCATTCGTTGAGATTAGTCATGTGTTGACAAGAATAAATGTTCATTTGTTGAATAGAATAATGGGATTATTGAAATATATAAAGCCGTGTTGATTAGAGATGCGCTATTTTGATGCGAACGATATTTATACCGATTATATTCGTTTTTAAATTTGATTTGAATTGAATTTAAATTGAATAGAAAACGAATTTGATTTCAATTGAATATGTAACGAATTTGATTTCAATTGAATATAGAAAACGAATTGAATTCAATTGAATAGAAAACGAATTGAATTCAATTGAATAGAAAACGAATTGAATTTGAATTGAATAGAAAACCAATTTGATTTGAATTGAATAGAAAACGAAATGAATTCGAATTGAATAGAAAACGAATTGAATTTAAATTGAATAGAAAACGAAATGAATTCGAATTGAATAGAAAACGAAATGAATTCGAATCGAATTAAAATCGATTTGAATTGAAATCAAATAGAAATGAAAGTAAAAAGGATTTATAATAGAAAATTCAATATTGATTTGAATTTGAAATAAAGGTTAAAATTGTTTTTGAAACGAATTCAAAACTATTTATAAAATTCGTTTTAAATAGAAATCGACGAAATATATATTATATATATTATATATATATATATATAATATATAATGGCCTGAATAGAACGCGCCGAGCCGCGGCAGTTCGTGAATTTCGACCATTTATTTCAAACGGACATTACGGGAGATCCGACCGTCGGATTCTCCTAAAACCGGAACCGTTGGGTTTGTATCGAAAAGAGCTTTCTAACGAATATTAGAAATTCGGAATCTAACGGTTGGATTTGGAGATACATCCAAATCAAATTTGAAAAAGGTCGCTGTAAGTGCAGTTCGATGGCCGTTGATGGAAATCGACTGTACGTGCCTTAATAAAATTATTAAAAATAGTAATAATTTGTGAAAAATCATAAGAAATGATTTGGGAAAAATTGGGATGAAAAACTCCATATTTGAA
Organism: Allium sativum; assembly: GCA_030737875.1. NCBI lineage: Eukaryota > Viridiplantae > Streptophyta > Magnoliopsida > Asparagales > Amaryllidaceae > Allium > Allium sativum. The sequence goes on along the minus strand of CM060910.1, from coordinate 889,713,786 downwards.
AAGATAAAAATAGATTTTTATCGAAATGAACTAGTTTTGAACTAAAATTAAACCCGTTTATTTTTAAATAAATAAATTGGATTTGAAACGAGTTTTAAATAGAATTGATTTATGGGTTTATCCTGAACAGTGTTTTAAATAACACTTGTTCTATAACCCGATAATAAATAGAATGTAATGTGGGTTTGTCGTGAACTGTGTTTTAAATGACACTAGTTCTTTAACCCAGTAAAAGGAGTTTTTATGAATCTGCAATTAGATTGAAATGGGGAATTGATAATTTAAATTATCAAATTTAGAAATTGAGCGAGAATGGAGTATCACCAGTTTTTCTCCAAAGCGATAGTTAAATCTTTAATTAGATTTGAACGTGAAATGGTAATTAATTTTACCGATAACACCATAGTATTAGATATGGAGTATTACCCGTTTTGCTTCATGGGATGAATAGGTTGGGATTGGGAAATAAAATAAATAATTACTTCGGTGTGGTTCGCTAATCTTGACTAGTTTGGGAAACCAGAATTTGGTTTGAAATGACATCCAAAGGAAGATTAAAGGATAAATTTTAAAGAATTTATCTTGGATAAAATTAATGGGAACCTTTCCCTAAGAATATGAAATTTGCGGTTAGTGGCTGCTGAACTGGAATGAGGCATATGTTGTGTCTGTGTTACATTTGTTTTTAATATACACGGGTTGTTCGGAAAGGCTTGGTTTATACCCATTCTGAATAACCGATTCGACGATAAGTCGAAGATGAAGACGGTGGTCGAAGACCGGAAGTCTTCACATCGTTTGGGTGATTACTGATGATCTTGATTGGGCTGTACACCCAAGATGAGGGAATTAGTTGGTGATCGTCCAGAAGTACTTGGAGATCGATGGATATGCGAGGAAAGTGCTTCCGGTTTCGTTCAGACCCAGAACGAACTTGTAAATGGATTATGTGTCTGACATTGGATTTTATTTTGTGTTGATTGATTTCTGTTAAATATATATCTGTTTGGCGGTGGAGAATTTATTCTCTTGATTAACGCCCTTCTCTGAGACGCACGAGCTTGGAGGTTATATATCGATAGATATCAATTGCATGGCATGAATTGCCTGTGTGGCACGCTGAGTTTCATGGATCAAGGCTTCTGTTGAAAAGCAAAGTCTTGTGGTTGATGATCAAAGCACGGCTTTTGTGGCGTAGCTTTGTGTGTAGCGTGGATTCGCGAGCCTCACACCTCGGTATGAGTTAAAAACGGGATACGGACCGTTGGGAGAACACGACGTTTCTTTCTAAATTTGGTGGTGTCAGTGATTTACCTGCCCTGACATTTATATACTTTTCACCTTTGTGGTTGTTGGAATGAGGCGCCTCGATATTAGGTCTGTAAGGACCGGGAAACGTGTGTTCAGGAATTGCCAATCCTCAAACGTAAGAGAGGACCGGCCCAGCCGATTCCAGGGTTACCCAGAGTGTGTAGTCCTGAGGCATTTGCTAGAGTGTCTCGAAGCGGAGAGGAGCTTGCCCCTTGCCTCGACTCATGACGGAAATCCAATTTCCAATACGTGTATTGCGGTTTTAATTGTAGAACTAGTATGGCGACATGATATATGGTACCCATGCCGTCTATGATTTATATTTATAATTGAAATTGTTTTGACACTATACACTTATTATAGTATCAAATGATTTGTTTTAAACGTACCAAGCATGTTTGGCTATTATAAGGGAAAACCCTATCCTCCGGCTTGCGTTGCATTGTGTGATGGGACATGGGTCTTATAATAGCTTCATTTTTTCGAAAAAGCATTGCGTTGTTTATCCTATGCACTGGTATTCTTGGGAGGAAACCCGTTCCGTGTTATACGGCGTGGTACCTTGAATTGCTCTCTTTTAAAGTAAAGCTTTAAATAAATGTTTTAGTTCTCACACCAGTCACATGACTGACCTGGAGTTTATTGTTTTAACCTAAACTCTGGGTGCCCTTATTTTTGACACGAGCAGCTAGTAGTTATGGTTTTGCAGATTTATATTCACTCGATCCTGGTTTACAGCTGGAATGATATCCGGAAAGCTCTGTATCCGTATATCACCTTCAGTTGTGCTTTGTATATTTTTCCGCTGCTATGTAATTTATTGTAATCTCTGATATTTATCGAATGTAATTTATTCAATTATACTCTGTATATCCTTGTATCTGATGGAATTGTTGTAATTAACAATGAAATGTTCTTCCGTCTGCGTTCATTTGTGTGTTGTTCTCAAAGTATCCGTTCTTTCCTTCACGGGGAAGTTACGGGTTCTCTCATAGTCGAACCTCCACTTTCTCTTTGATCCAATACTATGTGGCTTGATGTTTCTCAATTCCCCAAGAGTATGTGTGGCATGTTGACTGTGTGGCATGATGTATTTTTAGATTTTGAGTGGTTTTGATTTTTAGAGTTCTACGGAATTTTATGATATTTCACCATCTTATGAGAATCGAGTTTTATACATAACTATGTGCTATTTGATGTTTATTTCACGATGATTATACTACTGTGTGGCGAACTCTTAGCTGAGTTCGACATGTTGTGTTTATATGATTTCTGCTGTATGCTTGACTTGATCGAGTGTGTACTACCTTACATGAGATCCTTGAGTAAGAGCTAGTGATCCTATCTCACGTATTCTATGTTGTTTATGTATTCATTTTATTCCTCTTTTATTATAAGGATATATTCCTTATATGATATTACCATTTATTTAAAATGTGTTAATTGACGTGTTTAAGTTAAATTGACAGTGTATTATATATTTGCGTCGGACTGGATGTTTCAAGTTTATAGCTTGCTAGTGATTCACATTTACCAATTTCACCTTGGAATACCTACCTAAGAGTGTGCTTGTGTATTCATATCGATGTATATTTATTCTTTTACGATACGATGTATATTTATATGGTTTATGTAAACCCATTTGAGTATGTAGCACATGCATATGTTGTATTCCGCTATTATATCCATAAGTAATGTAACAACCTGTATTTTCAATAACCTATTATAACGTAAATCGAGGCAGAATTTAATTTATAAATCTGAATCAAGGGAAACGGGCTATGCCATTGCGTTCGTCTCGGAAAAATACGTGAAATAGAGACCGAGTTTTCGAAAATCGGAGTCTGTATGACCCGATTAAGGCCCAATGAAGTTTTCAGAAAATTTCAAGTTCAAAACAGATTTCGAATTTCGGGTTCAAAATTCGAAAAACGGTCAGATTGGGATAGGAGGGAAAAATTCCCGCCAGAGCACTCAAGTCGACAGCCCCGTTGACTTGGGAGTCGACTTGGTTGGACCCAAGTCGACAGCCTTGTCGACTTGGCTGTCGACTTGGTTCAGCCGGGCAGTTTTGCCTGGTGCACCATTTTGGGGTTTTGGTTAGGTTTTGGGGCCAGATTCGGTTTTAAGGGCTGAGATTGGAATTAGGGTTTAATCCTAAGGTTGAAACTAATCCTAATCTCTATAAATAAGCCCCTAACCTAACCCTAAATCATCATTATTCATTCAAGTAACTAAACTATGGCAAAATCATTCCTCTCATGGCCTCCACTCTCTTCATAAAATTCCTAAGTTATTTCTATGAGAGATTTTCAATGCATACAAGTGTTTTCAAGCTTGTATGAGCATCATTAGCTTGCATTCAAATCAAGTTTCCATATTTACATCATAAAGCAAGGGTTTTTATTGATTTGGAGCTTTCATATTGGGTTTATTTGATTTCATAAGGGCTTGTCTCAATCTATTAATATATTTGTGTCTTCATAAGAATTTGTAAGCCCTTTTCTACTTTCATATTTAAACTCTAAAGTTAATGAATGATGCAAGTTGTGTTTGATCATTATGATATGCAAGTCTATCATGTTATGTTATGCAAGTATGCCATGTTACGATATGCAAGTTTACCATGTTATGCTATGCAAGTTTGCCATGTTATGATATGCAAGTTTATCATGTTATGTTATGCAAGATTGCCATGTTATGATATGCAAGTTTATCATGTTATGTTATGCAAGTTTGCTTTGTTATGATATGCAAGTTTGCCATATGATATGCAAGTTATGTTATGCAAGTTGGGTTGATCATTTTGCTCATGTTATCATGTTATGCAAGCTTATCTTGGGTTTATGAGCTTAAAGCTTCAAGCTTTATGCTAAAGGTTGCATTTTGGCAACATGTAAGTTATCATATCCCTTATGATAACTTGCATGTGAGGCTAAATGCGAACTTATGGCCATTTCTACATGTCATTTATCACCATGTATCACCAATATGCTAAGTTTGGTTTTATGCATGCTTTTGAGGCCTAAAAATGTAATATGCAAGTATATGAACATATGTACATTTCATATGCCACCATGTTGAACTTGCGGCTTCAACATCTTTATGTCATGATTATGCCAAGTTCCCTCTTTCTATCCTTTATGCGCTATTGCGATATGTAAGCGATGGGATTGCGTTTGGGGTTGGGTAAACTTAAAAGACATGAAAACATAAGATTGGGAATTTACCTATTAAGTTAGGTCTACCCATTGGGAATTTTCCTATTAAGTTAGGTCTACCCAAATGCTTGAAAACTTGTAATATGTTTTGTAAACATAATGGACATGACACTTAGAAAATATAAGTTTGACCAACTCGAGGTTGGGTTGAGTTTGTAGCGTAAACCTACCCGGAACCGACCGGCTTAACTAGTTGCTACAAACAATAGGACCCAAGGTGAGAAGTTGGTCATGTTGTACCTTGAACCCGAGGTTAGACCAAGTTGTGGTGTAAAGCTACCCGGAACCGACCGGCTTAACTAGTAACCGCAACAAGGTCTAATGTGAGAGGTTATAAGGCACATTAATTAATTAATGCCTTATGATTAGGGTTAAGTCATGGTCCACTTAATACTTAACCAATTTGGGCTTGGTAGATTAATCAGGGTTAAGTCGTGAACTCATCGTTACACTTAACCAAGTTAATCCATGATTAGCAAGAGGGTTAAACTGTACTTAACCCACTAGAAAATCCTAGCAATGGGGGTCCACTCCAGTAGTAATCCCAAGTTTGTATCATTAAGACCCTAGGGACTAGGCTAGGGTGGGGGCACGATTACTGGACTTGAGGTAAGTGACCAAAAACGACGGCAGAGTGGTACGCCGATGTAGTTCCGGACGGACTATGGTCGTGCACGTAGTCCGTATTTGGAGAAGTCAAGCATGGGTACCAGTAGATCTAGACTGTGCACTTATGTTTATGGTGTCCAGGGGTTGACACCCTAGGGCTTGATACACCCGACGGGAGACCCGACACAGTCTGACTACAATTATGTTTGGGCCGTATTGACACCAACACGTGATGAGTTAGGCTTATAGGGAGCCGATCGACTAGACCGTTTGGTTGGACCTCGTATTAGGGTCACTTCATGTTATTGGACCTCGTATTAGGGTCACTTCATGTTATTGGACCTCGTATTAGGGTCACTTCATGTTATTGGACCTCGTATTAGGGTCACTTCATGTTATTGGGCCAAAGCTTGGGCCAAGGGATCAATACTGGTTTATTCAAGTCATGTTAGCTTGCTAGTACACCTGTGGTGCAAAAACCTTAAACCTGATTATGCGATGACATCTTTATCTACCTTGTTAGTTAATCATCATGCTAGTATGTTGTTATCCTTATGTTCATCCCTGCTTCTCATGTCAGTTAACTTTATCAGTTTACATTGATTGTAGTAGGGCTTACTCAGTCTTTTTGACTGACCTGTTTTCTTTCGCCTCTTTTCTTCCGTCCCCCCCCCCCCCAGATTCTCAGGGTGGGAATATTGGAGCTTAGCTTGGATTTCTGATCGCTTGCTTGTGGGATTTTAGCTCATGTACGGTCTTGACATAAAGCTAGCTATGGTTATCACTTATTTTGGGGATAGTACTTATGTATTTCAGTTTTTTAGTGATGTTGTTTTTATCTAGACTTGTGTATTTGGAAAGTTGACATTATGTTGTATCAGACTTGTTTTGAAATAGTTTGAAATCTTCCGCTGTTTTACTTATCTTATTTACTCTGTTTACATATATACATATGTTCTTGTTTTGCCTTGATATATCATTATGCATGTTTACCTGATTCAAACGCCCCTCCAAAGTCAGAGTGCTTGCAAGAGCCACCCTGGCGGAGGTGGGGTGTTACATTTGGTATCAGAGCATATGCTTTACGAGAAGGAACAAAAAGGTTTTTAAAACTTTTGGAAAACTATTTTCAAAACCAAGTATAAAGTATTTTCCAAAGAAAAGTCTAGTTTATTTTAAAAGGCTATTCCCCAAAAAGCCATTAGCAAAAATTCCTTCGTTTTTTTTCTCTCCATTCTGAATCTATCTTTTTCTTCGTTTTCAGTATGGCCGATAACTTTGCCATTCCGGAGGGAGTACACGTACCTGTTTGGTATAGGAGACTTTTGGAGGCTAGGGCGACCGAAGCCGGCCCCGCAGATGTTCCTCCTCCCCCTCCTCCGGTAGTTAATGTTCCTCCTCCTCCTGTAGCTGAGGTTCCCCCTCCCCCTCCCCCTCAGCATCCTCAAGCTGACTTCGCAAAGACTTGCAAAGATTTCAAAGCAATGGGTGGCAAGAACTTTCAAGGCACTGAGACTTTTGTAGAGGCCAGAAATTGGTTGAAAGAGACCGAGGATTTATTTGCTATCTTTGGGTTAGACGATCAGAGGAAGATCTTGTTGGCGGTTTGGCTTATGAAGGATGAAGCCGCTTATTGGTGGGAAGTCACCAATGGTACTAGGCCTGTTGAGACTAGGGCCGATTTCAGGGCAAGGTTCGTGCTTAAGTTTCTATCTTCTGTAGAGGAGAATTTGCAAATGGAGAGGTTCATAACTTTGAAACAAGGAGATATGTCTGTCAAAGAATATGTAAGCAAGTTCAATCAGTTAGCTCGTTTTGGCTTGGATATGGTAAATACTCCTCAGAAGAAGGCTCTTCGTTTTGCTAGAGGATTGAATGAGCCGTTGCAGGGATTGGCTATGTCACATATTCCCCATAGGGCCACGTTTGAGAGCTTGGTTGATATGGCGTTACTTCAGGGAGATGTCAAGAAAGAGATCAAGATGAATGATACTCAAGCCAAGAAGACTGATTCCCAGTGGAAAGGAAATCAGGGTAATCCAAGTGGTCAGAGCAGTCAAGGCAATCAGAACAAGAACAAGAACAAGAGTCAAGGCAACAAGGGGAACAACAACAAGGGCAATAACAACAAGGGGAAGTGCCATTATTGCGGTTCAGTTGGGCATCTTATTAAGGATTGTAAGAAGAGGAAAAGGAAGAATGGTGAATGCTTTTTCTGCGGTGAGACTGGACATTTCAGTAAGGATTGCCCGAAGAAGCAAGGGCAAGGCCAGGGTCAGACTCAGCGTGCTGGACCTTCAGGAGGGCAAGTTCATGCTCTCAATGCCGCTCCAGTTCCCGATCGAGGTAGTATTTCTGTTGAGAGCCTTGTATATATTTCTGATTTTCCAGTTCGTACCTTGTTTGATTCTGGCGCATCGCATAGCTTTATCTCATCTGATCTTGTTGATAGTTTACACCTAAGTACTAGTCTAGTTAATGATCACGTGTGTGTTTCAAATCTAATTGGGGTTTCCGCCCATTTGTCTATTATCTACGTGGATTTGAAAATCTCTATCTTTAGTGTAGAGTTCTCGTGTGATGCTTATATTCTCGGTTTCATGGGGTATGGGTTGATTTTGGGCATGGATTGGTTGTCCAGTTTTGGAGCCATTCTTGATTTTTGAGCATAGGGTTGAGAGGCTCATGACTCGCCTCGGTAATACCCTAAAAATTTCTAGTAACCCTATGAGTCCCTTCATGTTGTGTTAACTTGAATCCCTCAACTCGTCTATCGATAGTTTGCAATCGGTGAGGGTGGTCCGAGAATATCCTGATATCTCGGGTGAAGTGAAGGGGGTTACCCCTAAACGCGAGATAGATTTTCGCATTTATCTGGTTGATAATGCCAAGCCAGTTACATGGCCGGTTAGGCACATGGTCCGCGAGATGAGAGTTAAGAAAGCAAGCCAAGGAGTTGCTTGAGAAGAACTTCATACGATGAAGCATTTCCGAAGAGGGTGCTCTAGTGGTATGCGCTACTAATGTGGACAGTTCGCTTCGCCCGTGTGTTGATTATCGTGAGTAGAACAAGAAGAATAGACAACCATTACCAAGGATCGATGATTTGTTTGATCAGCTTGTAGGAACATCTGTTTTCTCTTGATCTTGCTATTGGATTCCATCAGCTCAGAGTAGCTGAGGATAGTATAGACAAAACTGCATTCAGAACTCCAGATGGGTTCTTAGAATGGCCTGTCATGCCATTCGGTTTGACTAATGCACCCGCCTACTTCGTGGACTTGATGAGTAGGGTGTCTAGGGAGTTCCTGAACGAGTTTGTGGTAGTCTTTGTAGAAGATATCCTGAATTTCTTAAAGAACGAGGAAGAACATGCTAGACATCTCAAGGAGGTGATGGATACGCTTAGAGCCCATCAGTTGAAAGCCAAGTCCTCCAAATGTCATTTTGGAGAAAAGAAGTTAGATTTCTTAGGCACATAGTTACTAAGCAAGGCTTAGCGGTGGATCCCGCTAAAGTGGTCGCGGTTCAAGACCGGAAAGCTCCGACGAGGACAATTGAAGTAAGAAGCTTTCTCAGTTTAATTAGTTAGTTAGCGTCCCTTGAGTTTAGACCTACCCTTCTGGATCAAGTAGGGACTTCGAAGAAAGAAGACCCGCAGTTAGTCGAGATCATGGACAAGTTGATTCGAGGCTAGATGTTAAGACACCTCGCCATAGATAACAAGGGATGGCTAAGACGCGATGAGAGAAAGAAGGTTCTTGAAGATGCACACCATCCGAGGAGGTGGCCGAGTTTGTCCCAAGGTGCATATTGTGCCAACAGATTAAGGCCGAGTCATAAAAAGCCCAGTGGGCTATTACATCCATTGGAGGTCCCCGCAATGGAAGTAGTAAAGCGTCGCGAAGGATTTCATGGATGGACTGCCTAGATCAAGGAAAGGGAATACGAGCATGTGGGTCATAGTAGGTAGACTCACGAAGAGTGCTCATTTCACTCCGGTAAAGAGCGAAAGGACTGCATCATAGCTAGCAACAGTTTACTTTCAAGAAATAAAGCAGTTGCACGAGGTTCCCTAAAGTATAGTTAGTAACCATGACTCAATCTTCACTAGCCAGTTTTGGGATAGTCTACGGGAAGTCATGGGCAAGCAACTGAATCTAAGTACGGCCTATCATTCGCAGGCGGATGGTTCATTTCGTTCAAGCATGAGTTATAGAAAATCACGTTAGTAAGAGCAATTGGCAACGTGGATTGGTATTTCCAAGAAAAGTTCTGCTGCGTGGAATACTTTATAGTAAGTAAATGAGATCCAGGATTCACTAGTGAATTTTGGAGAGCTTGTAGGAAACCATGAGGTCACAGTTATGTTTAAGCCAAGTATGATAGAAGAAGAGTAAGTGAAAGAGGAAGACGAGAGGCGACAATGAAATGGGTTCCAACTCATATTTGGAAATAAGAGTTAAGAAGCCAAGAAATCATGAAGTAAAAGACGGTCAAAGCACATTGGAGTTAAGCTCAAGGAAATGTGACTTAGAAGATTGAAGGCTAGATACGCGCATCATATCTCTTTTTTAAGAGTATATTCTTGATCCTTGTTTTCCTGTGGAACTTACTTGCATATTATCTTTTACATATATCCTCTCGGTCCCATTCTCGATCCCATTTCTATTGTAAACTCCATAAGGGGGTATGACTCACCGGTTAGTAATACATGTCAATGTTTAAAGGGGTCCGTTAGGTTGACTAAACCTTTTGGGCTTTTATAGAATATGGGTTGGGTTAGGAAGGGATTTCTTGTAATCCAAAAGGAGTATATCTTGCTTATCTTCCCGATCTCTTTGTAGCATATCTTTCTTTTGCTATCTATATCGTGTTAATCTTGTCATGAGAACCTTAGGTAGAAACCCTTTGGATGAAACATGTGTTTGAAACATGTTATGCTTGATGTTTGCAAGTGGTTGCAAGTGTTTGCAAGTGGTTACTCGTGGATGCATTATACACATTAGGCACTAGATCGGCTCACACACTCCTCATATTGCATATGCATGAGTGTTTACGCTTATTCATGGATGAAAATTTTTGTGTTATCACATGGATGTTGCATATGGATGTATGTTATGTGCACACATATAGATGTTATACATTATGTTAGGAATTGCATACATATGGATTCATTTCACTAACATAATTTGCATTGATGATATTTGCATTAGATAAGTACATATACACACACCTTTGCATATGTTCATACAACATTTAGAATCTTGTAAGGACAATGACTGCTCGTGGATGATGTTTTGAGTAGATGGATGTTGGATGGTAGGATATGTTCTTCCTAACTTAGAGATTTCGGGGACGAAATCCTTTAAGGAGGGGAGAATGTAACAACCCGTATTTTCAATAACCTGTTATAATGTAAATCGAGGCAGAATTTAATTTATAAATCTGAATCAAGGGAAACGGGCTATGCCATTGCGTTCGTCTCGGAAAAATAGGCGAAATAGAGTCCGAGTTTTCGAAAATCGGAGTCTGTATGACCCGATTAAGGCCCAATGAAGTTTTCAGAAAATTTCAAGTTCAAAACAGATTTCGAATTTCGGGTTCAAAATTCGAAAAATGGTCAGATTGGGCTAGGAGGGAAAAATTCCCGCCAGAGCACCCAAGTCGACAGCCCTGTCGACTTGGGAGTCGTCTTGGTTGGACCCAAGTCGACAGCCCTGTCGACTTGGCTGTCGACTTGGTTCAGCCGGGCAGTTTTGCCTGGTGCACCATTTTGGGGTTTTGGTTAGGTTTTGGGGCCAGATTCGGTTTTAAGGGCTGAGATTGGAATTAGGGTTTAATCATAAGGTTGAAACTAATCCTAATCTCTATAAATAAGCCCCTAACCTAACCCTAAATCATCATTATTCATTCAAGTAACTAAACTATGGCAAAATCATTCCTCTCATGGCCTCCACTCTCTTCATAAAATTCCTAAGTTATTTCTATGAGAGATTTTCAATGCATACAAGTGTTTTCAAGCTTGTATGAGCATCATTAGCTTGCATTCAAATCAAGTTTCCATATTTACATCATAAAGTAAGGGTTTTTATTGATTTGGAGATTTCATGTTGGGTTTATTTGATTTCATAAGGGCTTGTCTCAATCTATTAATATATTTGTATCTTCATAAGAATTTGTAAGCCCTTTTCTACTTTCATATTTAAACTCTAAAGTTAATGAATGATGCAAGTTGTGTTTGATCATTATGATATGCAAGTCTATCATGTTATGTTATGCAAGTATGCCATGTTATGATATGCAAGTTTACCATGTTATGCTATGCAAGCTTGCCATGTTATGATATGCAAGTTTATCATGTTATGTTATGCAAGATTGCCATGTTATGATATGCAAGTTTATCATGTTATGTTATGCAAGTTTGCTATGTTATGATATGCAAGTTTTCCATATGATATGCAAGTTATGTTATGCAAGTTGGGTTGATCATTTTGCTCATGTTATCATGTTATGCAAGCTTATCTTGGGTTTATGAGCTTAAAGCTTCAAGCTTTATGCTAAAGGTTGCATTTTGGCAACATGTAAGTTATCATATCCCTTATGATAACTTGCATGAGAGGCTAAATGCGAACTTATGGCCATTTCTACATGTCATTTATCACCATGTATCACCAATATGCTAAGTTTGGTTTTATGCATGCTTTTGAGGCCTAAAAATGTAATATGCAAGTATATGAACATATGTATATTTCATATGCCACCATGTTGAACTTGTGGCTTCAACACCTTTATGTCATGATTATGCCAAGTTCCCTCTTTCTATCCTTTATGCGCTATTGCGATATGTAAGCGATGGGATTGCGTTTGGGGTTGGGTAAACTTAAAAGACATGAAAACATAAGATTGGGAATTTACCTATTAAGTTAGGTCTACCCATTGGGAATTTACCTATTAAGTTAGGTCTACCCAAATGCTTGAAAACTTGTAATATGTTTTGTAAACATAATGGACATGACACTTAGAAAATATAAGTGTGACCAACTCGAGGTTGGGTTGAGTTTGTAGCGTAAACCTACCCAGAACCGACCGGCTTAACTAGTTGCTACAAACAATAGGACCCAATGTGAGAAGTTGGTCATGTTGTACCTTGAACCCGAGGTTAGACCAAGTTGTGGTGTAAAGCTACCCGGAACCGACCGGCTTAACTAGTATCCGCAACAAGGTCTAATGTGAGAGGTTAAGGCACATTAATTAATTAATGCCTTATGATTAGGGTTAAGTCATGGTCCACTTAATACTTAACCAATTTGGGCTTGGTAGATTAATCAGGGTTAAGTCGTGAACTCATCGTTACACTTAACCAAGTTAATCCATGATTAGCAAGAGGGTTAAACTGTACTTAACCCAATAGAAAATCCTAGCAATGGGGGTCCACTCCAGTAGTAATCCCAAGTTTGTATCATTAAGACCCTAGGGACTAGGCTAGGGTGGGGGCACGATTACTGGACTTGAGGTAAGTGACCAAAAACGACGGCAGAGTGGTAGGCCGATGTAGTTCCGGACGGACTATGGTCGTGCACGTAGTCCGTATTTGGAGAAGTCAAGCATGGGTACCAGTAGATCTAGACTGTGCACTTATGTTTATGGTGTCCAGGGGTTGACACCCTAGGGCTTGATACACCCGACGGGAGACCCGGCACAGTCTGACTACAATTATGTTTGCGCCGTATTGACACCAACACGTGACGAGTTAGGCTTATAGGGAGTCGATCGACTAGACCGTTTGGTTGGACCTCGTATTAGGGTCACTTCATGTTATTGGACCTCGTATTAGGGTCACTTCATGTTATTGGACCTCGTATTAGGGTCACTTCATGTTATTGGACCTCGTATTAGGGTCACTTCATGTTATTGGACCTCGTATTAGGGTCACTTCATGTTATTGGGCCAAAGCTTGGGCCAAGGGATCAATACTGGTTTATTCAAGTCATGTTAGCTTGCTAGTACACCTGTGGTGCAAAAACCTTAAACCTGATTATGCGATGACACCTTTATCTACCTTGTTAGTTAATCATCATGCTAGTATGTTGTTATCCTTATGTTCATCCCTGCTTCTCATGTCAGTTAACTTTATCAGTTTACATTGATTGTAGTAGGGCTTACTCAGTCTTTTTGACTGACCTGTTTTCTTTTGCCTCTTTTCTTCTGTTTCCCTCCCCCCCCCAGGTTCTCAGGTTGGGAATATTGGAGCTTAGCTTGGATTTCTGAGCGCTTGCTTGTGGGATTTTAGCTCATGTACGGTCTTGACATGAAGCTAGCTATGGTTATCAATTATTTTGGGGATAGTACTTATGTATTTCAGTTTTTCAGTGATGTTGTTTTTATCTAGACTTGTGTATTTGGAAAGTTGACATTATGTTGTATCAGACTTGTTTTGAAATAGTTTGAAATCTTCCGCTGTTTTACTTATCTTATTTACTCTGTTTACATAAATACATATGTTCTTGTTCTGCCTTGATATATCATTATGCATGTTTACCTAATTCAAACGCCCCTCCAAAGTCAGAGTGCTTGCAAGAGCCACCCTGGCGGAGGTGGGGTGTTACATTTGGTATCAGAGCATATGGTTTACGAGAAGGAACAAAAAGGTTTTTAAAACTATTGGAAAACTATTTTCAAAACCAAGTATAAAGTATTTTCCAAAGAAAAGTCTAGTTTATTTTAAAAGGCTATTCCCCAAAAAGCCATTAGCAAAAATTCCTTCGTTTTTTTCTCTCCATTCTGAATCTATCTTTTTCTTCGTTTTCAGTATGGCCGATAACTTTGCCATTCCGGAGGGAGTACACGTACCTGTTTGGTATAGGAGACTTTTGGAGGCTAGGGCGACCGAAGCCGGCCCCACAGATGTTCCTCCTCCCCCTCCTCCGGTAGTTAATGTTCCTCCTCCTGTCGCTGAGGTTCCTCTTCCCCCTCCCCCTCAGCATCCTCAAGCTGACTTCGCAAAGACTTGCAAAGATTTCAAAGCAATGGGTGGCAAGAACTTTCAAGGCACTGAGACTTTTGTAGAGGCCATAAATTGGTTGAAAGAGACCGAGGATTTATTTGCTATCTTTGGGTTAGACGATCAGAGGAAGATCTTGTTGGCGGTTTGGCTTATGAAGGATGAAGCCGCTAATTGGTGGGAAGTCACCAATGGTACTAGGCCTGTTGAGACTTGGGCCGATTTCAGTGCAAGGTTCGTGCTTAAGTTTCTATCTTCTGCTGAGGAGAATCTGCAAATGGAGAGGTTCATAACTTTGAAACAAGGAGATATGTCTGTCAAAGAATATGTGAACAAGTTCAATCAGTTAGCTCGTTTTGGCTTGGATATGGTAAATACTCCTCAGAAGAAGGCTCTTCGTTTTGCTAGAGGATTGAATGAGCCGTTACAGGGATTGGCTATGTCACATATTCCCCATAGGGCCACGTTTGAGAGCTTGGTTGATATGGCGTTACTTCAGGGAGATGTCAAGAAAGAGATCAAGATGAATGATACTCAAGCCAAGAAGACTGATTCCCAGTGGAAAGGAAATCAGGGTAATCCAAGTGGTCAGAGCAGTCAAGGCAATCAGAACAAGAACAAGTACAAGAGTCAAGGCAACAAGGGGAACAACAACAAGGGCAATAACAACAAGGGGAAGTGCCATTATTGCGGTTCAGTTGGGCATCTTATTAAGGATTGTAAGAAGAGGAAAAGGAAGAATGGTGAATGCTTTTTCTGTGGTGAGACTGGACATTTCAGTAAGGATTGCCCGAAGAAGCAAGGGCAAGGCCAGGGTCAGACTCAGCGTGCTCGACCTTCAGGAGGGCAAGTTCATGCTCTCAATGCCGCTCCAGTTCCCGATCGAGGTAGTATTTTTGTTGAGAGCCTTGTATATATTTCTGATTTTCCAGTTCGTACCTTGTTTGATTCTGGCGCATCGCATAGCTTTATCTCATCTGATCTTTTTGATAGTTTGCACCTAAGTACTAGTCTAGTTAATGATCCCGTGTGTGTTTCAAATCCAATTGGGGTTTCCGCCCATTTGTCTATTATCTATGTGGATTTGAAAATCTCTATCTTTAGTGTAGAGTTCTCGTGTGATGCTTATATTCTCGGTTTCATGGGGTATGGGTTGATTTTGGGCATGGATTGGTTGTCCAGTTTTGGAGCCATTCTTGATTTTTTAGCATAGGGTTGAGAGGCTCATGACTTGCCTCGGTAATACCCTAAAAATTTCTAGTAATCCTATAAGTCCCGTCATGTTGTGTTATCTTGAATCCCTCAACTCGTCTATCGATAGTTTGCAATCGGTGAGGGTGGTTCGAGAATATCCTGATATCTTGGGTGAAGTGAAGGGGTTACCCCTAAACGCGAGATAGATTTTCGCATTTATCTGGTTGATAATGCCAAGCCAGTTACGTGGCCGGTTAGGCACATGGTCCCGCGAGATGAGAGTTAAGAAAGCAAGCCAAGTAGTTGCTTGAGAAGAACTTCATACGATGAAGCATTTCCGAAGAGGGTGCTCTCGTGGTATGCGCTACTAATGTGGACAGTTCGCTTCGCCCGTGTGTTGATTATCGTGAGTAGAACAAGAAGAATAGACAACCATTACCAAGGATCGATGATTTGTTTGATCAGCTTGTAGGAACATCTGTTTTCTCTTGATCTTGCTATTGGATTCCATTAGCTCAGAGTAGCTGAGGATAGTATAGACAAAACCGCGTTCAAAACTCCAGATGGGTTCTTAGAATGGCCGGTCATGCCATTCGGTTTGACTAATGCACCCGCCTACTTCGTGGACTTGATGAGTAGGGTGTCTAGGGAGTTCCTGAACGAGTTTGTGGTAGTCTTTGTAGAAGATATCCTGACTTTCTTAAAGAACGAGGAAGAACATGCTAGACATCTCAAGGAGGTGATGGATACGCTTAGAGCCCATCAGTTGAAAGCCAAGTCCTCCAAATGTCATTTTGGAGAAAAGAAGTTAGATTTCTTGGGCACATAGTTACTAAGCAAGGCTTAGCGGTGGATCCCGCTAAAGTGGTCGCGGTTCAAGACCGGAAAGCTCCGACGAGGACAATTGAAGTAAGAAGCTTTCTCAGTTTAATTAGTTAGTTAGCGTCCCTTGAGTTTAGACCTACCCTTCTGGATCAAGTAGGGACTTCGCAGAAAGAAGACCCGCAGTTAGTCGAGATCATGGACAAGTTGATTCGAGGCGAGATGTTAAGACACCTCGCCATAGATAACAAGGGATGGCTAAGACGCGATGAGAGAAAGAAGGTTCTTGAAGATGCACATCATCCGAGGAGGTGGCCGAGTTTGTCCCAAGGTGCATATTGTGCCAACAGATTAAGGCCGAGTCATAAAAAGCCCGGTGGGCTATTACATCCATTGGAGGTCCCCGCAATGGAAGTAGTAAAGCGTCGCGAAGGATTTCGTGGATGGACTGCCTAGATCAAGGAAAGGGAATACGAGCATGTGGGTCATAGTAGGTAGACTCACGAAGAGTGCTCATTTCACTCCGGTAAAGAGCGAAAGGACTGCATCATAGCTAGCGACAGTTTACTTTCAAGAAATAAAGCGGTTGCACAAGGTTCCCTAAAGTATAGTTAGTAACCATGACTCAATCTTCACTAGCCAGTTTTGGGATAGTCTACGGGAAGTCATGGGCAAGCAACTGAATCTAAGTACGGCCTATCATTCGCAGGCGGATGGTTCATTTCGTTCAAGCATGAGTTATAGAAAATCACGTTAGTAAGAGCAATTGGCAACGTGGATTGGTATTTCCAAGAAAATTTCTGCTGCGTGGAATACTTTATAGTAAGTAAATGAGATCCAGGTATCACTAGTGAATTTTGGAGAGCTTGCAGGAAACCATGAGGTCACAGTTATGTTTAAGCCAAGTATGATAGAAGAAGAGTAAGTGAAAGAGGAAGACGAGAGGCGACAATGAAATAGGTTCCAACTCATATTTGGAAATAAGAGTTAAGAAGCCAAGAAATCATGAAGTAAAAGACGGTCAAAGCACAGTGGAGTTAAGCTCAAGGAAATGTGACTTAGAAGATTGAAGGCTAGATAAGCGCATCATATCTCTTTTTTAAGAGTATATTCTTGATCCTTGTTTTCCTGTGGAACTTACTTGCATATTATCTTTTACATATATCCTCTCGGTCCCATTCTCGATCCTATTTCTGTTGTAAACTCCATAAGGGGGTATGACTCATCGTTAGTAATACATGTCAAGGTTTAAAGGGGTCCGTTAGGTTGACTAAACCTTTTGGGCTTTTATAGAATATGGGTTGGGTTAGGAAGGGATTTCTTGTAATCCAAAAGGAGTATATCTTGCTTATCTTCCCGATCTCTTTGTAGCATATCTTTCTTTTGCTATCTATATCATGTTAATCTTGTCATGAGAACCTTAGGTACAAACCCTTTGGATGAAACATGTGTTTGAAACATGTTATGCTTGATGTTTGCAAGTGGTTGCAAGTGTTTGCAAGTGGTTACTCGTGGATGCATTATACACATTAGGCACTAGATCGGCTCACACACTCCTCACATTGCATATGCATGAGTGTTTACGCTTATTCATGGATGAAAATTTTTGTGTTATCACATGGATGTTGCATATGGATGTATGTTATGTGCACACATATAGATGTTATACATTATGTTAGGAATTGCATACATATGGATTCATTTCACTAACATAATTTGCATTGATGATATTTGCATTAGATAAGTACATATACACACACCTTTGCATATGTTCATACAACATTTAGAATCTTGTAAGGACAATGACTGCTCGTGGATGATGTTTTGAGTAGATGGATGTTGGATGGTAGGATATGTTCTTCCTAACTTAGAGATTTCGGGGACGAAATCCTTTAAGGAGGGGAGAATGTAACAACCCGTATTTTCAATAACCTGTTATAACGTAAATCGAGGCAGAATTTAATTTATAAATCTGAATCAAGGGAAACGGGCTATGCCATTGCGTTCGTCTCGGAAAAATACGTGAAATAGAGACCGAGTTTTCGAAAATCGGAGTCTGTATGACCCGATTAAGGCCCAATGAAGTTTTCAGAAAATTTCAAGTTCAAAACAGATTTCGAATTTCGGGTTCAAAATTCGAAAAACGGTCAGATTGGGATAGGAGGGAAAAATTCCCGCCAGAGCACCCAAGTCGACAGCCCCGTTGACTTGGGAGTCGACTTGGTTGGACCCAAGTCGACAGCCTTGTCGACTTGGCTGTCGACTTGGTTCAGCCGGGCAGTTTTGCCTGGTGCACCATTTTGGGGTTTTGGTTAGGTTTTGGGGCCAGATTCGGTTTTAAGGGCTGAGATTGGAATTAGGGTTTAATCCTAAGGTTGAAACTAATCCTAATCTCTATAAATAAGCCCCTAACCTAACCCTAAATCATCATTATTCATTCAAGTAACTAAACTATGGCAAAATCATTCCTCTCATGGCCTCCACTCTCTTCATAAAATTCCTAAGTTATTTCTATGAGAGATTTTCAATGCATACAAGTGTTTTCAAGCTTGTATGAGCATCATTAGCTTGCATTCAAATCAAGTTTCCATATTTACATCATAAAGCAAGGGTTTTTATTGATTTGGAGCTTTCATATTGGGTTTATTTGATTTCATAAGGGCTTGTCTCAATCTATTAATATATTTGTGTCTTCATAAGAATTTGTAAGCCCTTTTCTACTTTCATATTTAAACTCTAAAGTTAATGAATGATGCAAGTTGTGTTTGATCATTATGATATGCAAGTCTATCATGTTATGTTATGCAAGTATGCCATGTTATGATATGCAAGTTTACCATGTTATGCTATGCAAGTTTGCCATGTTATGATATGCAAGTTTATCATGTTATGTTATGCAAGATTGCCATGTTATGATATGCAAGTTTATCATGTTATGTTATGCAAGTTTGCTATGTTATGATATGCAAGTTTGCCATATGATATGCAAGTTATGTTATGCAAGTTGGGTTGATCATTTTGCTCATGTTATCATGTTATGCAAGCTTATCTTGGGTTTATGAGCTTAAAGCTTCAAGCTTTATGTTAAAGGTTGCATTTTGGCAACATGTAAGTTATCATATCCCTTATGATAACTTGCATGTGAGGCTAAATGCGAACTTATGGCCATTTCTACATGTCATTTATCACCATGTATCACCAATATGCTAAGTTTGGTTTTATGCATGCTTTTGAGGCCTAAAAATGTAATATGCAAGTATATGAACATATGTACATTTCATATGCCACCATGTTGAACTTGTGGCTTCAACACCTTTATGTCATGATTATGCCAAGTTCCCTCTTTCTATCCTGTATGCGCTATTGCGATATGTAAGCGATGGGATTGCGTTTGGGGTTGGGTAAACTTAAAAGACATGAAAACATAAGATTGGGAATTTACCTATTAAGTTAGGTCTACCCATTGGGAATTTACCTATTAAGTTAGGTTTACCCAAATGCTTGAAAACTTGTAATATGTTTTGTAAACATAATGGACATGACACTTAGAAACTATAAGTGTGACCAATTCGAGGTTGGGTTGAGTTTGTAGCGTAAACCTACCCGGAACCGACCGGCTTAACTAGTTGCTACAAACAATAGGACCCAATGTGAGAAGTTGGTCATGTTGTACCTTGAACCCGAGGTTAGACCAAGTTGTGGTGTAAAGCTACCCGGAACCGACCGGCTTAACTAGTAACCGCAACAAGGTCTAATGTGAGAGGTTAAGGCACATTAATTAATTAATGCCTTATGATTAGGGTTAAGTCATGGTCCACTTAATACTTAACCAATTTGGGCTTGGTAGATTAATCAGGGTTAAGTCATGAACTCATCGTTACACTTAACCAAGTTAATCCATGATTAGCAAGAGGGTTAAACTGTACTTAACCCACTAGAAAATCCTAGCAATGGGGGTCCACTCCAGCAGTAATCCCAAGTTTGTATCATTAAGACCCTAGGGACTAGGTTAGGGTGGGGGCACGATTATTGGACTTGAGGTAAGTGACCAAAAACGACGGCAGAGTGGTATGCCGATGTAGTTCCGGACGGACTATGGTCGTGCACGTAGTCCGTATTTGGAGAAGTCAAGCATGGGTACCAGTAGATCTAGACTGTGCACTTATGTTTATGGTGTCCAGGGGTTGACACCCTAGGGCTTGATACACCCGACATGAGACCCGGCACAGTCTGACTACAATTATGTTTGGGCCGTATTGACACCAACACGTGACGAGTTAGGCTTATAGGGAGTCGATCGACTAGACCGTTTGGTTGGACCTCGTATTAGGGTCACTTCATGTTATTGGACCTCGTATTAGGGTCACTTCATGTTATCGGACCTCGTATTAGGGTCACTTCATGTTATTGGACCTCGTATTAGGGTCACTTCATGTTATTGGACCTCGTATTAGGGTCACTTCCATTTATTGGACCTCGTATTAGGGTCACTTCATGTTATTGGGCCAAAGCTTGGGCCAAGGGATCAATACTGGTTTATTCAAGTCATGTTAGCTTGCTAGTACACCTGTGGTGCAAAAACCTTAAACCTGATTATGCGATGACACCTTTATCTACCTTGTTAGTTAATCATCATGCTAGTATGTTGTTATCCTTATGTTCATCCCTGCTTCTCATGTCAGTTAACTTTATCAGTTTACATTGATTGTAGTAGGGCTTACTCAGTCTTTTTGACTGACCTATTTTCTTTCGCCTCTTTTCTTCCGTTCCCCCCCCCCCCCCCAGGTTCTCAGGGCGGGAATATTGGAGCTTAGCTTGGATTTCTGATCGCTTGCTTGTGGGATTTTAGCTCATGTACGTTCTTGACATGAAGCTAGCTATGGTTATCACTTATTTTGGGGATAGTACTTATGTATTTCAGTTTTTCAGTGATGTTGTTTTTATCTAGACTTGTGTATTTGGAAAGTTGACATTATGTTGTATCAGACTTGTTTTGAAATAGTTTGAAATCTTCCGCTGTTTTACTTATCTTATTTACTCTGTTTACATATATACATATGTTCTTGTTCTGCCTTGATATATCATTATGCATGTTTACCTGATTCAAACGCCCCTCCAAAGTCAGAGTGCTTGCAAGAGCCACCCTGGCGGAGGTGGGGTGTTACAAGTAATATGTTTAGTGATCTACATTTTTGAATTTTTTTAATTTATTCTGAATATGATCCTTAACTATTATAGTTTCATATTAGATGAATTGAGTATGTCGATCAACCCGAGGTATGAAAAAAAACACTCAATCGATGTGTTCGATACTCATCTAATATAAGATTACGAATGGTCACTCCTAACCATCCTTATTTTCCAATGTGATATATAGTATTACTCAGTGATGCTCTTTATTGGATGGGTCTCGGGGTAGGCAATACACCTCCACAACTCGCAACTGATTAAAACTTATGGCAAGGTCAAGCTGAGAAGAAACTTTAGAGCCACTCAACTAACTGAACAAGTCGTTAATCCTCGGCTATGGATAACGGTTCTTAATAGTCAACTCATTAAGCTTGCGATAACTGACGTAAAGCCTAAGAGTACCATTAGCATTTTTTTATGAATACCACTGTGACATCCCACAGTGAAGAGTTAGACTGAATAAACAGTTTCTTTTTTAGTTCCATATTCTCTTTAGTCGACATCCTCATAGGAGGCCAGCTAACCAGCTGTGTACCTACAATCAAGTCGATATGGAACTCGATAGCCCACTTGGATAGAAAACTCGAAACATGCATAAAGATATCTATAAAGTCATGAATAATCGGAATTCGAGATATATCATCCTCAGCTCGGGATTCAAGAGCATATAAAGATACTTAAAACTCGTGATCGATGTCACAAATTATATGTTATAACTAAGATTGAGATTCCAGAGTCGTAGATAGAGAACTCTCTGAAAAATGAAATCCTAGCTTCGTATCGCATGATCCAATCCGTACCGAAATCATGTTGAAATCAAGAAAATTAATAACGTGGAGATACACATGGAAAGGATAGCCAAAAATAAATAACTCGAGATCCTCACAAAACATGCTAAGGGTTGCTGATCTCACGATAGGGTTTGCAATCCGTAATGAAGTCATCAAACATGTAACATCCAAGGATAAAGCATCGATGAGTTCATTCGATATGAATGAATGCAACACACACATATTTAACAAAACTCAGAAAGATCGTTCATGGAATAATAGAAAGCCCTCAAGGAAAAAGGAGTAGCACCTCGAGGCTGAGATGGGCCAACAGAAGTATCAACAACATTAAGATTTTCAACTTGGTATTTTTAGGAGTAATATGGAGATTCTTCTTACAATAATTGCAAATGTGGGGCTTAGGACAGTCACAAATCATGTGATCTCTAATGCCCCATTTGTAACATCCCCTTTTACTAGGAAATGTTGCATTGGTCTAAGAACTGGACCCAAAAGATTTCTTCTTCTTATGAGGAAAAGACTTGGACTCGGAAAATGGAAATTTTTTCTTATTTGGTTTCTTGCGAATCTCGCCCTCATCACCACTCTCCTTTTCATTCTCACTACCACGAGATGAAAGGCTACATGAACAAGCTCTTCAAAAACAAGTTTGAGTTCCAACATAAGGGACTTCTTCAAAAACTTTTTGAGACTATTAGCAAACTTGATATTCTTCTTATAAGGAATGTGAATGTGCTGTAGTATATATTTGGATAAGGCCTCAAGAGAAGGACATGTTGAGTCAAGGAATTCAAGGTGTTTTGATCAATGACAAGGATAAATTCAAGATCGACAAAAAGAAGATATTTGATGGTATAGGTTGATTATTTGGAGTATGAGTGTAGTTAAATATGTTAAAATCTATCCTCAAATAATCATATTCCTATATGGTTTGAATACACATATATATATATATATATATATATATATATATATATATGTTTATACATGTATGCCCATTCATTGTGCATACTAACAGAAACCGGTCGACCGGTTCATATATAGGCGATCGGCCGTTTCTGTGCAGAATGCACAATGAACGTGCACACATATATATATAACGTACATATATTCAAACACCAGTCTACTGGTCATTTTTTACCAATCGACTGGTCTACGAACTGAAGCCATCTTTTCGAATAGACACCCTATTTCATCAATGGTTATGATCCTTTCTCTTGGCCAAAAATCATCTCTTTTCATGGTTTCTCTTCACCAATGATTACATCTCTCCATGCTCTATAAAAGCATCATGAAATCCTCATTTTTAATACAACTATTCTTTCTATTCTTGCTATCTAAGTGCTGATTTCATTCTTACTCTTTAAAAGCATTCAAAAGCTCACTATTCTCATATATCGTTATTTGAATCCTTGAATCTATATATTATTCTTTAGATTCAATCAACGATATCATCTTCCAAATCTTCATAATATCAAAATCATATTTGAGGATAAGATTATAGGAAGGTTGTACAAGAATTGACAAATTCGTGTTATAAAGAACACACATTGTCAAACTACAAGTTTATATATTGTTTGAAGTCCTCGGTGTTGTAAGAGGAGAGTTGTGAAGTCCTCGGTGTTGTAAGAGGCGAGTTGTGAAGTCCTCGTGTCGATAGAGGCGTGAAATCCCGTTCGGCTGCTCGGGTGTTGTGAACCTGTTTTCCTCAGGGTTAAGTGAGGATAGTGTTTAGTGAAATTCCAGATAGGAGATCTGGGACTGGACGTAGGACGGTGCTCCGAACCAGTACAAAAATCCCTGGTGTGATTTTTCTATTACTGCATTTACTTATTTGTGATATTGCTACTGTGAGATCTTTCTCAATATATATCGTATATTCCGCATATCCATATTACTGATCCTGCCTAAAGTCGTCTATCGACACTTTCACTTGGTATCAGAGCAGGTTATCTCATAACCGTAACACAGTTATTTGATATATTCTAGTAATATGGAAAATAACGCAAGCACTAGTAACACCACTTACACAGAAGGTCAGTCAACACAAAGACCTCCTTTCTTTAATGGCATAAACTATAGCTAGGGGCAACACGTATGGCTTTTTAGATGCAATCAACAAGTTATGATGCTTGGAATGCTACTCAGAAAGAAATAGTCAATCCAACAACTGAATATGCAGAATGGACAGCTGTTGAGAAAACCGCAGCTACTGTAAATGCAAAAGCAATAAATATGTTGTTTTGTGCATTAGATCAAAACGAATATAACCGTGTTAGTATCTGTACCGCTGCATATCAAATTTGGCAAATGCTAAAAACCACTCATGAAGGTACTAACAAGGTTAAACAAGCAAAAATAGCTTTGTTGAAAAGTCAATTTCAAAATTTCAAAATGAAGCCGAATGAAACAATCAATGAGATGTATTCAAGGTTTCAAACCATTCATCACGCTCTTATCGGTTTAGGACAAAAATATTCTGATTTTGATGTAGTTTCAACAGTCCTACAGTCACTGACTAATGAATGGGAAGGATAAGTATTAGCAATAGAAGAAGCTAATGATCTTTCCACCATGAAGCCAGATGAATTGATCGAAAATCTTATGTCCTATGAAGCTAACTTGGAGGCTCGAAAAGAACAAAAAGAAGAAAAGAAAAATGTAGCTTTTCATGCTGAGAAAGATGAAGACGTCTCAGATTCCGAAGATGAGGATCTAGCATTCATTGCAAAAGGATTCAAAAAATTCTTAAATCAACGAAAAGCTAGTCGATACAACAGAAAGAAGTTCGGATCAAGTAAGCCATCATCATCAAATGTAGAATGCTTTAACTGTCATAAGAAGGGACACATGCAAATGGATTGTCCAGAACAAAAGAAGAAGACAGAAAATGACAAGTTCAAACACAAAAAGGACAAGTCAAAGAAACGGGCATTCTCAGTGACATGGGATGATTCAGACTCATCTTCATCTGATATTGAAAGTGACTTAGACAATGAACAAGCCAATGTATGCTTTATGGCTAAAGAAGATGAGGTACAAATTCCGACTTTTGAAGAAGTTCTAGATATAAATGCTGAGTTAATGTATAAATTTAAAGATGTAAAATGACAATGCAAACAAGCTCAAGCTGATTTAAGTAGAGCAGAATTTGAACGAGATATGTTAAAAGACGAGAAGAAAATATTAGAGGACGAACTTGAAAAATCTCAAGAATCATCATCTAATATTGATTCTCAACTCTCTCTTTTGAGTCAAGAAATTGAAACTCAAAAAGAGAAAAATGATGCTCTAACTACCGAAAATCATGAGCTTAAGGCAAAAGTCAAGATGTTAGAACTTGAAAAAGCTAGTTTACAAACAAAGATAGACGACATTACTCAAAATGTTTCTAACTTTAACAAAGGTCGAGAAAATCTGACAAAAATTATTGAAAGTTCACAAACTGCTACATATAAACAAAGTTTGGGATATAAGAAACAACTTATCAAGAAACATCTTGGTAAAAGAAAAAGGAAAAATAAGGAAGTACGAGAAACTAAAGCTAAGAAAAATCTTAGTTTATTATATTCCAAACCAAAACTGATTGTGAAATTTCAAAAGAAGAATGTCAAATCTATAAAAATATGGGTTCCTAAAACAAATAACAATTTGATTAGGAACAAGTACATTCAAATTTTTTTGAGTTCTGTGCATCATAATCCAGATTATATATACAAAGGGGATACCGGACCTGTATGGGTTTGGACTCCTAAGACCTAACTTTTAGGACCCTGTAAAAAGGTTGGTACCATGTACTTAATTTTATTTTTTGCAGGTCCCACTTAAGAAAAGAGGAAAGTGGATACTAGACTGTGGTTGCTCGAAGCATATGACTGGAGACAAGAGCTTATTAACAAATATCACTTATTCGGATGGTGGCTCAGTCACTTTTGGAGATAATTCAAAAGGCTATATCATCGGCAAAGGCGATGTGAGCAATTACGGTACAGCAAACTTACCTCTTATTACTAATGTCATGCTAGTTAGGAATTTGAAACATAATTTACTAAGTATCAGTCAATTGTGCGACAAAGGTTTTATCATATCTTTTTCGGACAATAAACGTAGTATTTTAGATAAAGATCGAAATATAGCTTTTGAAGGATATAGAGACAGAAACACCTATATTCTGATTATGAATACCAATCATTATTCAGATATGTGTCTTGTAGCAAATGATAATGATCCATGGCTATGGCACAAATGTTTCTGTCACATAAACTTCAGAACTATTGACAAGCTAGCCAAGAATGATCTAGTTAAAGGACTACCCAAAGTAAGCTTTAAGGTTAATAATCTTTGTGATGCATGTCAATTAGGAAAATTGACTAAATCGTCTTTCAAATCCAAGAAAGTCATATCAACGTTACAACCATTGGAGCTATTACATATGGATTTATTTGGACCAACACAAGTTCAGTCAATAAATCATAATCGATATGTGTTTGTAATTGTTGACGATTACTCTCGATATACATGGGTAATTTTCTTGAAAAACAAAAGTGACACTTTCAAACATTTCAAATCCTTCGTCAAAAAAAATTCAAAAATCAAAAGGGCTTAAAGTTAAAAACATAAGAAGTGATCATGGCGGAGAATTTGAAAATAATGATTTTGAACATTTTTGCACAAAGAAAGGTATAAATCATAATTTTTCGTTACCTAGAACTCCACAACAAAACGGAGTTGTAGAACGGAAAAATCAGACTTTACAAGAATGTGCAAGAACATTATTAAATGGATCCACTCTACCAAAATATTTTTGGGCAGAAGCTGTTGCAACTGCGTGTTATGTTTTGAATCGTGTATCTATTCGACCTCTGACCAAAAATACATCCTATGAGCTATTTAATCAAAGAAAACCAAATATCTCATATTTCAAAGTTTTCGGTTCTAAATGCTTTATTTTAAATATGAAAGATCATCTTGGAAAATTTGATTCCAAATCCGATAAAGGTATATTTTTCGGATACTCGAAACAAAGCAAGGCCTATCGTATACTTAACAAGAGAACTAAAACTATTGAAGAATCACTTCATGTTTCTTTTGATGAATTCTTTAAATCATCTCATACCGTATCAGATGATGAAGAAATCATAGTCATTGATAATCCTGTCATCACAAATAACGACTCTGACTCAGAAATTGTTGACGATATCCCTCAACCTGCTGTGATACCTTCTCCACCAAGATTTAGATCTCCTCCGAGAATTCTAAGAGATCATCCAGTTCAAAATGTTGTTGGAGAAGTAACATCACAAATTAGAACAAGAAGTCAACTAAATCAAATGGGTCATGTCGCATTCCTTTCAAATATCGAACCTAAGAATCCGAAAGAAGCTGCTACTGATGATTACTGGATCATTGCCATACAAGAAGAACTAAATTAGTTCGAGTGCAATGATGTCTGGGAACTTGTTCAAAGACCGACCGATCAGTCAGTCATTGGTACGAAATGGGTCTATAAAAATAAGGCTGACGAACAAGGAAATATAACCAGAAATAAAGCAAGATTAGTAGCACAAGGATATAATCAGGAAGAAGGTATCGATTATGAAGAAACCTTTGCTCCCGTAGCTCGATTAGAAGCTATTCGAATTTTACTGTCCTTTGCTTGTCATCATGATTTTAAAATTTATCAAATGGATGTCAAAAGTGCATTTTTAAATGGATTTATCAAAGAGAATGTATATGTCGAACAACCTCCTTTGTTCTTACATGAGAAATATCCTGATCATGTATATAAACTTAAGAAAACTTTATATGGATTGAAACAAGCACCTCGTGCTTGGTATAAACGATTAAGAAGCTATCTTATCGATTCTGGATTTCAAACTGGTAAAGTTGATCAAACTCTATTCATTAAACATTCTCAAAAAGATATATTAGTTATCCAAACATATGTAGTCGACATTATCTTTGGTTCAACAAACGACAAATTTTGCAAAGAGTTTGCAAATATTATGACCAAAGAATTTGAAATGTCTCATATGGGAGAACTATCGTATTTCCTTGGTCTTCAAATCAAACAACTTTCTAATGATATTTTTATTAGTCAAGAAAAATACTGTGGAAACTTAGTCAAACGCTTCGGTTTAGAAAATACCTCTGGTAAACCAACTCCTATGAGTACGACCACACATCTTGAAAAAGATGAACATGGTAAGAATGTTGACCAGAAGTTATATAGAAGCATGATTGGTTCTCTCCTGTATCTTACCGCAAGTCGTCCTGATATTATGATGAGTGTTTGTTTATGTGCAAGGTTTCAAGCTAATCCTAAAGAATCACATTTACGAGATGTAAAATGAATAATACGATATCTTAATAACACCAAAGACTTTGGTCTTTTCTACTCGAAATATTGTCCATTTGAATTAGTATCGTATAGCGATGCTGATTTCGGTGGCTCTCGCACGGATAGAAAGAGTACAAGTGGTACGTGTCATTTTATTGGAAAATCACTTGTCTCTTAGTTTAGTAAGAAACAAAATTGCGTTTCACTCTCAACATGTAAAGCTGAATGCATATCAGTTGCTCTAGCTTGTACTCAAGTTTTATATATGCAACAAACACTTCGAGATTTTGATATTCATTTATCAAAGTCCATCATATATTGTGATAACACAAGCATAATTAATTTATCAAAAAACCCAGTCAATCATTCCCGAACAAAGCACATTGATATTCGACATCATTTCTTACGAGATAATATTGAAAAAGGAACAATATGCCAATTAGCAGACATTTTTACCAAGCCTCTACTCTAATCTAGTTTTATCTCTTTACATAGAGAGCTCGGCTTGATTTCTAGAAACGAACTTGGTGTATAATGTATATAAATATATATATATATATACACTATTGAGTTCTTCTCTAGCCGGTACACTCACTTGTTTTTTAAACTTAGCAAATTAATAGTCCTTTACTATTATTAGCAATTCATTTTGAGCTTTATAAACTTTGATTGGTTCATATTCTCTGAATGCTTTCCATCCATTACTTCCTACTTCGTAAAAGCTATAAATACATACTCCTTCTTATTGTTTTCTGCATCACTTTCTTAGTGTCTAGTTTTAACATTCATACACAAGTCCATATACTCTTATGGCACACATATGTGATGAATGTGCTCAACGGTCTCACATCTCGGTCACTAGCTCCGAACCGGAGGAGTACTACTCTCCGGAAACACCGAAGAGCAGACCGGAATGTTCGCATATTCCTAGACATACACCCAAACCCAAACGAGCTAAGAAAGCACTATTTTGTTCTCCGGGTACGAGAGAGAAGATCGATGAAATTCATCACTACCAGATACATCAATAGGATCTCCAGCGTCAACTGCATTATGAACAAAAACTCACACCTGATCGTTTAACTCTCTTAGAACGAATGGCATCATTTTTCTGTAGTACAGATAGACATGGGGTACACGGACCAATACCAATGCCACACCCTCCATCTACATCTCGAAGTCCTAACTCATGGGACCGTAATTATGCGAGAAATGAAGGATCAAGAGAAAATTGGTCGCCATGGACGCCGAGAGTTTCGAATATTCATGAAATATCCGAAGACAAGTCATCTACCTTTCATTAAGTTATGTTGTTTTCGTATTGCAAAATAATTTTTTATTGTTGTATTTGTTTTCACGTTCTTCATTCGAATTCATTTTGACTTAGAATAAATTTCAAGTTATATGACGGTATATAATCTTTTCAAGCCAAAAAAAAACAATTTTCAAGCAGAACGGTCGACCATATTTTTGGACCAGTCGACCGTTTTTATCTCTGGAAATGATCATATACTTGAAACGGTCGACCGTTTAAAAAATACCAGTCGACCGTTCAAAATTTTTCATCTCAAAAGCTTACGAGTCGACCGTTTTATTTCCATCGGTCGACCGGTAAAGTCCTCTGGAATTAATTTCCTCAAGGAACCAGTCGACCGTTTAAAATCCACCGGTCGACCGGCAAACTTCTCTGCAACATATTTATCCATTAACCAGTCGACTGGTCCATAAAAACCGGTCGACCGGTCACGCGTTTTCCAGAATTTTTGCCCCCAATCGATACGTCGATTCATCTCCTATACGTCCCTTCACTTTGTTTTTATACTTCCCTCTTCTCAAACTCTTAGAAATCCAAAAATTCATTTTTAATTTCTTCAAATTCCATGGCACCTCCTCAGAAGAAACAAAAGAAATCGTCCTCCACTTCTCTCCAACCAATAGATTCCAACATAAAACAATGGCTCATGGATCCTATTGCTGTGAGACGACGAAATGCCATGAAGGATTTCACAATCCATGAAGGTTCTTTCATAAATCTCGATGCTTTTATCCTATATGATGTTGAAGAACAATTGGTTAAGGCTCCTATAAAATCTCTACTTACTTTTGATAAGAACAATGTAGAAATTAATCATATTATGATTAAATTGTTCTATGCCAACCTTAACCTACAAAAATTCAAGCTAGAAAATGCAGCGAATTGCCTTTGGTCCGTAGTTTGTGGTCATCATATTTTCATTTCCAAGGAACGAATGGCTATGGTACTCGGTTCACCTAATAGTGGAAGAGAATTTTCTTCTGACTTTTGCACCGTTCATACTCGTGATAGAATTAGTCATCAGTTCATCGAGGATCATAAAATTAGTACCAAGGCGATTAACTTGCGTCCTACGACTCGTGTTATTCATCATACCCTCATCCATTCTTTATTGCCGAGGGTTGGAAACTTTGATGCCGTTTACAAAGAAAAATTCAAGGCTTTGTATGCGATTTATGGAGATATTGAAATAGATTGGATAAACATGATCTTCGACGAGATTTTGCTTGTTAATGATCGCAAAAGGCCTCATATATTTTACAATGAATATGTAATGCGGCTTTTAATCGATTGTGGAGTCTCGTCTTGTAATTCTAAAATCTCCAAGCCAAAGTGAATCGACAAAGCAACCTGAAAAAGGATGAAGCTCCCTAATCCTTGTATTAATATCATTCCGTTTGATCAATACCAACAACAAGGTCCTTCAGAAACCGCTCCTCCTACTACTCCCAAGCCTAAACCAGAGGAAGTTAAACTCCTTGAACCCTCTTTGTCAACTAAGGACTCTCTTGCACAAATTGCACGTAACCAATTTCTTTTAGAAGCTAAACTTAAACGAACCGACACCAAACTCGACCGTTTAGACACAAAGCTCGATAAATGGTTTTCCAAGCTTAAGTCTTTCTTCGGTACTATTTGGGAAGCAACTTCATGTGTATCGACCTCTTCTTCCACTCAAATACAAGATCCGGGAAAACGACCCATGCCTCCAACATTTACATGGTCATCATCTGAGGAAGGCGCAAGTTCAGGAACTAATACTGGACGTGGTTGTGGATCTCACAAGACCGAGGAGGAAGAAGATGACAACAACAATGAAGAAGACGTTCAAGATGAAGGAGACAAGGAAGGAGGTGGAAGGATAGTGATTCATTCTAAATCTACAGAATCCGATTCTCCATCGCACTAGTTTTTATCATTCATATATGCTTTATGTTTTATTTTGCAAAACTTAAATGGCACTTGTATGTAAATAGTATCGTATTTATTTTGGGTGTGTACATCTTAAAACATTTGGTACTTGACTCACTTTTGGTATGCTTGGGTTGTATAATATGCTACTATGTTAAATGCTTATCGTGTTGTTTAAAACTTGTGTAATCTCTACTCCTTTTTGTCGATGACAAAGGGGGAGAAAATGTTACTAACGTTGTGTTTTGCAGATATTTCTTATGTATTAAAGGGGGAGTATACATTCAGGGGGAGTAATAAACTCTTTCAGATCTATATTGTCATCAATCAAAATGGGGGAGAATGTTGAGTCAAGGAATTCAAGGTGTTTTGATCAATGACAAGGAGAAATTCAAGATCGACAAAAAGAAGATATTCGATGGTATAGGTTGATTATTTAGAGTATAAGTGTAGTTAAATATGTTAAAATATATCCTCAAATAATCATATTCCTATATGATTTGAATATATATATATATATATATATATGTTTATACATGTATGCAAATTCATTGTGCATACTAACAGAAACCGGTCGACCGGTTCATATATAGGCGATCGACCGTTTCTGTGCAGAATGCACAATGAACGTGCACACATATATATAACGTACATATATTCAAACACCAGTCTACTGGTCATTTTTTACCAGTCGACTGGTCTACGAACTGAAGCCATATTTTCGAATAGACACCCTATTTCATCAATGGTTATGATCCTTTCTCTTGGCCAAAAATCATCTCTTTTCATGGTTTCTCTTCACCAACGATTACATCTCTCCATCCTCTATAAAAGCATCATGAAATCATCATTTTTAATACAACTATTCTTTCTATTCTTGCTATCTAAGTGCTGATTTCATTCTTACTCTTTAAAAGCATTCAAAAGCTCACTATTCTCATATATCGTTATTTGAATCCTTGAATCTATATATTATTCTTTAGATTCAATCAACGATATCATCTTCCAAATATTCATAATATCAAAATCATATTTGAGGATAAGATTATAGGAAGGTTGTACAAGAATTGACAAATTCGTGTTATTAAGAACACACATTGTCAAACTACAAGTTTATATCTTGTTTGAAGTCCTCAGTGTTGTAAGAGGCGAGTTGTGAAGTCCTCTGTGACGGCCTGGAATTTCGCTCGATCTGAATCAGTCGTTAAACCGATCTAGACCGTTCGAAACCCCTGAACGTTGAGAACAGGACAAATCAGAACACAAACAGAAGAACATTTCATTGTATATTACAACAATTCCATCATATACAAGAATATATGGAGTATAAATGAATAAATTACATACGATAGATATCAGAGATTACAATAAATTACATAGCAGCGGAAAATAATACAATGCACAACTGAAGGTGATATACGGATACAGAGCTTTCCGGATATCATTCCAGCTGTAAACCAGGATCCTGTGAATATAAATCTGCAAAACCAAAACTACTAGCTGCCCGTGCGGAAAATAGGGGCACCCAGAGTTTAGGTTAAAACAATAAACTCCAGGTCAGTCATGTGACTGGTGTGAGAACTAAAACAGTTATTTAAAGCTTTACTTTAAAAGAGAGTAATTTAAGGGACCACGCCGTATAACACGGAACGGGTTTCCTCCCAAGAATACCAGTGCATAGAATAAACAACGCAATGCTTTTTCGAAAAATGAAGCCATTATAAGACCCAGGTCCCATCACACAATGCAACGCAAGCCGGAGGATAGGGTTTTACCTTATAACAGCCAAACATGCTTGGTACGTTTAAAACAAATCATTTGATACTATAATAAGTGTATAGTGTCAAAACATTTCAATCATAAATATAAATCATAGACGGCATGAGTGCCCCATCCCACTATGTCGCCATACTAGGCTCTACAAATAAAGCCGAAATACACGTATTGGAAATTGGATTTCCTTCATGAGTCGAGGCAAGGGGCAAGATCCTCTCCGCGCTCGAGACACTCTAGCAAATGCCTCAGGGCTACGCACTCTGGGCAACCCTGGATGCGGCTGGGCCGGTCCTCACTTACGTTAGAGGATTAGTTATTCCTGAACACACGTTTCCCGGTCCTTACAGACCTATAATCGAGGCGCCTCATTCCAACAACCACAAAGGTGAAAAGTATATAAATGTCAGGGCTGGTAAGTCACTGACACCACCATAGCTAGAAAGAAACGTCGTGCTCTCCCAGCGGTCCGTATCCCGTTTTTAACTCATACCGAGGTGTGAGGCTCGCGAATTCACGTTATACACAAAGCTACGCCACAAAGGCCGTGCTTTGATCATCAACCACAAGAATTTGCTTTTCAACAGAAGCCTTGATCATTGCATCTTAGCGTGCCACACAGGCAATTCATGCCATGCGACTGATGTCCATCGATATACAACCTCTGAGCTCGTACGTCTCAGAGAAGGGCGTTAAGCAAAAGAATAAATTCTTCGCCGCCAAACAGATGTATATTTAATAGAAATCAATCAACACAGAATAAAATCCAATGTCAGACACACAATCCATTTACAAGTCCGTTCTGGGTCTGAACGAAACCGGAGGCACTTTCCTCGCATATCCATCCATCTCCAAGTACGTCTGGACGACCACCAACTATTTCCATCCTCTTGGGTGTACAGCCCAAACAGGATCATCAGTAATTGCCCAAACGATGTGAAGACTTCCGGTCTTCGACCACCGTCTTCGTCTTCGACATATCGTCGAATCGGTTATTCAGAATGGGTGTAAACCCGGACTTTCCGAACAACCCGCGTATATTAAAAACAAATGTTACACAAACATAACATACGCCTCATTCCAATTCATTAGTCACTAACCGCAAATTAGCAAGAGAACAATTTCCCAAACATTAACCCCGAAGGCCGAAACCAACATCAGATCAATACCCAGGAAACCATTCTTCTTAGCCAACCTACAACTAGTTTCTAAATTCCACATTCTTAGGGAAAGGTTCCCATTAATTTTATCCAAGATAAATGCTTTAAAATTTATCCTGTAATCTTCCTTTGGATGTCATTTAAAACCAAATTATGGTTTTTCCAACTAGTCGAGATTAGTGAACCGTAACGAAGTAATTATTTATTTTATTTCCCAATCCCAACCTATTCCTCCCATGAAGCAAAACTGGTAATACTCCATATCTAACACCGTGAGTGTTATCGGTAAAATTAATTACCATTTCACGTTCAAATCTAATTAAAGATTTAACTATCGCTTTGGAGCAAAACTGGTAATACTCCATTCCCGCTCATTTCTAAATTTGATAATTTAGATTACAAATTCACATTTCAATCTAATTGCAGATTCGTTAAAACTCCTTTTACTGGGTTAAAGAACTAGGTGTTATTTAAAACACAGTTCACGACAAACCCACATCACATTCTATTTGTTATCGGGTTAAAGAACTAGTGTTATTTAAAACACTGCTCACGATAAACCCATTTCAAATTCAATCAAATATATTAGAAATTCGATTATTTAGAACCCCTTTTTAAATCTAATTCATTTATTTAACAATAATTGGGTTTTAAATTTAGTTCAAAACTAGTTCATTTCGATAAAAACCCATTTTTTATCTTTTCAAATATGGAGTTTTTCATCCCAATTTTTCCCAAATCATTTCTTATGATTTTACACAAATTATTGATATTTTTAATAATTTTATTAAGGCCCGTACAATCGATTTCCAACAATGGCCATCGAACTGCACTTACAGCGACCTTTTTCGAATTTGATTTGGACGTTTCTCCAAATCCAACCGTTAGATTTCAAATTTCTAATATTCGTTAGAAAGCCCTTTTCGATACGAACCCAACGTTCCGGTTTTAGGAGAATCCGACGGTCGGATCTCCCGTAATGCCCGTTTGAAATAAATGGTCGAAATTTACGAACTGCCGCGGCGCGGCGCGTTCTATTCAGGCCATTATATTATATATATAATATATATTTCGTCGATTTCCATTTAAATCGAATTATATAAATATAAATTCATTTCAAAAGCAAACTCAACTTCCATTTCAATTCAAATCAAAATTGAATTCTTCTTTATAAATTCATTTTAAAACTCTTTTCTATTCAATTCAAATTTCAATTCAATTTGAATTCATTTCACTTCGCTTTCGATTCAATTTGAATTCGTTTCAATTCAATCCAATTTCAAAGTCGTTTTCTATTCGATTCAATTCAAATTGCTTTTCTATTCGATTCCATTCAAATTGGTTTTCTATTCCATTCAATTCGAAATCGTTTTATATTCAATTCATTTCGAAATCGTTATATATTCAATTCATTTCGAAATCGTTATATATTCAATTCATTTCAAAATCGTTTTATATTCAATTCATTTTAAAATGAGTAAAATCGATATAAATATCGATCACGTCAAAATGGCGTCAATCTAATTAACACGGCTTCATATATTTCTATTTCAAAATATTTCTATCTCAAATATTTCTATTTCAAAATATTTCTATTACCATATACGACTCTATCTCTTTGCCAACACACGAGTAATCTCAACGAATGAGTACCGTCCACGTGTGACCATTTTGTTATTTAATATATTTTGTGAAAATTAAGGTATCTATCGTTTGATATAAAGATGTAAATTTTATTGTTAAAATATTTCGTTCAACACATGACTAATCTCAACGGATGAGTACAGTCAACACATGAACCTTTATATTATAAAGATAAAGAAGTAAATTTTATTATTAAAATATTTCGTTCAACACATGACTAATCTCAACAGATGAGTATAGTCAACACATGAACCTTTATTTTATAAAGATAAAGAAGTAAATTTTATTATTAAAATATTTCGTTCAACACATGACTAATCTCAACGGATGAGTATAGTCAACACATGAACCTTTATTTTATAATATTCTTTATTTTCTAAATTGGAATGAGGCCCAATCAATCACCATATGAAATTAATTATATGGATTTTCATACAACACACGTATATAATAGCATTGAAAAATAATCAACCATCAACCAAAGTGCACTACACTGTATAAGCATCAAATATAGATATATAACGCTTATAACAGCCTGTCAATCAATCGATCGACAT
Organism: Allium sativum; assembly: GCA_030737875.1. NCBI lineage: Eukaryota > Viridiplantae > Streptophyta > Magnoliopsida > Asparagales > Amaryllidaceae > Allium > Allium sativum. The sequence continues at coordinate 889,676,944 of CM060910.1, read as the reverse complement.
ATTTAATCAATCAGGATGAGTGAACTTCAAATTTCATCCCAACACCCGTGTGGGGTTTCAAACAATCAAACACAGATTTTATTTGTGCAGTTGGGCGATGTGTAAAATTTATCGACCCAATCAATGTCCTTCAAATAGGTGTACATAAACAAACCGTCTGGTCTGTAAATGAATATTTTATTTTATTCACTTTCACGTTAAAAATTATATTTTTAACGATAGAACATTTTATTTCAACATATGAAGTTTATTCAGTTCATTCCTTAAATAAAATGATATTTTTATTTTCCTAACATATTTTAGAAAATTTCGGCGGCATAACGGCACGATAATAGAAACGGGACGAGGCCTAGCCTTATCCCCGGTCTAGTGAAGGCCCACGCCATTCACACATCAATCAATCCATTCAATTTCACCAAACAATTCAATTCAATCAAATAATCTAACTAATTTTTGCAATCAAACAAACAAGTCCATGGTCTGTGGACGATTGTGTCGGGTGCTACTAAACACCGTCTGCATCCTAGTATATAAATATAACTAGAAAATGAAATTGAAAGGTGAGGAATTCTCACAAATAGCTATCCTAGCTCCACGGCACTTCATTGATAGAAATCTTCATCGCTATCGCATCTTCGTCATCTTCGTTGCCCGTATACACTGTATATATAAAAATCACATTTTTATGTTCTCTATTATATAAAAATCATATTTTTATCGCTAACTTCATATTGTGAAAATAGAATTTTCACCGCTATTTCATATTTGTAAAAATAGAATTTTCATCGCTATTTCATATTTGTAAAAATAGAATTTTCGTCGCTATTTCATAAAGAAAAATTCTATTTTTATACCGTTACTATCTATATAAATATTATACCTTTCTAATTATAGAAATCATATTTTTCTGTTCAACTTCTTATAAGGAAAATCATATTTTTATAATAGTTTCATACCTTTAAAAATTGAATTTTTACTTCGTTATACTTTATATAAAAATTGAATTTTTACTATGTTATTCAATATATAAAAATCGAATTTTTACTACGGTGTTATATAGATAAAAATTATATTTTCAAAAATATAAATTTCGCCTTTATAAAAATAAAGTTTATATTTTCCTCGAAGTAAAAATCATATTTTTACTTCACTACTCATATCAAAATATCGTCTTTTCATATCTAAAAATATCGCCTTTTCATTTTGCTACCTATATAAAGATGATATTTTTAATATTCCTATCATGTAAAAATTATATTTTTAATTCTCTACCTAACCAAAAATCATATTTTTACATCTTCTATATAGTAAAGATTATATTTTTAATACTTTAAAAATATAAAAATATTTTTATTACTTTAAAAATATAAAAATCATATTTTTATCCTCTTCCTTATGTAAAAATCATATTTTTATAAATAAAAATATAATCTTTTCAATTTTAAAAATCAAATCTTTATATATACTTTATTTTCAGCTTTTATAAATGCTAATTCATACACAAAAAAAAACTGATTTTATAAATAAAAATATAATTAAAACTTACAGTGAGTTGCAGAGAGAAGGGGGGCGTCGGCGGTCGTCTCGCTGCTGGGGGGCTCGGTTGCGGGTTCGGGGCTGGGGGGGGGGGGTCTGCGTGCATCGATTCAGGGGGGGTGCTTCGCGATAGGGGGGGTGCTTCGCGATAGGGGGGGTCTGGGTGGCTCGCCGCGGCACTGGTGGGGGTGGGGTTTCGAGCGAGGTGGCGGGAGGAGCGGCGGCTCCTCCCCCTTCCTTCTCCGTCGCCTAATTCTTTTTTTCCCTTCTGGTGGAAATCGATTTTTAAAATGAGAGAAGGGGGGTGAGGGTTTAAAAGGGAAATATATATATATTATTTTATTTATTAAATTAATCCTAAAAAGCAACTTTTATTTTCGACCTCGAAACGAAACCCACCGACTGTCTTCCATAGCGTATTACCCCCATTCTGAACACAATGGGATATGTATCGTAGGTTGATTTGATCGTTTCGATCATTTTCCTTTGAATTTACATTTAAATCACTATATTGAATTTTAAATGTACATTTCAAATTACCGGGGTCGCATACGAACTCTAAAAATTCTCGAAAAATATTTTCTAGCTTCGTATTGACGATACGGTCCTAACAAAACTAGTTTCGTCGAATTCTGAGACCGTTGGAAAAATGGCCAATTTCCAGTCGATTAAAATCAACTGAAACTGGTCAAACGCGTTTTCCTTTGCCACGCTCACATATTGATTCGAAAAATTATGAAATTTGGAATCTAGCAATAATTCGACATCACGGACCCAACAAAACTGGTTTCGTCGAGATCCGAGGTCATTTACGAAATGTCCATTTTTAAGGGCCTGAATTCCATAGCGACTATTCAGAATTTTCAACTGGACATATCTATTGATTCCCGCTATGAAAATTTGATTTGTCGGATTCGTTGGAAAGATATTATCAATTAGATCCTAATGTTTTTGGTTTCACTAAAATCCGGATTGTTTTGCACCCGGTACATTCAATTGAAGTTTGAAATCGAATTATCGAACTACCGCGCCATTTTCAATTCCATTTATAATTATATATAATTATTTATATTCTAACGACGACGCGTATAATATATACGTTCTATTACATTAAAAATAAATTTTCTCGTCGATATTATTTAAAATAATCTATTTTAGATATTCAAAATTAGCTAAAATTGCCAAATTAAAAATTTTAAACTGGCTCAGAATTTCTGGGTTATTACAATCTCCCCCACTTAAAACTTTTCGTCCCCGAAAAGGAACAAAGTCGAAAGTGGTTTGATTAATCAGCTCTACGTTCGATCTGGCTTCCGTTCTCCAACTTTTCAGTTTCTGAGAATTTTCAAAATTTTCAAAAATTTGGCTAACACCCTAAATTTTCGAAAAATTTCGCCATAACCTCCCCTGCACCGGGAGCATCGGGGAATTTCAAATAGCTTCCCCGGTCCTTCTAATCTCAAAAAGAAAAAGAAAAAGCCAAGCGGCTAGCCAATAGGCTCATAAAATCATCATCACCCAAACAAAACAGTAAATTATGTAGTAAACATGTACCTATTTGTCAGGCAAACAAATTTTATTCTCTGCTCTAGCCTCCTTGCTATGACCTGTTCAATGTAAGTATATGTATATGCAAGCAAATGCGACCAAATTTCAATACAATCCAATATTTGGTTAAATTAGGCATAATGGTTCAAAATTATCAAACAAATAAACAAACAACACAAACATCAATCAATTAGTGAATTAGAGTTTCAAATTCATAATTTTTGATATATATACAGAAAATCTTGTTTTTGATGCCAATTCACAACAATGTGTTCTAACTATATTAGTTTTGGTTCTCACACCAGTCTAATGGAAATATATAGAAATCACACCTTCGTCACACGAATATAAATTCTGACGACGAGTACTCAACCATCAGAATCATCTTCGGGCCACTAGAGTATGATTCTATATCTATCCAATATATTAAAACTTCGAATATACGTTCATGACGCGTATATGCAAAATCTTTATATACTCGATTGTCCATATTCAAAATAAATAAATAATCAAATACGTAGAATTGATTTAAATTTCAAAACAAAAATTGTTTTCATTTGAAAAAGATATACTCTTCACACCCGTTCTAGGATACTACTGATCCTATCTCTAACGAGTCATTTTAATTGGATATTACTAATCCAATATCTGATGAATTCTTTCGTATGGTTCTAATGTGTCTTGTTCTCGAGCTCTGTAAACCAAAGCTCCGATACCAAATGTGACGGCCGGGAATTTCGCTCGATCCGAATCAGTCGTTAAACCGATCTAGACCGTTCGAAACCCCTGAACGTTGAGAACAGGACAAATCAGAACACAAACAGAAGAACATTTCATTGTATATTACAACAATTCCATCAGATACAAGAATATACGGAGTATAAATGAATAAATTACATACGATAGATATCAGAGATTACAATAAATTACATAGCAGCGGAAAATAATACAATGCACAACTGAAGGTGATATACGGATACAGAGCTTTCCGGATATCATTCCAGCTGTAAACCAGGATCCTGTGAATATAAATCTGCAAAACCAAAACTACTAGCTGCCCGTGTGGAAAATAGGGGCACCCAGAGTTTAGGTTAAAACAATAAACTCCAGGTCAGTCATGTGACTGGTGTGAGAACTAAAACAGTTATTTAAAGCTTTACTTTAAAAGAGAGTAATTCAAGGGACCACGCCGTATAACACGGAACGGGTTTCCTTCCAAGAATACCAGTGCATAGAATAAACAACGCAATGCTTTTTCGAAAAATGAAGCCATTATAAGACCCAGGTCCCATCACACAATGCAACGCAAGCCGGAGGATAGGGTTTTACCTTATAACAGCCAAACATGCTTGGTACGTTTAAAACAAATCATTTGATACTATAATAAGTGTATAGTGTCAAAACATTTCAATCATAAATATAAATCATAGACGGCATGAGTGCCCCATCCCACTATGTCGCCATACTAGGCTCTACAAATAAAGCCGAAATACACGTATTGGAAATTGGATTTCCGTCATGAGTCGAGGCAAGGGGCAAGATCCTCTCCGCGCTCGAGACACTCTAGCAAATGCCTCAGGGCTACGCACTTTGGGCAACCCTGGATGCGGCTGGGCCGGTCCTCACTTACGTTAGAGGATTAGTTATTCCTGAACACACGTTTCCCAGTCCTTACAGACCTATAATCGAGGCGCCTCATTCCAACAACCACAAAGGTGAAAAGTATATAAATGTCAGGGCTGGTAAGTCACTGACACCACCATAGCTAGAAAGAAACGTCGTGCTCTCCCAGCGGTCCGTATCCCGTTTTTAACTCACACCGAGGTGTGAGGCTCGCGAATTCACGTTATACACAAAGCTACGCCACAAAGGCCGTGCTTTGATTATCAACCACAAGACTTTGCTTTTCAACAGAAGCCTTGATCATTGCATCTTAGCGTGCCACACAGGCAATTCATGCCATGCGACTGATGTCCATCGATATACAACCTCTGAGCTCGTACGTCTCAGAGAAGGGCGTTAAGCAAAAGAATAAATTCTCCGCCGCCAAACAGATGTATATTTAATAGAAATCAATCAACACAGAATAAAATCCAATGTCAGACATACAATCCATTTACAAGTCCGTTCTGGGTCTGAACGAAACCAGAGGCACTTTCCTTGCATATCCATCCATCTCCAAGTACGTCTGGACGACCACCAACTATTTCCATCCTCTTGGGTGTACAGCCCAATCAGGATCGTCAGTAATTGCCCAAACGATGTGAAGACTTCCGGTCTTCGACCACCGTCTTCGTCTTCGACATATCGTCAAATCGGTTATTCAGAATGGGTGTAAACCCGGACTTTCCGAACAACCCGCGTATATTAAAAAAAAATGTTACACAAACACAACATACGCCTCATTCCAATTCATTAGTCACTAACCGCAAATTAGCAAGAGAACAATTTCCCAAACATTAACCCCGAAGGCCGAAACCAACATCAGATCAATACCCAGGAAACCATTCTTCTTAGCCAACCTACAGCTAGTTTCTAAATTCCACATTCTTTGGGAAAGGTTCCCATTAATTTTATCCAAGATAAATGCTTTAAAATTTATCCTGTAATCTTCCTTTGGATGTCATTTAAAACCAAATTATGGTTTTTCCAACTAGTCGAGATTAGCGAACCGTAACGAAGTAATTATTTATTTTATTTCCCAATCCCAACCTATTCCTCCCATGAAGCAAAACTGGTAATACTCCATATCTAACACCGTGAGTGTTATCGGTAAAATTAATTACCATTTCACGTTCAAATCTAATTAAAGATTTAACTATCGCTTTGGAGCAAAACTGGTAATACTCCATTCCCGCTCATTTCTAAATTTGATAATTTATATTACAAATTCACATTTCAATCTAATTGCAGATTCGTTAAAACTCCTTTTACTGGGTTAAAGAACTAGGTGTTATTTAAAACACAGTTCACGACAAACCCACATCACATTCTATTTGTTATCGGGTTAAAGAACTAGTGTTATTTAAAACACTGCTCACGATAAACCCATTTCAAATTCAATCAAATATATTAGAAATTCGATTATTTTGAACCCCTTTTTAAATCTAATTCATTTATTTAACAATAATTGGGTTTTAAATTTAGTTCAAAACTAGTTCATTTCGATAAAAACCCATTTTTTATCTTTTCAAATATGGAGTTTTCATCCCAATTTTTCCCAAATCATTTCTTATGATTTTACACAAATTATTGATATTTTTAATAATTTTATTAAGGCCCGTACAATCGATTTCCAACAATGGCCATCGAACTGCACTTACAGCGACCTTTTTCGAATTTGATTTGGATGTATCTCCAAATCCAACCGTTAGAATTCAAATTTCTAATATTCGTTAGAAAGCTCTTTTCGATACGAACCCAACGGTTCCGGTTTTAGGAGAATCCGACGATCGGATCTCCCGTAATGCCCGTTTGAAATAAATGGTCGAAATTTACGAACTGCCGCGGCGCGTTCTATTCAGGCCATTATATTATATATATAATATATATTTCGTCGATTTCCATTTAAATCGAATTATATAAATAGTTTTAAATTCGTTTCAAAAGCAAACTCAACTTCCATTTCAATTCAAATCAAAATTGAATTCTTCTTTATAAATTCGTTTTAAAACTCTTTTCTATTCAATTCAAATTTCAATTCAATTTGAATTCATTTCACTTCGCTTTCGATTCAATTTGAATTCGTTTCAATTCAATCCAATTTCAAAGTCGTTTTCTATTCGATTCAATTCAAATTTCTTTTCTATTCGATTCCATTCAAATTGGTTTTCTATTCCATTCAATTCGAAATCGTTTTATATTCAATTCATTTCGAAATCGTTATATATTCAATTCATTTCGAAATCGTTATATATTCAATTCATTTCGAAATCGTTTTATATTCAATTCATTTTAAAATGAGTAAAATCGATATAAATATCGTTCACGTCAAAATGGCGTCAATCTAATCAACACGGCTTCATATATTTCTATTTCAAAATATTTCTATCTCAAATATTTCTATTTCAAAATATTTCTATTTCCATATACGACTCTATCTCTTTGCCAACACACGACTAGTCTCAACGAATGAGTACCGTCCACGTGTGACCATTTTGTTATTTAATATATTTTGTGAAAATTAAGGTATCTATCGTTTGATATAAAGATGTAAATTTTATTGTTAAAATATTTCGTTCAACACATGACTTAGCTCAACGGATGAGTACAGTCAACACATGAACCTTTATATTTTAAAGATAAAGAAGTAAATTTTGTTATTAAAATATTTCGTTCAACACATGACTAATCTCAACGGATGAGTATAGTCAACACATGAACCTTTATTTTTTAAAGATAAAGAAGTAAATTTTATTATTAAAATATTTCGTTCAACACATGACTAATCTCAACGGATGAGTATAGTCAACACATGAACCTTTATTTTATAATATTCTTTATTTTCTAAATTGGAATGAGGCCCAATCAATCACCATATGAAATTAATTATATGGATTTTCATACAACACACGTATATAATAGCATTGAAAAATAATCAACCATCAACCAAAGTGCCCTACACTGTATAAGCATCAAATATAGATATATAACGCTTATAACAGCCTGTCAATCAATCGATCGACATATTTAATCAATCAGGATGAGTGAACTTCAAATTTCATCCCAACACCCGTGTGGGGTTTCAAACAATCAAACACAGATTTTATTTGTGCAGTTGGGCGATGTGTAAAATTTATCGACCCAATCAATGTCCTTCAAATAGGTGTACATAAACAAACCGTCTGGTCTGTAAATGAATATTTTATTTTATTCACTTTCACGTTAAAAATTATATTTTTAACGATAGAACATTTTATTTCAACATATGAATTTTATTCAGTTCATTCCATAAATAAAATGATATTTTTATTTTCCTAACATATTTTAGAAAATTTCGGCGGCATAACGGCACGATACTAGAAACGGGACGAGGCCTAGCCTTATCCCCGGTCTAGTGAAGGCCCACGCCATTCACACATCAATCAATCCATTCAATTTCACCAAACAATTCAATTCAATCAAATAATCTAACTAATTTTTGCAATCAAACTAACAAGTCCATGGTCTGTGGACGATTGTGTCGGGTGCTACTAAACACCGTATGCATCCTAGTATATAAATATAACTAGAAAATGAAATTGAAAGGTGAGGAATTCTCACAAATAGCTATCCTAGCTCCACGGCAGTTCATTGATAGAAATCTTCATCGCTATCGCATCTTCGTCATCTTCGTTGCCCGTATACACTGTATATATAAAAATCACATTTTTATGTTCTCTATTATATAAAAATCATATTTTTATCGCTAACTTCATATTGTGAAAATAGAATTTTCACCGCTATTTCATATTTGTAAAAATAGAATTTTCATCTCTATTTCATATTTGTAAAAATAGAATTTTCATCGCTATTTCATAGAGAAAAATTCCATTTTTATACCGTTACTATCTATATAAAGATTATACCTTTCTAATTATAGAAATCATATTTTTCTGTTCAACTTCTTATAAGGAAAATCATATTTTTATAATAGTTTCATACCTTTAAAAATTGAATTTTTACTTCGTTATACTTTATATAAAAATTGAATTTTTACTATGTTATTCAATATATAAAAATCGAATTTTTACTACGGTGTTATATAGATAAAAATATTATTTTCAAAAATATAGATTTCGCCTTTATAAAAATAAAGATTTCGCCTTTATAAAAATAAAGTTTATATTTTCCTCGAAGTAAAAATCATATTTTTACTTCACTACTCATATCAAAATATCGTCTTTTCATATCTAAAAATATCGCCTTTTCATTTTGCTACCTATATAAAGATGATATTTTTAATATTCCTATCATGTAAAAAATATATTTTTAATTCTCTACCTAACCAAAAATCATATTTGTACATCTTCTATATAGTAAAGATTATATTTTTAATACTTTAAAAATATAAAAATCATATTTTTATTACTTTAAAAATATAAAAATCATATTTTTATTACTTTAAAAATATAAAAATCATATTTTTATCCTCTTCCTTACGTAAAAATCATATTTTTATAAATAAAAATATAATCTTTTCAATTTTAAAAATCAAATCTTTATATATACTTTATTTTCAGCTTTTATAAATGCTAATTCATACAAAAAAAAACTGATTTTATAAATAAAAATATAATTAAAACTTACAGTGAGTTGCAGAGAGAAGGGGGGGCGTCGGCGGTCGTCTCGCTGCTGGGGGGCTCGGTTGCGGGTTCGGGGCTGGGGGGGGGGGGGGTCTGCGTGCATCGATTCAGGGGGGGTGCTTCGCGATAGGGGGGTGCTTCGCGATAGGGGGGGTCTGGGTGGCTCGCCGCGGCACTGGGGGGGGGGGGGGTGGGGTTTCGAGCGAGGTGGCGGGAGGAGCGGCGGCTCCTCCCCCTTCCTTCTCCGTCGCCTAATTCTTTTTTTTTCCTTCTGGTGGAAATCGATTTTAAAAATGAGAGAAGGGGGGGTGAGGGTTTAAAAGGGAAATATATATATTATTTTATTTATTAAATTAATCCTAAAAAGCAACTTTTATTTTCGACCTCGAAACGAAACCCACCGACTGTCGTCCATAGCGTATTACCCCCATTCTGAACACAATGGGATATGTATCGTAGGTTGATTTGATCGTTTCGATCAGTTTCCTTTGAATTTACATTTAAATCACTATATTGAATTTTAAATGTACATTTCAAATTACCGGGGTCGCATACGAACTCTAAAAATTCTCGAAAATTATTTTCTAGCTTCGTATTGACGATACGGTCCTAACAAAACTAGTTTCGTCGAATTCTGAGACCGTTGGAAAAATGGCCAATTTCCAGTCGATTAAAATCAACTGAAACTGGTCAAACGTGTTTTCCTTTGCCACGCTCACATATTGATTCGAAAAATTATGAAATTTGGAATCTAGCAATAATTCGACATCACGGACCCAACAAAACTGGTTTCGTCGAGATCCGAGGTCATTTACAAAATGTCCATTTTTAAGGGCCTGAATTCCATAGCGACTATTTAGAATTTTCAACTGGACATATCTATTGATTCCCGCTATGAAAATTTGATTTGTCGGATTCGTTGGAAAGATATTATCAATTAGATCCTAATGTTTTTGGTTTCACTAAAATCCGGATTGTTTTGCACCCGGTACATTCAATTGAAGTTTGAAATCGAATTATCGAACTACCGCGCCATTTTCAATTCCATTTATAATTATATATAATTATTTATATTCTAACGATGACGCGTATAATATATACGTTCTATTACATTAAAAATAAATTTTCTCGTCGATATTATTTAAAATAATCTATTTTAGATATTCAAAATTAGCTAAAATTGCCAAATTAAAAATTTTAAACTGGCTCAGAATTTCCGGGTTATTACATCCTCGGTGTTGTAAGAGGCGAGTTGTGAAGTCCTCGTGTTGATTGAGGGGTGAAATCCCGTTCGGCTGCTCGGGTGTTGTGAACCTGTTTTCCTCAGGGTTAAGTGAGGATAGTGTTTAGTGAAATTCTACATAGGAGATCTGGGACTGGACGTAGGATGGTGCTCCGAACCAGTATAAAAATCCCTAGTGTGATTTTTCTATTAATGCATTTACTTATCTGTGATATTGCTACCGTGAGATCTTTCTTAGTATATATCATATATTCCGCATATCCATATTACTGATCCTGCCTAAAGTCGTCTATCGACACTTTCAGGACATACTTAGTAATGGTCTATATCCCTTGCTTCAAGTCAAGGAAAATTTGAGCTAGAATCTTTCTCAGACTCAGGCACAAATTTGAGCTAAAACCCTTTTGGAACTATAATAACCTGGATTTTTGGGTACATGGGCTAAATAGACTACTGTGTGTTTTCTAGTTTTTAAATATTAAGAGAATAAAATCTGAGTTTGGAAACCTAACTCATATATTATTTAAAACTAGAAATAAAGAATTTGTTTTCTCTTCAAATTAGTATGTTTAGAATAAATTATATGTTCGTAATATAAAAAGTAATTTATTCCAATATGTGCTCATAAATCATAGCTTGATTATAGCGAATATTGAAAATATATAATATTGATTAGGAACCAATATTTAAGAGGAAAATATATTTTCAATATTTATCATAAATTGCTAGTTCAAATAATAATTAAACTATTAAATTGTGTTTTAACTATAAGAAGTAGTTCTTATCTAAATAAAAGTGATAATTGTGTTTCAAACTTCGTTGGAAGATTTAAAGTGATAATATAACATTGGATTTATTGGTTGTTATTAATGAGTAAGTTGTGGCTTTTATTAGGATAAAAGTGATTTAATAGAATTGTTGGCATTATAAAATATAAATATTGATTGTAAATTAATATTTGTGGTTTTGAAATGTTTATTATAGTTAATTGATTTAATTTGTTAAATCGATGAAGAATATAAACTTGGTTGTTGAATTATAAATATATTTCTTAAGCAAATAATTATTGTGTTAAACATGTCTATATTGTGTGTTAATGTCTAATTGATAATTTAATCATTGTTTATTTTTTGTTAAAGTTATTATTTGGGTGTGTAAAGTGATTATAAAGTGTGTTAGTGGTGTTATTGTATTAATATTGGTTAATTGTGTTTAAGTAGCGCAACTAAATTAATTTGGGCCTTTTTGGTTTATTTGGCCTATTCCTCTCCTTCAAAAATACCGTGGGAGAAAACATACGGCAGTTGGAACTGTTTTCTCATCACTCCCTCATTTTCTTCTGGCTAAAACCTAAAATCATGTCTTATTCCCCTCTTTCCTCAAAATTGAGATTCTGGGTAGATCCAAAAATATAGTACTTGGCAAATAATTTCCTTTCTTGATACTTATTGATTGATATTTTGGATCCATTTATGTTTCTTTGTTGATTTGGTGAATTTGTGATTTTGGATCCTATTTTGTGATAGTGGGCCTACATGTTATATTAAGGTTATTTTAAATGAGAAATTCTTTGTGTTAAACTAGTGGGACGAGTTTAAGTGTTGTGTTGGAGTTTTTTTTATGTGTCTTGTGCTTAGCTTGTTGTATAACACCTAGATGATGAAGATAAACCTCTTCCTGTAGTCAACCGTGTGGTTCTTAAGGTTTTATAGGCTGTTTGGCCTTCAACATCTCATGAGTCGATTGTGGATTTGAGTTATTCAATTCCTTTGTGACAAAAAGAAACTCTTATTTACATAATTCCATATCTATCATTGGTTTATAGCTGATATGTAAACTAGACCGATCTGTGTATTTAATACTCGGGTCAGACTGAGTTGTTTCAGGTTCAATTGCTATTGATTTATGGGTTTGTAGTTATAGCTTGGACTATCTTCTGAAGACTCTTTTCATGTTGTTCATTAATCCATTTGTGTTGTTGTTTGTATTTTATACATGGTTGTATCTGTGTTGTATATTCATTCGATTTGTAGCATGTATATAAGTTGTACTTAATAATTTTATTGGTATGTATTTGTTCTGTGATCTGTGATTGTGTTGTATTGTATATTGTTCTGAATTAGATCCTTAGCCATCATAGTTTTCTATTAGATGTATTAAGTATTTCGATCCACTTGAGAAAAGAATTGAAAATTCATACACCCAATCGACGTTCTCAATACTTGTATTATACAAAATTATGGATGATTTCCCCAAACCAGCCCTTTTCTGCGCACTAATAGATGACATTACTTGTTAATGCTTTTGATTTGGGTGGGACTCGGGGTGTGGTGTCACATTTGGTATCATAGCAGAGGTTCAGAACAAAATACAATAAACATAGAACAAAACTAGAAGAATACATTTGTTACAACGCGAAAGGATAACACGTGTATCTACTATTTCACTCCATCATTATCCTTATCATTAGATTTCTATCAATCAAGTTATATGTTGTCCAAGCTTTAGGAAAACATTAGGAATATAACTTATTCCATAGTATTTCATATGTGGCGTCCTATCTAGTGTAAATTGTTTTAATAAAATTTCATCCTTGTCCCTTTGGTGTTTTCATCTTGGGGTTTAAAATTTTTGAGAAAATTTGAACCCATCTTTTATTGTTTGTGTTTTTTGTTATATTAAAATAAAATAAGTCGAGATGGATTAGTAAATTAAAACAAGACGATCCTTAAAGAAGAGATTCTTATTGGGGTAATATAGTGTCAAATTAAAATAAATCAGAATTGCGCTGCAGAAATATGTGAAATGTTTCAGTAAGCGGTTTAATTAGTCAATAATTAGGAATTAAAGGCTCGTTTTGGATCGACTAAAATAAGTTGCTTTTGTCTTTCCAATACGAAAAACTAGTTCATTTTGGCTTTCAAAAAGACAGAAAGCGACTTTTGTAAGTTGATCCAAATGGGGAATAAGGGAATATTAATATTAGTGATTAATTGTTGTTAAGAGTTAATCACCTCGTAAATATAAGTTAAGTGAAGTGTTGATGTAGAGTCGTGTCGGGTTGTTCTTGTTTTGAAAATAATTATTTTAGTAAATAATAGAACAACCATTATGTGATTTGGAAATCTAGTGATTTATTTTGTGTTTGGTTGTTTGTTAGGTATTTTAAGGGACTTTAATCAATATGTATGATCACCGACATCGATAAGGATTTCTTAAACATCTTGATGAGACAATCGAGCATAATAACTTGTTAAATAAATAAAAATTTATTGGGAATGAATAAATGAATAGTTTGTGAGAATGATGTTAGATAACTATATTATTTAGTGATATTAAAGTTGAATGGCGAGTGATGCCGATTTTATGTCGACACCGCAACCAAAAATAATGGAATGACCGAGTGTTTTAACACTATTCGAATCGAATTCAAGAAGTATTTAGTGAAAATTTTGTATTTTTAAAGTTGTAAGATGATTAAATGTAAGTGTTTCATTAACTTACCGTGTTTTGAAATATGAAACATTCTTGGGTATAAGCAATATTTAGGATACTCACTCCAGAAATTAAGCTAAAAAATGGTTGCAGCCCTCAATTTGGTGATATGAAACAGTAAATTGCATGGTTAGTTGATGTTACAACTAAGTTAGCAGCCATCATTAGTAATTTGTTTGTAAAAGGGGATGGTGTAGCAACATTTCAATTGGTTTGGAATCCGATGGAGATGAGTGTGTAATCTAAACAAGCAGCTTTGTGAAAAAGTTGTTCTATGTTTTGAGTTTTGTGGCATGATGCTTGAGGTAAAGTTTGAACTTCATAAGAACCAAGTATTTAAGATTTTCAAACTTCAATGAGCTGAGCATTGATTAAGTGTAAAAGTTTGGAAATTATGTGGGTTTTTAGTCAAACTAATCTTTCTCGAAGTAATTAAATAACGAATATGTTATTAAAGTAGAATTTTGTTTTGGGTTTTGTGTTAAGCAAATTGCGAAGATGCAATTTATTCAAGGGGGGAGTCTGTAACAACCTGAATTTTTCGGTACACCGGATAAACAGACTACTATGTGTTTTCTAGATTTTAAATCAAAATCTGAGTTTGAAATCCCAACTCGAATATTATTTAATACTAGAAATAAGGATTTTTCTTTTAAATTAGTGTGTTTGGAATAAATTAAATGTTCTTAATTTAACAAGTAATTTATTCCAATATGTGTTCATGAATCATAACTTGTTGATTATAGTGAATATTGAAAAGTGAAAATAAGGCTCAAGTCCCTAAAACTTATTGAAATACACGCCACATCCCTGTTAACTTTCGATTTCAGTCCGTCCCTTATTTTCAGCTGTGCCTCCTTCGTTCCAGGTACTTCTGCCTTCTAGCTTGAATATGTTCCGCCTTCTTCAATTTCTGCAAAAAAAAATAATAATAAAAAAAAAGCGCCATAGATTAAAAAAAAAAATTCTAAAATCTGGGAATAATCCCAGGAGTCCACGCGAAGGGAAAAAAAATAGTTGCACATATGTATGATGTGCAGCATTTTGAATACACATGCACATATGAAAGCTGTCTGTTGAATAACTACATGCATATACACATTTTTCCGTATAACTGCATACATGTGTGCATATATGTGAAAATATATGCAAAATTGAAAAAATTGCACGTATGTATGTTGTTTTCAAATAAATGCATGTGAAGATGCATGTACTTACAACATGTGCATATGTGTATGCATTTGTACTGCAGTTTTGACGTTAGAATTGAAATAAATGCATACTTTTATGCAACTAATTGAATTATATGCATCTTTTGATGCATTTTACTGCATTTCGTTGTTTTTATGTAATTTTTGACTTTGACGTTGTTTTTGATGTTTATTCGATCTGATTTTTTTCACGATTATTTATTTTAATTAATTACGAATTTATGTGATTTTTTTGGGTGTACTTTCGAAAAATAGGGACTAAATTTACAATGTGTGCTGCTAAAAGCACCCTGAAATGTGCTTCCTAACACCATACTTAATTTAATCACTTTTAATTAAATTAATGTACTTCCTAACATCGGTTTTATTCCTCCACTCAATCGCCAATCACCGAACGTATTCCATCACCAGCCATTAGTTCAAACATAAACCCTATTTCTTTTTATCATCTTGTCTCGATCGATCAAATATAAACGTCGACCTGATTTGCTTCCTAACATGATTTGCCATCTACTTCTTCCCCAATTGACTCCTCTTAAACGCAAATTCTCAATTTTATTGTAATTTAAGGAAAAATTATTTCAGTAATCAATACTGTAGGATTTCATAGCAATGAAGGGAGAGAACTTTTACACGAACGAAGATTTCGCGAATAGCCAATACTCGAATGAAAGAGATGGGGTTATTTATCTTAAATTTTTTTTGTATAGTTTCTATTGCTATTGTCTTTTTTTTCTTTTGATTTTAAAAATTATAATTATTGTTATGGATTTAATTTTTTATTGTGAGTAACAGAAGACATTGAGCATGCTGAATTCAAGAACGATAATGTAGAAGAAAATAGCGTCGAATGAAGGAATAGCGGGAATAATTTAGGGTTGGGTGCCTACTTTTTATTTCGTGGTGGCCAGAGGCATATGTGTATAGGAAGGATGGTGATGTTTAGTTATGGTGTTAGGAAGCACATTTCAGGGTGCTTTTAGCAGCACACATTTACTATAAGTTTTTGACCGGACTTGAGCCTAATTTAAAATGTTAATAGGGACCTGTAAAAAAGGCACACTATTGAAAATATATATTATTGGTTAGGAATCTATATTTTAGAGGAAAATATATTTTCAACATTTACGATAAATTTTTGGTTGAAATAATTATTAAACTATTAAATTATGTTATAATTATAAAAAGCAATCACTATAAGAAAAATGATTTTTTATTGCAAATATCAGTGGCATTTATTTTCAAACTAGTTAGCCTCCGTGCAGATGCACGACTGCCTTAAATCGGACATCCTTGTAGTATCATGTCGAATAATTGTCACATTGCACATTGTTATTAACCTAATAAACAATAACATGGGATAAATCCTAAAATCAAATTCATATGATACTGCTAATCAATGTTTTTCATGTTACATATACAGACTTTAATATGATTCAAGCAAATCAAAAACGTTATAGAACAGTAGTGTACCATCATTAACAGAAATGTGCAAGGGTAAATAAGCAAACAGTTAGAAATAAAAATTGTAGCTCCAATGTACGATAAGAATTTGATGCTCAAGTAAGAAAGGAGGGAAGCTTTAAAGTGTGCAGCAATTTAGAAAGAAAAAGGAGCACATGGTATTTGAAGCTATCCCTAGTTCTTTTTCAAGGAAGCGCAAAAACACAAATTTATTGTTGACTCAATGTAATAACAACAAAGGCTCTCTGACAAACATGTTTACGAAGTATTGAAAGACTTGCAATGTGCTTTAGAAAAGGAAACAACAACATATGTAGTGTAGTGCAGCTTGCAAGTAGTAAAACATAGGATTCTTTTCAAATAGGACTGAATATGTATCGTGGAATTATACAATTTCCATTACAAAATAACATCGTTCACTAAATAGGTGTCTGTCAACGCTATGAGCAAAATATGATAGAAAACTGGTTGCATTCTCCTTTTTTTTAATGTAGAAAAAATAAGCCGTATATGATAAGTTTTATTTAATGTTCAGCTCTAGAAACAACTACCAATGGCGTGTGTACGAAATTGATATTGAGTTGAAGTTGTAGCTCATCTTGCTCTTAATTGGTGCATGACAGTGGGTTAATCATTTCTAACAGTGAATGTTGTTGTGCCTGCAGCCACAATGTAAATGACAATAAAAAGAGAAAATTGAGGGGAATTCAAAACTATAGCAACTTGGCTTGAAAACAATAGATTTTAGGCCCTCACTGCCAACCACTTAAGCAATACAGTCGATTGATTAAAAAATCACATCAACGATCACATCCATTCAACCATTATCATTCTCAGGTTCTGATGTTAATTTGGGGTTTAATCAGTTCATGTGTATATGACATAAAAATAAACAACACACATGATATTTTGAGGAATCTGGTTGGATCCCTCCAACCTGTTCTTCCATGCATCACGGTTATTATAACATTTCATGACAGCATATAATTTAACCTGTTCACAATATATTTCCAACACAACATTTTTCGATAGTTTTTGGAATTATTTTTATTTATTTATTTAAATAGTATATCCAAAAGAAAATCATTAAATTCAATTATTTAAATCCAAACCAAAATTTTAAATAATAAAATAAATTAAATAATTACCAGAAAAATAATCGTTACATTCCTTCCCCCTTAAAATAATTTCGTCCTCGAAATTGCTAAGGTAGAAAAAATGCTGTAAACCAATTACTTTGACAAAAATATTTAATTAAACTTGGTTTTATTTTCAAACTAGCCCAATTGGCTTTAAAACCAATTTATTTCAAATAACGAAAATTTTCCAAAAATGTCAAAAAAAATTCTAACACCTTAAATTTTGGAATGGTAGTCTCCCCTACACGGGGGGACACCTACAATATCGTAGGTTCAAGAAATATCTATACATCAACCAACAGGGTCGGAAAAATCCAAAATTCAAACCCAAAACCCGAATAAAACCAAAATTTTATGTTTGCGTAGGCGTACCTTTTTGCAAGCGTTATTATGCGATAAGCGATATATATTCAGGCTTGTTTGATTAACAGGCCAAACTAGATTCAAAATACTCCAAAACTTTCTTGAATTAACTCTGTACCTATACCCAACTTCAATGAACTTCATTAGTTCTTAAAACAAAGTTAGTCAGATCGAAATATCCATATCATCCATATTATCCATATCATATATTTCAACCGACCAATTTCTTGATTTCCACATTATACTTTGATTCATTTCAATAGTTTCAGTTTATTTATTTCAGATTGGTTTCCAATCAACTATTGGTGAATTCTATACAAACCATCCAACACATAATAAACAAACAAGGCCTAACAATTCAACCAACCCATTTTGATTCACATAAGTATTTCTCGTTTTCTTTACTTTGGTTTCACAACAATCGATTTATATTGGATTAATTTACATCCAATTATCACTTACTCGATTTCACAGTGAAATCCCTTTTTTTTTGTTCAATGTTCAAATTTGAATTCTTATTCAAGTTACTCAAACAAATCCATATCATAATCATTTGAGAAAAATACATTTATATTATAATATAAATCCGGGCAAAACTATAAAAAATAATTTTATACTAAATTACAAATACACGCTCTTATATATACACCCAACTCAATCTAGAGTATTACTAACCCCATCTATATTGAGTTATGCCACAGAGCCAAGGCTATCCCTAAACCAATAGCTCTGATACTAACTGTAACAGCCTAGAAAAATTCGGTGCTCAAATTTTCAACAACAATACATAATCCCGTATTACTTATCAAAAATCCAAGTGTCGAACCCCAGACTATTAATAGAAAGAAGTTAGAGGATGAGAAATTGAAAGAAAGAAATATTAGTATAGAAGAAAGAAGAAGAACAAATCAGAATCTCACAGCGGAACGAAGAAATATAATATAACAAATCTCTTTATAAAAGAACTGTGTATATACATACCATTTATCAGAGTACAACATACATCAATCACAGCGGAAATAAACTTTGTATGTCTAACGGTGAAGCCTCCTGCTTCCAGCTCCTGAAAATCCAAGCGAAACCTAACGTGGAACATACTCGGTCTGACCCGAGCACATTTGAAGCAAAGAAAAATTCACCGGGTCAGTTTGGAATACTTTCAGTGATAAATTCACAGAACACACAACTTGTTTAACTTTGAAAAATCCTTTCTGAAATCAAAGGATAATAGTAAGACCATCCACACATAAACACGGACGTTTTTACCTCACTATAACCCGAAACATTTTTGAAATCAATATCTTTTCTGATATTATAATAATGTCTATCAAACCACAAATAAATAATAATAATCTAGCAGAATGCTTGCATCTCACGCTCTACATGTATAGTATACAAATCAAAATCGTGGGCACTTATTGGAGATTGGATTCCGACTATGACAAGGTATGGGACCACCTGCCGATAGTGTATCTCTTGAGGCGAATACACTGGGTTCAACAAGAACGTCTTGCAAACCGGCCCACACATGACCGGCCACCCATTTCGTTTGAGTGTATCGAATGTATATCACCAACGGACCACCGTTTCTCGAAAAGGGACAGCATCGATAGATTAAAGAAGCAAAAGGAATTTCTCTAGATAGGTGATTATACACCCTAATGGGAGCGACCCACATAGCCATGTTGTCTGCCCGATTTTTGTCATTTCCCGGTTGATGAGGCTTGAGGCTACGCTTTATCATCACATCAGATTCACTTTGAATACCACATTGTCAGATCCATCTAAATCACTAATGGACGCCCCCAACAATACATTACGTGTCAGCTAAAAGAAGTTTCCTTCTCCGCTTCCCCTCTTGGTACAGTTGAAGAAATCAATGTACGTGACCTTTTTGGAAATACTCTGTCAGACATTCATCCATACAAGTCATCCAGGAACAGGATGAACCGAAGGCACGCTCCTACCGCATCCTATATAGGAGTCACCCCAAGGATCAGTAGCGAGAAGTTCTTGCAATCCAAAGATTTCAATCACGACAGAATCACAAGTCATTATAACTCTGGTAGCTAGCCAGAGAAATTTAATGAGTAGTTCTTTCGCTCATGAAGATCAACGGTCTTCAATGCTCCATCTCGACCATCTTCTGATTTTTTTTCAATGTTACGTATTTGCTGATCAGAATGGTTTTCAAATATAAATTCGATCCCGGTCTTTCTGTATCAACAATCGATAAAAGGCCATATTTTGATAGTCGATTGTTTAACTATCAAATCATAACAGTGTATCTAGGTGAATTGGCAGCTCAGGTCCTTTATTTAAGATATTTCATCAAACCATTTTATCGATTTCTTATAATCGATTTCATAACTTTAATCTTATCCAAACTCTGATGGTTTTAATACTTTGAAAACGTTTCTTAATGCTTTCTTTGTCAACTTCTCTTTTTATTTCTTGTTTGGAAATACTCCCATATTCATTATCAACATCTTTTATTTTCTTTATCTTGGGCATCGTTTATATATCCTTTAAATTCTTTTCATATTCCTTTATATTTGAAAAAAAAAACATTGCTTCAGCTTTATAACATACTTTCCATTTCCCTTACGACTGAGAGTATCGTTATATTTCTTTTTAATCCAACGACTTATAATCAATTACCAAAACCTTTCCTTTATTTTGATTTAACCATCTCACCTGATTCAGCTCTTAGGTGAATACTTAGAAATCATCATTTTGGGTTCCTTTTTCCAACTTTGTTTATATGATTTGAATCAAACTCCAAATCTTTACCATACTAATTCATTTCTAGCTTTATCTCGTTTCAAAAGGAATTCCAATTGAAAAGTACTTGCTTTCGTTATAATCAATTAAAAGTAATTATATTTCCACTTAACTAAATCTAGCAATGATAAATTTCATTGATCGCGAACAACTCGATGATCACCTCTCTATACATTACAAATAAATATCGTATCTCGATAATAGCGAACCCGTTCAAGTTGGGGTATTCTAATTACCTCTCAGACCTTGATCGACAACATTCTCATCTCAAGATAATACAAGCTTGTAATTTCCATATCTGATATATCATTTCCTTTTAGTTGGGAGTCATAAATCATTTGCTTTTATTTGAAACCCACTTGACCCGCTAATCCAATTTCCTCGATTTGGTAAACCTTCATTAAACCCATTTGATTCCCATATAGTTTTACAATGATTTCTCACCTTGGTAAACTTCCTTATAATTACTTTACCAAATCCCCTTTAAGACTAAATTTATCCCTACTTATTCTACTTAACAAAATCCTGTTGAAACCGTCGTATAGGTTTACAAAGCTCATTTACAAGCCTTGTTGGTAAATTTGGATTATAAATCCTTACTAACTTTTAATCAAATACTATCACCACTTATTTACTTCTTAATTAAATCCCACTTAAAAGTCATTGCTTTAATTGTATTTTAAAGCTTCTCTTTAAAATCACTCGGGCTCAATGTCCTTTATCCACTTAATGGCGATATGGTGTGAACTGGATCATCTGCGATATTTAATTCAATTTAGAATTTAATTAGAATAACGAATATATTATTTGAACGACAGTTTGAACGTATAATTATATTATAATTAAAATCGAGCTTGAAATGGCGATGCAGTTCATAAATTGGCGATTTGAACTTCAACTGAACGTACGTGGTTCGTTTTAAGCCGGATTTCTGTGAAACAAGAAACGTGTGGAGCTGATGGAGTATATCTTTCTAGTGGAAGAGAAAAATCGGGATTTCGTCGTGTATATTTTGATTTATGTCCAAATCAAATTTTAGAAAAGTCGCTGTGGAATTCCTTTATAATTTATAAAGGAATTATTTATATTTTAAAAAGGAATTTCAATATAAATCGAATATCGATTTAATCGGGATTTGAAATATCAAGTTAGAAATTCATAGAGGAATATTCTAGAGCTGTATGGTATTCCACTGTGAATATAGATGATAATATTTATTTTTAAATATTTAATTTAATTATATTTAAATATATTTATATATTTAAATGGGTCATCCAGAGCTTTAAAGATAGCCGGTTTTGCAAACGAAGTCGGAATTCGACGAAACTAATTTTGTTGGATCCACAATGTCAAATTATTGTTAGATTTCCAGTTTCGTGATTTTTAGAGTCACTGTGTGGTCGTATAGATTTTTAGAGTTTGAAACAGTCAGTATTTCGACAGTTAAAAATACGATTTGTGAGCAAACGAAGTCGGAATTCAACGAAACCAGTTTCTTAGGACCGTAATGTCAAACAGAAGGTGCATGTCAATTTTCGTGATTTTTGGATATCATATGTAATCACAGGAATTTTAGAGGACAGATACAGACAGCGTAGTTATAAAAACAAATAAAATATTCGAATATAAAATTATTTTATTTATCCTATATAATGCCATCAACTCCCTGTAACCTAATTTCAATTCATTTTTGGTCAACAGAAGGAGCTGCCAAGTTTTCTTCCTCAATACCAATTTCGAGAGTTCTGAAAATATAAATAAAATCAAAGAAAAACTCTTGAAAATCAAATGAGGATATCTGGGAGTTGCTGAGATCGAGAACTTCAAGTTGGTGCCCTTGTTGCCTGACGTGATCAAGTTTTCAGAAGCCCGAACCTTTACAGCGATTGCTAGGGTTTAGAAAATCATCAGATTTAGGCACAAATTCGAGAAATGAGTATTGTTTTCGGGTTCAGAAGGTGAAACCGCACCTTGTGTGCTGGTTTGATGGATTCTGGTTTGAGTTCGTGTCGATTTTCATGTGGAGGTCTCGACATTTAGCTGTTCGATTGAACTGAAGGGAGGAGTGCGAGTTCACCCAAGGTAGGTCGGAAGGATGGAGGAGGCGACGAGATGGTCGTCGATGATGTTGGCGTGGGGTTTCGTGGAGAAAATGGTGATCGAGAGCGGCTTGAAGGAGGGAGCAATGGGATGTTCTCAGCGTGGAAAGTCATTGGGGAAGACAGTTCAATAGGGATGGGGCGGGTCTGGTTATTTACAAAGGGGTATGGGCTTTTTCCAATATTAAGGCCCAACGTTTAATTAAAGTTTAATTATATTAAATCAAATGATGTATTAACTTGTATATATGATATCTTGACCATACGGTATCAGAATCTCGAGCGGTCTGTCATGTTAGGATCGTATGGATGGGAACTTCACAATGAAGCAGACTGGAAGTGGATTGGGGCTCGTATGAATTTATGGCGAAATAAATTGTTTGATTCAAATCAAATAAATAGTTTATTGTTCTTTAACGATGAACTGCCAAAGTGAGTAAATCTCACTAACTCTGAACAATTTATAATTTAATGTTGTATTTTTAGAATTGTTAAATATTGGCTGATTGACTATGTGTTGATTGTTTGATTGGACTGCTAGTCAGTTAGTTAAATCTCTATATTGATTCTGTTTAACAGAATATATCATATGGAACTGAAAGTGATGTTGATTTTATTGTGTAACATCCGTGGATGCAGGGAAACAGGTTGGAGGAACCCAACCGGGTTCCTCAACATTTATTTTACTATTTTTCATATATTGTGATATATGATATGATATATAATCTGTTGTCGATTATATGTGTTTGGACGATACTGATCATCGTGATTTGATATGTTGAATACCATAACATACCGAAATCTTGATAAGGGAATATTTTCAAAGTGATATTTGAAAATAAAATATTTATAAATAATAAATATTTATAAATTGGAATATTTATAAATAGGAGATATTTAGAAAAGGGAAATTATAAAATCAAAGAATAGATTTGAAAAGGAAATATTTGCAAACCATTTAGAATAATAGAAAAGGAAATATTTGTAAATCATTTACAGAAAGAGTTGATAGGAAGAAATTAAATAGAGTTAAAAAGGGAAAATTATTTATAACAGAATAGGACGTTATAAAAGGGAAAACGTTATAAAAAAGGAAACTTTTATAAGAAGGAAATCATTTTAAAGTGAAGAACCGTTACTAAAAGTAAATCTTTATAAATGAATAGTTTATTCAAATGGAGTTTATCGAATATTAGTTTATTCGAATAGAGTAAAAGGAAAGGAATTATCGATTCGAAAGGAGTTATCGATTATTAGTTAATCGAAGGAGTTATCGATTATACTTTAATCGAAAAGAGTTATCGATTTGTTTAATCGAAGTGAGTTATAGTATATTGGTTATTCGAAGGTTTTATCGAATTTAGTTATTCGATGGAGTTAGTCGATTAGAGTTAAAATAAAGGAGTTGATCGAATATAGTTTATTAGAATAGAATCAATTGAGTTAATCGAATATTAGTGATTCGAAATAGAGTTAAATAGAGTTATCGAATATTAGTTATTCGAATAGAGTTAAATGGAGTTAAAGGAATAAATCAAATATAGTTTATTCTAATGGAATTAAAGGAGTTAATCGAATTTGGTTTATTCGAATAGAGTTAAAGGAGTTATCAACTAGAGTTAGATCAAATAGAGTTAATCCAATAGCATTAGTCCACTAGAGTAAATTGAATAGAGTTATCGAATATACCTTAATTGAAGGAAAGAATTATCAAATAGAGATGATTCGAAGGAGAGTTACGTAAGGAAGTTTGTTAAAGAATTGAAATGTGAACTTTGTCTATTTCAATGTTAGAAACGTTGTTCAGTTAAGGTCTGAGAGGTAGTATTACCCCAACTTGATTGACTTCATTTTTAACTAAGGAATGGTTAAGGTTCGATAGTGAAGGTGGGTTAAAGGAATTTAGTTAATAAGCGTAACGGTTTGAGTTGGCATCGCGGTGGTTTGTTTAAACATCTGTCTAAGTCCAATGAAGGAGTTTTGGAAATGTTTTCCAACTAAGAACCAGAAATGTTTTCTGATGTAGAAAACAAGAAATGGAAATGTTTTCCAATGGTAATAACATATATTTTTTAAATTTGGAAAATAAGAAATGTTGAATATAGGGAAACAGGAGATAAGTAAATTAATGAAATAAAGAGATAAATGTTGAATGATGATCGATCGATATAATTTCCTCTTAGAAATAATGTCGTTGTTTGCACACCTGTTTTTCTTTGATGGTTAAATCCCAGACTATTGAAGTTTTGACCACTTTAATGTTGTTAATATGGAGAGACCGGTTGGATTATTATCCAAATAACCACTCTGTATTGGCATAAGCGTTGCGATTCATATATACCAAAGAAAATTGAAGACGGAGTAAAGTGCAAGGGTTGTGGTATAAATCTTAGATAACAGTGCCTAAGATGAATGTACTGAATAGTGCTTTCGGTTCATCCTGTTCCTGGATTATTTGTATGGATGAATGTCTGACGGAGTATTTCCAGAAAGGTCACGTACATTGATTTCTTCTACCATACCAAGAGTGGAAGCGGAGAAGGAAACTTCTTTAGCTAACACGTAATGTACTATTGTAGACGTTAATCGGTGATTTGATGGATTTAACGATGTGGCATTCGAAGTGAATCTGATGTGATGATGAAGCGTAACCTCAAGCCTCATCAACCGGTAAATGACAGAAATCGGGCAGGCAGCATGGCTAAGTCGGTCTCTCCGAAGTAGGGTGTAAAATCACCTGATCTAGAGTTTCATTTACTTCTAAAAATCTATTGTTGATGCTGTCCCATTCGGGAAACGGTTGCTGATCCCAACCGTTGGTGATATACATTCGATACACTCAAGCGAAATGAGTGGTCGGTCATGTGTGGCCGGGTTGCAAGATGTTCTTGTTGAACCCAGTGTATTCCTTTCTAGAGGTACAGTAGCGAAAGGTGGTTCCATACCTTGTCATAGTTGGAAATCTATTACCCAATGCGTGCTTGCGGTTTTGATTGTATACTATATATGTAGAACGTGAGATGAAAGCGTTTCTGCTAGATGATTATTATATTGTGGTTGATAGACATTATTATAATATCAAAAGGTTTTTGATATAACAATATTTTGGATTCTCATAAGGGAAAAACCCGTTTCGTTATACGGTGTGGTCTTATGAGATATTGATTACTTGTTCGAACTGTTTTACTCATACCAGTCCCATGACTGACCCGGAGTTTATTTTGTTTTGTTTTCCCTAAACTCTTGGGTGCCAAATTTTGTACGGGCAGTCAAGTAGTCGGGATTTACATATACTTGAAGAGTTGGAGCAGGAGGCTTCAGAATCATATAGTTATAGTTTATTTCCGCTATGTTGTAAGTATTGTACTTTGATAATGATGTATATTCAAGTACAGATGTATATTTCAAGTTATGTTATATATATTATATGTTATTCGTTCCGCTGTGAGGTTCGTGTTACTCTGATGTTGTGTTCTTCTTCTTTTTTTTTTTCTAAGTTTCTATCTTATCTTTCCTCACCCTCTTATTTCTTTCATTAACTATTCGATTATTTTCGATCCTTGGATGTTCAATATGTGTTTTATATCGGATAACCAAGATCGCAAATTTCTGGGTCGTTACAGTTGGTATCAGAGCTTAAGTTAAGAATTACCTTGGCTCTGTGTCGTGACTCAGTAGAGATGGGGTTAGTAATACCATAGATTGAGTTGAGTGTATATATACGAGTGAACGTATTTGTTATTGATCTAAAAATTTGTTTTATATTGTGGAGATTTATTGGTTGAGTTGTTTATGAGTTCTGATCGATCAGTTTGATCCACTGTATCGGTAGGAGTTGGTAAACACTTGAATACGATGGACTGTCATGGTATGTTTTGAAAAGAGGGTAAATGAAATAATTTTACCCAAATTATATTTGGATATAAAGGATTTATATTGGAATGATTATAATATATTGGATATATTGGTTGTGATTATAATCGAGTAAGATTATAAAAGTAAAATGGTTACATATATAACCAAGTAGAATTCGTATAAGTTTTACGAAATGAATTAAATCTGAATTTAAACCAAAAATTGAATTAAAACTTTGGAAAATTGGATAAGTGTTTGTAAATGAATTTGGATTAAAAATAAGGAAAATTTAAGATCTCGGGAGATTTTAAATTGTTTTACAAGCAGTGTGAATTATATTTTGAAATGAATTTCCAAGTGGAAATGTTTAGAAATGGTTTTATAGTATTGAACTCACTTCGATCGTTGGGAAATAGATTCTGATGATGACAGCTGCATCATCAGTATTAATTTTCGAGTTGTAAGTGACGAATTACTGCCAGAGGTACTGTTTTGAATTTGTTTTGGGAAAGACAAGTTGTGTTGAATTTCAAAATGGGATTTGATTTATAGAATTTGATATATAGAATTTGAATAGAATTTGATATATAGAATTTGAATAATAGAATTTGATATATAGATTTGAATAATAGAAGTGATATAAAACTTGAATAGAAATTGAATAGGATTAACTAAGTCGAAGAGGAATTAGTTAATCGAGTTTTGAATTTGAAGTTGAACTTTGCAAGGTGAATTGGATTTGTAAATGGATATTCGAAATCGAATACAGAACTTAAATTTGAAATTTGGATTTAAATTAGTTAATAAGCAAGTTAAAATATATTTGAACATGTCATGTTCAAATATAAAAGTGAAATAGACTAAAGAGTTAATTAACAAATTAATTAACGAATTGAGTTAAAATGATCAGGTGTAGTTAAAATAGATTGGGAAGGTATAAATATACATGAGATAGGTATGTATAAGGTATGAAGGTATATAAATAGAATGCTCAACGAAAAGGTATGTATTTAATTCATATATGGGATTTTTTGTGCCGTATCGGCTAGCCGCTTGGCTTTTTCTTTTTCTTTTGGATTGGTGAGGGCCATGGGAGGCTATTTGAGATATCCCAATGCTCCTAGTACAAAGGAGGTTATTGCGAATTTTTCCGGGAATTTAAGGAGTTAGAATATTTTTAAGATAATTTGATAGTTAGAAATCAACGTATCGATATACATATAGAAGTCGATAAGGAAACGAACTTAGAAATAGAATAGTAAAATCAAAAAGGAAGTCAAAGAAAAAAATCTAGTAAGAATAGAAAGAGGAAGCGTATACGTGTTTAAAAGTGAATAAGTAGTTGTATGATATTGATTATTCGAGTAAGTAGTCATTTCTGTTTTGACGTTATAAATGTTATTCAGTCAAGGTCTAAGAGGTAGTTATACCCCAACTTTATTGATTTCATTATTAACAAATAAATGGTAAGATTTCAGGCTCAAAGATTAATGTTGAATAAGAGTTAGTTGAATATAGTATTTGGGTTGTCGTAACGGTGTTTTACACAACATCCGTTTTAACCCAAATAAGTGTAAGCTTGGAAATATAATAAAGAATATTTCCTAAGTATAGAAATAAACAAGATCAGAAAAGAGATAAGTAATTGGAATATTTTCCAATTATAAATAGCATATATTTTCTAAAGTTTAGAAAATAAAGGAAGGCGATATTCGGAAATGTTTTCCAAATAACATAAAAGGCCAATATGGTTATTGAAAATATTTGGTTAACAAATATTGATAAAGAAATAGAAAAGTGACTTAACTAATGGAATATTAATTAAGCGCTCAGTGACATGTTCAAAAGGAAATTTTGATTTTTGAAAAGAGTAAACTGTTTAAAAACTCCCAGGGAAAGACTATTTGAATTAAAAACAAATTTAACAGAAATTTGTGAAAGCAAAATATGAATTAAAGTAAAGCCAGTAAAGTGGTAACTAAGATTGAATTAGAATGATATCAAGACAAACTGGATTGTGAGATTCAAATTTGAAGTATAATGAGATAATCAAGTTAAGAGTTGGGAATCGAGAAGAAACTCGAGTTGAAATGATATTTGGCTCGGATATAAGCGAATGGTTGTGTCGTGGCTAAAAGCAGATTGGAATTTGATTGGGATGACCCTTGTATCCACTGAATTGATAACAGGTGGAAAGGATATAATGGTATGCCCGACAAAAAGGTACAAGTTTATATTTATATTGGATATAAGATTTTGATAAGCCGAATTGGCAAGCTGCTTGGCTGTTTGATTTTCTTTTGGGATGGAGATGGCCCAGAGAGGCGATTTGGAGGTTGACCTATTGACCAGTACAAAGGAGGTGCTGGCGAAATTTTTCAAAAAATTAAGGCGTTAGAAAATTTTCAGGATTTTTGAAAAATTTCGTTGATAAGAATTGATTAATATTTTAATTGAAATTAAATTGGTTCAGTTGAAACTAAAGTTAAGAAGTGAAGAAATATGTTCTAACCAGTCGATAGGTTCGTTCTCTACCTTAGCAATTTCTAGGAAGAAATTATTTTAAGTGGGGAAGAATGTAATGAACTGCATTTGCAGAGGTATTATAATTAATTTATTTAATTATATAAATAGTGATATAGTGAATTTAATGGTCGTTGGATTAAATAATGGTGAATATTTAATTAAAATAATAATTAAATAATATATTTAATTCTGAAATAATCAGAATTGGCTGAAATGGCGATATGGTGTGAACTGGATCATCTGTGATATTTAATTCAATTTAGAATTTAATTAGAATAACAAATATATTATTTGAACGACAGTTTGAACGTATAATTATATTATAATTAAAATCGAGCTTGAAATGGCGCTGCAGTTTGTAAATTGGCGATTTGAACTTCAACTGAATGTACATGGTTCGTTTTAGGCCGAATTTATGTGAAACAAGAAATGTGTGGAGCTGATGGAGTATATCTTTCTAGTGGAAGAGAAAAATCGGGATTTTGTCGTGTATATTTTGATTTATGTCCAAATCAAATTTTAGAAAAGTCGATGTGGAATTCCTTTATAATTTATAAAGGAATTATTTATATTTTAAAAAGGAATTTCAATATAAATCGAATATCGATTTAATCAGGATTTGAAATATCAAGTTCGAAATTCATAGAGGAATATTCTAGAGCTGTATGGTATTCCACTGTGAATATAGACGATAATATTTATTTTTAAATATTTGATTTAATTATATTTAAATATATTTATATATTTAAATGGGTCATCCAGAGATTTAAAAATAGCCGGTTTTGCAAACGAAGTCGGAATTCGACGAAACTAATTTTGTTGGATCTGCAATGTCAAATTATTGTTAGATTTCCAGTTTCGTGATTTTTAGAGTCACTGTGTGGTCGTACGGACTTTTAGAGTGAGAAACAGTCAGTATTTCGATAGTTAAAAATATGTTGTGTGAGCAAACGAAGTCGGAATTCGATGAAACCTGTTTCGTTGGGACCGTAATGTCGAACAGAAGGTGCATGTCAATTTCCATGATTTTTGGATATCGTATGTGATCACAGGAATTTTAGAGGACAGATACAGACAGCGTAGTGATAAAAACAAATAAAATATTCGAATATAAAATTATTTTATTTATCCTATATAATGCCATCAACTCCCTCTAACCTAATTTCAATTCATTTTTGGTCAACAGAAGGATCCGCCAGGTTTTCTTCCTCAATACCAATTTTGAGAGTTCTGAAAATATAAATAAGATCAAAGAAAAACTCTTGAAAATCAAATGAGGATATATGGGATTTGCTGAGATCGAGAACTTCAAGTTGGTGCCCTTGTTGCCTGGTGCGATCAAGTTTTCAGAAGCCCGAACCTTTACAGCGATTGCTAGGGTTTAGAAAATCATCAGATTTAGGCACAAATTCGGGAAATGAGTATTGTTTTCGGGTTCAAAAGGTGAAACCGCACCTTGTGTGCTGGTATGATGGATTCTGGTTTGAGTTTGTGTCGATGTTCATGTGGGGGTCTCAACATTTAGCTGTTCGATGGAACTGAAGGGAGGAGTGCGAGTTCACCTAGGGTAGGTCGGAAGGATGGAGGAGGTGATGAGATAGCCGTCGATGATGTTGGCATGGGGTTTCATGGAGAAAATGGTGATCGAGAGTGGCTTGAAGGAGGGAGCAACGGGATGTTCTCAGCGTGGAAAGTCATTGGGGAAGACGGGTTCAATAGGGATGGGGCGGGCCTTGTTATTTACAAAGGGGTATGGGCTTTTTCCAATAGTAAGGCCCAACGTTTAATTAAAGTTTAATTATATTAAATCGAATGATATATTAGCTTGTATATATGATATCTTGACCGTACGGTATCAGAATCTTGAACGGTCAGTCACGTTAGGATCGTATGGATGGGAGGTTCACAATGAAGCTGATTGGAAGTGGATTGGGGCTTATATGAATTTATGGAGAAATAAATTGTTTGATTCAAATCAAATAAACAGTTTATCGTTCTTTAACGATGAACTGCCAAAGTGAGTAAATCTCACTAACTCTGAACAGTTTATAATTTCATGTTGTATTTTTAGAACTGTTAAATATTGGCTGATTGACTGTGTGTTGATTGTTTGATTGAACTGCTAGTTAATTAGTTGAATCTCTATATTGATTCTGTTTAACAGAATATATCATATGGAACTTAAAGTGATGTTGATTTTATTGTGTAACATCTGTGGATGCAGGGAAACAGGTTGGAGGAACCCAACCAGGTTCCTCAACATTTATTTTACTGTTTTTCGTATATTGTGATATATGATGTGATATATAATCTGTTGTCGATTATATGCGTTTGGACGATACTGATCATCGTGATTTGATATGTTCAGTACCATAACATACCGAAATGTTGATAAGGGAATATTTTCAAAGTGATATTTTAAAATAAAATATTTATAAATGGAATATTTATAAATAAGAAATATTTATAAATTGGAATATTTATAAATAGGAGATATTTAGAAAAGGGAAATTATAAAATCAAAGAATAGATTTGAAAAGGAAATATTTGCAAACCATTTGCAAATAGAATAATAGAAAAGGAAATATTTGTAATTCATTTACAAATAGAATTGATAGGAAATATTTAGAAAATAAACAGAGTTAAAAAGGGAAAATTATTTATAACGGAATAGGATATTATAAAAGGGAAAACGTTATAAAAAAGGAAACTGTTATAAGAAGGAAATCATTTTAAAGTGAAGAACCATTACAAAAAGTAAATCTTTATAAATGAATAGTTTATTCAAATGGAGTTTATAAAATATTAGTTTATTCGAATAGAGTTAAAGGAAAGGAATTATCGATTATTAGTTAATTGAAAAGAGTTATCGATTATTAGTTAATCGAAGGAGTTATAGATTATAGTTTAATCGAAAAGAGTTATCGATTTGTTTAATCGAAGTGAGTTATAGAATAATGGTTATTCGAAGGAGTTATCGAATTTAGTTATTCGATGGAGTTAATCGATTAGAGTTGAAATAAAGGAGTTGATCGAATATAGTTTATTCGAATAGAATCAATTTAGTTAATCGAATATTAGTGATTCGAAATAGAGTTAAATAGAGTTATCGAATATTAGTTATTCGAATAGATTTAAATGGAGTTAAAGGAATAAATCGAATATAGTTTATTCGAAATGAATTAAAGGAGTTAATCGAATTTGGTTTATTCGAATAGAGTTAAAGGAGTTATCAACTAGAGTTAGATCAAATAGAGTTAATCCAATAGCGTTAATCCAATAGAGTAAATTGAATAGAGTTATCGAATATACCTACTCGAAGGAAAGAATTATCGAATAGAGATGATTCGAAAGAGAGTTACGTAAGGATGTTTGTTAAAGAATTGAATGGTGATCTTTGTCTATTTCAGGGTTAGAAACGTTGTTCAATTAAGGTCTGAGAGGTAGTATTACCCCAACTTGATTGACTTCATTTTTAACTAAGGAATGGTTAAGGTTCGATAGTGAAGGTGGGTTAAAGGAATTTAGTTAACAAGCGTAATGGTTTGAATTGGCATCGCGATGGTTTGTTTAAACATTTGTCTAAGTCCAATGAAGGAGTTTTGGAAATGTTTTCCAACTAAGAACCAGAAATGTTTTCTGATATAGAAAACAAGAAATGGAAATGTTTTCCAATGGTAATAACATATATTTTCGAAATTTAGAAAATAAGAAATGTTGAATATAGGGAAACAGGTGATAAGTAAATTAATGAAATAAAGAGATAAATGTTGAATGATGATTGATCAATATAATTTCCTCCTGGAAATAATGTCGTTGTTTGCACACCTGTTTTTCTTTGATGGTTAAATCCTAGATTATCGAAGTTTTGACCATTTTAACGTTGTTAATATGGAGAGACCGGTTGGATTATTATCCACAGAACCACTCTGTATTGGCATAAGCGTTGCAAATCATATATACCAAAGAAAATTGAAGACGGAGTAAAGTGCAAGGGCTGTGGTATAAATCTTAGATAACAGTGCCTAAGATGAATGTACTGAATAGTGCCTTCAGTTTATCCTGTTCCTGGATGACTTGTATGGATGAATGTCTGATGGAGTATTTCCAAAAAGGTCATGTACATTGATTTCTTCAACCGTACCAAGAGTGGAAGCGGAGAAGGAAACTTCTTTAGCAAACACGTAATGTACTGTTGTAGACGTCAATTGGTGATTTGATGGATTTGACGATGTGGCATTCGAAGTGAATCTGATGTGATGATGAAGCGTAACCTCAAGCCTCATCAACCGGTAAATGACAGAAATCGGGCAGGCAACATGGCTAAGTTGGTCGCTCCGAAGTAGGGTGTAAAATCACCTGATCTAGAGTTTCATTTACTTTTAAAAATCTATTGTTGATGTTGTCCCATTCGGGAAACGGTTGTTGATCCCAACCGTTGGTGATATACATTCGATACACCCAAGCGAAATGAGTGGTCGGTCATGTGTGGCCGGGTTGCAAGATGTTCTTGTTGTACCCAGTGTCTTCCTTTCTAGAGGTACACTAGCGAAAGGTGGTTCCATACCTTGTCATAGTTGGAAATCCATTACCCAATACGTGCTTGCGGTATTGATTGTATACTATATATGTAGAACATAAGATGAAAGCATTTCTGCTAGATGATATTATATTGTGGTTGATAGGCATTATTATAATATCAAAAGGTTTTTGATATAAAGATATTTTGGATTCTCATAAGGGAAAAACCCGTTCCATTATACAGCGTGGTCTTATGAGATATCGATTACTTGTTCGAACTGTTTTAATTGTTTTACTCATACCAGTCCCATGACTGACCCGGTGTTTATTTTGTTTTGTTTTCCCTAAACTCTTGGGTGCCAAATTTTGTACGGGCAGTCAAGTAGTCAGGATTTACAGATACTTGAAGAGCTGGAGCAGGAGGCTTCAGAATCATATAACTATAGTTTATTTCCGCTGTGTTGTAAGTGCTGTACTTTGATAATGATGTATATTCAAGTACATATGTATATTTCAAGTTATGTTATATATATTATATGTTATTCGTTCCGCTGTAAGGTTCGTGTTACTCTGATGTTGTGTTCTTCTTCTTCTATTCTAAGTTTCTATTTTATCTTTCCTCACCCTCTAATTTCTTTCACTAACAATTCAGTTATTTTCGATCCTTGGATATTCGATATGTGTTGTATATCGGATAACCAAGATCGCAAATTTCCGGGTCTTTACATTATGTTTATAACATTCTGGGATTTATAACCAAGTCCTTTGGTGACCCCTTACTTATTTAAAATCTCATTATAATTTGATTTTCCTTTTTGAAAGAAAATGCCAATAATTTGAACAATGGCTTTAATTATTATTACTATAATAATTAACTTCATTATTAACCAAATAAAAACAGTCTGTCTCAATAATTAATCATTCCTTAATTAACTTCATTTTTATTTAAAGGTAAGATAATTAAATGATTTTAAAAAGGTTATTCAATAATAATAAAATTTAAAAATAATTAAGCAATTCAATAATCACTTAAAATTGTAGTTAATCGATGATTAACTAACTTCTAACAACATTTGTTAACGAATATTTCGAAACCCTTGATTTGATTAGTTTAAATCAAATTAACCCAATCGTCAAATTTCAAATTAAAACGGTTGATTTTCGCAAACCGTACATATCAGTTAACTGTTAACTGATTTCTGTTATCATTTCTTCCTTAAATTAATTAAATAACTTAATTAATTTAAAACATCAGTTAATTGTTTTATAAAAACAATTATTTCATTTTTACTAACTCATAAGTTAGTTTTCTGACTGTAGTTTGTGAATGACATCAAATTCTTATTATAAAATATTAATAATCTCTTATTAAAACATGATTATAAACATACAAAGATAACTATAAACTTCTTTTCATTTTTATAAATAAAATGAACTCAACACTTTAATTCGGTTATAAAACTAAATTTTATAACTTAAAACTGCATCAATTCGCCTGAAGGCAAAACGATATCTTGAAAACAATAGATTTTAGGCCCTCACTGCCAACCACTTAATCAATACAGTAGATTGTTTAAAAAAAATCACATCAATGATCACATCCATTCAACCATTATCATTCTCAGGTTCTGGTGTCAATTTGGGGTTTAATCAGTTCATGTGTAAACGACATAAAAATAAACAACACACATGATATTTTGAGGAATCTGATCGGATCCCTCCAACATGTTCTTCCCTGCATCACGGGTTATTATAACATTTCATGATAGCATATAATTTAAATAAATAAAGTTAACGATGATATTATAATTAACAACAACCATTAAATCAACCATAAGCAACCAAAGCAGCCAATCAACCAATATATATTTTTAAATGATATTTTAATTTTATGGATTTATCACATCACAACAGTCCAGAAAAATGTGAGAATTAACTCACCAGTAAATAGGGTTGACGGTTGATGCATTTGTTTCATACAATTTTAAACGGACGTTTAAAATTACATGAAATTCCAACTATCTCCGTTTGCAACCCAACCAATTTGCACACGTAGTGCTCGTCGCCACGATCCCAACGGATCCAGTTTTGCTGAAATCCATTAACGTATGTAAAAGATACGACTATCCAAAGTTTAAACTGATTTTAATTAAATTAATTTAATAATTACGTTAATTAGCTTTACTTAAAAGGTGGTCCACGTCAGCCTCGTACATCTGCAAAAACGCGTTTTCTCCCCTACAATTCCTTCGAGCCCGATTCTTTCTTCCCTGAACAAAGAAACCATCCCCTTTTATTTCAGTACCACGACATTCGAAGCCCACCGCTGCCAAACCCCGCCACCTGACGGTGAATGGACCCCACCATCACCTCTGCACCAGCCTCCAGCTCCCACGCCCCAACCGCCGACCCCCACTTCCTCCCGAAGGGCGCGAAAACCTTAGATGAACGGAAATTATTCTTGAGGCTCTCCCCGCCACCACAGACCATGGCAATACACCGCACCACCTGGAATCGATCACCTTCGCCAACGCCTTCGACTCCGCTTCAGACCACCAGGCGACGACCCATGGCGCTGGAATTGGACCCAAACCCTTTCTTGCTTTCGAAAACGAACGGAAAATACTGCCCTCCGTTCATCTCCCCTTTGGTCCGTCCACCGATGATCGTTCAACACCGCACCACCACCGTTGGAAGGCCCATTGTCTCCTTGACACGCTACCCCAAGCCCGACACCTGAAATCATCTCTATCTCCCCAAAATCAATAAAGAACGAAACTCATTTTTCACGGAAATTCACGATTTCCGATTAAATCAGGCGACCGTTGGTCATGGAATTTTGTATGGAGGTAGATATCAGCTAGATCTACAACTTTGCTTTGGATTCCATTGGCAAATTCTTGACGGATTGTGAGAAATAGATTATTTCGTGTATAGGGGGTTTTCTGCAAATTTGAGTGATGAATTTCTGATTTGGGAGTTTGGTTGGGTGAATAGGCTGAAGATAAGAGTATTTATAATATGGAAATAATATAATTTAAGTTGATGTGATGCGTGACAATGACCAACGATATTTGTTCGTGTCTATCGCAATTTCAAACACCGTTTATTCGCTCCTGCGCTCACATAACAACTCCGTTCGCAACGGAACTGGACCTCATAGTATCTTTTGACGATACAGTCCTAATGAAACTTGTTTCATCAAATTCCATGTCTGTTTGCTCAAACAGCGCTCGTTTAACTCCAAATGGTCGTTTTTATTTGCATTTTATTTTGCCACGCTCACAGAATAACCTCGATTGCGTGCAACTTGAAAATCTAGCAATAATTTGCTGTTGCGGTCTCAATAAAATTTGTTTTGTCGAAAACAAAGGTCGTTTGAATAAAGTCCCTTTTAAATGGTCCAGTTTACATTAAAATAAATCAATTTTAAAATACTTCAATATAATATTATTAAAATATTGCAATTGGCCATGTATAAAATAACTTGGGTTGAAATCCAAGTTAGTTCGACATTTAAAATATTTAAAAACCCTTAAATTTATAAAATAAATCGATATAATATATAAAGAAATTCCGTAACGACCTTTTCAAAATTTGATTTGGACATAAAATAAAATATACACTATGAAAATTCGATTTTTCTCTTCCATTGGAAACATATCGTCAAACAGATTCCAGCATTTCTTGTTTCGAGAAAATCCGACTTATTTTGGGCTCTATACAGCCATTTGAAGTTCAAAACGCCAAATTACGAACTGCCGCGCCGCTGCAGCTCGTTTTAAAATTAAATTATAAACAATATATTCAATTCATCGTCAACTAAATGAAATCATCAATATAATTCAATAAAACCACTATCAAACCATTTTAAACTGCATGTTCACAATATATTTCCAACACAACATTTTTCGATAGTTTTTGGAATTAATTTTTTTATTTAAATAATATATCCAAAATAAAATCATTAAATTCAATTATTTAAATCCAAACCAATATTTTAAATAATAAATTAAACTAAATAATTACCAGAAAAATACGGGTCGTTACGCTCTAGTATATATTTGGATAAGGCCTCAAGAGAAGGACATACTTAGTAATGGTTTGTATCCCTTGCTTCAAGTCAAGGAAAAATCGAGCTAGAATCTTTCTCAGACTCAGGCACAAATTTGAGCTATAAACCTTTTGGAACTATAATAACCAGGATTTTTGGGTACATGGACTAAATAGATTACCGTGTGTTTTCTAGTTTTTAAATCTAAAGAGAATAAAATCTGAGTTTGGAAACCCAACTCGTATATTATTTAAAACTAGAAATAAAGAATTTGTTTTTTCTTCAAATTAGTATGTTTGGAATAAATTATATGTTTGTAATCTATAAAGTAATTTATTCCAATATGTGTTTATAAATCATAACTTGATTATAGCGAATATTGAAAATATATAATATTGATTGGGAACCAATATTTAAGAGGAAAATATATTTTCAATATTTATGATAAATTTTTTGTCGAAATAATAATTAAATTATTAAATTGTGTTTTAATTATAAGAAGTAGTTCTTATCTAAATAAAAGTGATAATTGTGTTTTAAACTTGGTTGGAAGATTTAAAGTGATAATATAACATTGGATTTACTGGTTGTTATTAATTAGTAAGTTGTGGCTTTTATTAGGATAAAAGTGATTTAATAGAATTGTTGCCATTATAAAATATAAATATTGATTGTAAACTAATATTTGTGGTTTTGAAACGTTTATTATAGTTAATTGATTTAATTTTTTAAATCAATGAAGAATATAAACCTGGTTGTTGAATTATAAATATATTTCTTAAGCAAATAATTATTGTGTTAAACATGTCTGTATTGTGTGTTATGTCTAATTGATAATTTAATCATTGTTTATTTTGTGTTAATGTTATTATTTGGGTGTGTTAAGTGATTATAAAGTGTGTAGTGGTGTTATTGTATTAATATTGGTTAATTGTGTTTAAGTAGCATAACTAAGTTAATTTGGGCCTTTTTGGTTTATTTGGCTTATTCCTCTCTTTCTTAATACCGTGGGAGAAAACATACGATAGTTGGAATTTTTTTCTCGTCACTCCCTCTTTTTCTTCTATCTAAAGCCTAAAATCATGTCTCCTTCCCCTTTTTGCTCAAAAATGGGATTCTGGGTAGATTCGAAAATATAGTACTTGGCAAATAATTTCCTTTATTGATACTTATTGATTGATAATTTGGATCCATTTATATTTCTTTGTTGATTTGGTGAATTTGTGATTTTGGATCCTATTTTATGATAGTGAGTTGACTTTAATAGCCTTTGTGTTATATTAAAGTTATTTTAAATGAGAATTTCTTTGTGTTAAACTCGTGGGATGAGTTTAAGTGTTGTGTTGGAGTTTTTTTTTTGATGTGTCTTGTGCTTAGCTTGTTGCATAACCCCTAGATGATGAAGATAAACCTCTTCCTGTAGTTAACCATGTGGTTCTTGAAGTTTTATAGGTTGTTTGGCCTTTAACATCTCATGAGTCGATTATGGATTTGAGTTATTCAATTCCTATGTGACAAAAAGAAATTCTTATTTACATAATTTCATATCTATCGTTGGTTTATAGCTGATATGTAAACTAGACTGATCTGTGTATTTTATACTCGGGTCAGACCGAGTTGTTTCAGGTTTTTGCTATTGATTCGTGTGTTTGTAGTTATAGCTTGGACTATCTTCTGAAGACTCTTTCCACGTTGTTCATTAATCCATTTGTGTTGTTGTTTGTATTTTAGACATGGTTGTATCTGTATTGTATATTCATTCGATTTGTAGCATATATATAAGTTGTACTTAGTAATTTTATCGGTATGTGTTTGTTCTGTGATTGTGTTGTATTGTATATTGTTCTGAATTAGATCCTTAGCCATCATAGTTTTCTATTAGAGGTATTAATCGATCCACTTGAGAAAAGAATTGAAAATTCATACACCCAATCGACG
Organism: Allium sativum; assembly: GCA_030737875.1. NCBI lineage: Eukaryota > Viridiplantae > Streptophyta > Magnoliopsida > Asparagales > Amaryllidaceae > Allium > Allium sativum. The sequence continues at coordinate 889,636,884 of CM060910.1, read as the reverse complement.
TTCTCAATACTTGTATTATATAAAATTATGGATGATTTCCCCAAACCAGCCCTATTCTCCGCTCTAATAGATGACATTACTTGTTAATGCTCTTGATTTGGGTGGGTCTCGGGGTGGGGTGTCACATTCGGTATTGTAGCAGAGGTTCAGAACAAAATACAATAAACATGGAACAAAACTAGAAGAATACATTTGTTACAACGCGAAAGGATAACACGTGTGTCTGCTATTTCACTCCATCGTTATCCTTATCAGGAGATTTCTATCAATCAAGTTGTATGTTGTCCAAGCTTTAGGAATACATTAGGAATATAACTTATTCCATAGTATTTCATATGTCGCGTCTTATCTAGTGTAAATTGTTTTAATAAAATTTCATCCTTGTCCCTTTGGTGCTTTCATATTGGGGTTTAAAATTTTTGAGAAAATTTGAACCCATCTTTTATTATTTGTGTTGTTTGTTATATTAAAATAAAATAAGTCGAGATGGGTTAGTAAATTAAAACAAGACGATCTTTAAAGAAGAGATTCTTATTGGGGTAATATAGTGTCAAATTAAAATGAATCAGAATTACGCAACGGAAATATGTGAATTGTTTCAGTGAGCAGTTAATAAGTCAATAATTAGGAATTAATGGCTCATTTTGGATCGACTAAAATAAGTTGCTTTTGTCTTTTCAAAACAAAAAACTAGTTCATTTTGGCTTTCAAAAAGACAGAAAGCGACTTTTGTAAGTTGATCCAAATGGGGAATAAGGGAATATTAATATTAGTGATTGATTGTTGTTAAGAGTTAATTACCTCGTAAATATAACTTAAGTGAAGTGTTGATGTAGACTCATGTTGGGTTGTTCTTGTTTTGAAAATAATTATTTTAGTAAATAATAGAACAACCATCATGTGATTTGAAAATCTAGCGATTTCTTTTGTGTTTGGTTGTTTGTTAGGTATTTTAAGGGACTTTAATCGATATGTATGATCAACGACATCGATAAGGATTTCTTAAACACCTTGATGAGACAATCGAGCATAATAACTTGTGAACTAAATAAAAATTTATTGGGAATGAATAAATGAACAGCTTGTGAGAATGGTGTTAGATAACTATATTATTTAGTGATATTAAAGTTGAATGGCGAGGTGATGCCGATTTTATGTCGACACTGCAACCAAAAATAATGGAATGAATGAGTGGTTTAACACTTTTCGAATCAAATTCTAGAAGTTTTTAGTGAAAATTTTGTATTTTTAAAGTTGTAAGATGATTAAATGTAAGTGTTTCATTAACTTAACGTGTTTTGAAATATGAAACATTCTTGAGTATAAGCAATATTTAGCATACTCACTCCAAAAATTAAGCTAAGAAATGGTTGCAGCCCTCAAATTGGTGATTTGAAACAGTAAATGGCATGGCTAGTTGATGTTGCAACTAAGTTAGCAGCGATCGTTAGTAATTTGTTTGTAAAAGGGGATGGTGTGGCAACATTTCTATTGGTTTGGAATCTGATGGAGATGAGTGTGTAATCTAAATAAGCAGCTTTGTGAAAAAGTTGTTTTATGTTTTGAGTTTTGTGGCATGATGCTTGAGGTAAAGTTTGAACTTCATAGGAACCAAGTATTTAATATTTTCAAACTTCAATGAGCCGAGCATTGATTAAGTGTAAAAGTTTGGAAATTATGTGGTTTTTTTAGTTAAACTAATCTTTCTCGAAGTAATTAAATAATGGATATGTTATTAAAGTAAAATTTTGTTTTGGGTTTTGTGTTAAGCAAATTGCGAGGATGCAATTTATTCAAGGGGGAGGTCTGTAACAACCTGAATTTTTGGGTACACGGGATAAACAGACTACTGTGTGTTTTCTAGATTTTAAATCAAAATCTAAGTTCGAAATCTCAACTCGAAGATTATTTAATACTAGAAATAAGGATTTTTCTTATAAATTAATGTGTTTGGAATAAATTACATGTTCTTAATCTAACAAGTAATTTATTCCAATATGTGTTCATGAATCATAACTCGTTGATTACAGTGAATATTCAAAATATATATTATTGGTTAGGAATCTATATTTTAGAGAAAAATATATTTTCAATATTTATGCTAAATTTTCGGTTGAAATAATTATTAAACTATTAAATTGTGTTATAATTATAAAAAGCAATCACTATAAGAAAAATGATTTTTTATTGCAAATATCAGTGGCGTTTATTTTCAAACTGGTTAGTCTCCGTGCAGATGCACCACTGCCTTCAATTAACATCCTTGTAGTATCATGTCAAATAATTGTCACATTGCACATTGTTATTAACCTATAAACAATAACATGGGATAGATCCTAAAATCAAATTCATATGATACTGCTAATAAATGTTTTTCATGTTACATATACAGACTTTAATATGATTCAAGGTAACAAAAACATTATAGCACAGTAATGTACCATCATTAACAGAAATGTGCAAGGGTAAAGAAGCAAACAGTTAGAAATAAAAATTGTAGCTCCAACGTACAATAAGAATTTCAAGCTCAAGTAAGAAAGGAGGGAAGCTTTAAAGTTTGCAGCAATTTAGAAAGAAAAAGGAGCACATGGTATTTGGAGCTATCCCCAGTTCTTTTTCAAGGAAGCGCAAAAACACAAATTTCGTGTTGGCTCAATGTAATAACAACAAAAGCTCTCTGACAAACTTGTTTACGAAGTATTAAAAGACTTGCAGTGTGCTTCAGAAAAGGAAACAACATCATATGTAGTGTAGTGCAGCTTGTAAGTAGTAAAACATAGGATTCTTTTCAAATAGGATTGAATATGTATCGTGGAATAATACAATTTCCATTACAAAATAACATTGTTCACTAAATAGGAGTTTGTCAACGCTATGAGCAAAATATGATAGAAAACTGGTTGCGTTTTCCTTTATTTTAATGTAGAAAAAATAAACCGTATATGATAAGTTTTATTTAATTTTCAGATCTAAAAACAACTACCAATGGCGTGTGTACGAAATTGACATTGAGTTGAAGTTGTAGCTCATCTTGCTCTTAATTGGTGCATGACAGTGGGTTAATCATTTCCAACAGTGAATGTTGTTGTGCCTGCAGCCACAATGTAAACGACAATAAAAAGAGAAAATTGAGGGAAATTCAAAACTATAACAACTTGGCTTTTGATATACATTTTTGCATTAATATCCAAATTCTAATGTAACAATGCAAATAAATCAAAATGAACTTATTAACATTAACTCTTGACGTTGCTCATGTGATAATTCATTTTGGAAGTCCAGAGTTAGTAGTAAAGCATATATGCAACATTTTTTTTGTATCAGCATCTAATATCAGTGCCAAAAAAGTAAATTAAGCATAAAAACATTAGATTAAATTCACAAATATCATACTACTTCAATTCTCAATTTCTACCAACTCATCGACAAAGCTTCATTCTCCAGCATGCATATATATATCCTTTTTCTTTAATCCTAACATGTCCGCTTTGAATATTAAGCTCCTGCATCTTCCTGTAAAACAGAGAAAAGGAAGGCGACATCATAATGGTGTAAGATTTTGGATTTTGCATAGAAGAGAAAATAAAAACATAACAAATATTGAATGAGTAGATAATCTTTATGTATTTTATAATGTTGTGTGAAGCACTGCCTTTCCAGTGAACGAACTTTAACCTCAGCGAGGCATTTTAACATTTTTGAGTAATGCTCCCTCCAGTCTAAAATACATGTTCTTTATGCTATTCTGAGTGATTATGATCCAATATTAGTCAAACTCAAGGACAACAAGCAAAAAGACAAAAATATGTCACTCAGATACATTAATACATGGTTCGATGTAGAAAATTACCACCAATGTGTACTAAAGGGGTTTAAAGCCTCTATGCTAGGAAGATTTCACACATAATTTTGTTGCAAAACTCAAGAAAATAAAGGACAACTCAAAAAATGGAACATAAATCTAAAGAATACTAATGCAGTTAAAAGATTACTTGATGCTTATACCCTTGCATACGCACAAACAGGTGCAGACCCTGGTGATCTTAATTTATATGAAAATCAACCAGCTTTCTCACATCTACCATATGCAAATTATGACATGATTTTCTTAAAATTTACTATGGGTGATGGTACTGAAATTTGAGACATTTTGGAAGAACTAAAGCAAACTACTAACTTAAATCAATCAACTCAAGTCAAAAGTTTATTTCAGTAAATAGGTTGCAAATAAAACTGAAATAATACAAACATTGGGCATGGTGGAGGAAAATTTACCTCTCAAATATCTAGAGGTCCAACTATAATCAATTGAGTTAATAAGGCTCAGCAATTACAGTGCTACATAAAATTACAACCTACAATCGGATAGTTGGGATATCAATCTCCTACAAATGCAGGGAGCATAATCGATACATAGTGTGATAAATCCTATAGCATTATTCTGACTGCTACTATATAATATACCTACTTCTATTATTAATAAAAAAATGTCACTATTTTAATTTTTATAGAGGCGGTGAAACTCTTGAAATGGCATGGCATGCATTTGTAGACAAAAAAGTGGAAGGGGCAATAGTATAAAAGATTAGCAGATTTGAGGACAACCCTATCCTCAGCTTTACATATACATACATGATAATTATACATAAAGAGACTACGGTTAATATACATACATGGAATTTTGATTAATTCAAATCATAATAAGAATCTTACATTTCTCATTTGAAGTGCAAGAATCCAACATAATAAGGAACGAATCATTCATTAATTCATCATATATCTATACCTGGAAATTTTACGTACATAATTAAGAAATAGCAAATAAAGTAAAGATTAATAGAACTAAATCGATAACTTGTAGATAATAAAAGTAAAGTATTTACTCTTTGGAATAAAATAATTAGTCTTTAAAAGGAAAAAATCCTTGCTATTAACTTATTTAGGTTTTCTAGATTCATTTACTATGCCTATTATCATGTTTAATCCTCAAATGCAAAGCGATGTTAAAATTTAAGAATCATAATTTTGACCTGTTAGGTATCTATAGTTGTCAAGATATCCTTTAATTTCGAAATTAGATAAACCAAGTACTTAAAAAAAATATCAGAACTGAATAAGGTGAAAGATACCAATTAAAATTTTCTGTAGACGATCCTAACAACTTCAATGCACAGCAAGAACACATGTTGACCATATTTTTGCAAGCACCGTAAACTAATGTGTGTAACTAATCAATAAACCAAAGTAAATTAAGTCCTAAAAAACATCTTTCAAAAGTAGAAACTAAATCTAGCAAATCGATTTTTTTAATTACGTCCCCAATTTACAAAGATGTTTTCTTCCATTTGCATTTTTAATCATACATATCATACGCTCATTATAGTAAAACCTTAAAAACAACATAAGATTAAGACAATACCTTATAACATTCGAAATGATCATGTTTGATTAAGGAATCAAACTACTAAGGTAAAACTAAGAGTTCTGAACAAAAAAATACATCAATTAGGATGAAAGACCCATTTAACAACAATAGAGTTAATTTATATCTTTAAATTTTATATGGATATCGGTTGAAAACAATTAAGATTTCATCATCTCTATGGATTGACTTCAAGCGTAGGGATGCTAAATAATAAAGCGAAAACTAATGCCATTTTATTTAAATGAACCATTACACTTCCAACCAATTATATTTTCACACTAATTCATATGGTGTAACACGATGAAATAAACCTGTATAAATTCACAAATCATATAAATTAGTTTTTCCATTTATACATAAACACGGAGATAAAGTTATTGTACTTTAAGAACTAAAAAAAGGAAGAACTTGAAATATATTATAATACATTATGAAAGCATGGCGCTAGCATACCTATTGAAAAAAATTTGATCAGAATGCTTAATATTAAGATCTAACAGTGCTTTTCTCTAACACTGTTTTTCTCTACATGCTTTAATTTTGTTTTTTTCCAGTTTATGATGTTATTCAAGCAATAATGCACCAATATGCTTTTTCAAATGAATCATAATGCATACATTTATGAAGATGCTAAAACTATTTAAAAAAATACACCAAAGTTGAAGAAATGGTTGTATTAATTATAATTTTGGTATAAAATTTGATTAATCCACATGTCACACTCAAACTTTGAAATCAATCATATAACAGGTTCAACAAAATTTATCCAAATATCAAATAATTTCAAAATAACAACGATCAATTCATATCCATATGGAAATTATAAATTATCTTCGATATTACCAAAATTATAGTTTCAGAAAGGAATTCCACCCATTACTGAATTTGCAAGCCTACATAGTCTGGATAAGAATATACATACACACACACACACATGAACTGGTTTTCAAAAGTAAGTATTTAAAAATATGTCTATGGCTCTATTTCATGCAGCACATGCCCATAGAAACAACCATCATGAATTATATATGAGGACATTAAGATCACAAATGTCAAAAACAAACTCTATAATGTGTTTAGTGTGCTCATCTTGATTCTTTAAAATAGCTTCCAATTAAACATGATATTAGTTACGTATTAACCCAAATAAGTGCAATCAACAAAGCTACCGTAGAACATATATAGCTTTCTATTTAGTACGGTAATAATTCACTCAAATTCCATGTATTATATCAGTTTGAAAATAGTATGCAGCAAATAAAATCTGTAGTAGGCCCGAACTATGTTTTTTGTACACTTTGGTAGTTCAAAGATATTGCAGAAGAAAACTAAGGGTTAAGAAGATGCTTACTTGTGATGCCTGGTTTCCAATGCTCGTGAATTGCAGGTTTTTGAGCCTCAACTGTGAGATGGATATGTTTGAATTAACTTAACATACGAACCGTAACTCCTTCGCTTTGCAAATAAAAGTTCACAAATGCGTAATAATACAATTATTTCGGGGGAGGGGATGCAATATTACCATCAAAAAGAAAGTTAAAGAGTATTTGCTGTATAAATTAGAAGAGTAAGTGAACATACACCTAGTTTTGCCATGAGCAGCAACAGTCTGCCTTACTCTTGCTTTTGTGTCTTGCACGAATTTTGCTGGCTTGTTCACGCCATCAGCTATTTCATGGATGAAATTTAGAAAATGGAACAATACTTGTGTAAAGGAGTTTATTTCGATGACACTAGATAATTTATCCAGTCATGTTAATGTTCATCAGCGGATACAACAAATATAATATTGATACACCTTACAATTCTTCTCTCCTTCGGTTCCTTCTACATGTAAAGATTAATATGCATGTTAATGATAATTTGTTATGTTAATACCAATGACCACTTTTCATAAAGATTCGGGTTACCTAAGGCAGCAAACCTTAAAGTTCGTTGTTCCTTCATAATGGCTAATCCTTTTTCCAACTCTTCGTCAACAGAAATACAATCTAATTACATATATCAAATATAAAAAGGAGAAAAGCTCAAGTCTCAAAAGTCTTAAAATTTACATCTTCCAAAGAGAAACTACATGGATAAAAAGATGCATTTATATTCAAAGATTAAATAAATAAAACATTTACCTTATTAGATGTGCAACATCGGTTATAAAATGTAATTATAAAATTAGTGTTGGTTTTCTAGCTTGAATCAAACATGCACATTAGGGGAAATTGAAGTTTTATCAATAAATACAGGAATCAATAAGTAAAATAAAAAATAAAATAAATAAATTAACTTTTGCAACTTTTGAGGCCAGGTTAGGTCATAAGAAGATGCTGCTACTATTAAATTTTTGAAAAGAATCGATCTAAATAAGAAGGGGCGTCATCAACACATACCGTTAATCTTCGAGGGCTTTACATCCAAATTAAGGAAATTGGTTATTGCCTTTTCGCCCATCAATCAACAGCACTGAAACCGTAAACAATAGCAACCTCCTCCGCCGTCTAAAAGGTTCTAAGTTAAATTTTTAAATGAGTTACCGTGCGAGCCATACAATCCATGCGATTCACTTCGATTGCTTAGAATTGAATTACGAAGAAGACATAGAAACAACGATTAAATGACAGAGGAGAGAATTGGCTTATGATAGTGCAGGAGAAGGGATTAAATAGTTTTAGGGCTTGAAAGATTTTAAGTTTTTATATTGCCAAATAATAAATTTAATCGTCGAAAAGAGAAAGAAAACCGAATGAATGGGGTTAAAGGAAATTGGCCAAGGACAGTATGAGAGGAAGTTAAAATGGAAGAGGAAAAGGGGAAAACAATTTTTAGGTTTGGAATGAATTCGGTTTTGGAGACTGGAGAAAATAACTAAATTTGCACGGGAGCAGTGGGTGGAACGAGGAAAGGGAAGAATTGAATAGGAAGCTAGCGACTGAATCTCAGTAATAGTTACACTGAATAAAAAAAGAATGTTCAGTTTTCGATAAATTAAGACAGTAATAATTTCATACAGTGCATATAAAAAAAAGGCTCATTTGTTCTCTAGAAAAGAATACTCTCTCCATTTCTAAATTTAAGATGTTTCAAGAAGTTTGATTTGTTTCAAAATATAAGACCCTGTTTGGTTTCATTTTTAAGTTTTAATTTTTAGTTTTTGAAGCTTATTTTCAATTTATCATTTTTAATGTTTTTAACATTTTGGAAAATATATTTGGTTCTACTATTTTGAAAACCCGATTTTTAGTTGAAAAATAAAAATGAGATATCAAAATAAAAATGAAAGTTTCAAATCTATGTATAATTTGGTTGTAAATGAATAACATACTAATATGATATGTAGTTAACGACAAGCAATTAATGCAGATACATACATAGAAGTCGAAACAATAATCAACAAAGTAGCAATTCAAACTAGTAACTCATTTCTTAATTATTACTTGATGGAATAGAAAATAAAAAACACACCCACTATGGATACACAACAAATTATAAGAAGGCACTAATTGTATTAGTAGAAAATAATAATAATAACATGCTTACTACAATCACGTCAGCACCCATATCTAAATTAGTCTTGCAACTACAATAACAATCCTATTTTCTTGAAACAATACTACATTTAAGATAAAACATATGTAACCCAGACTGAACAATTAAAAAAGCATACAACGCCACTTCTAAGTAGTCTATATTTCACTGGCCATTAAAAGCTGATCCAAACAAGCTCTGTATTTTGATTCCAATGACTACTGCAATAAAAGAGTTACAATAATATCAGTTGACTGTAAATGAAGTAACAACATAAAAGCAAATAAGAGAAACTTGACCAATTAAGAAAGAGTAAGTGGTTGTGTCAATATCATAAACTTAAACTAAGTAATTGATCTGTGAAGACAAGTAAATTATTTCAATTGGTTTTCTCAATGCAGCCACCACTAAACTTCACACTAAGTTTATATACAAAGTTACTTCACACTAAGTTCTGCAGATGGAAGTGGCATACAGTAAGAAGCTAGGGAACATATGCATAGAGAACAGTGAAAACCATAAAATGAGAATGTGTTTTTCCTATGTATCGTAATTCATGTATTTATGAAGCAACAAAACACATGGTAGAAATTCGAGGCCGAAAGTTTCCATAATCTCATAATATATTTGTGATTGAACTGATGATTGAAGCAAAAAATCGTGATTCACAAAAATAAATCAAACAAAAATCGAATAATTCACGCTGGGCGTATAAATGAAAGCAACCAATAAATCTAAGAGATAATAACTGAAATTACCTGATTCTGAACGATTAAGGATGAAATCGGAAGAAGGCGGCGATTTGGTTTCATAGCATAACTCAGAATTCACGGCCAGAAAACAATACTAGGGTTTTAAAACGCGTTTGTGTTGACCGAGAGTTTTGGGTTTTCTATGGGCCGAAAATTTTCAAAACAAATAAAATGGATTTTCGATTACTGTTGTAAAGCCCATTTTGAAAAATGACTATTTCTAAAAATCTATTTTACAAAACGGTAAAACAAACAAATTTTCATTGTTTTTCAAAATTAAAAACTAAAAATAATCTAAAAATGAATAACCAAACAGGGCCTAAGATGTTTAAGGTTTTAATGCCCTCTTTATCCGTTATTCATAATAGATGATGTGTCTTTTTATGCATTAATTCATGTTTCAACCAATAAATACGCACAAAAGAAGTTAATTTAAGAGAGAGACTTATTTTGAGAATGTATTCAAGCATTATTGATTGATTCCTTAATTCTTATGCAAATAAGTAAAACATCTTATATTTAGAATCGGAGGTAATTGTGTATATATATATATATATATATATATATATATATTATTAATATTAATTAGCTAAAAACAGTAATAATTAATTACATTGTCGGACGACATGTGGCCAAAGTGGTGCATGTATGTGAGGAGGGAAAATGCATTTTGTTTGGAGGGAAAACAATTCCATGTGGCCTTAGTGGGGAATACATACATGTGAATGTGAAAAGGGAAAAACTGCATTTCGGAGGGAAATAAATTAACGTGGTGCTGACACGTTGCCTCAATGGCCTTTGCTTTAGTATAATATAAGATGCAGGCAAAGGTGTTTTCACCCACAATGTAAACGCGACAAAAAAACTCACATTCCCGCCTTCGTAAAAATGAGTCCGCCTGTCCAAAATAAACCTGACCGTATTTTCTCATTTCTTTTTCTTTACCCCAATTTCTTTCCTCTTCTTCGTTTTGTTACAAGCCGAATTAAAAACTTCCCCAAACGAAAATAATGGCTTCCATCAATGAAATAAATGTTTCCGGTCCTCTTTGCTCCTTCCCCAATTGAAATCGAAAACACATTGAACTATTCTTTCTTCTTCGTTCAATTGTGCATGACCAGTATCCCTAAAAAACCAAATCGGTTTCCCCTCTTCCACACCTGGATTCGCGCGAGCCGTCCACCGTGCCTCTTGGACCAGATTCGCCACTATGCCTCTCCTGTTTTTCCCAAACCGCTTTTCCTTAGTCCACCAAATGAAGAGGAATGCCTCTGGCCACTGCGTCGCCTGCTGTACCACCACCAATCGTTCACCATGTCAAAGCCTAGCGCCTTCCTGCAGCGCGTGCTTCGATATGGAAACAACTAAATTTTGTATAACAGATCCTAGTTTTCTCTCTGCAGACCTTGGTGCTTCAGATCTTAATCTGGTAAGTTTCTTATAGTTCAAGGCTAATATGTATATTATATGCATCACTAACATGTGGTCCTTGTTGGATATTAACACCAATACCAATTCAGGGCAATGGATTTAACTTTTATATTGTCTGTCAAAATTAGCATATAGGAGGTATTATAAATGGTTATCTTTCAGTTGTCTTGCTGCTTCAGTTGATGCTTGTCAAAATTATCATAGAGGAGGTATTATTATTGTTAGCCCACTTTATGATCGGGCTACACAAATCTAAGAAGAGACTCAACGAGTAGGTACATAGGGAGAATATATAGCAGGAAAGCAGATCGGTTCAGAGACCCCCGAACTGAACCCTCCTACTTTGAAACAAGCCACCCAAGAAATGGTTAACAGAAGGCACAACCGGATCGGTTCATAGCTCTCTGATCCGGACCCCCATATGATCATCCGATTCGAACTGAACTCCAGAAGCTACAGCAGTTACAACCCATGATCCCATCAAATACGGAGCGGTTATGTACTCATTCTCCCATGTTCACCCACGAACAGAATGAGTTGGCACCATCTCAAAGCCTCCGATCCTGACTTCAAAGGGATGGACTCCACGTATATCCAAATCGGATGCCTTCGGGGGGATTTCTGCCTATAAATACACCATCAAGCATCATTTAAGGGGATCTTTTTGGCAAATCTCAACTTCAATTCATATCACTACTAAATTCCAGAGCTTTATTCAGATCACCACAACCTTTGAAGCATATTTCTTCAATCATTAAGTGAAATTATCAATTCTATTAGAGAGATTGAGTGAGATTCAACAATATATTTGTATCATATCATCAATTAACAAAGTATAAAGTGGATGTAGGCTCGCTAACGCCGAACCACTATAAATCGTGTGTTTTTATTGCTTTTCTTTATATTCCATTTGATATTATTGTTCGTTTGGGTGTTAGAACCACTTTTTGGTCTAACATTTTGGTGTTTTCACTGAGAAACTTTGAATTCTCCACATTTTTGGCTACCATTTTACTATTTGGATTTGTATATCCAAAGAAGATAGTCCATATACTCAATATCTTTGAAACTTTCTCTAATAGAGTCTCGGAAAAATTGGATATCATGACCAAGGAAAAGTAAAAGAAGTGCAAAATGCTTGGGAAAGTGAAATGGGAGAGGATCAACAGGCTACAGTTATTACTAGATTAAGGGGACAAAGCTCAGGAGCTGTAACACCCCGTATGTTGAAAAACTAGATATAATATAAAACAGGGCAGAATTAAATTTTAAATTATGAATCAGGGGAAACGGGCTATGCCATTGCGTTCATCTCGGAAAAATACACGAAATAGAGTCCGAAATTTCGTGAATCGGAGTCCGTATGTCCGAGATATGGGCTTTAGAAGTTTCACAAAAAATCAGAAAACGAAACAGATTTCAAAAATGCAGATTTTGGGCTAGGCGGGAAAATTCCCACCAGACCCAGGGGGTCGACCTGGGGGTCGACTGGGGAGTCGACCTCCCCCCCAGGTCGACTGGGGAGTCGACCCTAGGGTCAACCTGGGAGTCGACCTCCCTGGTCGAGCCCAGGTCACCTGGGTGCACCAGCTTGTCTTTTGGGCTATGTTTTAGTGGCTAGGACGTGATCTAACGGCTCTAACTTAATCTAGGGTTAATTTAAGGGCCTAAACTAAATCCTAATTCTATAAATACACCCTAAGACTACCCTAATTCATACTAAAATTGGAGACAACGTCGTTATGCCGTCAAAATGCAACTTGAAGGAGCCTCCATCAATCTAAAGAGGAAGATAGCTTCTCAAATTAATCTCTAATCAACTCTAGCAACTTAATCTTGTTCTTAGGAGTGCTAATCAACAAGTAGTGAGTTTTCTATAGCCTTAATGACCAATTATTGAAATGATTATGATATGATATGATGAGGTTATGGCTATGAATGTGGATCAATGCATGTTATGCAAGTTATATGCTATGTGTTAATGATGTTATGCATGTTATGCAAGTTATATGCTATGTGTTAATGATGTTATGCATGTTATGCAAGTTATGTGCTATATGTTATGCAAGTTATGCAAGTCATATGATACATGTTCATGATGTTATGCAAGTTATGCAAGTCATATGATACATGTTCATGATGTTATGCAAGTTATGCAAGTCATATGCTATGTGATCATGATGTTATGCAAGTTATGCAAGTCATATACTATGTGATTATGATGTTATGCAAGTTATGCAAGTCATATGCTATGTGTTTGTGGCGTTGGGCAAGTTATGCAAGTCATATGCTATGTGTTTATGATGTTATGCAAGTTATGTAAGTCATATGAGAAACATTGATCCATTATGACACCATGATATGCAAGTTTGGTGTATGATTATATGCAAGTTCATCTATTATATGTATGCAAGTTTGGTGTATGATTATATGCAAGTTCATATATGACATGTTATGCAAGTTGGGTGTTCGATTATATGTAAGTAACATGTGCAAGTTTACACCTTAGTATGATATGCATACATATGCAAGTTAACCCCTTTGTATGTCATACATACATATGCAAGTTTACCCCTTTGTGTGACATAGATAACTTATGCAAGTTAACCTCCTTATGACATATGTGATTCATGCAAGTTTGGGTTGATTATTTATGCTAGTTGGGTTGATGCTATATGCATGTTGACACCTTTAAACCCATGTTGATGCCAATGTTATGCAAGTTGAACCCATTGTATTTGTGATGAATCTTCCCTTTTATGTCATGTTTGCGAATTACGTGGGGAACGATGGGGTTAATAAACATGTTAATGAAATGGTGTGAAGTTGGTATGATTAGGCATACCATAAAGTGGATGGACATAATTGAGTCAATTATGTACATCGTTAAAATTGGAATTAATTAGGGAAAATTAATTCGGGGGTGATTAATTAGGTGTAATTAATCGACTAAGACACGAGGTTGGACCCTTTTGTAGCGTAAGACTGCCCGGAACCGACCGGCAAATCCAGCGGCTACAAATGATTGGCCCAATGTGAGAGTTTTTAGGCATAAACTATATACGTGATAAGTGTAAAGACACGAGGTTAGACTCGGTTATGGCGTAAGGCTGCCCGGACCCAACCGGCAAATCCAGCTGCCATAAAAGATAGTCTAATGTGAGAGGTCTTTACAACGGTTACGTTCTTAATCAAATTAAGAAACACTTAACCAGATAAGCATGTGGTGGGGCATGAGGGGTTAAGTGGGTGCCTTGGGTGGCATGTGGAAATCTAGTGGGTTGCCTTGGGTGGCAATAGAAAATACGACTAGAATTCTTAACCAAAGTGGAACATGTAATTAAACATGATTAAAGGGTTAAGTGGGTGCCTTGGGTGGCATGTGGAAATCTAGTGGGTTGCCTTGGGTGGCAATAGAAAATATGACTAGAATACTTAACCAAGTGGAACATGTAATTAAACATGATTAAAGGGTTAAGTGGGTGCCTTGGGTGGCATGTGGAAATCTAGTGAGTTGCCTTAGGTGGCAATAGAAAATACGACTAGAATACTTAACCAAAGTGGAACATGCAATTGGGCATGATTATGAAAAAGGGGTTAAGTGGGATGCACTAGATAAAATGACAAGCTTAAGTAGTAGCTTATGGGGGCCCATTTCATTAGGATGCACTAGGTAAAATGACAAGCTTAAGTAGTAGCTTGTGGGGGCCCATTTCATTGGGATGCACTAGATAAAATGACAAGCTTAAGTAGTAGCTTGTGGGGGTCCATTTCATTGGGATGCACTAGATAAAATGACAAGCTTAAGTAGTAGCTTGTGGGGGCCCATTTCATTGGGATGCACTAGATAAAATGACAAGCTTAAGTAGTAGCTTGTGGGGGCCCATTTCAACCAGTAACCCATATGTATCTTATTGGGCTCGACCCATGTTGAGGATGGGACACGCGTACTGGGCTTGACTATAAGAGGCCAAAACGGGGTAGCGGTGGCAACGCGAGTCCAACGGGTTTCATATGCATGTGTGGACCCGGGCTGGTAGGTAAGACGTTGTTGCATCATGTAGATATAAGCCGTGCACCATTGATATTATCGGGTTGCCACTTTGGGGAGTGATACACCCACTGTGGGGCCAGCACGGGTATCTACGGTAGGGAGTCGATCGCTTGGGGAGTAGTGGGTACACCTAGGGGAGATAGGGGCAGACGACACCTATGTAGTCAGCTAGGGGTACATGGAACTACTATTTAAAAATTACTAAGTACGCTTAGTGGGATCAACCTTTAAGTAGGAATTACCCTTGTGTGGGTAGATCTGGTGTGGTGCAGTGTAGGAATTACCCTTGGGTGGGTAGGTCTGGGGTGGTGCAGTGTAGTATTTATCCTTAGGTGGATAGGTGCGTCTTTACCGTTATCTTAGTTTATCCTAAGTCTAGTTGACTACGTAGCGTAGTTATTTATCCCTAGTCGTACCGTACCAGGTTTATATCATACCCTAATTACTTTAATGATTGTATTGTTAAGGTTATAGGGCTCACTCAGACTTATGTCTGACCCCTTTGTTTTTATCTTTTTCCCCAACCCTTAGGTTCTCAGAGTGGGCCTAGCACTAATGGGCTTTGATCAGATTGCTTTATCTATCTTTTGGAGCTTGGACTCTTGAAGAAAAGCTCGGTTATCTTTTCCATTTTGGCTATTAGTATGTAGTGGGATTATGTACTTATGTTTTAACGAGATGGATATTTTGTACTTGACTCTTGTTGGTTTTTGAGATGTAACCAAACATGTTTACCTTCTGCTGCAATGAAATAATGTTTTAAATTTCAAGTATTACTCATATCTGTCTTGTTGTAATTTTTCAGTTCTATATTCACTTAAATACTCCACCGAAGCTAAGGCATTCCCTTTGTGAGTGACCTTAGCGGGTGTGGGGTGTTACACGTGGTATCAGAGCGAAGGTTACCAGAACAGATAAAATTTTTAGAAAACTATTTTTCTAAAAACATTTTTGGAAGAAGTATTTTCAAAAACATGTCTTTAAAGAGAAAAGTTTTTGAAAGAAAAGCATAATCCCCAATAGCCATATATCCTTCCTTCGATTCTTCGTTTTGAATCTCTTCCTCTTTCTCTTTGAATTGCCCCTCTGTGTATAGATATCTTTTAAGATAAATAAGGACTTCCGAATGAAGGACGGAAGAACCACTTCAAGGGACTAAGACGTTTGTCGGGCTAAGAAGTTAGTCCAAGGAGGTGGAGGGCTTGTAAGTACCTTTAAGATGGACAAGGGGGGAAGATGCAAATAACTGTTAGGTAAATAAGGGACGAAATCTCATCGTGATGGGAGGTCACGAAAGGAGAATGTGAAGGGGAAGGCTAGTTGTTTTGGAGGAATAGGACACCTTATTAGGTTTGTCCAAAGAGGTAAGGATGAAGTACAGGATCTTCTGGAGGGTAGATGTATTCCCTCACGACGGGTATACCTGATGGGGGTAGGACCGTCTAAGTTGAAATTTGGTTCTCTCGATCATCCTGTTCGAACTTTATTCGACTCTGGCGCACCACATTCGTTTATCTCATCATCATTAGTTGAGTCACTGCACCTAGACACCAGTTTAGTAGATGATCCCGTGATTGTTTCAAACCCAATTTGGGGGCTCCACTTATTTGTCCATGATATGTTTGGGTTTGAAGATTTCCATATTGAGCGTTGAGTTTAGAGGTGATGCTTTTGTTTGGGCTTCACGGGCTATGGGTTGATTTTGGGCATGGACTGGTTATCCAGTAATGGTGCCATTCTTGATGGTGAAAGGAGAGTTGTTAGGCTTATGACCCGCTTGGGTAACACTCTCGAGATCTTTTGAGATCCCATAGATTTTGTTATGCTAAGTTATCTTGAATCGCTTGACGCTTCGGTCAAGAGTTTACGATCTGTTAGAGTGGTCCGGGAATACTCGGATGTGTTTGGGGAGGTGAAGGTCTTACCTCCGAAGCAGGAGATAGACCTCCGAATATATCTGGTAGACGATGCTAAACTAGTATCTTTGACAGTGCGCCACATGGCTCCTCGTGAGAGGAGGGAACTCCATAAGAAAGTAGGGGAGTTTCTTGAGAAGGGGGTTCATAAGACGAAGTATATCGGAGTGGGGAGCTCCAGTAGTTTTTGCCACAAAGGCGGATGGGTCCCTCAGACTTTGTGTAGACTATAGCGAACTCAACAAGCTCACAAAGAAGAATAGACACCCATTGTCGAGGGTTGATGATCTCTTTGATCAGTTGGTTGGCGCCTCAGTGTTTTCGCAATTGGACTTGGCCACGGGGTTTTATCAGTTGTGAGTGGCTGAGGATAGTATAGAGAAGACTGCCTTTAGGACTCCAGATGGTTTATATGAGTGGCTTGTGATGCCATTTGGTTTGACGAACGCCCCCGCATACTTTGTTGATTTGATAAGTAGGGTGTTCAGGGAGTACCTTAATAAGTTCGTAGTGGTCTTTGTGGATGACATCTTGGTCTTTTCTAAGAGCGAGATAAGTTTTCATATGTGCTTAATGGGCTAAGCAAAGCCAGTTATATTGATTAACGGTGGTTTTGGAGCGAGACTGGCAAGGACATCCAGAGATGGATAAGTGCTCAATTATTTAGCCGTTTTTACTAGTATCATCTCACGTAGGTCGTCTGAATCCGAAGGAGGTATCCCTTGGGTGTTTGTCTGATATTGGTTTAGGCCTTTGGGGCTTGCACTTGGGGAATGTCGAGTTCGACTAGGATGGTCTGCGTGAGAGATGGGTAGTTGTGACGATTTTGCATGGGAGAATAACCTGGTTTTCTCCAGAAGTGGAGAAGAGCATGCCCTACATTTAGGGAAGTATTGGAGGCTCTTCGAGCGCGTAGTCTTAGGACAGCAAAGGTGGATGGATTTCTTAGCATCCTATGATCTCGAGATAGCATATACCCCTGGCAAGGGAAACGTGGTGGCGGACGCCTTAAGCAGAAAAAGTTTGTCCTTCAGTCTATTGTTCGTGGGACGACGAAGCTTGGAATCTATCTCGATGTTTGATTTTAGACCTTCTGTTGACTTTGTACCCGGTTTGCTAAGAGGTCAGACCTACTCTTTTGGGGACGGATTGGCGAGGCACAGTGGGACGACCCACAGTTGGTTGAGTTAGTAGTGAAGCTCATAAGGGGGGAGTCGTCCAGCCATTTGAGTAGGTACACCCTAGACGATAGGGGGTGCTTGCGTAGAGACGGTAGACTTTGTGTACCACAAGACGAGGGTTTGAGGAAGGCCATTCTTGATGATGCGCATCGTTCTAAGATGACCATTCATCCCGGTGGGGACAAGATGTACCAAGACATGAAGCGAGTTTTCTTTTGTGCCGGTATGAAGAAAGGATGTGGCCAAGTATGTCGCTAGATGCTTGGTGTGCCAACAGGTGAAAGCGGAGCAAAAGAAACCAGGTGGGTTGCTTCACCCATTGGAAGTTCCGCAATGGAAGTGGGATAGCGTCTCGATGGATTTTATTGATGGGTTACCGAGATCGAGGAAGGGTAATACAGGAATTTGGGTTGTGGAAGATAAACTTACTAAGAACGCCCATTTCATACCCGTAAAGGGCAAGAGAACTGCTCCATGGCTAGCTTCAGTTTACCTTCGAGAGATAGCCCAGTTATATGGTGTACCTTCTAGCATAGCGAGCGATCGAGGTCCTATCTTCACTAGCGAGTTTTGGAAGAGTTGGCAAGAAGCAGTGGGGTACAGGACGTATTCCATGTGTCACATTTGAGGAAGTGCCTACATGAGACCACAGAGGTGGTAGAGCCAAGCCTGCTTAGGGAAGTAGAGGTAGAGCGTGATGCGACTATTCGACGAGCTCCTACCCGCATCCTTGGGTCAGAGTTTAGGAAGTTGAGAAACAGAGAGGTTCGACTAGTCAAAGTGCCAAGGGGAGAAGATGAGAGTAATTCTACTTGGGAGACAGAAGCGAAGATGCGTTCGTTGTACCCATTTCTTTTTGAGGGTATGTCTTTTGACTTCTCCTTTATCGTTTGTCTAGTACTTATCTTATCTTTAGTATGTCCTCTCATTAGTACCTTTGACCTTTAGATAGGGTAAACCTATGGTTGAAACATGTGTTTGAGACATGTTATGATTGATGGATGCGAGTGGATGCAAGTGGTTACTAGTGGTTGCTCGTGGATGCATATACACACACTCTAGGCACTAGATCGGCTCAATCACTTCATATTGCATATTGCGTAAAATTGTGTGTAGGTAGCTATATTAATGGGTGTATAATGGTTGTGTTATCACATGGATGATGCATTTTGGTGAATGATTGTGCACTCATGTAGAGATAGTATGTGTCAATAGGGTTCTTTCGCATACATATTGGATGCATGGCACTATCGTGGTTTGCATTAAGGAGGTCAACTGACCGCCTGATTTTGCATTAGACAGGGAACATATACACACACTCTTTGCATATGTTCATACGGCATTAGAAACTCTAAGGACAATGGATGCCAGTGTTTGATGGTTTAGTAGATGGTTGTTTGGATGGTAGGACACGTTCTTCTTGACTTAGAGATTTCGGGGACGAAATCCTTTAAGTAGGGGAGAATGTAACACCCCGTATGTTGAAAAACTAGATATAATATAAAACAGGGCAGAATTAAATTTTAAAATCTGAATCAGGGGAAACGGGCTATGCCATTGCGTTCTTCTCGGAAAAATACGCAAAATAGAGTCCGAAATTTCGTGAATCGGAGTCCGTATGTCCGAGATATGGGCTTTAGAAGTTTCACGAAAAATCAGAAAACGAAACAGATTCCAAAAATGCAGATTTTGAGCTAGGCGGGAAAATTCCCGCCAGACCCAGGGGGTCGACCCGGGGGTCGACCGGGGGGTCGACTGGGGAGTCGACCTCCCCCCAGGTCACCTGGGGAGTCGACCCTAGGGTCGACCTGGGAGTCGACCTCCCTGGTCGAGCCCAGGTCACCTGGGTGCACCAGCTTGTCTTTTGGGCTATGTTTTAGTGGCTAGGACGTGATCTGACGGCTCTAACTTAATCTAGGGTTAATCTAAGGGCCTAAACTAAATCCTAATTCTATAAATACACCCTAAGACTACCCTAATTCATACTAAAATTGGAGACAACGTCGTTATGCCGTCAAAATGCAACTTGAAGGAGCCTTCATCAATCTAAAGAGGAAGATAGCTTCTCAAATTAATCTCTAATCAACTCTAGCAACTTAATCTTCTTCTTAGGAGTGCTAATCAACAAGTAGTGAGTTTTCTATAGCCTTAATGACCAATTATTGAAATGATTATGATATGATATGATGAGGTTATGGCTATGAATGTGGATCAATGCATGTTATGCAAGTTATATGCTATGTGTTAATGATGTTATGCATGTTATGCAAGTTATATGCTATGTGTTAATGATGTTATGCATGTTATGCAAGTTATGTGTTATATGTTATGCAAGTTATGCAAGTCATATGATACATGTTCATGATGTTATGCAAGTTATGCAAGTCATATGCTATGTGATCATGATGTTATGCAAGTTATGCAAGTCATATACTATGTGATTATGATGTTATGCAAGTTATGCAAGTCATATGCTATGTGTTTGTGGCATTATGCAAGTTATGCAAGTCATATGCTATGTGTTTATGATGTTATGCAAGTCATATGAGAAACATTGATCCATTATGACACCATGATATGCAAGTTTGGTGTATGATTATATGCAAGTTCATCTGTTATATGTATGCAAGTTTGGTGTATGATTATATGCAAGTTCATATATGACATGTTATGCAAGTTGGGTGTTTGATTATATGTAAGTAACATGTGCAAGTTTACACCTTAGTATGATATGCATACATATGCAAGTTAACCCCTTTGTATGTCATACATACATATGCAAGTTTACCCCTTTGTGTGAGATAGATAACTTATGCAAGTTAACCTCCTTATGACATATGTGATTCATGCAAGTTTGGGTTGATTATTTATGCTAGTTGGGTTGATGCTATATGCATGTTGACATCTTTAAACCCATGTTGATGCCAATGTTATGCAAGTTGAACCCATTGTATTTGTGATGAATCTTCCCTTTTATGTCATGTTCGCGAATTACGTGGGGAACGATGGGGTTAATAAACATGTTAATGAAATGGTGTGAAGTTGGTATGATTTGGCATACCATAAAGTGGATGGAAATAATTGAGTCAATTATGTACATCGTTAAAATTGGAATTAATTAGGGAAAATTAATTCGGGGGTGATTAATTAGGTGTAATTAATCGACTAAGACACGAGGTTGGACCCTTTTGTAGCGTAAGACTGCCCGGAACCGACCGGCAAATCCAGCGGCTACAAATGATTGGCCCAACGTGAGAGGTCTTAGGCACAAACTATATACGTGACAAGTGTAAAGACACGAGGTTAGACTCGGTTATGGCGTAAGGCTGCCCGGACCCAACCGGCAAATCCAGCTGCCATAAAAGATAGTCTAATGTGAGAGGTCTTTACAACGGTTACGTTCTTAATCAAATTAAGAAACACTTAACCAGATAAGCATGTGGTGGGGCATGAGGGGTTAAGTGGGTGCCTTGGGTGGCATTTGGAAATCTAGTGGGTTGCCTTGGGTAGCAATAGAAAATACGACTAGAATACTTAACCAAAGTGGAACATGTAATTAAATATGATTAAAGGGTTAAGTGGGTGCCTTGGGTGGCATGTGGAAATCTAGTGGGTTGCCTTGGGTGGCAATAGAAAATATGACTAGAATACTTAACCAAGTGGAACATGTAATTAAACATGATTAAAGGGTTAAGTGGGTGCCTTGGGTGGCATGTGGAAATCTAGTGGGTTGCCTTGGGTGCAATAGAAAATACGACTAGAATACTTAACCAAAGTGGAACATGCAATTGGGCATGATTATGAAAAAGGGGTTAAGTAGGATGCACTAAATAAAATGACAAGCTTAAGTAGTAGCTTGTGGGGGCCCATTTCATTAGGATGCACAAGATAAAATGACAAGCTTAAGTAGTAGCTTGTGGGGGCCCATTTCATTGGGATGCACTAGATAAAATGACAAGCTTAAGTAGTAGCTTGTGGGGGCCCATTTCATTGGGATGCACTAGATAAAATGACAAGCTTAAGTAGTTGCTTGTGGGGGCCCATTTCATTAGGATGCACTAGATAAATGACAAGCTTAAGTAGTAGCTTGTGGGGGCCCATTTCAACCAGTAACCCATATGTATCTTATTGGGCTCGACCCATGTCGAGGACGGGACACGCGTACTGGGCTTGACTATAAGAGGCCAAAACGGGGTAGCGATGGCAACGCGAGTCCAACGGGTTTCATATGCGTGTGTGGACCCGGGCTGGTAGGTAAGACGTTGTTGCATCATGTAGATATAAGCCGTGCACCATTGATATTATCGGGTTGCCACTTTGGGGAGTGATACACTCCACTGTGGGGCCAGCACGGGTATCTACGGTAGGGAGCTGATCGCTTGGGGAGTAGTGGGTACACCTAGGGGAGATAGGGGCAGACGGCACCTATGTAGTCAGCTAGGGGTACATGGAACTACTATTTAAAAATTACTAAGTACGCTTAGTGGGATCAACCTTTAAGTAGGAATTACCCTTGGGTGGGTAGATCTGGAATGGTGCAGTGTAGGAATTACCCTTAGGTGGGTAGGTCTGGGTGGTGCAGTGTAGTATTTATCCTTAGGTGGATAGGTGCGTCTTTACCGTTATCTTAGTTTATCCTAAGTCTAGTTGACTACTTAGCGTAGTTATTTATCCCCAGTCGTACCGTACCAGGTTTATATCATACCCTAATTACTTTAATGATTGTATTGTTATGGTTATAGGGCTCACTCAGACTTATGTCTGACCCCGTTGTTTTTATCTTTTTCCCCAACCCTCAGGTTCTCAGAGTGGGCCTAGCACTAGTGGGCTTTGATCAGATTGCTTTATCTATCTTTTGGAGCTTGGACTCTTGAAAAAAAGCTCGGTTATCTTTTCCATTTTGGCTATTAGTATGTAGTGGGATTATGTACTTATGTTTTAACGAGATGGATATTTTGTACTTGACTCTTGTTGGTTTTTGAGATGTAACGAAACATGTTTACCTTCTGCTGCAATGAAATAATGTTTTAAATTTCAAGTATTACTCATATCTGTCTTGTTGTAATTTTTCAGTTCTATATTCACTTAAATACTCCACTGAAGCTAAGGCATTCCCTTTGTGAGTGACCTTAGCGGGTGTGGGGTGTTACACGAGCTAACCGGTCCGATAGAACGTCTCTGATCCGATCCGACCATGAAGCTCCAAACCGAACCGGTGACACCCATACGACCCAATCTGGTTCTCTAAACACTGCTAATGGCTCCCCTCCGATCCGAACTGCAGAAGTATGCGTTGTCCGACCCGAACCGAATACAGTTGAGGCTGGAAATTCTACTCGAGCCCTACAGATGCTCCAATACCAGTCGCGACAACTAATGATCAGCCTACTCCCTCTGCACTTGTCACACATCAGGATTTTTCGTGCTTACTCGATATGCTGGAAAGCGCCAGGGACGCTTTAGAAGCCAACAAGCACGATAGTATCCTCATGCGAGAGAATATGAAAGATATGAGCAAGGAAATAAGTGAACTCCAAAGGCAAAGAGCCTCCTCCCCGTCAACAACTTGCTGCATATCATTCTTCATCTTCAGATGAAGATCGTCCGCGTAAGAGGATGCCTTACAAAAGACCCGAAAATCTAGACTAGCTGAGATTTGGATCATTGGGGTTTCGTGAAGATGTAGCTCGTGTCCTTGGACCTGATGAACCCAACCTTAGAGATCCAATGTTGTTACCGATGCAGGGATCCCACGTCCTTCCTAGAGATCCAAACATCACTAATCCTACTCAAGGGCAGCTTCTCCAGCCCACTCGTCATGTGAATGACCAGGACCGTAGAGGGCAAGGAAGATCGATTGCAGCCTAGAACTAAAGGACGTAGGCTGACATAGGCACTGAGCGTGCTAGAAGAAATAGAAGCGTAAATCCTGAGCCGACCTTGACCAACACAAAAGTGGAAGCGATGGTACGACAAATTTTGGTCGATAGTCGACGTTACACTGACGAGGACTGGGGCATTAAGCGTAGTCATATCCCCAATCACTGACGATATCTTGGACTTCCAATTCCCTTGACGATTCAACTTGCCACAAATGGATCGATATGCTAGGAGAACATATCCGGGGCAACGTTTGATGAGATATGATTGGTATATGAGTGCCGCAGCCGCCCCTGATGCCATGAAATGCAAATCATTCCCGATATACTTAGAGGATGTTGCATTAATGTGGTTTACTCGACTCCCCCCATGATCAGTATCAAGTTTCAAAGAGTTAAGTGAACGTTTTATGAACCAGTTTCGACTTCATGCCCAAAAGGCTAAAAGCGTCATTGAGTGGTCCAGAATCAAGCGGGCCCCCGGCGAACCCCTAAAGTCATACCTAGACCGTTTCAACTTAGTAGTTACCGAAATAAGTGACCCTCATGAACCAACCATTTTGATGGCATTAATAGATGGAGTCGATCCAGATACGAAATTTTGGGGATATTTAGCTGGAAAACCGTTGTTGACAAGGGAGGCATTTTATGAGAAAGCCAACATCCTCTTGCGATGAGAGGAAATTTACGCCAACCGAAAGAGAAAATATAATGGAGCATCTAGAGAGGATATTCAAAGTAATGTCCTAGTGAAACAGGAAATAACACTGAAAACAGACCTCAGTTTCAGACTTTCAAAAGCTACATGTCGTTGAATGACACTTTAGAGAACATCTATCTAGATACCTATAATGTTCTACAATATAAGAAACCTCCGCCTAGAGACTCCACTGAGAAAGAACTTGCAACTGGGAAATTTTTCCTATTTCATGGGACTCATGGACACTCTACTAACGAGTATCGTCATTTGAGAGATGTGGTTGAAAAACTACTGCAAAGGAAAGTTAGACGAATACAAGGTTGTTCCAAGAGATAGGGGGTAAGGGGGACAAGCCCCAAATCAAAACCAACCTGCTCCTAAACCCAAAGCTCAACAGAAAGGAAAAGGAATTGTTATAAATACCATAGTTGGGGGACCACATCCTGCTGGGTCTAGTAATAGGGCAATGGAACAGTACGTTAACGCCGCTAAACATCCCGAGACAGGGGAATGTAGTAATATTGAAGAGGCCACACCAATAAAACAGCAAAAGACTGTTGCTGATGATATCATCTTCCGAGATAGAGAAAGCATTGGGGTTGAAGCACCGAGCATTGATCCATTAGTAATAACGACTTTTATCTGACCCGCAATATTTAAAAAAGTTATTGTGGATAATGGGAGTTCTGTTAACATCCTGTTTAAAAAGGCTTTCGACCAAATGAAACTGGAAATGGAGGATTTGAAGCCATGCCAAGGTTGGATTCTGGTTTTCATGGAACTTCAACCGCCCCAATTGGAACAATAAACTTGCCTATAGGGTTAGGCAAAGGAGAGCAGAGAAGAGCGAGGATTCTCCAAATTTTTATCTTGGACATTGACTCACCATACAATGCTTTCCTAGGACGAACTCTGAGTTCAGGGCTTGCATCGCCCCATGGTGCCTACTAATGAAATTCCAGACAGATGCTGGAGTGGGGATGGTTCGAGGCGATCAAATTACTGGAAGGGCCTGCTACATGGCAGAGTTAAAATGTTGCATAGTGGAAAGAATTTAGAATCTAAGGACACTTCCTCTCCTACTAAGGAGGGTTCAGCATAGTAGCTAAAGACGATACCGCCTAGGGAATCGCTCGACGAAATTCCTGAAGATATCGATCCTAGGGAAGACGAGGAACTAGGAACCAGAAAGGCGACACCCAGTGAGGCGACTGTTGATATCCCAATTGGTGACGACGACTAGACAAAGGTCTTGAAGATTGGGTCTCACTTGGATTCCTTTCGGATGAAGGAACTGACTGATTTTCTGAGATCAAACCTCGATGTGTTTGCCTGGACTCATGTGGACATGTGTAGTATTTCCTCCGAAGTTATGAACTATTCATTAAGAGTGAACTCGAAGCACCCTCCGGTCAAGCAGAAGAGACGTATGTTGGGTCTGGAAAGGTCAGCAGCCCTAAAAGAAGAAGTAGAGAAGTTAAAGAATAACAGGTTCATTAAAGATTCGACGTATCCCGACTAGATATGAATCCCGTCTTATTCAAGATATCTAACAGAAAAATGGCAAAAATGCATTGACTTTTCCGATTTGAATAAGGCTTGTCCAAAAGATAGCTTTCCACTCCCTAGGATTGATCAACTGGTGGACTCAACGGCAGGACACGAACTTCTCTCCTTCATGGATGCGTACTCGGGATATAACCAAATTCCTATGCATGTGCCAGATCAGGATCACACTAACTTCATCACGAACTTGGGATTATATTGTTATATGGTGATGCCATCCGGACTAAAGAATGTCGGAGCAACATATCAGCGTTTCGTAAAACGAATGTTTTATAATTGGACCGGGAAGACAATGGAGGTCAATGTAGACGACATGCTTGTAAAGTACAGACAGTCTTCCAATCATACGAAAGATCTGGCAGAAATGTTTGACATTCTACGGAGGTACAAGATGAAATTGAACTCCTTAAAATGATCATTTAGGGTTGCATCAGGAAAATTTCTTGGTTTCATTGTAAGTTCTCAAGGGATTGAAATTAATCCTGATCAAATAGCAGCAATCAGGAACATAGAAGAGCATGGAAGATTACAGATGTTCAAAGCTTGGTTGGGAAGGTTGCAGCATTGAGCAGGTTCATTTCCAAAGCTATGGACAAGTGTGTCCCCTTCATTGACTTAATCAAATGAGGAAGCGAAACTTTGAGTGGACTCCTGACTGTATAGAGGCTTTCCAAAATCTGTTAAGTTTTCTAGAAACACCCCAATATTGTCGAAGCCGGTGGGTCACGAGGATCTATTTGTATATTTGGCGGTGGCGTCACATGCAGTCAGCTCAGCTTTGGTACGTGAGGAAGACAAGATTCAGATATCGGTGTACTACATAAGAAAGAAATTAGCTGCAGCAGAACGAAATTATCCGAAGATAGAAAAACTTGCTTATAGTCTCTTGATTACATCCCGGAAGCTCCATCATTACTTCCAAGCTCACCCGAGAGTCATATACACTGATCAGCCGCTAAGACAAGTGCTGCAACGACCCAAAGTATCGGTACGACTGCTTAAGTGTAATATCGAGTTGAGCCAATTCGATTTAAATTTTCAACCAAGGAGGTCGATAAGGGGACAAGCCCTAGCTGACTTCATAGCAGAATTCACAATTTCTGAGGAAGAATCACTTGATGATATGGCTGACCCTTCGGGGCATAACTTAGAACTTAGCCCCTGGAAATTATATACAGACAGGGCTAAGAATGATCGAAGGACCGGCGCCGGAGTTGTTTTAACTACTCCTAAAGGACGATCCATTCACTATGCCTTGCGATTGGAATTCCTGGCTACCAATAATGATTCTAAATACGAGGCCCTGATAGTTGGGCTAAAACTCGCTAAGGAATTGGGATTCACAACGCTAGACATTTTCTGTGATTCCAAGATAATCGTTTGTCAAGTCCTAAAGGAATTCGAGACTAGAGGACTCTGACTCGTCACTTACCTCGAAAAGGTAGAAGAATTACTGGATAACCTGGAGCACTACAGCATAACTCATATCCCGTGAATAGATAACCAAAAACAGATAGACTGGCTAAGCTAGCTAGCTCCGATAATCTGGAAGAGATCGAGATAGTCCCGATAGAAGTTCTGAAGACACCCGGCTTTGATCAAATGGAAATTGACCCAATCCTGGAAGCTGAAATAGAAAGGGAGTCATGGATGACTCCAATTAAGAATTATCTATGAGACGAAATACTTCCTGTAAAGAAAAGTGGGAGACGACCGTTGATTCGTAAAGCTGCAAGGTATGTTCTGCAAGAAGACATCCTTTATCTTCAAGGATTTTCTATGCCCCTATTCCAGTGTATAGCGCATGAAGACATCCAACGTGTGTTGAAAGAAATAAATGACGGTGAGAGTGGAGACCATACCAGGGGCAGACAAAAGCAAATAAAGTTTTATGGTATGGCTATTTCTGGCCTACCATAAATAAAGATGCAGCTAATTATTCACGACGCTATGATAATGTCAGAAATTTGCTAAAATTCCACGGCCCCCTCTCCCTAGTCAGCTTAAATCAATGGTGAGCCCATGGTCGTTCGCCATATGGGGGATAGACATTATTGGGACCCTACCAATTGCCAAAGGAGGAGCTAAATAAGCAATCATGGTCGTAGATTATTTCATAAAATAGGCGGAAGCCGAACCCCTAACCACAATCACGATGAAGCGCATAATAAACTTTACGGTCAGGAATATCATCTGTCGATTCGGTATACCAAAAACCATTATAACTGACAATGGAACTCAGTTCGACAGTACATACTTCAGGAATTTATGCCAAAAGTACAAGATCGACAAGCGGTACACAACAGTGGCTCATCCACAATCCAACAGGAAAGTTGAAGCGATAAATAAAGTCATTAAATCCATCCTTAAAAATCGATTGGAACAAGAAAAGGCTATGTGGGTTGAAGAATTACCACTAGCTTTGTAGGCCTATCGAACGACCTTGAAGACAGCAACGGGTCACACCCCTTTTTCACTCTCCTTTGGATCAAAGGTAGTAATTCCAGTGGAGCTTAAGGTACCTTATCATAGGGCGACGTACAATGATCCGATGACAAAAAAAGCGCTTCTCCTTGAGTCCCTGGACATGATTGAAGAGAAACGAGACGAAGTGGACTTGCGTGCCTCGAGGCACAGGCGCCAATGGCACGTTATTATGACAGAAGGGTTCGCCCTCGGACCTTTGAACCCGTATACTTAGTACTGAAGTGAGTCTTTCCACCCCTAGTTCATTTAAGTCCAAAGTGGGAAGGACCGTATACCATTTAATGGAAACTTGATACAGGAGCATTCAAGTTAACGAACGTAGATGGTGAAGAAATCCCTAGAGCTTGGAATGCCCGACATTTGCGGCAATACTTGACTTTAATTTTACCATTTTCTTTTTTTCATAAGCCATGTAAAAAGCACGACTTGCCTAGAAAAGTTTGGTTAATATAAACAAAAAATTATAAAGTGGACATAGGTCACGACTGGCCGAACCACCATAAAAATATCGTGTGTGATTTACTTTTCCTGCACGAACTCTGTTTTATGTATATTCTGTGATTGTTATAATCTATGTGTGGAACACTAGAAATTTGAATCAATACTAGGACAAACGGAATAACCGTTTACATAACAACGTAAAGAGGACGGGAAGACAACGTCCCAAACTCTAACTCTCACAAATCGAGAGAGAGTATAAAGGATGGGAAGACGACGTCCATAAGGCGTGAAGGTGCACCACGACAAGAGACCGCCTCGAACTCACTCTAACCTTACCATACGAAAGGAGAGTATAAAGGTGCTAGGAATGAGTACCAATGAAAAAAGAAACTTAATCCCACATAAATACTGGGGTCAGTTTGGCGGTGTACCTAATCAATCTCGAATAAGCCCTGGCTAGGCACTTTTAATTTTAAGATTGATTGGGGGCATATACACCGTACTCCCTATTACCGTTCACTTATCTAAGCATAGACTGTCGTTTACATTTATGCTTAGTAACGTTTTGACAATTATCGAACTCAATAAATGACAAACTTACAAGTATTTGACATTGCGGGGAACAAACTATTTTATTCACAAGGTTATAAGTTTGCACAAAAAAGGCTAAACAAAGAGAAGCAAGGGCCGCACTTGCTTCAACAACAACGGGCCAAGGGAAAACTAAAACAAAAGACAAAGATGCTTCTCATTTGGACTTTGGAGTTGAATTCGCTTTCTTGGAGGCCTTAAGTTTTTCCTTCTCCTCTTTTTCAGCCTCGTTTATGATACACTTTGGCTTCTTTTTTCATAGAACTAGACCACTGGGATTAACAGAAAAATTTTTTAGCAAGCTCATCGGTGATGGACCTGGTAGAAAGCTTGACAACCAGCTTCGACCCGGGAGGAACTTCCGCAAGGGATTTGAGTTTTTCATGATCTAATTCCTCAACTTTGGCCTTCAAAAGCATGTCTTGTTGTGCTTTTATGTCAACCAAGGTCATGTTGTCAGCATCCCCAGAGTCTCCAGTCATAACCACGTCGTCACCATCCTCATGTCCATCATTGCCACCATCATCCTTCAAGGCATCTATTATGTCTGCACCTGTGGGGGTCTCGGTGCCAGAGGGTAAAGGGGCTTTTGTAGCAACATATCCCTCTTTGACCTCAGCTTTCTCTGCAGGATCAAAGCCAGTGGCTTCATCTTTTTTCTCCTATGCCTTTTCAGCAGACTTCGCTTCAGTAACTGCCTTTGGCAGTTCATCGGTCTTACCAGCAAGTGCAGCACCTATAGAGCGAGAAGTAACAGTTATTAGCTTAGAAGAAAGAATAGGCTCCTCGATTGCCTATCCGACAATATGATGAAAGGTTGAAATGGCCCTAACAAATTGAGGTGAAAAGGTAGAGATACCTTCTGATGATTTCTCCACTTGGGCAACAGGAATCCCTGAATTTGGCTCAATAACGCGGGATAAGTGAGGTACTTGAGAAAGCCCTGGGTTCTCAGGATCGTACCCTTCCGATTCAGCAGTCCCGGCGACAACGGATGAGGATCCTATTTCATTGGTGTACTTTTCTTTTAGCTGACGCCTCTCTTTCTCCATAGCAGCAGCAATAAGCTTACGTCCCTCGGCTAGGCATGTCGTTTCATCACCCCTCAAATACTTCTCCATGAGCTTATCCTCATCAATGGAATCTCCTTTGAGCTTCTGTTTTTTCCACCTAACCACCTGATCCCATACATGCACCAGAGTGGTAGGATAATCCCTGATCCAGGCAATGTTTCGATGATGGATTACCTGGGCAAAGAATCCGATCATGGTCTCAGCACTTTCATCCAAATCTTTTTTAACTTCCACAAACTGATCATTGATCTTCTCAACCTATTGCAAATCAACATTCGCGTTTCCCTCAGCAAGAGTTGCCCATGTCTCAACCTCCATCATTTTATCTTCTAATTTCGCATTTCTCCTAGCTAACTCCGCCTTCTCTTGCTCAAGGCGAGTGCAATCCAATTTGGCCGTGGTGCTCTCAGACTTAGCGTCCTCGGCTTGTTTCTTCAAGTCTATGCGCCCCTGGCTATGAGAATCGAGCTCAGCATGATGACTCTTTTGTAATTCTTCAAATTGCTTCTTTAATGTGTTCGCATCACGTTGTACAAGAGCAAGCTGGGCTTGAGCATCCTCGAGATCTTTCTCATAATTCTCAATAGCTTTTGCATCATATTCGGCAATACATAATTCATAATTCTCAATAGCTTTCCATTACCCTTCGGCAATACACATTGGAGCAATACACATTCGCCTTAGAAAATCAACGACGAATGGCGAGAATGGAAGTATCGCCCCTACAAGGAACATTAGTCTACTAATGGCCATATACCCTTCGGGAGGATTACAAGGCCGATTTGTTTCTGGAGGCAACTCGGTATCTCTTCGGAGAATCCCATGCTTCAAGTATATTCGTGCAAGTTTGTCATTGTCAATTATTGATATGACAGAATCGTCAGGATTTTTCAAAATGATGACATCCTCAAACTCATCAGGAGCACGTTATCTCCAACTCCTCCCTCTTCCTCTTCATCCATAGAGACATCATCTCTAGATGATAATTCACTTTCACGAGTTTCCATCTCGTAATCCGGACCTTCACTGTCGCATTCCAGATCCGAAGTGGAGGGTAAGTCTTCAGTAGAGGGATTTTTAGATGTTCCTATAGTTTTTTCCTCTCTGCTAATCTAGCTGAACGTCTCTCAATCATAGCAGTTGTAGTATTGAAGAAACAATAGCTGAAATTAGAGTGAATTTGCCCGTACCCCTTATGCATGTGTATGAGTTAAAGTGTACAAGTGTGTATGCAATGATACGAGATAATTATATAAAAGAATGCAATGCGAGGATGAATAAAGTAGCTATGTGCTCGCAAACAGTCCAAAAAATTAAGTCAAGAAGGCTCTATCCAAACTGTCCATAAAATTAGAAGTCATAGTTAATGTTGGTTATGTTGATTGGATCACTCTTGCATTTTATATTGGATGGCTGGGGATCGGTTCGAGTGTCTTTTATGAAAGGAAGATCGGTTCGACTGCTTCTCCTAAGCGGACCAGTTCGGAGTGTGGGTCGGTTTCAGCCGATTCGAATGAAACCATCTTCCTGCAACTTTACCCGATCCGAACCAAAAAAATATACTTTATCCTCATCACGCCAAGTTCTTCCGATCTGCTCTAAATCGAGCCTATTATTCCACATGTGTGTTTTCCTTCTTCTCCTTCATTCTCCAAATCACTAAAACCCATCGAGTACCCATAGGTGATTGGTCCTGACGCAAAGCTACAACCACCCACATCGTCCTCTGGAAGCAGTCAGAACCTCGCCAACGACGACGATGGTGAGATGGAAATCCCCAAAGACAACGCCGAAGACAATGGGTAAATTATGGCATGAATTGATGTTGGTTTCGGAATCGATTTATGTAAGCCCAATAATGAAATTAAGAAGCATACAATTTAAACCTACCTTTGAATTCGTTTTGGAGATTTAAGAGATTTGTGGAAATTGGGAATTAGGGTTTTTATCAAGATAAGAAAGTGAAAACAGGAAAAGAAAAAGAGGAAAGAGAAGGCTTCGTGAATTTATATAAGAACTAGGGGGCTATTCGCATTTTGGTGGGCCCCGCTTCTAAAACTGATCCGAACGGAAAAAGAAACAAACAAGCCTAAGGCTTCTCTTTAGCCCAGCAGTATGACCAAGGGCCAAGCACAAAACGGATCGGACAGAGCTGATCCAAACCCGAGCATAAAAGGTTAATTTAAAAGAGCACCAATCAACATGTAAAAAGGAAAGTCAGGGAAATTACCTAGATGGAATACGTGAATTTCAAGCTTGGAGTTAGTAGGATCAACAACAGGAGTTCCTCCATCTTATATCGTACTTATAGGCATTGCGGATATCAAAAGATGTGACTTTACTAAGCGTCACAGTTTTACAAATGAATGGAAGCAACTATTCAAATGACAACAATTCAGAAGCAGATAGATGTATCCTTTTGAAGCACACCTTATTTTCAGTAAAGGCGCACTTCGAAGGGGGCAAAATGTTAGCCCACTTTGTGATCGGGCTACACAAGGCTAAGAAGAGACTCAACGAATAGGTACATAGGGAGAGTATATAGCAGGAAAGCGGGTCGGTTCGGAGACCCCCGAACCGAACCCTCCCAGTTTGAAACAAGCCGCCTAAGAAATGGTGAACAGAAGGCACAACCAGATTGGAGATTTCCGATCCGGGCCCCCATTTGATCATCCGATCCGAACCGAACTCCAGAAGGTACAGCAGTTGCAACCCATGATCCCATCAGATGCGAAGCGGTTATGTACCCATTTTCCCACGTTCACCCACAGACAGAATGCGCTGGCACCATCTCAAAGCCTCTGATCCCGACTTCAAAGGGATGAACTCCACGTATATCCGAACTGGATGCCTTTGGGAGGGGGGTTTCTGCCTACAAATACACCATCAAGCATCATTTGAGTGGATCTTTTTGGAAAATCTCAACTCCAATTCATATCCCCACTGAATTCCAGAGCTTATCAGATCACCACCAACCTTTGAAGCATATTTCTTCAATCACTAAGTGAAATTATCAATTGTATTAGAGAGTTTGAATGAGATTCAACAATATATTTGAACTCATATCATCAATTAGCAAAGTATAAAGTGGATGTAGGCTCGTTAACAACGAACCACTATAAATCATGTGTTTTTATTGCTTTTATTTATACTCCATTTGATATTATTGTTTGTTTGGGTGTTAAAACCACTTTTTGGTCTAACAATTATAAATGCATATCCTTCAGTCACCTTGTTGCTTCAGTTGCTTAGATAATTAATTAAAGAATACCATTAAATTGACTTGCCTGACTTAAGCAGGTAGAACTTCATTCCTTGCACTTAAGGACTCATTTCCTGATAAATTTTTACTCCTATCCGGACAAGGTTGCAAACTCAACCGAGGACTGCTGTAATAGGAATTATGTTAAGTATGAAAACAATTATTCTTCCTTGTTACCTGAAACTAATTCTTGTTATGTTAGTTCAGGAATATCCCCAAGTATGCTAAATATTCATCCTTCTCTTCTTCCTGTTTTTAGGGGCAAGGATAATGATATTACATAATGTACGCTAATTATTCCTTTTCGGACTTGATTCCCTATTCCATGCCTATTCTCTTACGTTTGTATTTTTACCTGCTTCCTTTAGTGTTTTGATGAGTATACAAGATTTCATGCATATTCCATGCTTTGCTAACTGACTAAATTGAGGTTATGCTCCTCTATTGGTTTCCTACTATATAGACCTCAAATTATGCATTTTACCTCCATCTTTTAGCTTCCTAAAATAGTTGTGTTCGTAAAATCATGTTCTTTTTTTTTGTCAGTTGATTTAAATAATTAAAGATGGTTTCCAGCTAGAAAATCTTAGTATGAGCCAAAAAGGTTTCTGCATGCATGTCTTTTTGGGAAAAATTATTTGAATTTTTGCTTCAAAATGGTTACATTTCCATTGGATTACCTTTAGCAGAGTTGTGAAAGACATAATTCTCATGGAAAATACAGTTACTCATGCAGGTATGGTAACAATTTTGTTGACATCACTTTTTAGTGTTATTTTAGCACTAACATTTAATTGGCACTTTGGCAAAATAGTAGCGTTCTATGAATATAAAGATTATTAGATTGGTTTTAATTAATTATAATCGACATGGTTATGTTAATCCTAATGATATTGTGTCAACAAAATTATCCATACAAGTAAGGTGCGTTAAAGCAAACTCTTGCCGGATTTACCACTGTATGGAGAACTATCATTTTCAGCTGTTACATTTTATACTTTGATTAGCGTTGTCTTAACCTTAGTCATAAAAATACGGGGGAAGAGTTTTGTGTAGAGAGAGAATGTACTTTAGGACAAAATTTTAGGCACTACGCTGAGTGATTTTTAAAAAAAAAAAGTATGGTGCATTAAATTTTTTCTTTCAACTAGGAATAAGGTACGTGCACAATGCTGCAAAAGCTAAGACGTTTTATGTTTTATCAATTGGATGTGATATAGATCATAATTTTTCGTGATTCTCGTACTTCTAGGGCAACAAGCACTTTAATTCTAAGTGTTGGTTAAGGCACACACTTGTTTAGCTAGTGCCTAGAAGGTAGTCGTTTGTTGAACTAGCAACCAATTTGGTGTCTGTATATAGAGGTATAAGAAAACTTTAGTTCTTATTTTATTTTATTATTTACCATTGAAACACATAAATATATGAAGTGTTGCCATGAGGTAATACAAATGGAAGATACAAGCGCATAGTATGTGGGCACTAATCTAGTGGTAAACACTATGTAATGTGAATCCATAGGCCTTAGGTTCAATCACCACATATTAGTTACTGAACTTTAAAAAAAAATAGAATTAATAATTTGCTGAAATACAGGGAATCCCCATTATTCAGTTCTGTATAACATAATTTGGTTTTTGATAGAATTTGACATGTCTGATCCACAACAAGAGCATGCATTAGCTATTGAGAGGCTAGCACCAGCACCAAGTTTAGCAGCACTGAAAGTTGAATTTTGTCCAAGTTACATGAGTGAGGGTCTTTTTTGGAAGATTTATTTTATGCTTCTGCATTCAAGACTTAATAGGTCAGATGCAGACCTTCTAACAACGCCCGAGGTATTTCTTTTTTCCTCTTCTTCAAATAAATAAATTATTAAATCTCTTCAACATATTCTGAACTCCAAGAGAACATTGCTGCATACCTAAGGGAACATATTCTGAACTTTTTTCTCCTTGGATTTCTCATCCTCCATAGCTAAGAAAACATTGTTGCATTAAGCAGCCTAATAACAAGCAGTGTATTATCTACAGATTGGTGTATTTGTCTATAGATTGATGCTTATCTTTTCGATAAAACGGCAGTTATTGTGAGCGATCACACAAAAATGAAATAGGTAATGTCATTAATTTCCCCTATGTCATATATGCTACATAATAGTTTTTGGATATCAGGATGTTTGATATACAGGATGACTGTGGATTACAGGCTTCGGTAATTAGTTACATTTTAATTGGTTATATTATAATTTGATTAGCAGCACCTTAATAAAGCTTCTTCTTTTCAATTGGGGATCTTTCCTAATATGCAGTTTGCAATTAAAATGTGCTAATGAATATTATTAATATAATTTCTATACCATGCAGGCAACAAAGACGAACTGTTCTTGAAATTGAGGATGATGGTGGGAAGGAGTAAATATTTTTCAGAAGACCTACATTTTTTTTTCCAATTCATAGGGAGTGAGTATCTTTACTATTCTCACTATTAAATTAAATGCAAACAATGTTGATTAGGTTCTTATATATGACTACAAAATCAAAAATTGTTCATAGTTGACTGTTGTTGTTATCAGTACGCACTGGAGACTTGGAGTTTGGTGATTATTTGCATGCCAAATAAAGAGGATGAATTAGGTCTAGTTATACATTATCTTGACTCATTAGGAATTCATTCTAGTGATAAAATCTTTAAGGATGTGAAATAGTGAGATATCAAAATGTTACTTTTACTTTTTTGCTTTTTCTTTTTTTACCTGTTAAATTAAACATAAACACCCTTAACATGTTTTCAATTTGTAGCTTCTTAATAGAAGAATGGATGTACATAATTTGAAAATATAGTTAGTTTTATCCTACATTGACCATGTTATGTTATTTCAGAACATATATTACAGTAAATAAGACATCAACTATAGACTGTTCATATGTAAATTCGGGAAACAAAACAAGGATAAACTTTAAAAGCTTTTGAAATCTTAAACATAAGGAGACAGGAAGAGAAGCGTAAACAAAAAGTTGTAGTTGGCATCAATGGCTTCTCTAACTACAATGGCTATTGCACAACCCATTAATATTATAAGTGGCCTTGGTGGGAGCTCTTTGTATGGCACCAAACTCGTTGTTCGCAGTCCAGTTGCAGCACATGCTAATATCAGGTATGTACATGCATTTCTTTTTGCTATTACGTACATTGAAAATTTATATATGAACTTGGATATAGTATACTGAACTGTTTCATTAAGGTCTGCCGGAGTTGTAGTTGCTAAATATGGTGATAAGAACATATAGTTCTATTTGGAGGATATAGGCAATACAACTGGTCAACGGGATTTATACGGTTTAGAGGCACTTTCAGCATACAATCCACTTCAGGTTCTACCCCAATTCTGAAAATATTGATAGAAGATATTATTTCATTATAGTATTTGAATTTTGAACTGCTTTTCTTTTAAATTTAGCTTTATTTTGTAGCTATTTCGATAGGCATGCATCATTTTTTTTTCTTGTAAACTACCTATAAATGATATTTAGGTAAGATTATATTGAATGATGATACAATGATTATATTATGCTGATAAAGCCACAAAAATTGGTTTGTTAATTGTACATAGGATGCCTGTTTTTGATTAGGAAGTCCACGGCCATAGTATTAGCTAGCCATTGTACGTTGTCCAAACCGAGTTTTATAGTGTAAAAAGATCAGGAGTAGAGGGGCTAGTCTATGAAGACAAGCCAACATGTTTTCATCCATCTGTAATATTTGCCTATTTTTAAGAGAGCTATTTTCATGGTTAATATTTTACATGTCTTAGCTTGGTGAGAAGTCCTAGGTAGGTCTGCCATTTGTAGTAAGTTATGATAAT
The DNA here is from genome assembly GCA_030737875.1 of Allium sativum. Lineage (NCBI taxonomy): Eukaryota > Viridiplantae > Streptophyta > Magnoliopsida > Asparagales > Amaryllidaceae > Allium > Allium sativum. The sequence goes on along the minus strand of CM060910.1, from coordinate 889,598,742 downwards.
TAAAAAAAATCGCGCACATCATAAAATATTTGATGCAACTTTTACAAGATATATACATCATCCAAGCTCATTGTGGGAAGCATTATTGCTGTCGTAAGGATAGTTTGAAACTATAAAAGATATATGAACATTTTATGTGGACAGGACATATGGGTGACACTAATAGATCCGTATGTTGGGAAATTACACAAATTTTCTTGTAATTAGATTTATGGAGAAAAGAAATTAAATGTAGAATTGTAGGACACACAAAAATTTGATAACGGAGTTCGGCCAATTATGCCTACGTCTCCAAGCTGCTACAGATCTTTTATTTCAGAGAATATTACAAAGTGATTACACTATAAACTTTTCACTCAACACTCGATCTCACTCTAAGCTTGCACTCTTCTTCTTGTTGTTGGATTTGGAATGATATGAATGTTATGAAGGAGAAGGATGTATACATAGAGAGGAGATGGTTGGGGGGGAGGGGTTGGTGACTTGGTTGTTGGCTAGGTTGGTGGTGGTTGGTGGCATACCCATGTAATAAACATGGGATGATTGGCTTCTTGGCTGCACCTGCAGCATTACTAACAATATCCCACTTGAAGAATGATTTCAATCCGTCTTCACACCTTGATCGATGCAACAGCCATTCTGCTCTTTTTACTCTAGCATACCAACTGAAGTTGAACACAATTTCAGTTTACCGATAGTTGCCGTCTTTGTCAACATATCTACTGGATTCTTGCTTCCTTCGATCTTCTCCAGTCTTAACACATCATCTTCCAGTAGAGATCTGATGAAGTGATAATGAAGTCCGAAATGTTTGGTTCTAGAATGAAATGCTCAGTTCTTCGCCAAGTGTATTGCACTTTGACTATCACTGTATTATACATTCATTTCCTGTTTGAATCCCAGCTCAGTTAACAAACCTTGAAGCCATATCATCTCTTTACTAGCTTCAGTGATTGCTACATACTCAACTTCTGTAGTGGATAAGGTGATAATCTTCTGTACCTGTGACATCCAACTAACAGCTGTAGTTCCAACCGTGAATACATAACCCGTAGTACTTCTTTGATTATCGACTTCACCTCCAAAGTCTGCATCTACATAGCCTTGAGCTTTAACCTGCCCTTTACCAAGGTACAAAGCATTATGTACGGTACCTCATAGATATCTCAAAATCGACTTGACTGCTTCCCAATGAGCTTTCCCTGGATTTGACATGAACCTGCTAACAACTCCCACTGCATGGCCAATGTTTGATCTCGTAAAAACCATGGCATACATCAAACTTCCAATAGCCGAGGAATAAGGAACATCATTCATGAAATTTCTTTCTTCCTCGGTTTGCGGGGATTAATCCTTGGATAGGCGAAAGTGACTGGCCAATGGTGTACTGACCTGCTTAACATTGTCCATGTTGAATCTCTGCAAAACACGATTGATGTAATCTGTCTGAGATAGCTGCAAGAGTCCTTTATGCTTATCTCTAGTGATTTGTATTCCGAGAAACTTCTTTTCTAGGCCTAAGTCTTTCATGTCAAACTCCTTTGAAAATTGCTGCTTCAATCTTCTGATATCATCCATATTTGATCCTGCTACTAACATGTCATCAACGTAAAGTAGTAAAATGATATAACTAGACCTATATCGCTTGAAGTAGCAACAACGATCAACATTGCACTTCTGGAACTCTTCCTTATGCATGAATCCATCAGAATTTTTGTACCATTGTCTTGGGGCTTGTTTAAGGCCATACAAACTTTTCTTCAGTCTACACACCATGTTCTTCTTCTCTTTCTCGAAGAAACCTTCTGGTTGGTGAATGTATATCCCCTCATCCAAGTCTCCATGAAGAAATATAGTCTTCACATCTAACTGTTCAAGATGGAGGTCTTCAATAGAAACAATACTTAACACTGACCTGATAGTATTGAGATTTACAATGGGAGAAAAAATGTCAGTGTAGTCCACTCCTTCCTTCTGTTGGAATCCTTTGACAACTAGTCGAGCTTTGTATGTCTTGGAACCATCATGCTCCTCTTTCATCCGATACAACCATTTATTATGAAGTGTCTTTTTTCATATGGGTAACTCAGCTAGTTCCCATGTCTGGTTGGAGATAAGAGATTTCTTCTCATCTTTCATGGCAGGCTCCCACTTGCTAGCATCTTCAGTCTGAGAAGCTTCATCATAACATTCAGGTTCCCCTACATCTGTCATCAACAAATAATTCATGTATCTTTTGTTAGGTACATGAGGTCGAGCAAACATTCTTAATACAGGAGCTGGAGTAGGATGCTGTAGTGTGTCAGATTGGTCCATACTGCTCAAATCAACGATTTCATCAGGTTGTTGATTTGCTATAGTCGGTTCTGTTATGAGACTATCTGGAATGTCATTTGAATCTGCAAATACTGGCTCACTCTGCTTTGAGTCGTTGACTTCTATTTTGTGTATTTCTTTGTACATTACTCTTTTGTTAAAAACCACATCTTGGCTATGGATCACCTTTTTGTTTTCATCATCCCAAATGCGGTAGCTAAACTCATTTTCGCCATAGCCGATGAGAGTGCATTTCTTGGATTTGGGATCAAGTTTATTCCTGCCTTGATCACTAATATGCACAGCTATGCAACTGAAAACTTTTAAATGTGATAATTTTACCTTTTTCCACTCCATACCTCCTCTGGTATTTGTGCTGTAATGGAACTGAAGGACCTCTTTTAATCAAATAAGCTGCTATGTTGACTGCTTCTGCCCAGAACTGCTTTGGTAGACCTGACTGTATACGAATGCTTCTAGCTCTTTCTGTCAATGTTCGATTCATACGCTCAGCTACACCATTGTGTTGAGGCGTACCCAGCACGGTTCTTTGCATTTTGATTCTGTGCTCATAACAAAACTGCTTGAATCTGGTGTCTTCATATTCACCTCCATTGTCAGTTCTAAGCTTTTTGACCATTAGATTTGTCTCATTTTCAACCATAGCTTTCCATATCCTGAAAGCCTCGAAAACTTCAGATTTATGCCTTAAAAAATAAACCCATACCTTTTGCGAGTGATCATCGATGAAAGTAACAAAGTAATGTTTTCCACCAATGGATGAGACGGTCGTTGTCCCCCAAACATCTGAAAGAACAAGCTCCAACTTTTCCTTCTTTGGGGTTTTACCATTTATTTGAAAGCTGACTCTCTTATGCTTTCCAAATATGCAATTTTCGCATATGCCTACTGGAAGTTTCCCCTTCGAGTGCATAATCTTCATTCCCTTTTCACTCATATGGCCTAGCCTCTGGTGCCATATGTTGGAATTTTCATTGCTAGCTGCAACAGTGATTACACATCGTGCTCCTACTGTCATGTAAAGAGTACGACTCTTCTTACCATGAGAAATTGTCATTGCACCCTTTCGAAGAATTCTTTCTGCGAAGTGGCATGAAACGATGCTCCAGAGTCTAGCACCCAAGACTCTTCCTTACTCTCCAAAGAGCATACCAACGCTTCATCTCCTCCTGAGGTAGAAGTAACTTTTGCCTCTGCTTTCGCCTCTTGATCCTTTGGTGCACTTCTGCACTGATTTTTGTAGTGCCCGGTCTTTCCATAGTTCCAACACTCAGTGGTCTTTGAGCTGTGGGAATTGTTGGGATTTCAGGATTTAGATCTCCAGTCCTTCAACCTACCTCGGTAGTTCGATTTGCTATGTCCATTTCCTCATGTAGAATTTCTTCCTCTTGATTGTGTATGCAAAATTGATAATTTTGACGACTCACCAAAATCTCTTCGTCGCATCTCTTCACTGAGAACCATATCACGAATATCATCAATTTTTAACTTATTGCTTTCCGACGAGCTACTCAATACTATGACAGTAGCATTCCAACTTTCTGGCAGGGAAGACAAAAGTATCAACGCGCATACTTCTTAGTCAAACTCAATTCCAACTGAACTTAGCTGAGAAGTAACTGTATTCAGTTCACTGAGATGTTCAGCTACTAATGCACCTTCTGTCATCCGCAAATTGAACAATCGCCTCATCAAATGGACTTTGTTAGAGGCCGATGGCTTCTCATACATACTGGAGAGAGCCATCATAAGACCCACCGTGGTCTTTTCCTTAGCTATGTTGGAAGCAACATTGCGAGATAACGTCAATTGAATAACTCCAAGAGCTTGTCTAACAAGAAAAGCCCAATCTTCATTTTTTATATTCTCTGGTTTCTTTTCGGGGAGAGGTTGATAAAGCTTTTTCTGATATAGATAATCTTCAATTTGCATTTTCCAAAAGCCAAAGTCTTCTCTGTCAAACTTCTCGATTTTCGCCTTTCCTTCATCTGCTGCCATTGCTCCCACTCGAATTTGATTTCCTTTCTAACGAATTATGGCTCCGATACCAGTTGTTGGGAAATTACGCAAATTTCCTTGTAATTAGATTTATGGAGAAAAGAAATTAAATGTAGAATGGTAAGACACACAAAATTTGATAGTGGAGTTCAGCAATGAGATGAATGTTATGAATGAGAAGGATGTATATATAGAGAGGAAATGGTTGGTGGTGGTTTGGGTGACTTGGTTGTTGGCTAGGTTGGTGGTGGTTGGTGGCATACCCCTGTAATAAACATGGGCTGCTTGGCTTCTTGGCTGCACCTGCAGCATTACTAACACCGTAAATAGATAATATATGGAACAAAGTACATTAGTTCTCCATATGACACTGCCAGAATCTTCTTTATGCACTATATCTACTTTAATTCTTGGTAATATAGTGGTTGAATATGATATTGCTTCGATAGGTGTCTTCTTTTTCTTCATAATTTTATACGGTTAATCTTTTGTTATTTTTAAAAAATTATCAATAATGATTTATGTTTTCTGCAGAAGATTTTTTTTAACTTTTGAGAGATTATTTGACTATGTTCTATGTGGACGATTGAGGTCAACATTTGTGTATCTTGTTGTGAGATCAGGGAGGAGTTCAGAAAGAATTGATGAGCTTATAGTTTTGTCTGCAGATTTGGACTGTGTTTAGATTTGTGTATCTTGTTGTGAGATCAGGGAGGAATTGTCTGAATACGTGTCGTGCTTTCACTTGTGCAAGCATTGGACGTTCAAAGAGAAAGTTGAACATTTATGGTGCTAGGTTTCCCCTGTGCATACAACAAAGAATTATCGGTAATCAAGCGTTTTGTAAGTACTAGTTAGGTATAATATTTTCTTTGTACTAGATGTGTAAATTTGTATATCAATGGTTATTGTATGTGAGTTTGGTCATTTATTTAGAAAACTATTATATTGAAATGGTTATGCATAATCTACGTAATTATACGGTTAATTGTTTTTCTAATTGTTTGAACATGATGATTACGTGAATGATTATTGATTGATATTGTAGAAAAAAAAAGACTATTAAAAAGAAATAATTGCATGAAAAAATATAGCAAATTAATCAATAATTTTTAGTAGAGTTTTAAAAACGCTACAAAAATACATGTAGTGGCGTTGAGGTTGAGTAAACGCAACGTAAATCAAGGGTAAAATTGGAAATTTTATTAGTAGCATCAAAAAGCTTTTTTATCGTGTTTTTAAAGCGCTACAGAAATGTTTATGGTGGCGTTTGGAAAACTTTACAATAAAAGTATTTACAGTGGCGTTTAAATAAAATGCAACAAAAAAAATTATTTTTAGTGGCATGTTTTCTCGTAACGATTATCGAAACGCCACCAAAAATGATTAGTGGCGGTTTTTGAGCACTACAAAAAACCATTTTTCTTGTAGTGAGTTCCTATTTAAATAAAAGAGAGAATTGCGTTTTAAACTTTGTTGGAAGATTAAAAGTGACAATATAACGTTGGATTTGTTGATTGATATTAATTAGTAAGTTGTGGCTTTTATTAAGATAAAAGTGATTTAATGGAATTGTTGGCATTATAAAATATAAATATTGATTGTAAATTAATATTTATGGTTTTGAAATGTTTGTTATAGTTGATTTATTTAATTTTTTAAATTGGTGAAGGATGTAAACTTGGTTGTTGAAATATAAATATATTTCTTAAGCAAATAATTATTACTTTAACCATGTTTATGTTGTATGTTATGTCTAACTGATAATTTAAGCATTGTTTATGTTATGTTAAAGTTATTATTTGGGTGTGTTTAGTGATTTTAAAGTGCGTTAGCGGTGTTATTGTATTAATATTGGTTAATTGTTTTTAATTAACACATTTAAGTTAATTTGGGCCTTTTTGGTTTATCTATCCCATTCCTTTCCTTCTTAACACCTTTGGAGAAAACATAGAACACTTAGAATTGTTTTCTCATTACTCCCTCTTCTTATTCTGGCTGAAGCCAAAAATCATGGCTGCTTCCCTTCTTTGGTCAAAAATGAGATTCTGGGTAGATCCAAGAGGTTGAGATTCTGGGTAGATCCAAAAATATAGTACTTGGCAAATAATTCCCTTTGTTGATACTTATTTGTTGATAATTTAGATCTATTTATGTTTCTTTGTTGATTTAGTGAATTTGTTATTTTGGTCCTATTTTATGATATTAGGTTGACTTTAATAGCCTTAGTGCTATATTAAGGTTATTCTAAATGAGAATTTCTTTATGTTACTTAAACTCGTGGGACTAATTTAAGTGCTTTCTTGGAGTCTTTTTTTGTGTTGATGTGTCTTGTGCTTAGCTTGTTGAATAACAATTAGATGGCGAAGATAAACCCCTTCCTGTAGTTAACTATGTGGTTCTTAAGGTTTCATAGGCTGCTCGATCTTTAGTATCTCTTGAGTAAATTGTGGACTTGAGTTATTCAATTCCTTTGTGACAAAAGGAATTCTTATTTACATAATTCCATATCTATCGTTGGTTTATAGCTGATTTGTAAACTAGACTGATCCTTGTATGTAATACTCAGATCAGACTGAGTGGTTTCAAGTTCAGTTGTTGTTGATTCGTGAGTTTGCAGTTATAGCTTAGACTATCTTCTGGAGTCTCTTTCCATGTTGTTCATTAGTCTATTCCTGTTATTGTTTGTATTTTATACATGGTTGTATCTGTTTTGTTTATTTCTTTGAGATGTAGCACATGTATAATGTACTCAATGATTGTATCAGTATGTATTTGTTCTGTGATATGTGATTGTTTTATATTGTATATTGTTCTGAATTTGATCCTTAGCCATCGTAGTTTCCTATTAGAGGTATTAAGTACGTCGGTGTACTTGAGAAAAGAAATGAAAAATTATACACCCAATCAACATACTCAACACTCGTCTAATACGAAATTACGGATGATCGTCCCTAACTAACCTTATTATCCGCACTAACAGACGACATTACTTGTTAATGCTCTTTATCAGAGTGTTTTTCAAGGTGTGGTGTCACAGGATCTTCTTCCACTCTAAGGTGAACTCATCGATCTCTGCAACTAGAAGCTCGTATTAATCCAACGTACAATCTTGTAACATGCTCGATGCAATAAGAATGCGGTGATGGTCGAAAATCTCCATGCGAGTAAAGATATCTTCCAAGTACGAAGCTAAGCTTAGACATCTAATATGGATTCGAAGCCTTTGAATGGCTTGTCTCCCAAATGGGTGAAGTCACTGCATCTGCGCCTAAATGTGGATCTGTGCGGAGGAGAAGAGCGAGATAGAGCAGAAGGCTAGGTTCCCCTAATAAGCTTAAGAATCTGGTATGTCGACATATAGATGTCTTTTGGGCGTGGGCCGCTGGTCTCCCAGGTCCAGAGACGTTTGTGGAATCCTTTTCAACCATTAGCTAAAAGATTAAATGAAGAAGGATTATTCACAAGGGGTGGTATATGATTAGTTGAATTCAACATACAAAACTCGATTACAATGGAATTAAAATTTTACATTCCTAGATGTATTCCTTCCTATATCTACAACCCGAAGGACATGATTAAGGACATCTTCGATTAGGGATAATGTTGTACTCATATTGTACTTCGATGTATTGTATTATGTTTATTGTTTTGTGTTTGTCACATTTTGCTCTGAACTCCGCTTTGATACCAAGATGTAATCACTCGCCCCGAGACCCATCCTAACAAATAGCATTACTAAGTAATACTGCCTATTAGAGCGGAGAATAGGGCTGTTTAGGAGTGATCATCCATAATCATATATTAAATAAGTATCAAATATGTCGATAAAGTATTCACCGTTATTTTTCCACTGGACTGACATGCTTAATTCTCGCCTAATACAATTCTAAGGTGGCTACATGATCAATTTAGAATAGAACACAACAAATATAAGTATCACATATCATAGAGCAACAAACATAGTCACATAGACATATATGTACATATATCAGGTACAACAAAAAGTCATATACATAAATGGATATATAATCCACAATTTATACATCATAATCTACATAAAAGAATATGCACAAATATCAGAGTGCAAAGTAACCACGAGGTAACTACACAAAAACTACACATAGCTGGTCCAAAAAGGGCGAAAAAGATATCCATGATGATAAAGCTAAGAAAAGTCCAAAAACAACCTAACCTGCAACTCGGTCTGATCTAATTATAAAATACATGGATTAGTCTAGTTTAAATAACACTAGTAGATCATGAAAGTGAATATAGAACCAAAGAGGATAAATCTTATTGAGTAAAGAAAGAGTTAGTTCAACCAAGTACAAAAGGTTTCATGAGATAAATACAACAAATCATTGTATAATAATCTCGTGAATGGCGTCTCGAAGAACATAAATAATAAACAATGATGCCCACATAGAACACATATGAGTATTCTAAACAACATAGTGGATTAGAACATTTATGAGCGTTCCATACAACATATGAAATCACCAAATAGACAAGAATGCCATGGTAGCTCTAAGGCTATGTAATGAATCAATATCAACATTAACATCTGCATCTTATATAGGATCTGAAACACCAATTAGCAACAAGACAAAAAAGCATCAAAGATGGATCCAAAACAACAAATGGCATCAAAAATGGATCTAAAAAACAAGTAGCATCAAAATGGTGTAACCAAACAACAAATAGCATGCGCATCAAATATATAGCTCTCTCGGAGCTTTGTCGAGTACTATATACATATTCAGAGTATAACGACCCACTTTTTCCATACAATTTAAGCCAACATTTAACAACACTTGTCAACTCAAATTGCACAGAAAAGAAGATAGTTAAGAGAAAGAAATCAGAGGGTGAGAAGAGAAAGAAAGAAATATTAGAATAGAAGAATAAGAAGATCAAAGTCTCACAGCGGAATGGACAAAATATAATATCAAATGTGGTATACAAAAACTGTATATATATATATATATATATATATATATATATATAACAACAATATCAGAGTATGCATTCAGATCAATACAACAAACAATGGAAATAAACTTGTACCAATAAATATATGGAATACATCTTGACTTCAACTCCTTCTCTGGAACTCCAAGCGAAACCTAACCTGATAATATACTCGGACTGACTCGAGCACATTTGAAGCAAAGCAAAATTCACCAAGATCAGTCTAGAAGACTTTCAGTGATAAATTCATAGAGCAACCAACTTGTTTTACTTTAGAAAACCATTTTGAAAGAAAGGATAATAGTAAGACCAGCCCACAAATGAATATAGATGGTTTTTACCTTACTATAGCCCAAAACATTTTTGATATATCAAAATCTAGTGATATTATAATAATGTCTATGAAATCACATATAAATAACCATCTAGAAGAAAGCTTGCATCTCACGCTCTACATATATAGTATAAAATCACAAACCCGCATGGCGCTTATTGGAGATTGGATTCCATCTATGACAAGTTATGGGACCACCTTCCGACAGTGCACCTCTAGAGGTAAAATGCACTAGGGTTCAACAAGAACATCTTGCAATCCGGCCACACATAACCGGCCACTCATTTAACTTGAGCGTGCCGAATATATTATCACCCTTCGACTTTTTGTCGCGACCACTGAAATTCCCGAGAAATACATAATACAAAAGAATAATAAATATGAAATTTCTTTAGATCAGTGATAATATACCCTACTTGGGAATGACCCACTTAGCCATGTTGTCTGTCCGATTTTTGTCATTTCCCGATTGGTGAGGCTTGAGGTCATGTTTTGTCTTCAAGAACATCTCAATATCTTTGAATGCCACATTGTCAGATCCGTCAATCACTAGTTGACGTCCACAAATACACTTTGGATGTTAAACGAGGGAATTTCTCCGCCACCAAACTTGGTATATTTGTAAATATCAACGTACGTGATTCTTAAGGAAATACTCTGTTAGACATTCGTCCATACAAGTCATCCAGATACAGGATGAACTGAAGGCACCCTCCAACAACATCCTAGGAATCACCCTAAAGATCAGTAGCGAGTAGTCCTTGCAATTCGTAGATTTCAATCATGACAAAATCATAGTATATCTTTGGCTGCAGACTAGAGATTATAAGTAGTTCTTCCGTTTATGAAGATCTACGATCTTCAATTGCTCCATCTTTATTCCCTATAAGTTAGCTTCAAGCGTAATGTTGATTCGAAGTGGTTTTGGGTCTAGCTCCCATCCTAGTCTCTTCGAAACAACACATCAAAAGTCCAGTAATAACAATACATTGATAGTCGAGTTTTTAACTATCAATCTCAACAAATTTCAATCAAACGATCATTCAATCAAGTTGGTCAAACGGTATGGTCAAATATATTGGCAGCTTAGGTCTTAGCATTTAAAATCATTTTAAAATCTTAATCAATTCTTTAAGATCATTCTCTATATTCGACAAACACTTTCTTTTCCATTATTTCGGAAATATTGCCATAAATCATCTCTATACTCTTTCTTGGAAATATATATTTATTTCAACTATTTCCTTCTGTTTTCAATTCGAATAACCATTTCCCTTTATTTGGAAAAATTCATCGACATTCATTTATTGTTCATAATAAGTGTATTTAGACCAAACTATTCCCTTTATCTAGAAAATAGTGTTATGTGAATAATCAAATGGTATAAATAAACCTATACTTCAACACGGGCTAAATGATGTTAATTTATACATTGTTTTAATTTAAAGATTCAATATCTTTAATCTTATTTCAAACCATGCAAATGAATTGCAATATTTTTTTCTTATGAAAATAATAAATTCAATTCAACCTTCTTTACCTTTACAAACTAATATCATCCTTCGATAATAGTGAAGTCATTCAGGTTGGGGTATTTTACTTACCTCTCAGACCTTGATCAGCAACGTTCTTATCTCAGAATAAATATAAGTTCGCAACCCAAACTCATATTACTTATAACATCAACCCATCTTTATTTATTATTTTATATTAAAACTTACTTTAGAACTTGGTCGATTACACCCATCTTACTTAATATTATTTCCTTGCTAAATTTTGCTATATAAATTCGACTTATAACTGGAATTATATTACAACAAATTCATAATCACATATTTCCAAAATCCCTTTACAGCATTATATTATAAAACTAACTTCTTGGATTTATAGCCAAAACCAATTTATTAATCCCCTTACCAAAAACCATTAACATCATATTTCTTTGCATTTCTCTTTCGATTCGGGTTACATAAATTAATTATATTTATAAATAAAACATCTTTATAGAATTATCACTTTAATTTCCTTTATAACCCTTTCCAGACCATTTGGATTTTATTTACAGAATCTCTTTACCAACCTTTTCCATATATTCCAATTTAACTTCATTAACACCTCAGTTATATTCTCAAATGAATCGCATTTTGAAAATTACTTCAATTATTATTAATTAAAATAATAATTAAACTCATCTTTTACTGAAGTAAAAATAATTTACTTCTTCATTAACTAAAATAAATTAGTTAATCGCTTTAAAAACCATAATTAATTATGTTAATAATCTTTGAACATTATTAATTGAAATGTAATTTACATTTAAGAAATCTAATTAAAAATTAGACAACCATTAAAAATTCCTATTTAATTTTGAAGCCAAAATAAATCTAATAATCTTTAAAAAAAAATCAAAACAATTGACTAGATCAACTTTAAACCATCAGCTGTCTTGTTAAATGATTTTCGATTACTTCTCCCCTTTAGATTAATATAATTAATCTAATAATAATACTTAATCGGTTTCATTTATCTCAAATTATTAACCAAAGGTTAATTACAACTTCATTCGTTTATAAAACTTATTTAATCGTCCAAAATGAATCATTTGAATTTGTTTCATAAAAAATCATTTATAAATTATATTTTATTATTAAAATTTCTATTTTTATAAAATATAATTTAAAACTTCACTTCAGTTATAAAAATGAATTTTATAACTTATATTCGTCAATTTGCCTGACGGTAAATCAATGTTTTAACAAAAATGTGGATTTTTAGGCCATTTGCTGCCAATCCCTCAATCAATACTGTCTATTGATTAAAATAACAACAACGTTGAATTTCAATTAAACATCAACATCCAAACAGGTTTAAATGTCAATGGGTTTCAATAAATTCATAAATAAAATAATATGCACGTAAACAACATACAAAATATTTGAGGAATCTGGTTTGATCCCTCCAATTTGTTCTTCCCTGCATCATAGTTTATTATAATATTTGATGATAATATATGCAATAAATATTTAAACCACATCATCCAATATGACATAATATAAATGTCGATAATTGTTAAGCAACCAATAAGCAACTGAGGCATCTAATCATCCAGTTATCACTATTAACGATAAATTATATTTTAATATGAATTTAACACATCATAGAATTCCAGAAAGTGTGAGAATTAACTCACGTTTATTTTTGATAATCGATTCGCGCGTTGTTTCGTTTAATTTTAAATGGACGTTGGTTCCAGAAATTGAAAAGGACTTCACAATTCAACCATGGATACCTGGTTTAACACTGAGCACCGTATCATCTCATATTTTTCTGAATGACTAAATTTGGATTTATAAAAGCAAGAAAGTGCCATGTTCGTTGTTTAAAAGTAGATAGATAAAACATAACTCCGCGGAAGTTGATCAAATTTCGTAGATACTACAAACGTGAGTCATTTTCAAGTTCTTACCCAATTTTGATTGTCTTGCAAACTAACAGAAGCCGCTCCTTGCTATATATATATATTATATATATATAAGAAGAATTCATAAAGGGACAATGCCAATAGGAAATATGTTAGAAACTTAATGATATTTTAAGAGGGTGATCAGAGGTGGAAGTCTATCGATGTTGGGTTTGTTGAAGGGTTATAATTTCTTGGTAAATTTGTTATTAGCCTTAATTTGTCTGACTATAGGAAATAAGTTTGAGGATTTTCCAGCTGTAGTTTTCCATGCATTATAAGTATATAATGTTATGCTAAATAGCTTATCTTTCTTCCTTCATGAAAGCACATTCTTTACCTTTGTCAACATCAGTTAAGGCCGTAGCCTGTAGCTACTTTCCAGTGTTACAAAATCACAAAAATGGACAAAGATCAGATGTTTTTCTTTTATGACTTCTGAATATTTCGTTGAATGAAATTTAGCTTGCTCTGATGCAAAAGCAGCTTCTTCCGGATATTAGACGTAGCTTTTCTTCATGAACGAACTGCATGTCCGTCACGTTGGTACACGAGTGTGTACCAACAGGGTTTGGCGGAGATGGATGTTGTGACATATTATGAGAGTCTCATCGGTGATGGAGAAGCGAGGTGGTGTAGCAAGGCGGTTCAGTGGAAGAGGGGTTTTGTGGAGTTTCGATTAAAATACTATAATTAAATTTAAGGGATGTGAGCCAGTTCTGGTAATGGAGACAGGCTTCGGGTTGTGATGGCATGTGTGCAAATGGCGGTAGAGGAATGATGATGATCAAAGGGGAGAGGGTGTAGGTGCACAGTGCACAGGGTGTACTGAGAAGAAAGAAAAAACATAAGAATAAGAAACAAGAAAATAAAAACTAACATTTATTTAAACACTATTAAAGACTAGCGTATGGATGCATGAGGGAAGAGCGAGGCATCAAATAAGTTTATACACCTAGCATGTTGAAGCTTGGTCACCATTTTCCCGAGTTAATAAATGAAGCCACCGTGTGTTCTTCTGGAAATGGGTGTGTGAACTGATTTTTCAGTTGGACCGAAAAAAAAGTTACCCCAGAGATAGCTGTAACGATGTGCTGCTTGTCAGGATGCGTTCGACCAAAGGGGTAGTATCTCTATTTAAAATATGTACAATTGTAACCACTTTACTCAGTTTATAGAATGATTGTGTAAATGTTAAACACTGGGCTTAGTCCTAAGGCCATTACAACACAGTCTATAAAAAGATATCTACGAAAGGAGAAAAGCAAAGCCAGCGTTCATTGTATCTTATGATATAAATTTTGTTTTTAACATAATAAACTAAAATTAATATATGCAAATAGTACGTTGATGGTCATAAGAGTGAATGTATTTTCATGGACATGGGAATAAGAAAAGGACGGGATACATGGAAAAATTGGATATAGGAAAGTTGTATAGATTAAGACGTGAAAATTTAGAGTTAGATAAACAACTCAATTCTAAAAGGACTTTGATACAATTTGCTTGTTATCCAAGATCAAATATTTTCATATTATAAGTAGTTCGAAATTTGAATTATTAAATCATTGTGAATTGGCCATGTTATGATTGTTGATCCAATTATCTATTACGCTGCAAAGCGACCAAACGAATTTAAATTGTATAGTAAAACGTTGATTAAATCGTCTTGTATTAATCACTGTTCTAAAATTAGAAGTTTGATTTGTATAAGTAATTTCATTTCAGTGGACAGGTCATTAGAATTTAGTATGAAATAATTTGTATAAATCATTTATTTATCTACACTTTTTAAACTTGATAGTTAAAACACCGACTATCAAATAAATATCCCATATGTGTTAGTTCGAAGAGACCGGGAGGGGAACTGGACCCAAAACCACTTCGAACTAACTTTACGATCGTAAACAAACTTGCAGATGTACTTTAAAAAAAGGTAAGAGTGAAGACGGTAGATCTTCATGAGCGGAAGAACTACTTGATAAATTTCTCTAGGTCGCTCCTGAAGATATTTTGATAGTGATTCTATCGTGATTGAAATTTTCGGATTTGCAAGGACTTCTCGCTACTGATCCGTGGGGTGATTCCTATATTGGATGCAGTAGGAGAGTATCTTTGGTTCATCCTGTTCCTGGATGACTTGTGTGGACGAATGTTTGAAAGAGTATTTCCTAAAAACCATGTACGTTGATTTTTACAAATATACCGAGTTGATGGAAAAGAAGGGCACTTCATTTACATCCAGAGTATATTTGTGGACGTCAATTAGTGATTTGATGGATCTGACAATGTGGAATTCAAAGAAAATGGTAGCAAAATATTCTAAAGGTAAATTCTAACCTCAAGCCTCATCAACCGGGAAATGACAAAAATCGGGCAGGCAGCATGGCTATGTGGATCGCTCCCATTAGGGTGTATAATCACCTATCTAGAGAAAATCCATTTCCTTCTTTAATCTATTTCGGTGCTGTCCCTTTTCGGGAAATGGTTGCTGATCCCAACCGGTTGTGATATACATTCGATACACTCAAGCGAAATGGGTGCTCGGTCATGTGTGGACCGGGTTGCAAGACGTTCTTGTTGAACCTAGTGTATTCCCCTCTAGAGATACACTATCGGCAGGTGGTTCCATACCTTGTCATAGTCGGAATCCAATACCCAATAAGCACTTGCGGTTTTGATTGTATGTTATATATGTGGAGTGTGAGATGCAAGCGTTCCGCTAGATTGCTATTTATTTGTATTTAGACACTATTATTATATCAGATTATATATATGATTTCAAAAATGTTTTGGGGTTTTCATAAGGTAAAAACCATCTGTATTTATGTGTGGATCGGTCTTCCGATTATCATTTATTTCAAAAGGATTTTTGAATGTTAAATCAAGATGTTTAAAATCATTTACTCACACTAGTCCAATGACTGACCCAGAGTTTACTTTTCTATGTCTTCCCTAAAATCTTGGGTGTCCAAATGTGTACGCGCAGTCAAGTGGTTTCAGGATTTTACAGGTTAACTTGAAGGAGCTTGGATCAGGAAACTTCAACAGTAGATATATAAAGTTTATTTCCAATGTATTATATATATGTTATACTCTGATGATGTATGTAAGTAAACACAGTTTTGTATTTCAAGATGTTGTATAATATATTTTATTCAGTTCCACTATGAGATTCGTTATACTCTGATTCTGTTGTGTTCAATTCTTCTTTTTCTTCTATTCTAACATTCTTTCTATTTCTCACCCTCTAACTTCTTTCTATTAACAATCTGTTAATTTCTAATGGTTGATTAGTCGATATGTGATACAAGAAATGTATTAGTATCGATAACCAGGATCATAACTTTTCGAGCCGTTACAGTTGGTATCAGAGCAATGGTTTAGTAATAACATTGGCTCTATGGCGTAACTCAATAGAGATGGGGTTAGTAACACCCTAAATTGAGTTTGAGTGTATATATATGAGCGTGTATTTGTTAATTGATATCAAAACTGTTTTATATTGTGTTGATTAGTTTATCGAGTGGTTTACGAATTCTAGTTGAGACGGTAGTCGAAAGTGTATCGATAGATGTTTCTAAACTCTTGAATATAGTAGTTCGACACAGTATTATTTTAAAAATTAGGTAAATTAGATAATTTTACTCAAAATTTATTTTGATATTAAAAGAATAATTATACGAAATTATTACGTGTCGATTGTTGTTATTATAATCAAATACTTGGAATGATTATATAATGAATCAAGTTGAATTTGTATAGAGGTTGAAAATTACAAATAAGACAAACTGGAAAACTGCTTGAGAAAGAAAAATGTTTTGGAATAATTCAAAGGTGTTGAATTTCTAATGGAATAAAGATATTTGATTTTCAAACTGTTTCAAGATAAAACCGAGAGTTAAGATTCTAGAATTGGAATTAAACTGGAACAGGACTGAAATAGTAAAGTTAAGTTGAATGAAATTAAATTGGATTGGAGTTTAAAAGGAGAATTTGATGCAGATAAATATGGTTGAACAAGTTCAATTCAAATTTATGGAGTAAATAAGATTTGAAATTTATTTTCCAAATATAATCCAGGATATTTTTAAATGGAAAATAGGGCAATATGGTCTAATAAGGAATTAAGATATAAGTTAAGAAATTGGAACCTAACTGGAAATTGGTTAAGCTAAATTGGCTTTCTGAGTGTTGATCTGATGTTGATTTCGGTCTTCGGGGTTGATACTTAGGGGTTTATTGTAACGACCAAGGGATTTTCGACCCTGAAAATGGACACAAAACACAATGCCGACTATACAAGTAACAAAAATACCAGATCATTAATAGAAAGAAGTTAGAGGGTGAGAATAGAAAGAAAGAAATTTAGAATAGAAGAAGAAGAACACAACTGAACAGAACTAGAGTAATCGCGAATCTCACAGCGGAACGAATAAAATATATTATATAACATGACTTTAAAATACAAACTGCATTTGTACTTACATATATCATCCAAGAACATTACATAATAATCACAGCGGAAATAACTCCATATATATCTAACACTGAAGCTTCTTGCTCCAAGCTCCTCCAATTATATATCTGTAAATCCTGACTACTTGACTGCCGTACAAATTTGGGCACCCAAGAGTTTAGGGAAAACAAAACAAAATAAACTCTAGGTCAGTCATGGGACTGGTGTGAGTAAACTTCAACTGTTCAGTTTAACTTTTGAAAAATCCTTTTTGAAAGAAAAGGATAATAGTAAGACCAGCCCACACTAAAATGGACGGTTTTTACCTCAGTATAACCCAAAACATTTTCAAAATCAATACTTTTATGATATTATAATAATGCCTAATCACAAGTAAATAAAATCTACCAGATCACTTGCATCTCACGCTCCACATATATAATTATACAATCAAAACAGTAGGCACTTATTGGAGGTTGGATTCTGACTGACAAGGTATGGAACCACCTGCCGATAGCGTATCTCTAGAGAGGAATACACCGGATTCAACAAGAACGTCTTGCAACCCGGCCATACATGACCGACCATTCATTTCTCTTGAGTGTATCGAATATATTGTCACCTACGAATGCTAGCAACATAACCGATCCCGAGAGATACTGAAGCGAAAAGAAGTAACAAATATGAATATTCTCTAGATGGTGACAATACACCCTAATGGGGGCGACCCACATAGCCATGCTTCCTGCCCGATTTTTTTTGTCATTTCCCGGTTGTGAGGCTTGAGGTCTTAACGTATCTTTTGACATATCACACCTTCATTTACTTTGAATGCCACATCGTCATACCCGTCAAATAACAAATTGATTTCCCAAAAATACCACGGGTATAAAGCTAAGAGAAACGAATTCCTCTGCCATCAACGAAATTACGTTTGAAAAGACCAACTTACGCGATTTATTAGATATACTCTGTCAGACATTCGTTCGTACAAGTTTCCCTTGGACTGGACAAATGTAAAGCACTATTCTGGAACAGAACGACCCTTGAATTTCACTCTGTCTTCAATTATCTTCGCATTCTTGATTCGTAACGCTAATGCCCATACAGAGTGGTTTCCAGATAATAATCTGATCCCGGTCTCTCCGTATCAACAACGGAAATGGTCAAAACTTTGATACTGGTGATTTAACTATCAAAGGAATACATCCATACATTCAACAGTCATATTTCCAAATGAAAATTATATCGATAAATCATCAGTCACATTCAGCTCTTTAAATTAATTTATTACTAAATTTATTCATTTCCCTATTTCCCATTTATTTCTTAAACTGTTTTAACTTCCCACGATTTTTGGAACATGCTACCATATATCACGAACTATTTAATTTCTATAATTGGAAAAATATCTCTTCTTAACATTGAGAGATAATTCTGTATATCCACAAACTCTTATTTTCTATGTTTAGAAAATATATGTTGTTAACATTGGGAAACATTTCCATTACTTATTCTTGCCTCGCTATCCTTCCGCATTCATCAGTCTCTAACTGTAAATTAGTAAGAGAACAGTTTCTAAATTTCCTAATCCCATTTCTTACCTTCAAATTTATTTCATTTTCTATACTTAGAAAATATTTCTAGTTTTATTTCGAAAACATTTCCAAATCCATTTATATAGATCAAACGTTGTATAAACATTGGTTATAACGATAATCCCTACTTCCAGCATATTAAAATATAACTTTGATTCCTTATTTAGAATAAATAAATAATGTTAAACTAATGACATAAATAAATAATCTTCATTTAAAAACGGAAAGTAAATATCACTTTCCTGAATTCGGTATAATAGAATTTCAATAAATAACTTTATTTCGAATAATCTCTATTCGGTTAACATTCCGAACTTCGGAATAAACTCACTGTTCAGGTCAATTCAATTTCTAAATTTACTTTTGAATTTATAGCTTCAATTTATTTATCCATTTCCTTTTCTACCGATTTAAATTTGCGAAACGTTTGCTTTTAAACCATAGTCCTCTTTAAAATATGAAAATTATCTCTTTAAAGAAAACTGAGTTTGCTACATTAAATCAAATCTTAATTTTTATCTATAATTACCATTTCAGGTTCAAATCTTGTTTTATCGAGCTATTTAATAAGTACATATTCATCACCATAATCTATTCCATGAACTCCATCTACAAATCAACTTCTTGTTATATCCTTATAAGTTTATGACTTAACCTCCATTACGTGAATTATTGGTTCCAGACGAATTATAATTTATCTTATCGAATTATGAACTGTAAAGTATGTAATTTCTAAAAATAGTGACATTCGACAAAGTCGAATTTAATTTACAAATCCTTATGGCTTAAATTAAATTTTATTCATATTACGAACATCAAAATAAATTCACCTTTTTTTTAACGATTTCCCAATTTTCCCTTTTTAATTCCATTCTTAAATTTTTCTTTCTAATTTATTCAATAACAATTATTTCATCCATTTACAAATATCGTTTATAAACCTACTACTTGTTCTATATAATTTAAACAAGTTAAAATGTTCTAGCCAGTCGAAATTCAATTCTTATATTATCACATTATTTAATAATAATTATTCCATTTTATTTCTAACACCAACTACCTGTTTTAATATAATTAAAACATGTTATTTAAATTAAATTTTTATTTAAAAATAGATTATCCTTGTAAACCCCAATTTCTTTTCCAACATATATTCGAATATATTTCACGGTATTTTAATATCGATTATTTCAGGTCAATGTTGTTCAAACATCCCGAACACACAATGATCAACTATGGATTATTCATCACATCATATAATGTAATATATGAAAACCAACAATAAAATTGTTGAGGAATCCAGTTGGATTTATCCAACCTGTTTCCCTGCATCCACAGATGTTAATTAACAGAAATAACATATGTTTCATATCAATATGAAATATTAGAATCAATATTTAAGCAACAGTATCCATAATTTCAACCAATTAATTAGTTATCCAAACAACCATCACACAAAGCATTAAACCATTTTTATCAATAATAAATAACGTTTATAAAATTAGAAAAAACCTAGACAAAGTTAGTGAGTTTACTCACCTTGGTCCATTAATCGTCGAATACAGATTGATTCCCAATAATCCAATCGGGCGTCTTACTTCACCATAAATTCTAACGAGCTCTAAATCAATCCAAACCAGCTTTATTTTGTAGCATGCATACATACAGACCCAACGCAAATGACGGCATCAAATTCTGTTAATAGATGTCACTATAAATAAATGTTGTAGTTTAATAGCATTGACATAATCAAATTAGACGATTAACATTTTACTGATAAATTCGGTTTATTCCAACGGGTTAAGCTAATGGGTTTTATTTTGCGCTATGACTATAATTTCAGAAATCGTGAATAAACCAGATTCCGTATTGGTACATCATTTGTTTTCTAAGTTAACAAATTTAATTAACTTATCAAGTTATAAATTAAATTGAATAACGGTATAACTTAGAATCTCACCCAAACATGCCTACTACATGTGCCTTCCATGCATTTAGTTGATATTTGCATGCCAAGTTGTCTCCCCATCCTTCCATCCTCCCCTAGCGTACACATAATCACCATTTATTTTCCGAAACTGGGCCTTAGCATTAATCCAAACTTCGGCCCATGTGCCTAGAACCCATACCCGCTTGTATATTCTCCATCTTCTTCAAACGCAAGTTCTCAGTATAGTATTACTTCACGTGAAAAAAAAAACTGAAAGCTCGGTTCATCAATACCCGCTTCATATCCTAAGAATCCATACCCGCTCCTTCCAGTTTATTTCGAACTGCACCCATTCTTCACGTGAGCTCCTTCCTGATGGCCGCGACAAACTGTAACTCAAGCACACAGAAGATTTCTTGTGTCATCTTTTATTATCGATCCCCTCTTCCATCGACGGTTCCATTCACCGAAAACACCATTTCTCCGGTACACCAGAAAATGTGGAACCTCATCTCCTCCTCTCAGTTAATACTATCAGCTCACGCCACAAGCATGCCACTTCCGGATTTGATGTTCATTTTCAATCTTCTTTGATCTCATCAACGAAACGTCCATCCTCCTGACCCCTTCTTATAAAACTCGATCACCATCATCTTCATTCAAGGTGAGTTGCTCAACTCGTTTCCTCCATGTACAGAAGGTGGAGCGAATGTTTTCATGCCAGAATTCCATCGATCTTGGTACACAAGCTCGCAATCATTTCACCACAACTTCTCTACAGCCATGCATACTCGTGCTTACATTAAAACACACACACACCCACCCCTTCCATCTATCTGAATGCACAGTTTTACTCCTAAGAAAATGCTTGAAACCCCCTTAACAGTTGGCTTCTCCTCATCCAAGCCCACAACAAATATGCACCATTCCCTTTCGTGCTTTATCACTACGCAAATCCAATGATACCTGTTTCATCTCGACTTTGTTATCTACAGGAAGCTGCGATTTCTTATATGTATATATGAGCATATGATGAAAAGAACGAAAGAAGATCTCAATACAAAGAGGAGCTTTCATTTTCTACCATGAAGAAAAACGATGGGAGCAGCGTGTATTTATAGTATGAATCCCTTGCAGATGAAGTTTTAGCCATATAGGTAGTTTATGTTTCCAAAATATAGCCATAACAGATTAGGCTTGGGGTATGTACTAAATCATAGGGTCTGCACCCCCTTTCCTAGCACACTACATACAGCATAGTCGCTTTTTGCTTTCCATAATTGTTTGGATCCTTCAAAGTCCAATAAATAATGTACTATAATATTTTTAGGCATTTCGTGGATGACGGAAAGAGAGATGATTGTGCACATGGCTTATGGTATGACTAGGAAACTTCTTGCGTTGCGTACGCCATCTCCGAATGGGAATTTGATCCATTCAATTCCGCCTAACTAAGTGTTGATTTAACAACACGTTCTGCGTAAGGATGACAAGCTGTCTTTTAGGTTTGAAGCGATTTTAGCATGTGGGTGGTGCTCAGGAGCCAAGGTAGATTATTATACTTATTCCCGAGGTAGATGATAGCGGAAACAAAGCCTACATGTTTTATATAGGTTTGTACATTTCATTCAATGGCCTTGGTACTTTGATTTCCACGTTTTAAATGCTTAGGTAGTATATGTTTTCTTCAATAGCATGCACTGATTTGAACGGGTTGGGATTACCTGGACCAGATTCTCCCTGGTCCGGTGTGCCCAACCAATGAAATCACCCCATTTTGGGGTGATTTACACATTGCCCCCCTGAAATACACCCGAATTTCAGGGGACAATGTGAAAATTACCCCAAATGGGGTGATTTCATTGGTGCGGACCACCGGACCAGGGAGAATCTAGTCCAGAGGATCCGCACCCGATTTGAACGAAGAGATGGCTTAGGCATGTGGGGATAATAAGCATTAGCTGGAAAAAGGAGGAACGCATAGGGTAGAATAGGATGTGAAAATACATGATAGACCATTAGAGGAAATAGGTTAGATTTGATTACTTTACATGCACATTTCAGATGTAGGTATACAGCGAGTAGCTTAGAATAGCAGGCCCTTTTGTAAAAAAATAAATTTGATTGTTTTCCTATTGTTCATTCGTAAGCCTGAATATAATTTCAGGTATCCAATACAATTTACTACGTTCCTTTACTAATGGGTTTCATTTACTATGTCCCAAACGCAATTGTTTATATATATAAATCATGTTTGTACTTGTAGTCGCTATATACATATATAAATTCAGAATTTCCTATTTATGTTTAAGTTTAGTATAATTGTTATGTAAAACTCTGTTCATTTACGGACTGCTATCGACAAAAATAAGAATATCGTTGTGATGAGCAGTGTGCCATGATTCCAAAAATATAATAATATAGACAAGTTGACTTATCTTGTAAAATACAAAAATGCTGATATAGAGTGTAAAATACTTTAAATAAAAAGTTGCTTATTTTTCAAAATAAAAATTACTGAAAAATTATATAAATTAAATTAATAATACACTTCAAAAGTCTTGTCCGAATTCGAAATCAATATTTAATTATATTGAATAAACCGTTATGGCTTATAAACGGTTTTATAGCGACTTTCTGAAAATTTGATTTGGACATAACTTGCCATCTATAAGACGAAATCTCGATTTTTCACTTTAGTTAAAAAAATACAGTTTAATAGATTTAAATGTTTTCCTGTTTTACAGAATTCCGACTTAAAACGAAACCTGTATATCCATTTGAAGTTCAAATCATAATATTACGAACTGCCACGATGTTACAAGCTCAATTATAATTTATTTTATAATTAATACGTTCAACTGTGGTCTATTTAAATAAATTCGTTATTATAACACGAATCTAAACTCGATAGAATATCTTATATAAATCGAATTTATCCAATATTGCCAATTTAGCTATTTAAGACTATTTCAGAAATAATTTTATCATCTCCATATTAATTTAAATATTCAAAATATTTGAATTCAAAACATTTAAATTATCGAACCATATATTATAATAATTAAATAAATTAATTATTAAATTGCTAAAAATCCGGGATGTTACAATTATTTTCTTACCGATTTACGGTCAGGAACCAATGAGTATGAAAGAATGGTAATGCATGAATATGAAATGAAAACATTTTCCAACGGTAATAATTGATATTTCTAGTTATGGAAACGAGTGTGATAAATTGAAAATTGTGGATGTGTGAATTGAACAAATTAATTGCAGTACGATATTTTAGTTAAATAACCTGTGTGTTCTGGATGCCTGGGTCACTGTTATTGTTTGGGAATGACCTATGTATGTGTCAAAAAATTTCTGATTTTAAATATAACTATAATCTCCTCATTACTCGTCAATTTCGAGGATGATTTTTTTTAAAGGGGGGTAGATTGTAACGTTTGGGTTTCTGGACTAATTTTATAATTTATAATGTATAGATTATATTGATAATTGATTCAATTAAAACTAAAATGGGATTTATATATATCTCGAGAATGTAACAGTTAAATTCAATTTAAATAAGATTTATATATTTGGAAAAATATCAGGAAAATTCCAATTAAATACAATTGTTGATGGTAATTTAGTTTGGTAATTTTCAAGGCTAGTTTAGTAATTTAGTTTTAGAAACTTGTCCTCCTTATCTTCATGCAACCTTTAGGATGAAGTCACATGCCTCCTTAGGTACCTTTAGATGTTTCTACACATGGACACCTAATGTGTTTATGTGTCTTTACCTTATTTACTTACAAGACATGTGTACCATTTATTTAATGACACGTGTCCCTATCATTTTAAGCCATTTTTCATATTCTAGAATTTGTACACATATACCATTTGTATTTTATTTCTAGACTGTGTTATGTGTGTGTGTGTATATATGTACATATATATATGTATGTATATATATATGTATGTATGTGCGTATTGATCATACTTAAATATTTGAATCGGATTGAAATAATATATTCAAAATTTTACAAACTTTTTCATACCCAAAATTTTGAGTTAGGCTGTTACAGTTGTTTTGCAAAATATTCATAAAATGTGTATAAATATATGCATATATTCATAATAGTTGCATACTCGTATGCAGATATTCGTAATAGTTGCAAACATGTATACAGATATTTAGAATAGTCGCATACATTTATGCAAACATTCATAGTACTTGCATACTTGTATACAAATATTCTGATTAGTTGCATACAAATTATGCAATTAATATTAACAGTTGCATACATATGTGTAAATATTTTCAAAAATTGAATACATATATCCAATTATTCATATTAATTGCATAGATTACTTGTACTATAATTCTATATATTCTCTAATTATATTACATAAATTAAAAGCAAACGTGCATACCTCAGTGGTGAAGATGACATATGCATTGTTTTTCACTGGCTGATTTAATAGTTGGAAAATTCATAGAAGGACAGGTATCACCACAATTAAATACTAATATAGTTACAATAATTCCATTAATTTTTGAAGTATCAGCATATATTCAGCTATCTGTGACAAATACAATCTATTAATTTTAATAGATAATAGACTAGTTGCACACGAGCTGCGAAAAGACCATTCGGAAATTACATACATCAAAACTAGTGCTTCTGTAAGTTTTTATTTAATTTGCACTAGAATTTCCTTAAAACATTATAAATTTTGGTCACTAAAATGAACAATGACAGGCACTTCTAATGAATGAATCAATGGGACAAGTAAAAGGATTGGTAGATGAACGAGTGCAAGAAGGCTATGATTTTTGCACAAAAATATTCGTTCCTATCCCAAGTGGTAAACATTTTTCATTACCCACAACAAGGCCATACGTAAGTAAATAAATTCAAAATATTTGCACACTCCTATGCATTTATTAAGAATTGTTGCATGCTTGTATGCCGATAATCAAAATAGTTTCATACAAAAAACAATTATTCAAACAAATTGATGAT
The DNA here is from genome assembly GCA_030737875.1 of Allium sativum. Taxonomy (NCBI): domain Eukaryota; kingdom Viridiplantae; phylum Streptophyta; class Magnoliopsida; order Asparagales; family Amaryllidaceae; genus Allium; species Allium sativum. The sequence continues at coordinate 889,572,634 of CM060910.1, read as the reverse complement.
GTTTTACAATTTTTGCAGCATCGATTATGGAATGTTTTTATGAATATAATGAAACAACGAAGTGACAACAAAGAATTTGACAAAAAAGGATGAAATTTACACTACCGAGGCTATTAATCTACAACGATTTGTGCTTGCGCACCAAAATTCTCAACTGCAAACCATATAGTTGGAATGTGAAAGGAGACTTGACACAGAAATACTTGCTATCAACTGCAAACTTCACTTATTAAAATTGGGAAAAATGGTGTTTAGAATTCTTGTAAATATTTTGACTGATATTCTATGTTCGAACTACTGGGACATGATTATCTAGTTTGTAAACTGAATTATTGTTGAATTTTATGTAATGAATTAAGTTCTTTTGATTTTACATGATATTAAGAAATGTTTCTTAGTTGTGTGCAGTTATTCAGAATACTTTCTTACTTATATGCAAATATTACGAAATGTTACATATTTCAAATGCCAAAATATTCAGAATAATTTCATACTTGTATGGAAGTATTCTTAATAGTTGCATACATATATGAAAATATTCTGAATATTTGTTGTATGAATATATTTTGAATACTTGCTGCCTTTGTTTTTAGGATTAATTAAACATACGAATTAATAACAAAATTATAACTGGAGAATAGGCACCTAAAAGAAGAGAACTCAAGGTTAAAAAAGTGAACAAAGATTAAAGGAATAGATAACAAATAATTGAAGAATAATTGCAAGCATGTATGCATATACTTGGAATATTTTCATAATTATATGCATATAATAAAAATAGTTGCATACTACTATGCAACAATTAAGAATAGTTGCATACTAAAATGCAGATTTATAGGATACTTACGTATTTATATGTAGGTACTTCGAATTATTGCATACTTGTATGCATCTATTCAAAATAGTTGCATACTCGAGGTATACAAATATTCAGTATAGTTGCATACATGCATGCAAATATTTAGAATATTTGCATGAAAAAATTAACTATAAACATCACAGAATTATACAATAAAAATACCAAACTAAATTGCAAACATCATAGAAATATTCAGAAAAATTATTAACAGTAACACTAAACCAAGTATCATAAAAAAGACTATAAAATACTAAAACAAATAGCAGTTAGTTGTCTTTTGAAGAACAAGTCCTTTTATTATGAACCAACTTCTTGCACAAACCACATCTAATGGTCTTTGTAAATTCACCAGCAGATTTCAACCTTTTAGAAGACAATGGACGACCAGACATTCTTCTACCTTTTGGAGGAGTTATAATTACATCTTCAACGGAAACATCTTCGCCCATAGATTTGATGATAGGATTGATTTGATAAGAATAAGCTAATCGAAAATAACCAACTTTGAAATAATATTCAATGTGAGACGACCCCAAACCTCGTACGGACGGTGGCAAGGGTAATCTTTGGAATATAACACATAAACAGATAATAGCAGAACAGATATAGATAAATACACCAGATAATGCATAATAGAATATACTGGATAAACGAAATCATCAGAGTTACACAGTACATAGGATCATACTTAGTACAAATACAGTTCAGCTATACATAAATGTCTACAGCGGAAAACAAACATAATATGTACGATAGGAGCTGAACAACATAAAAAGAGATAAATGATAGAATCCATCTTCAGCTCCAGCTCTCCAGAAAGAGCCTGCTAAACCCGAGGACAAGGCTGCCCGTGTAGAAATAAGGGCACCCGAGTTTGCAAGTGAAACAAACTACGAGTCAGTCATGGGACTGGTGTGAGAAATCTATTTAACACATTATACAATTGGCTAATCACAGGACCACGCCACTTTCGTGGAACGGGTTTACTCCATTGGATTGTCAGTGCTTTAAAACAAATAAATCTTTTAAACATCACAATGCTTTTTGTAAAAATGAAGCCATTATAAGACTCAGTTCTCATCACACAATGCAACGCAAACCGGAGGATAGAGTTTTACCTTATAATGGCCAAAATATGCTTTATACGAATAAAACAAAAGAATTTGATATTATTACTAGTGTTTATAGGTTTCAAAACAATTTCAATCATAACTATCAATCATAGACGGCATGGGTACCATGTATCATGTCGCCATATATATAGGTATACAATCAAAACCGCACAGTCACGTATTTGGAAATTGGATTTCCACCATGAACTAAGGCAAAAGATAGTCCTTACCGACTTCGAGATGCTCTAGGCCGTGTCTCAGGCAAGTACTCAGTCAAGCCTTTGGATCGTTAGGGCCAGTCCACCGATGTGGATTAAAATGCCTGAACACTGCGTTTCCCCGCCCTAGGGGGCGTCAGTGAGCCAACGAATGACTCCATCGGTCTCGGATCGACCGATATAACTGAGGCGCCTCGCAACAGCAACAACCACATAGGTGAAAATAATATAAATGTCAGCCACTTCAAGCACCGACACCACCTCTAGCTAGAAGGAAATGCATGCCCTCCCTGATGTCCTCTCTCGTTTCTGGTTCATACCGGGGTGTGAGGCTCGCGAATTCACGTTATACACAAAGCTATGCCACACAGGCCGTGCTTTGATCATCACCACAAGACTTTGCTTTTCAATAGAAGCCTCGATCACTACATCTTAGCATGCCACACAGGCAATTCCCACCATGCAACTGATGGCTATCAATCACACGGAATGAATTCCAATGTCAGACACACATTCCTTTTACAAGTCCGTTCTGGGTCTGAACGAAACCGGAGGCACTATATACCTCGCATACCCATCGATCTCCACGTACGTCTGGATGATCACCACTCATTATCCATATTTCGGGATGCCTCCCAATCAGGACATCAGTTATCATCCAACCGAGGTGAAGATCTCCGGTCTTCAACCACCGTCTTCATCGTCGACTTCTTATCGTCGATTCAGTTATTCAGAATGGGATAAACCCAGTCTTTCTGAGCAACTTGCGTATATAATAAACCAGTGCTACACAAACACAACATACGCCTTATTCTAATTCATTAGTCACTAACCTTAAATCAGTAAGAGAACGATTTCCCAAATATTAACTCTGAAGGCTGAAACCAACATCAGATCAAAACCCAGGAAACCATTCGACTTAGCTAACCTTCAGTTAGTTTCTAAATTTCACACTCCATATCGTTTATAATATTTTATAACGATTTATTTCTATTTTTATTTACTTATTTATAGCCAATTCATTCAAACGATGCTTAAGGCCATAACGCGGTCGTGGCGCTGCTTTTCTTCAGATTTGATTTACACATATCTGAAAATCTAACCGTTGGATCTTCACAAATTATATATCATTAGAAATATCTTTTCAAAACGAATCCAACGGTTCCAGTTTTGGGAAAATCGAACGGTCGGATCTCTCGGTACAATCGTTTGAAGTTTCGATTTCAAAATACGAACTGCAGCGTCGTTATTCGATTTAATTTAATTATATATATATATATAATCGATTCTAGCGCTGTTTTTCTTCAGATTTGAATTAAACATTCCAGACAATCCAACCGTTGAATCTTTACAAAGTTGGTGTCGTTGGAAAGATATTTCCAAAGCGAACCCAATGGTTTCGGTTTCGGGAAAATCCGATGGTCGGATCTCCCGCACTAATCGTTTGAAATCACGGTTCAAAAACACGAACTACAGCTTCGTTATTCGATATATTTGAATTATATTTATATATATGAATATAAATATAATCGATTCTTCGATTTCAAAACTATTTTCTTTTCATACATTTGATAAAAATGATATTTTTATCTAACCGACAATTATTTCAACACTTCGCTATTTTTAACAATTCATGTATATAATAAAAATGTGATTTTTATTGTAAAACAATTCATTTCAAAACACGACTATTTTATATAGTTCATATAGATTATAAAAATATGATTTTTATTATAAAACAATTCATTTCAAAACACGACTATTTTATATAGTTCATATAGATGATAAAAATATGATTTTTATTATAAAACAATTTATTTCAAAACACGAATACCATTCAACACATGAATTTCTATTCAACGAATGAATTTCTATTCAACACATGAAGGTTTTCTATAGTTCGTATATATATATAAAATAAAAATGTGATTTTTATTGTTAAAACAATTTATTTAAAACACGAATACCATTCAACACATGAATTTCTATTCAACAAATGAATTTCTATTCAACACATGAAGGCGGTTTCAATATATGAAATAATTTCAACAAATGAAAATAATTCTAACACATGAATATTTCAGAGAATTTTGGCATCATAACGGCAGGGTACTTAAAACCGGGGTCGTCCCCAGTACGGCTCCTCGCTCTACCTTAAAGCCTTGCAGCTTTTGACAATGGGGATTTCATGCATCTAGTTCGCACGCAGGCGGCATGTATATTTTTTTCATTTCCACAAACTAATCCTATGTGGTTTTAACCAAATAATTCTCAACCACAAACGGGTATTTCTCAACCACAATCAATCAATTTCAACCACAAACAATTCTAATTAACCATTCGCTATCAATCAATTTTCACACCAATCACAACTAATAAATATCGTCCATGTTTTATGGACGAGGGGCGTATATATATATACATATATATATATATATTTATATATATTTATATAAGCATTTCACTTCTATTTCAACACATATATAATTTTTACAACGCATATATAACTTATACACCGAACGTACAACTTATACAACGCTTATATATGAGGTGTACAACGCTTATATAACTCATACATCGACTATATAATTTATACATCGTCGTTTTCCATATCATTTATAATTTAGAAATCTCACATTGGGTTCCACTCCACCAAAAATAGCAGAAGGCTCAGAAAAATATGCGGTCTCTTCTAGAATGTTGAAGACATCCACACGAGTCCACTGTCTCTTGTTTCACTGAATTTTGTCAACAAACGAAAAAGATATGATTTTTACAGTGAAATCAAAAATCGTAGCGTTTTAAACTGCTATAAAATAGTTGAAATTAAAATAGCCGTATACCTCTCTGAATGGTTCAAAACTAGGTCACGCAATTTCTTGAAATCCGTGAATCGATAGGACGATCGGGCTATGCAGCGTTGAAGATGGGAGAGAGTGTAACGACCCAGAAAATCTGAACCAATTTAATTTTTTTTAAATTGGCTAAAATAATGGATTTTAAATATTTAAAATAAATATTTTAAATAATGGCGATGAAAACTGAGTTTGAATCGACATTTGAAAACGAATATAATTAATTTATAATTATATATAGAATTGAAAATGGCGCAGTAGTTCGATAATTCGATTTCAAACTTCAATTGGATATACCGGGTGCAAAACAACCCGGATTTTAGTGAAACCAAAAGTATTTAAATCTGTTAGTGAATATCTTTCTAACGAATCCGACCAATCGAAATTTGATAGCGGGAATCAAAAGATATGTCCAGTTGAAAATTCTGAATAGTCGCTATGGAATTCAGGCCCTTAAAAATGGACATTTTGCAAATGACCTCGGATTTCGACGAAACCACTTTTGTTGGATCCGCAGTGTCAAGTTATTGTTAGGTTTCAAATTTCATAATTTTTCGAATCAATATGTGAGCGTGGCAAAGGAAAACGCGTTTGACCAGTTTCAGTTGATTTTAATCGACTGGAAATTGGCCATTTTTCAAACGGTCTCAGAATTCGACGAAACTAGTTTTGTTAGGACCGTATCGTCAGTACGAAGCTAGAAAATATTTTTCGGGAATTTTTCTAGTTAGTATGTGACCCCGGTAATTTGAAATGTACGTTTAAATTCAATATAGTGATTTAAATGTAAATTCAAAAGGAAACTGATTGTAACAATCGAATCAGCTTGCGATACATATCCCATTGTGTTCGGAATGGGGGTGAAACGCTATGGGCGACAGGCGGTGGGCGTCGTTTCGAGGTCGTATGTAAAAGTCAACCTTTTTGCAAAAATTTAATAATTAAATAATAATAAAAAAAAAAATTCCCTCCCCCTTTATCTTCGTTCTGCCCCCCCCCCCTTCACTTTTATTTCAGTTAACAGAAATTAAAAAAAAAGAAGAAAAACCCTCGTCGAAGACCGACCGACCAACCGCCTCCACCTCCGCTGCTCCGGCCTCCCCAGCGCCGGACCGCCTCTCTCCGCCTCCCCCTCTCTCTTCTCTCTCGCGTGGAACCCCGAAGATCACCAATCCCTGACGCGCCCTAACCACCAGCGCCTGAGCACCCGCGATCCCCCCCCCCTTCATCGATCCGTGAACCCGAAGCACCCCCCCTCAGGCGACAACAAAGGTAAGCGTTTTTATTTTATTTTTATTTTTAATTCTGTAAATACTGTTTTTTTTTCAAGCATTAAAACTGTTTTTAAAAAGAATTCAAAACTGAATTTTTAAAAGTATAAAACTGTTTTTTTGAAAAGTATAAAACTGTTTTTTTAAAAGTATAAAACTGTTTTTTTAAAAGTATAAAACTGTTTTTTTAAAAGTATAAAACTGATTTGTTTAAAAGTATAAAACTGATTTGTTTAAAAGTATAAAACTGATTTGTTTAAAAGTATAAAACTGATTTTGTTTAAAAATAAAAACTGATTTTTTTTAAAAGAATAAAAACTGATTTTTTTTGAAAAAGATTTAAACTTTAAATAGAAAAAGATCAGAACTTTAGAATAGAAAAAGATTCGAACTTTAGAAAAAATAAAGATCATATTTTTTTAATAGAAAAGATCAGATTTTTAGAATGGAAAAGATCATATTTTTAAATAGAAAAGACGGAATTTTTATGGAGTAGAAGAAGTAAGGTATGATTTTTATATTTTTAAAGCAATAAAAATATAATTTTTACATCATAGAAATATTAAAAATATAATCTTTATATATTGAATAGCGAAGTCAAAATTCGATTTTTATTTATTGAATAACATAGTAAAAATTCGATTTTTACATATGTAGAGGATACGGGCGAAAGCGACAGAAAGGCGAAGATTTCTCTAGTGAAGTGTCGTGCAGTTGGATAGCTATTGGTGAGATTTCTGATTTAAAAATTTATATATGTGTTGAAAGTAAAAGTGAATTGCTATATATAAATAAATATATATATATATATATATATATATATATATATATATATATATATATATATACGCCCCTCGTCCACAAACCATGGACGATATTTATTGATTGAAATTGTTGTGAAAATTGATTGATAGCGATTGATTGTTTGGGATTGTTTGAGATTGATATTGGTTGATTGTGGTTGAAAAATACCCGTTTGTGATTGGAAAATATTTGGTTGAAACCACATAGGATTAGTTTGTGGAAATGAAATAAATATATACATGCCGCCTGCGTGCGAACTAGATGCATGATCCCCATTGTCAAAAACCGCGAGGTTTTAAGGTAGAGCGAGGAGCCGTACTAGGGACGGTGCCGGTTTAACTACCCTGCCGTTATGCTGCCGAAATTTTGAATAATATTTGTGTGTTTGAATTATTTTCATATGCTTAAACTATATTTATTCATTGTATTGAAAACATTCATGTGTTGAATTGATATTCATTCGTTGTTTAGAAATTCATGTGTTGAATGGTATTCATATTTTGAAATAAATTGTTCGATAATAAAAATCACATTTTTATCTATATATAAAACTATTGAAAACATTCATGTGTTGAATTGATATTCATTCTTTGTTTAGAAATTCATGTGTTGAATGGTATTCATATTTTGAAATAAATTGTTCGATAATAAAAATCACATTTTTATCTATATATAGAAACCATAGAAAACATTCATGTGTTAAATTGATATTCATTCGTTGTTTAGAAATTCATGTGTTGAATGGTATTCATATTTTGAAATAAATTGTTTTGTGATAAAAATCCTATTTTGTCACCTATATGAACTATATAGAAAAATAGTGTTTTGAAATGAATTGTTTTACAATAAAAATCACATTTTTATTGTATGCATAAATCGTTGAAATGTGAAGTGTTAAAAATAGCCACTTGTTCAAAATAAACATATATGAGTTGAAATATTCATTAATTAGCTAATGAAATGATTTGCACTTATTTATGTGACATTAGAATGAATGGAGTTTTTAAACCAAATAGAAATCAAATATGAAGTCGAATAGAAATTGATAAATGATAAGAACTATATATATATGTACATGCAATATTCATTGAACAGGTTATAGCAAAGGGGCTAGAGAAGAGGAATAAAATTTTGTGCCCGACAAATAGGTACACATTTACTGATTTGTTTGGGTGATGATTTTGAGCCTGTTGGCTAGCCGCTTGGCTTTTTCTTTTTCTTTTTGAGATTAGAAGGACCGGGAACGCTATTTGCAATTTCCCGATGCTCCCAGTGCAGGGGAGGTTATGGCGAAATTTTCCAAAATTTTAAGGTGTTAGAAAAATTTTTGAAGTGAAAATGATATTGAAATCATTGAATGAACTATATTTATATAAATATATAAATATAAATAAAATTAAAACGAAACGAAGCCGTGCAGTTCGTATTTTGAGACCGTGATTTCAAACGACTAGTGCGGGAAATCCGACCATTGGATTTTCCCGAAATCTCAACCGTCGGGTTCGCCTTGGAATAATCTTTCCAACGGCACCAACCTTGTGAAAATCCAACGATTGGATTGTCTGGAATGTTTAATTCAAATCTGAAGAAAAACAGCGCCAGAAACGATTATATTTATTTATATATATAAATATAATTATATTTAATCGAATAACGACGCTGCAGTTCGTATTTTGAAATCGAAACTTCAAACGATTGTACCGGGAGATCCGACCGTCGGATTTTCCCGAAACTGGAACCGTTGGGTTCGTTTTGAAAAGACCTTTCTAATGATGTAAATTTTGTGAAGATCCAACGGTTAGATTTTCAGATATGTGTAAATCAAATCTGAAGAAAAACAGCGCCACGGCCGCCTTATGGCCCGAAGCGTCGTTTTGAATAAAATGGCTATTTTAAAATAAATAAAAATAGCGATAAATAGTTATAAAATATCATAAGCGATATGAAATGGAAATAAACTGAATTTGCTTGATTTATGTGATGTTTGATGGTTGAATGTGTTTGGTGTGAAAATTACATTAAAGGACAAAATTGGTGTTGTCGAATAATTTAACCATTGAAATAAATTGAATTGAAATTCTAAATATACGTGAATTATTTGGGAAGGCCGAGTTAATTCTCATTTCAAATAATTGACCGACGATTGAAAGTCGAAGATAAAGACGGTGGTCGAAGACCGGAGATCTTCACCTCGTTTGGATGGTAACCGAGGTCCTGATTGGGAGGCATCCCGAAATATGGATAATGAGTGGTGATCGTCCAGACGTACGTGGTGATCGATGGGTTTGCGAGGTATTTAGTGCCTCCGGTTTCGTTCAGACCCAGAATGGACTTGTAAATGGACTGTGTGTCCGACATTGGAATTTGTTCTGTGTGATTGATAGCCATCAGTTGCACGGTGTGAATTGCCTATGTGGCATGCTAAGATGCAGTGATCAGGACTTCTGTTGAAAAGCAAAGTCTTGTGGTGATGATCAAAGCACCGCCTGTGTGGCATAGCTTTGTGTATAACGTGAATTCGCGAGCCTCACACCCCGGTATGAACCTAAAACGGGAGAAGGACCTCAGGGAGGGCATGCATTTCTTTCTAGCTAGGGTGGTGTCAGTGACCTACCAGCCATGACATTTATATACTTTTCACCTATGTGGTTGTTGCTGTTGCGAGGCGCCTCGGTTTGATCAGACGATCCGGGTCCGATGTAGTCATTCGTTGGCTCGTTTGCGCCCCAAAGGGCGGGGAGACGTATTGTTCAGGTATAATAATCCACATCGGTGGACCGGCCCTGACGATCCAAGGGGAAGTTGCGGCTGTTCCTGAGACATGTTAGGCTAGATTGTCTCGAATTCGGTAAGGACTATCTTTTGCCTTGGTTCATGACGGAAATCCAATTTCCAAATACGACATCGTGCGGTTTTGATTGTATACCTATATATGGCGACATAGTGGTATGGGGCATTAATGCCGTCTATGATTGATAGTTATGATTTGAAATTGTTTTCAAAACATATAGACACTAGCAATAATATCAAATGCCTTTGTTTTATTCGTATCAAGCATATTTTGGCCGTTATAAGGTAAAAACTCTATCCTCTGGTTTGCGTTGCATTGTGTGATGGGAACTGAGTCTTATAATGGCTTCATCTTTATAAAAAGCATAGCGATGTTTAAAAGAAAGATTTGTTTTAAAGAACTGGCAATCCAATGGAGTAAACCCGTTCCACGAAAGTGGCGTGGTCCTGTGATTAACTATATTATATATGTGTTGAGTGGATTTCTCATACCAGTCCCATGACTGACTCGTAGTTTGTTTCACTCTCAAACTCGGGTGCCCCTTTTTCTACACGGGCAGCCTTATATTCAGGTTTAGCTGGTTCTTTCTGGATAGCTGGAGCTGAAGATGGATTCTATCATTTATTTCTTTTTATGCTGTTCAGCTCCTATTGTACATATTTTGTTTATTTCCGCTGTAGACATTTATGTATAGCTGAACTGTATTTGTACTAAGTAAGATCCTGTATACTGTGTAACTCTGATGATTACTTTTATCCAGTATATTTTGTTGTTCATTCTGGTGTATTTATTTAATTCTGTTCTGCTATTATCTGTTTCTGTGTTATATTCCAAAGATAACCTTGTTTCCGTGAGAACGGGAAATCGGGTCGTCTCATCGTGTTATCAGAGATTTGGTTAAGCTTAGTTCTGGAATATAACATTTGAACGAACTCGTCAGAAATAGAACCAGTAGTGTTCTAGGATGGGTAACTCTATACAGATAGGATCAGCAATATCCTAGTATGAGTAAAGCAGAATAAATTACACCTCGATAGACACATTTACATTTAAAGTATATGTTTCTATGTTTGAAAATTTTCTTTTCTGTGACCTGACACTTGATCTGCTAATTGCAGAAGTACTAGAAAAATGAGTGCCAGAAACAGAAGGAATACAGAACCCGATCTAGAGGCTCTATTAAAGAAATATCGAAATCTGAACGGAGCGCAATTCTCGGGCAATGAATCTATTATTCAAACTCAAGCTTGGTTGAGTTCTGTCGAAAGAATCTTTGAGCATATCCAGTTGAGAGATGACCAGAAACGGTTAGTAGCATCTTGGGCGCTCAAAGAAGAAGCTTTAATCTGGTGGGAAACAATCATCAAAGATAATCCAGAAGGTGATATCACCTGGGACAGATTCAAAGTGATTTTCCTAGAGAGATTTACTCCTCCCGAAGCAACCGAGAGATTATGTGATGAATTTTCTTATCTAATACAAGGTGATATGACCATCCCCGAATATCATAAGAAATTCAATGAACTTTCTCACTTTGCCCCTCATCTAATTCAAAATCCGAAGGGGAAAAATATGAGATTTATTCACGGGCTTCAAAGGAAATACCAGAATAAGGTATTGGGGCATGTGAAGCTTCCTTTTTCTGAAATGATATATATGGCCTATCAGTATGAAGATCTCCATAAGAAAGGAATGTTGCGAGACGAAGAAGAAATCAGCTCTAGCAGCAAAAGGAAATTTGAGGATGATAGCCCAGAGACAATTGAGCAGCCTGAGGCTAGTACGAAGGCTGAAGTCAAAAAGAGGCAGAAGATCAATCAGAAAAGGGTAAAGGCAGTCGTATGTCTAAAGTGCAATCAGCAAGGGCATTCGATGAGAAATTGTAGATCTTCGAACAGACGAAAGAGTGATGGGTCTAAATCCGGGATGAATCTTCAAGAAAATAGTAAATGCAATCTCTGCCATCAGGCTGGTCACGTAAAGCAAGATTGCTGGCAGTTGAAAAAGACTGAAATAGTTCAAGTGAATGAAGTGGCAGAAACTTCTGAGCCCTCAGCTATTCAGGAAAGGCCAAATGTTTTAGAAGGCACGCTAACTGTTAAAGACATCCCAGTTAAAGTACTGTTTGACACAGGCGCGTCACGAAGCTTCATTGTAAAGGATGCAGCTAGGAAACTGGATTTGAATTTGAAAAAGCTTAAGGAACCAATGACTGTCCAGAATCCGGTTGGGGGTTCCATTGATCTCAGTTGGATTTGTGGAGTGCCGGTTTCTTTCTCTCGTTATCGGTTTCCTACCATCGCGGTCGTCATGAATTTCAAAGAGTTTGATCTTATCTTGGGGTTAGACTGGTTGACCAAATATGAAGCTGAAGTCAAATGCGCCGAGAGAGTCGTAAAGGCGAAGATTAAATCAGGTGATTATATAACCATTCCCTGTGAAGGTCAGAATTCTAATAGAAAAGACTTCTGGGCAGCTTTGAATGTTTCTCCAGCTCAAATAGAAAATATTCCTGAAGTCACAGAGAATATTCCCGACCTCATCAAAGATATCCCTGTCGTCAAGAACTATGCGGATGTGTTCGAGGAAGTTGTTCGCTTACCTCCGCAGAGAGAAATAGATTTCAAGATTGCTTTAGTTCCCAATGCAAGGCCGGTAGTTCACGCTATTCGAAGAATGTCCTTGAAAGAGAAGGAGGAATTAGACAATCAAACACGACAGCTGGTATGGAAAGGTCTGATCAGGCCTAGTTTCTCTGATTGGGGTGCAGCAGTGGTATTTGTCCCAAAATCTGACGGTACTCTACGACTATGCGTGGATTATCGTGATTTAAACAAGCAGACTATAAAGAACAAATATCCATTGCCGCGGATTGATGATTTGTTGGATCGATTAAATGGAGCACAAGTATTCTCACGAATGGACCTAGCTACAGGCTTCCATCAACTTCGAATTGCCGAAGAGTGTGTTCCAATGACAGCGTTCAGAGGCCCCGACTTATTCTACGAGTGGTTAGTAATGCCGTTCGGCTTATGTAACGCTCCCGCTTACTTCGTCGATCTAATGAACAGAGTGTTCAGAGGGGTTTTGAATAATTTTGTTCTGGTTTTTATTGATGATATTCTAATCTTCTCTAAATCAAAGGCCGAACATGAAAAGCATCTGGAACAAGTGTTAGAAATTCTCAGACGGAATGTATTAAAAGCCAAATTTTCCAAATGTATCTTCTGGCAAGATGAAGTAAAATTTTTGGGCCATGTCGTATCGAAAGATGGAATCGCTGTGGATCCAAGCAAAATCACAGCTATTCAGAATTGGAAACAGCCCAGTACTCCCACTGAAGTCCGCAGTTTTCTCGGATTGGCTAGCTATTACCGAAAGTTTGTTAAAGACTTTTCGAAGATATCTGGTCACTTAACGAAGCTTACAAAGAAGCATTCTAAATTCAAATGGACTCAAGAGAGTGAGGAGGCTTTCGAAGAGCTAAAGTTAAGACTAACGACAGCTCCAGTGTTAACCATCATTGATGGCAACCAGGATTTAAAAGTATGGACTGATGCTTCTAGAGAAGGCCTTGGCGCAGTGTTAATGCAAAGAGGCCAAGTAATTGCCTATGCTAGCCGTCAACTGAAGCCGCACGAGAAAAACTATGTAACTCATGATCTTGAGTTATTGGCTATCATATTCTCTTTGAAAATCTGGAGACACTATCTTCTGGGCGAGAGATTTGAACTGTTTACAGATCACCAGTCGTTAAAGTATCTGTTCACTCAGAAGGACTTGAATTTGAGGCAGCAACGTTGGCTGGAGTTTCTTGCAGCATATGACTTTGAAATTATATATACTTCAGGAAAAGCCAACGTCGTGGCCGATGCTCTGAGCCGAAAGAATGTAATGATTGCCAGCTTTATTATCACGACTTCCTTGATTGACAAAATATCTATTCTTCAGAAGGAGGATAACTTTATTAAGGATATGATTAAAAGGATTCGGAAAGGTGAACCCTCGTGTTTTCAAATAGATAACGACGAGACCCTGAGATTGAAAGGAAGGATTTGTGTTCCTGACATCCCCGAACTCAAAAGGGAAGTGTTAGACGAGTGTCACAAGTCCAAGCTGAGTATCCATCCTGGTGTGGCCAAAATGTATAACGATCTCAAAAGAACATTCTGGTGGAAGGCTATGAAGAGAGACATTTCTATATACGTTAGCCGATGCCCTACTTGCCAGCTAGTTAAAAGCGACCAACAGAAATTGGCTGGATTATTACAACCGCTAGAAGTTCCTGGCTGGAAGTGGGAACATATTTCTATGAATTTCATTGATGGTTTGCCCAGAACCAGAAAGGGAAATGACAGTATTTGGGTGATCGTAGATCGCTTCACGAAGACCGCCCATTTTATACCTGTCAAATCAAATAGAACCGCTCAGAGTCTGGCGCAGATATACTTCAGGGAAATAGTTAGACTACATGGAGTGCCACTCAGTATAGTCAGTGATAGGGATACAATATTCACTAGCAAATTCTGGGAAGCATTTCAAGTCGAGCTGGGAACGAAGTTAAACTTGAGCACCGCTTATCATCCTCAGACAAACGGTCAGACTGAGAGGGTGAATTGCATTTTAGAAGATCTATTGCGGGCTTGTGTTATAGATTTCGGTGGATCATGGGAAGACCATCTGCATTTGGCTGAATTCTCTTATAACAACAGCTACCAGGCGAGTCTGACAATGTCGCCATTCGAAGCATTATATGGTAGACCGTGTCGATCTCCTGCTTGTTGGGTCGAGCCTGGAAATAGACTTGTGTTGGGTCCTGATATGATTCGAGAAGCGGCCGACAAAGTTGATTTTATTAAGAAGCGATTACTCACCGCTCAAAGCCGACAAAAGAGCTATGCCGATAGAAGAAGAAGAGATATATCCATTGAAGTTGGCGACTATGTATATTTGAAAGTATCGCCGATGAGAGGAGTTATCCGGTTCGGTAAAACTGGAAAGTTGGCACCCAAATTTATTGGTCCGTTTCCTATTCTGGAACGGATTGGAACTCTCGCTTATAGGGTCAAACTGCCTGACTGGTTGCCTGGGGTGCATGATGTATTTCATATATCTCAACTTCGAAAGCACGTTCATGATCCAGACTTGATCATGGAAGAAGCAGCTCAACAGGACATTGAAATTACTCCAGAATTAGCCGTGAGGCGTGAGCCGCTAAAGATTATCGGCAAAGAAACCAAAGAGCTGAGGAACAAGAAGGTTCACTTAGTCAAAGTGCAATGGAGTGGAGATCCGCGAGATTGTACTTGGGAAACCGAGGAGAGCATTCAGAAAGCTTATCCTAGATGCCGAGTAGATATCTCTGATTGACTCTGGTGCAAGGTATATTTACCCTACCTTGCATTACCATTTAATTCTCTATTCTGTTGCTATTTTCTTCCCATGGATGTGCATTGTTTATTCTATACTCTGAAGGTTAGAAACAAATTGGTTGTTGTATTGTGTGATTGTAGATTTATCAAACCACTTTCGACTTTACCCCTTTTCGGGGACGAAAAGTTTTAAGTGGGGGAGATTGTAACGACCCAGAAAATCTGAACCAATTTAAAATTTTTTAAATTGGCTAAAATAATGGATTTTAAATATTTAAAATAAATATTTTAAATAATGGCGATGAAAACTGAGTTTGAATCGACATTTGAAAACGAATATAATTAATTATAATTATATATAGAATTGAAAATGGCGCAGTAGTTCGATAATTCGATTTCAAACTTCAATTGGATATACCGGGTGCAAAACAACCCGGATTTTAGTGAAACCAAAAGTATTTAAATCTGTTAGTGAATATCTTTCTAACGAATCCGACCAATCGAAATTTGATAGCGGGAATCAAAAGATATGTCCAGTTGAAAATTCTGAATAGTCGCTATGGAATTCAGGCCCTTAAAAATGGACATTTTGCAAACGACCTCGGATTTCGACGAAACCACTTTTGTTGGATCCGCAGTGTCAAGTTATTGTTAGGTTTCAAATTTCATAATTTTTCGAATCAATATGTGAGCGTGGCAAAGGAAAACGCGTTTGACCAGTTTCAGTTGATTTTAATCGACTGGAAATTGGCCATTTTTCAAACGGTCTCAGAATTCGACGAAACTAGTTTTGTTAGGACCGTATCGTCAGTACGAAGCTAGAAAATATTTTTCGGGAATTTTTCTAGTTAGTATGTGACCCCGGTAATTTGAAATGTACGTTTAAATTCAATATAGTGATTTAAATGTAAATTCAAAAGGAAACTGATTGTAACAATCGAATCAGCTTGCGATACATATCCCATTGTGTTCGGAATGGGGGTGAAACGCTATGGGCGACAGGCGGTGGGCCTCGTTTCGAGGTCGTATGTAAAAGTCAACCTTTTTGCAAAAATTTAATAATTAAATAATAAAATAAAAATAAAAAATATAATTTCCCTCCCCCCTTTATCTTCGTTCTGCCCCCCCCCTTCACTTTTATTTCAGTTAACAGAAATTAAAAAAAAAAGAAAAAAAAAGAAGAAAAACCCTCGTCGAAAACCGACCGACCAACCGCCTCCACCTCCGCTGCTCCGGCCTCCCCAGCGCCGGACCGCCTCTCTCTGCCTCCCCCTCTCTCTTCTCTCTCGCGTGGAACCCCAAAGATCACCAATCCCTGACGCGCCCTAACCACCAGCGCCTGAGCACCCGCGATCCCCCCCCCTTCATCGATCCGTGAACCCGAAGCACCCCCCCCCTCAGGCGACAGCAAAGGTAAGCGTTTTTATTTTATTTTTATTTTTAATTCTGTAAATACTGTTTTTTTTTCAAGCATTAAAACTGTTTTTAAAAAGAATTCAAAACTGAATTTTTAAAAGTATAAAACTGTTTTTTTTTTAAAGTATAAAACTGTTTTTTTAAAAGTATAAAACTGTTTTTTTAAAAGTATAAAACTGTTTTTTTAAAAGTATAAAACTGATTTGTTTAAAAGTATAAAACTGATTTGTTTAAAAGTATAAAACTGATTTGTTTAAAAGTATAAAACTGATTTTGTTTAAAAATAAAAACTGATTTTTTTAAAAGAATAAAAACTGATTTTTTTTGAAAAAGATTTAAACTTTAAATAGAAAAAGATCAGAACTTTAAAATAGAAAAAGATCCGAACTTTAGAAAAAATAAAGATCATATTTTTTTAATAGAAAAGATCAGATTTTTAGAATGGAAAAGATCATATTTTTAAATAGAAATGACGGAATTTTTATGGAGTAGAAGAAGTAAGGTATGATTTTTATATTTTTAAAGCAATAAAAATATAATTTTTACATCATAGAAATATTAAAAATATAATCTTTATATATTGAATAGCGAAGTCAAAATTCGATTTTTATTTATTGAATAACATAGTAAAAATTCGATTTTTACATATGTAGAGGATACGGGCGAAAGCGACAGAAAGGCGAAGATTTCTCTAGTGAAGTGTCGTGCAGTTGGATAGCTATTGGTGAGATTTCTGATTTAAAAATTTATATATGTGTTGAAAGTAAAAGTGAATTGCTATATATAAATAAATATATATCTATATATATATATATATATATATACGCCCCTCGTCCACAAACCATGGACGATCTTTATTGATTGAAATTGTTGTGAAAATTGATTGATAGCGATTGATTGTTTGGGATTGTTTGAGATTGATATTGGTTGATTGTGGTTGAAAAATACCCGTTTGTGATTGGAAAATATTTGGTTGAAACCACATAGGATTAGTTTGTGGAAATGAAATAAATATATACATGCCGCCTGCGTGCGAACTAGATGCATGATTCCCATTGTCAAAAACCGCGAGGTTTTAAGGTAGAGCGAGGAGCCGTACTAGGGACGGTGCCGGTTTAACTACCCTGCCGTTATGCTGCCGAAATTTTGAATAATATTTGTGTGTTTGAATTATTTTCATATGCTTAAACTATATTTATTCATTGTATTGAAAACATTCATGTGTTGAATTGATATTCATTCGTTGTTTAGAAATTCATGTGTTGAATGGTATTCATATTTTGAAATAAATTGTTCGATAATAAAAATCACATTTTTATCTATATATAAAAACTATTGAAAACATTCATGTGTTGAATTGATATTCATTCTTTGTTTAGAAATTCATGTGTTGAATGGTATTCATATTTTGAAATAAATTGTTCGATAATAAAAATCACATTTTTATCTATATATAGAAACCATAGAAAACATTCATGTGTTGAATTGATATTCATTCGTTGTTTAGAAATTCATGTGTTGAATGGTATTCATATTTTGAAATAAATTGTTTTATGATAAAAATCCTATTTTGTCACCTATATGAACTATATAGAAAAATAGTGTTTTGAAATGAATTGTTTTACAATAAAAATCACATTTTTATTGTATGCATAAATCGTTGAAATGTGAAGTGTTAAAAATAGCCACTTGTTCAAAATAAACATATATGAGTTGAAATATTCATTAATTAGCTAATGAAATGATTTGCACTTATTTATGTGACATTAGAATGAATGGAGTTTTTAAACCAAATAGAAATCAAATATGAAGTCGAATAGAAATTGATAAATGATAAGAACTGTATATATATGTACATGCAATATTCATTGAACATGTTATAGCAAAGGGGCTAGAGAAGAGGAATAAAATTTTGTGCCCGACAAATAGGTACACATTTACTGATTTGTTTGGGTGATGATTTTGAGCCTGTTGGCGAGCCGCTTGGCTTTTTCTTTTTCTTTTTGAGATTAGAAGGACCGGGAACGCTATTTGCAATTTCTCGATGCTCCCAGTGCAGGGGAGGTTATGGCGAAATTTTCCAAAATTTTAAGGTGTTAGAAATTTTTTTGAAGTGAAAACTATATTGAAATCATTGAATGAACTATATTTATATAAATATATAAATATAAATAAAATTAAAACGAAACGAAGCCGTGCAGTTCGTATTTTGAGACCGTGATTTCAAACGACTAGTGCGGGAAATCCGACCATTGGATTTTCCCGAAATCTCAACCGTCGGGTTCGCCTTGGAATAATCTTTCCAACGGCACCAACCTTGTGAAAATCCAACGGTTGGATTGTCTCGAATGTTTAATTCAAATCTGAAGAAAAACAGTGCCAGAAACGATTATATTTATTTATATATATAAATATAATTATATTTAATCGAATAACGACGCTGCAGTTCGTATTTTGAAATCGAAACTTCAAACGATTGTACCGGGAGATCCGACCGTCGGATTTTCCCGAAACTGGAACCGTTGGGTTCGTTTTGAAAAGACCTTTCTAATGATGTAAATTTTGTGAAGATCCAACGGTTAGATTTTCAGATATGTGTAAATCAAATCTGAAGAAAAACAGCGCCACAGCCACCTTATGGCCCGAAGCGTCGTTTTGAATAAAATGGCTATTTTAAAATAAATAAAAATAGCGATAAATAGTTATAAAATATCATAAGCGATATGGAATGGAAATAAACTGAATTTGCTTGATTTATGTGATGTTTGATGGTTGAATGTGTTTGGTGTGAAAATTACATTAAAGGACAAAATTGGTGTTGTCGAATAATTTAACCATTGAAATAAATTGAATTGAAATTCTAAATATACGTGAATTATTTGGGAAGGCCGAGTTAATTCTCATTTCAAATAATTGACCGACGATTGAAAGTCGAAGATAAAGATGGTGGTCGAAGACCGGAGATCTTCACCTCGTTTGGATGGTAACCGAGGTCCTGATTGGGAGGCATCCCGAGATATGGATAATGAGTGGTGATCGTCCAGACGTACGTGGTGATCGATGGGTTTGCGAGGTATTTAGTGCCTCCGGTTTCGTTCAGACCCAGAACGGACTTGTAAATGGACTGTGTGTCCGACATTGGAATTTGTTCTGTGTGATTGATAGCCATCAGTTGCACGGTGTGAATTGCCTATGTGGCATGCTAAGATGCAGTGATCAGGACTTCTGTTGAAAAGCAAAGTCTTGTGGTGATGATCAAAGCACCGCCTGTGTGGCATAGCTTTGTGTATAACGTGAATTCGCGAGCCTCACACCCCGGTATGAACCTAAAACGGGAGAAGGACCTCAGGGAGGGCATGCGTTTCTTTCTAGCTAGGGTGGTGTCAGTGACCTACCAGCCCTGACATTTATATACTTTTCACCTATGTGGTTGTTGCTGTTGCGAGGCGCCTCGGTTTGATCGGACGATCCGGGTCCGATGGAGTCATTCGTTGGCTCGTTTGCGCCCCAAAGGGCGGGGAGACGTATTGTTCAGGTATAATAATCCACATCGGTGGACCGGCCCTGACGATCCAGGGGGCAGTTGCGGCTGTTCCTGAGACATGGTAGGCTAGATTGTCTCGAATTCGGTAAGGACTATCTTTTGCCTTGGTTCATGACGGAAATCCAATTTCCAAATACGACATCGTGCGGTTTTGATTGTATACCTATATATGGCGACATAGTGGTATGGGGCATTAATGCCGTCTATGATTGATAGTTATGATTTGAAATTGTTTTCAAAACATATAGACACTAGCAATAATATCAAATGCCTTTGTTTTATTCGTATCAAGCATATTTTGGCCGTTATAAGGTAAAAACTCTATCCTCTGGTTTGCGTTGCATTGTGTGATGGGAACTGAGTCTTATAATGGCTTCATCTTTATAAAAAGCATAGCGATGTTTAAAAGAAAGATTTGTTTTAAAGCACTGGCAAACCAATGGAGTAAACCCGTTCCACGAAAGTGTCGTGGTCCTGTGATTAGCCATATTATATATGTGTTGAGTGGATTTCTCATACCAGTCCCATGACTGACTCGTAGTTTGTTTCACTCTCAAACTCGGGTGCCCCTTTTTCTACACGGGCAGCCTTGTATTCAGGTTTAGCTGGTTCTTTCTGGATAGCTGGAGCTGAAGATGGATTCTATCATTTATTTCTTTTTATGCTGTTCAGCTCCTATTGTACATATTTTGTTTATTTCCGCTGTAGACATTTATGTATAGCTGAACTGTATTTGTACTAAGTAAGATCCTGTATACTGTGTAACTCTGATGATTACTTTTATCCAGTATATTTTGTTGTTCATTCTGGTGTATTTATTTAATTCTGTTCTGCTATTATCTGTTTCTGTGTTATATTCCAAAGATAACCTTGTTTCCGTGAGAACGGGAAATCGGGTCGTCTCAGAGAGGTGCTCAGGCGCGTGGTGGAGGGGGCCCACTCGATCGTGGCAGGAGGTGGTGGCGGTGAGTTGAAGTCGACAACTTCCAGGCGTCGATCCGGGCGCTACAGGCCACGAAAAAATCCAATCTTTATATGGATGTGAAGATCGTGAGGAGCACTACAAATTTCTCTAAAGGGGCATGGGTTTTTATTGAGTGTGGAAGGAGAAATCGGAGGGGGAAGTTTTGAGGGGTTTCCGCCTGTCGTTCGATCGTCAGGGAGAGAGAAAGGTTAAGGTGGACGAATAGAATTTTTTTCTTTAATTTATATATTTTAAAATTTCGAAAATACCCCCTTTCACACATGAAAACCAATCCAAACCCAACGACTATCGTCCCTAGCGTTTTACCCCCATTCCGAACACAATGGGATATGTTTCGTAGGCCCATTCAACTGTTTCAGTCAGTTTTCATTCAAATTAAAATATAAAACATTCAATATTTGATTTGAACGTACATTTCAATTTGCCAGGGCCACAAAATGATTCGAAAAATTTCAGAAAAATAAATCTAGCTATGTTTTCATGATACGGTCCCAACAAAACTAGTTTCGTCGAATTCTGAGACCGTTTGAAAAATGGCCCATTTCTGGTCGATCCAATTTAAATATAATTGACCAAAACATGTTTTCCTTTGCCACGCTCACATATTAGCTTCAAAAATTATGAAATTTGAAATCTAGCAATAATTTGACATCTCAGATCCAACAAAAGTTGTTTCGTCGAATTCCTAGGTCGTTTGCAAAATGGCCATTTTCACGGGCTATATAAACTCTATAGCGACCTTTCTGAAAATTCATTTAGCCCTAACTTTTGCTTCCCGCTATGAAAATTCGATTTTTCAGATTCGTTAGAAAGGTATTCACTAACAGATTTAAATATTTTTGGTTTCACTCAAATCCGTTTTGTTTTGCACCCGACACAGTCAGTCAAATTTTGAATTCCAATTTTGAAACCACCGCGCCATTTCAGGCCTTGTTTATAATTAGAAATAATTATATTCATTTTCCAACATCGATCCAAACTCACTTTTCGTTGTTATTATTTAAAATATTTATTTAAAATATTTAAAATCCACTAAAATAGCTAATTTAAAATTTTTAAATTGGTTCAGATTTTCCGGGTCATTAAACAATGTAGTCATAGACATTCAACTTGTCACAACTTAAAATACATCTAATAGCATTAGTGCAACGAAAACCATTAATTTTCCACATGTTATAAGAACAAAATTGACTATATAAATCAACAAATTGATGGATCGGAGAATGAATTTCAAACACATATTCATTTGATTTGATAATAAACCACAAAGCTCCTTCCAAAAGAAGATTTGTTAACCGAGTTTCATTCACAGGACATAAAGTGCTATTCCAAGTAGAAGCAACTTCACGATGATCAGACATAAGCTTCATTAACTTCAATCTAATTTTATCCAAACAAGCAGTAATTGGTGAATGTCTTTCCTCCAAAATCCACTTGTTAAAACTCTCCGAACAATTAGATGACATTTCACCATAATGACAACCAAAAAAGAACATTAGTAAACTTCTCAAAAGGAATTCCACTCAAAAAGTTTGCCACAGTTGATCTACCAACATCTCTAAATTTCTTCAATGCAGCATTAAAATCGGTCAAATTGTAAGCATAAGCAACTCATGCAAACACATCTAACAACAACTTCTTATTTGATTTGGAAAATTCAGATTTTAGAGCAACCTTTATATTTTTGTTCAAATGATAAAAACAACAACCATGAACTGAATTTGAAAACACCTTTGGAATAGCAACAAGAATACAAGGATGACGATCAGAAATGAAAAAAATAAATCTTCTACTATCATCTTTAAGAAACTTTTTAAGTTGTTCACAATACCAAATCCAATTGTCTTTATCTTCTCTAGACACAACAACAATTGCTATAAGGAAAAAACCTATTAAAAGAAATAAACATATAATTAACTAAATAATAAAATAAACAACAACAACAATTAGAAAAAAAATAGCAGAAAAACATGCAAAAATACAAAAAAAGCACACAAATAACAGCAAATAATATAAAAAAAGTAAATAATAGTTATAAACTACTACACAGATTTACAGTTAAAACTACATATATGCAATTATTATAAATACTTGCTTTTATATCTATATATATTCTGTAATATTTTTCCACACTTTAAGAATAGTTGCATACTTGTATGCGTATTTTAATAATGGTTGCATTCTTGTATGCAAAATATTCAGAACACCTACGTATATAGTGTTAAATTCATAATAACTGCATACATGGATCCATATATTTATAATAGTACCATATTAGTATGCAGATGTTATGAATATTTGCATATTTGTATGTATATATTCTGAATACTTACTTGTATCCATATATTCAAAATTCTTGCATACTTGCATGCATGTATTAAGAATAGATGCATACTTTTATGCATATATTCAAAAGATTTCATACATGTATGCATGTATTCAGAATAATTGCATACACGTATGCATATATTTAGAAAAATTACATACATGTATACATATAATCAGAATAACCGCTGTTATCAATGCAAACTAAACTGCATAACACCATACCTTCATTTCCCTTTTTACCAATGGCAGCCATCAAATAGCCTTTAGCTCTTCCCTTCACAAAAGTAGCATCAACAAAAATTAAAGGCCGACAATATTGAAATCCATATGCACAAGCTTCAAATCCAACAAAAACTCTCTCAAATTAACGTGTAGCAACATTACACTCCAAAACAACTTTACTTCCAGGATTTGTAGTAATAACAGCATCACAAAACGACTGCAAATGATGATTGAACATTACATCACTTCCACATGTAAACCTTCTAATGCCAACCTCTTCCCACTGTAAACATAATAATACTTAAAAATAACATTATACTCAGCTTGAAACAAGTTAATAACGTCCTTCATCTTCATTAACAGATTAGTATGAATATGATCACAAACCAACAACTTAATCAATTTACTAGATACAACAGGATTGTTTATGTCATGAATTCCAGCACCACAAGTATGTTCAGGTTGAAATCTCTTTATAACAAAATATCCAGGAAGATTAAACTTAAGAGAAGCATGAATCGTGAAAGTACAATTTTGTTTAGAACGAACAACTTTAACTCTTTCCTTGTCATTCTTAACCATATTAAGCTTGTATCCAGTCTTCATGCTATACATCATCACATCAAGCCTAAATTCAGTAACACCTCCTGGAAATTGTTGACCGACACCAGAAAAAAGGTTGATTCAAATAACTTCTCAACAATTGCCTGAATTGATTGTTCGAATCACTGGTACTAGCAAAAGAAGAATCACTACCATAAGAAACATTATCTAACCTTGCATTGTTAACTAAAGAACTACTACGATTGATCTCAACAAAAATAACCAAATAATCCTCAGGATTATGTGCAGCCAACAACAAAATAGATTGAAGATCAGAATTACTTTCAATATTCCTTCTCAAACCATCTCTGAAGTGATATAATTCAAATGACAATGGACTTAAATCCGTCCATTTACCACAAATAATATCTCTCACGATAGCACCAGAAGAACCAAAATAAAGACGTATAGAAAAGCTATCATTACCAAACTTTAGCAACACCAATACACCAACATCAGCAGGAACATCGTTACACAAAGAAGAAAATCAATAATAATAAGACTTATCAGCAATAATTAAATAAAATTACATACACATCTTCGAATTATTGTAAATACATGCATACCCTTACGCATATATCCAGAATATCTGCATGCTTGTATCCAACTATTCAGAATAGATGCATACACTTTTATCCAGATATTCAGAAGAGTTGCATACTTGTACGCATATATTCAGAATATATGCATATTTGTATGCAACTTTTCAGAAGAGACGCGCACACTTTTATACAAATATTCAAAAGAGTTACATACTTTTATGCATATATTCAGAATATATGATATTTATATGCAGCTTTTCATAATAGATGCAAACTACTAGTATGCACGCATTCTAACAATAGTTGCATACTCGTATACTCATATTCAGAATAGTTGCAAACTTTTATGCATGTATTCAGAATAGTAGCACAAGTGTGTCGAAATATAATTTCACAAATTCAGCCATATGATCAATAACAAAAATGAAACTGTATACTTGCAAAAATACCAACAACCATTGACGTATACAATAACTACATTAACCATCAACAAAACTCGAGAATAAATTCATAATCAGAATCATTAATAAACACAAGTCAAAAATAAAAATGATAAATGTATGGAAAAAAAGTATAAGTTACCTTGAAGAAAAAACATCCATTATATAAATCGGTGAAAGTCGAATTAAATCTCTGAAGAAATTCCAACTAAATCGAATATTAGATCGAAAAAGATAGTTCGAGTACTAGTTCAAAAGAATCCTAACATAAAAAATTAGATCGAGTATTAAATAAGCTAATGAAGACGCTGTGACCAGATAAAGCATCATTAGTTTGAATGAGGGTATTTCTGGAAAAATAATAGCCACGAATTAAAAATAGGGATGTGAAAAGTATGAATTAAAGCAGAAGGATTTCACGTTAATTAAGTTTAATTTTAGAAATGTGATCCTAATTTTCACTATAAATAATATATATATACATTCCAAAATAATCGAATTAAATAATAATAAATTATTATTATCGTAAATATCCACATAAAATTACCATATAGCTTCACATATAAACAATATGGATTATACAACTCAATATTAACATTTTCGGGTTAAATCATATCCAAATTATATAAAAACCCTTATTAAATTTATTAAATAAACATTATCGTTTATTAACGAATTTCATAGCGACTATTTTAAAATTTGAATTGGACATAACTTACAATCTATAATATGAAATCTCGATTTTTCTCTTTCATTAGAAAATTATAATTAATGAGATTCAAATGTTTCTTGTTTCGCGGAAATCCGACTTAAAGTGGATTCTCTATATTCAATTGAAGTTCAAAACTCAATATTATGAACTACCGGGCAATTACGAGCTCGTTTTAAAATTATATATATATATAACGTTCAAACTTCGTTTTTAATAATGAATTCAATATTAAAATCCACTAATATTCCAAATTCAAAATTTAAAATAATTAAATAATTTAAATATCTGACTACCAAAAATATGGGACGTTACATTCTTCCCACTTAAAAGAATATCGTCCCCGAAATTACTAAGGTAGGAAAAATGCTACAAACCCAATACCATTCAAAAATTTAATTTATTTCAACACGAAAACCAATTCATTATTGTACATAATACTTTTCAAAAATATCGAAAATTTTCTAATACTTTAAATTCCCGGAAAAAATCGGTAGAGTCTCCCCTATATGGAGCGACTTCTGCGATACTGCAGGAACAAATAATATATATACATCGACCCATATGGTCGGAAAACAAAATCCAAAAACCAAAATTATATTTTCGCATAGGCGTACATTTTATGAGCGCTATTGATCATAATTGCTTAACTTATTTCGATATACGCAATCAAAATATATTCTCACCGCCTTCTGGCACCTGTACTCAAATCAATTTAACATGTAAGTAACCATAACATGAAATTTTAATTAATACTTCAGAAGTTAACAAGTATACTACACAGATTCCTAGAACTAAACATGAACACCATTCATTTGTAAGTATCGGGATAAATTATTAATTTCAATTCATATGTAGTTTCATTCCAATTTTATTATACTGGAATTTATTTACATTAGTTCATAATTCATTTAACTGTATATCAAACCATTGATGAATTATATTCAACCAATCTAACAACACAATCAATAATTAATCAACAACAAATGCACAACCAACTTAATCAAATAAATTGAATTCACATTAAATATTAATATTTACTTTGGTTTAACATATATGAACATTAACCGATTAATACCCGACTGATTTCTATTAAATATTCATTTAATTTCCACATCCTAATCAATTTTATTCAAGTTTGATATCATTCTTAAATCCACTTAACCAAGTTAAGTTTTAAATTGCAAATCCAATTTCTAATTGAATTTCTAATCAAATTCTAATTCATTCAATCTCATAGTAAAATTCTTATTCACAACCTCTATATGTGAAATTTCTTTTGGTTATATTAAACCATTCTGATTCATATTCCAATTTGAATTTTATCTAAATCAAACAAACACACCAATATCTCAATAATTTAATCAAATTATTTCTTTTCTATACAAAAATATATTTTGGGTAAAATTATTTCATTTACCCTCTTTACAAAACAATATTGTATCCATTTCCAGTTCAATGCTTCTTAACACTTAAACTGATCGACAACACAATACAAAACACTTGTATATAAAGTCTACAAATGTGCTCTCATATATACATTCAAACTCAATCTAGGGTATTACTAACCCCATCTCTATTGAGTTACGCCACAGAGCCAAAGTTATTACTAAAGCAATAGCTTTGATACCACTGTAACGACCCAGTTTTTCCATACAGTTTAAGCCAACATTTAAATACATCTCAACTTGAATTCAATAGAAAAGTAGATAGTTAAGAGAAAGAAATTAGAGGGTGAGGAAAGAAAGAAAGAAATATTAGAATAGAAGAAGACACACAACACAGAGTCTCGCGTCGCATCGGAACAAAATATAATATAGAAATAAATATCTATTGAGAGCTTAAAATAAAACTTACAATCATCAGAGTAAATCAACACCTCAGAACAGTTATAACAACCTATCCTTATATACAATCACACAACGGAATAATAACTGGATAATATCATACGTATGAACTCCTCCATCTCGTCTATTCATAACATTCGATAACTTGCCTTGTAAAACCCGGTCTGACCCGAGCATTACAAACGCCGAATCAGTCTGGTGAACCAAAGTGATAAATTCACTAAATTTGCAAGCAACTTCCAACTTGATTTTTAAGTTAACAAATCTTTTCTGAAAGAAAAAGATAATCGTAAGCCAAATCCACACATAAATACAGACGATTTTTACGTTACAATAACCCAAAACATTTTTATCATCAATAATATTCTGATATTATAATAATGTCTAAATATAAATAAATAACAATCTAGCAGAACGCTTGCAACTCACACTCTATATACATAGTATACAATTAAAACCGCGGCCTCTTGTTGGATAATGGATTCCAACTAGAAAGGTATGGAACCACCTTTCAATAGTGTATCTCTAGGGAGGAATACACCAGGTTCAACAAGAACATCTTACAATCCAGGATAAACATAACCGACCATTCACTTCGCTTGAATGTTCCGAATATATTGTCGCCTATGGTTGCTAGCAACATAACTGTTTCCAGGAAATGCAGAAGCAAAAAGAGCAAATATGAATATTCTTTAGATGGTGAAAATACACCCTAATGGGAGCGACCCACATAGTCATGCGAACTACCCGATTTTATAATGTTTCCCTGTTGGTGAGGCTTAAGGGCATAATTATCTTTTGGAACATCTGACCACCATTCACTTTGAATGCCTTATCGTCAGATCCGCCAGAAAATCACTAATTGAAGTCCACAAAAATACTCTAGTTGTTAAGCTAAGAGAATAGCCATTCTCCGCCACCACTATGGTATGCTTGAAGAAATCAACGTACGCAATCCCTATAGAAATACTTTGTCAAACATCTGTCCATACAAGTCATCCAGGAACAGGATGAACCGAAGGCAACCTCCTACTACATAATCACAGTATGGATCTGTACCGAGTAGTCCTTGCAATCCAAAGATTTCAATCATGATAGAATCACAAGTCGTAATAATTTTTGGAGGCCAAACCAGAGAAATTTGACAAGCAATTCTTTCGCTCATGAAGATCTACGGTCTTTAATTGCTCCATCTTCGATCTGCATCTTTCACTTTCCACGTATTTGCTGGTCGGAATGGTTTTCGAATATAAATTCAATCCCGATCTTTCCGTACCAGTAATCGTATAGGCCAGATTTGATAGTCGGTTATTTAAATATATACAACCATTCATCTATAAAAATAAAATAAATTTTCTCATTCGGTACCCATCGTCATTTCACCTCCACTCATTAGACCCTCACTGTAAATTGATAAGTGAATAAATCTCTTAGTATCAACTTTAAAGTCTGAAGCTAACATCAGATTGACACCTCAAAGGTTACTCGACTTAGCCAATGTGCAATAGGTTCTAATTTCCTCAAAAAATAAAAAAAAACTATATCCAATTCCTTCTCATATTATATATATATATATATATATATATATATATATATCTTTTGAAACATTATAAATAAACCTTGATTTAAATATAAATCAAATACTATATAGAAACTTACTTCAACCTATTTTGGTTAAATCTTAATAAAACTCCATCCCTTGCTTAAAATACGCCATTTAGGATTGAATCCTAATAACTTATCTCGCCAAACCATTTTAATTCAATTCAAGTTTTTATTACAATTTCCATTCTATATCTTTACAATTCTGAATTTCATCCATTTATAATTCGTTTCAATAATCAAACATACCTCGTAAAACTTGGTTTTAAATACCTTCGTCCGATTTGGATTTTGGAAATACAATTAAATAAATTTGTAAGAAGACTTCAATTTAATCTTACATATATATTTAAGATACATATGTTTGAAAACTTATTTAACCATAACAGTGTTTTATGTTTTCATTAATCTCCATTAATTTAATTTCAAGATCACCACTTTGATTATTATAAAAGAAATATTAATAAATTCAAATATTATAAAAATGATTTCATTCATCATTAACCATTTCTATCTATACAAATTCCACAAACCGAATATCATTTAAGCAGTTAACTTGTTCGACTTAACATAGCTAATTTGTTAATCCATTTAATTGGCCCTTCCATTTAAAATAATTTATAGTATAATTAATTTAATTAATCCCATTTACTTTGATTATATTTAAATAAATAACAATCAAATTTCAACATAATCCCAATTTAATTGTTTCTTAAAAACAATGAGTCCTATTTATTAACTATTAAGTTAATATCTGCTCACTTGCTTACATACATAAGAATTTGCTTTTAAAAAAATTATTTAATGATTACTTATAATTTAAATAATAAATAATAATTATAAATTTCCTTTTTACCTTATTTTTAAAGGATTATATTTTCTTATAGTCTCACTAATCATTTCCAGTTTTTCTTACAATATCACTTCATAAAATTTACTAAAATAGTTCCATTTAACTTCTATAACAAAAATTATAAATTTCATTCAATAATATTCCTCTTTCCTTTGAAAAATTCTAAATTTTCCATTTACAAAATCGTTAATCATTTATCGATATTTAATTCAGCTTGGTAAATTCCTTTATTTTATAAAACCATTCCACAACTCTCTCCATATAGTTCAGTTTGTACAAATTTCCATTCATAACTCCTTTTGGCAATCTTGCCTTAAAATCCCATTTATTAGACAATTGTCTCAATTTCAAATATACGCCAATATTCATATTCTATTTTCAATTCCATTATTTTGCTAATCTCATTCACGAAATAACTATTCATCACATTTCATATATTTATAAACAACGTTTATAAAAATATTCATGGGTAATAAAAAACCACCTTTCAAATCTTCTAAACTAATTCCCGTATATTTATGATCTCATTAAACCATTACAACACTTTTAAAATCCTTTAAAATTCCTTAATACACTTACGCTCTTACAAAACTAATTTAACATCCCAGTTTATTTATTTGACAAATTCATACCACTTAACTATTTATTTTAACAATATCTTGGAATTTCCTTTTAAGTATAATTTAAACGATTATGAAATCATAAATAAACATCGTATTTCAAATTCTTGTGTAAAAATAACTTTGAAAACATTCAAAATTGATTTAATATCGTTTCCAAAATCTTTACTTTTCTCAACAGTACTAAAAAAGTAAATATCTGTTAAAGTACCAAACCGTGAAATATAAACCAATTCTGCATCCAAATGAACACAACAAATCATATTGATAATCATTATCAATATTAGTGAGGAATCTTGTTGGATTCCTCCAACCAGTCAATCCCTGCATCACAATTTCATATTATTCTACATATTTTGTAATAAAATAAAATTTAGCAACTACTAGCGAGGAATCTAGTTGGATCCCTCCAACCTGTTATTCCCTGCATCCAAATAGGTTACCTCAAATAAAATCATTCAATAAGAATTATCAAAATTTAAACTAATAATTTCTATAACAGTAAATAACGACTATTTAACATCAACCAATTTATATTAACAAACAATTAAATTAAACACGTTTATATTATAAAAATGTAACCAAAAAGGTAAGTTACCTCAATTGGTTCCAATCGTTAGAATAGTGATTTGGTGTCTCAATGAACTTAAACAACATTTAATTTCATCAGTTCAATCAATATATGAATATATAATTAACAAACAATCAACCATTAGCAACCATAGTACACAACTATAAAACCTGACTTATATAAATAGATAAGTGGGATAGCTGAGTGAGTTTAACTCACCATGGGTTGATTCGTTGTTAAAACATCATGTTTCAGTTAAATTAAACAACTGTTTAGTTTAACTAAAAAATCCAGCTCACTTCAATCACGTCCAGTTCTGTTCCATAATGTAGATCTCGTCGATGCGAGCCCAACTTTTCTTGGTTTGTCCAGTTCTGATAACATATGCACAAGTGATAGTTAATATCGTACGATTTTAATCGATATCAATAAATCCTTAATTATTAACAATTAATTAAACTAAGATTTCTGTCCAAAGGAATAGCCAACCTTTTTCTTCACTTATTTTTTCCTTCTACAATGGTCAAAAAAATCCAGTTATATAATTTATCACTAATCATGGGTTAGATTAAATTATCACTTATTTAATTACGCTATTTAAAAAATATAGTGCGATTAATAGTCTTCCTTTCATTGTTCATTTTGCTGCTTACAGATTGAAACCATGCTATTTTAATTCCAGCGACTTTATTTGAAATTTACCAAGCCCAAAGAAATATTTTTCCTTTCCCTGATCATATATGCTTCGTATACCCGTGGTTTGTTTGGTTTTGTTTCAGACATCGATTTTCCTTGCTCGACTTTAACTCCACCGTCACTTCTCCAATTTGCCGACCGCCAGAGAATGATCGGAAGCTGCCACGTTGAAGCCCTCACGCTACCTTACCATCACCAGAAACCGGTACAAGCTCGACACCCTAATCGACCCCCAAATCAACTTTGACCGCCGCCACTTCTTCGTAAAAATTCACCTCCTCCAGTTCATTATTCCGGATCATAGCCGTTGATCTTCAATCTCTCACATAGCCGAGTATTTTTGCAGCAGAAAACTTCTTTGATAAACGCGCAGATTTGGAGAAAAACGGGAAGGTAGGATTGAACGTTTATAATCATTAAAAAGGGTGAAGGCACTATAAACATGGAAATGTTGACCACGACTGAAATTTTCTAGGGTTAAAACGTTTTGGGGTATTTATAGTTATGGTTAGATTATTTAATTATTATATGAAACTTCTTCCTGAAGTAATGCGCAAAAGCAACATCAAACGACCTATGATCGAGATGAAAATTTATATCCTAGCATAAAACAATATTCCGAACACGATGGAAAATGTTTCATCTAATTTCAAGATTGTCTGTGAAAATTCCTTTATAACACATATATGTGAATCGACACGCATTTGAATTGCATATGATCACAAAAAATCCAAATAACTTGAAATTTGAAATTTGAAATATTACAAATTTAAATCACTACGAATTTAATAAAATTTATTCGCTGAAAACGAAGTTCTTAGATAATGGTTATTCTAAATTTCTAAATTAAATCGACAAAACGATTAAATACTAACATAAGCGTTTACGGCTACCATTGTCACATACGACATCGGAGTGTTACAAAATTTGATTTCCTGCAATAACTTAACGTTGTGGTTCCAATGAAACTAATTTCATTGAAAACTGAAGCCGTTTACAAAGTGGTTATCCTGAAGGCTTATATATAATATAAATAATATGTATATAAATTCCAAAATAACCGAATTAAATAATAATAAATTTTTATTATTGTAAATATCCACATAAAATTATCATATAGTTTCACATATAAACAATATGGACTATACAAATCAATATTAACAATTTTGGTTTAAACTATATCCAAAGTATATAAAAACCCTTATTAAATTTATTAAATAAAGGTTATTGTTTATTAACGAATTTCATAACAACTATTTTAAAACTTGAATTGGACATAACTAACAATCTATAATATGAAATCTCAATTTTTATCTTTCATTAGAAAATTATAATCAATGAGATTCTATGTTTCTTATTTCATGGAAATACGACTTAAAACGGATTCTGTATATTCAATTGAAGTTCAAAACTCAATATTATGAACTACCACGCTATTACGAGCTCGTTTTATAATTATATATATTTAATGTTCAAACTTCGTTTTTAATAATGAAGTCAATATTAAAATCCATTAATACTCCAAATTAAATATTTAAAATATAAAATAATTTAAATATCTAACTACCAAAAATATGGGACGTTACATATGTGGAGTGTGAGATGCAAACGTTATACTATTTAGTTATTTATTTGATGTGGACAATATTATAATATCACTGGATTTGATATATCAAAATATTTTGGGTTATCGCAAGGTTAAAATCATTTATGTTTTTGTGTGGACTAGTATAACGATTATCCTTTTCTTTCAAAGGATTTTCTAAAGTTAAGCAAGTTGGATGTTACTTAAACATAGTGAGTTTTCTCACGCTGGTTCACCAGACTTATATGAGGCTACTATGTGTTGTATATGAGGATAGGTCATTACTACTGTCCAGATGTACTTGTTGACTGTTGTACTTTGATAAATGTAAGTATTGTTGAAACACCCCTCCTCCGTTAAGGTCACTCACAAAGGGAATGCCTTAACTTTGGTGGAGGGTTATAAGTACAAGACACAGAAAAATTTACAAGACTGATAAATATAAGCAGCAGAAATCAAACATTTATTGCATACGTGGTTCAATACAAAAGCATTACATCAAATTGTCTCAAAATAACTTCCTAAACATTACATCATAATTTCTGTCTTGATTATTTAATAAAGAAGCATAAACCATAAATAAAACTGCATAAATCCCCAAGTGTAGTGTCCAAAAGCCATAGCCAAGGTAAGAGAGTTTCAATCATACATCTACTTTCTTGAAGCTTGCAAAGAGTCTAACTAAGATGGAGTATTCCCTCCCTGTGGACCTGGGGGGGGGGGGGGGGATGGAAGAAAAGAGGACGAAAGAAAACGGGTCAGACAATAAGTCTGGTAAGTTCAGTGATTACTAGCATTTAAACAAGGAAAGGGATCATGGCAGTAATAACAGAACATAGGACAATACCCTAATATAAGATAAGATGAACATGTGATCGCACCCATTACTATAGTCTCTGCACCTACTAACCATTGGTTCAACCAGCCCTACGTGTTCATAACGAACGATCCCCTTAATGATTGGCTCCTACTCGCATGCATTCATATCCTGTGTCATTCGGCCCCGCTTGACTGTAGATACCTGTGCTGGTCCCACTATGGGGTGTATCAGTCCCTCTGGTGGCAAACCGACACGATTCAAGATGCACAGTGTATACTACTGATTTCCAGTGCCTGCTTTTTCCACTCCGGAGTACGTGCACGCCCGTACTCCGTCGGAACCTACACTAACGCACCAACCGCCCACGTTTTGACTGCTTATAATCAGCCCAGTAATCGTGCCCCACCCTGCCTAGTTCAGGGTACCATGATACATCTATGTGGGTTACTGCTGAAATGGGTCACCGTTACTAGGGTTTTCTAATCAACATGTTTATTTGGTTAAGTGTCCAAGTTTACCTAACCCCACCCATCAGTTTAGTTAACATGTTGAATCAGTTAAATGTTTCCCTAATTGACTTAACCCTACCAATCTTGGCTTATCTTTAATTTATTCATTAAAGCACCAACCACTCACATTAGACATGTCTTGTTGTGGTCATTGGATGTGCTGGTTGGTTCCGGGCAGTATTACAACACAACTCAGTTTAACCTTGGGTTCTTTTTGGGCTTGATGCACTAACCACCCACATTAGACAGGTCTTGTTGTGTTCACTGGATGTGCCGGTCGGTTCCGGGCATTTTTACACCATAACTTAGTCTAACCTCGGGTTAGGCATATTCGTCTTTTCTAAATTCACATATTTCTGTATATGTCTAATTTTATATGTAAATTAATCTTAATTTAATCATATCATAATTATCATTTTTGATTATGCTCACAATAAATGGTATACCAAATATACCATTTCATGATAAAATCTATGCCATGAAATTTTCATGTTTTCCCAATGCTACCCCCGTGGCAAGTTCGCATAAATTTCATAAAAGGTTAGGCTAGTAAATTAGCCCAAACCCATAAACAAAAAGGGTAACAAATAAGGGACATGAAATAAGCATACAATAACATACTTTTAACTTATCATGTGTAACTTGGCATAGAAGCATCACTAATCTTAATTAAACAGGTAGAGGTGAACTTGTGACTAAGTTGGATCTAATTATCATGTAAACTTGATATAGGTCTAACATGGAGGTTTAACATATAAATACAATTTTAAACCACAACTTAGCATATTAACTTATGTATGTCAAAACATAAGAAAGCTACTATAAACATATTTAAACCACAACTTAGCATGATAACTTATGTGTGTTAAACATAAGAGAGCTACTATAAACATATTTAAACCACAAATTAGCATGATAACTTATGTGTGTTAAACATAAGAGGGCCACAAATCCAACCTTGCAACATAAATAGGTTCAACTTAACATAGTTCTAATATCCCTAAATGTTGATCTAACATGTAGGAATGAGATTTAGATGATAAACTTGCAAGTGATCACCAAATTATAACATGACATGTTCATCACTAAGTTGGTATAATAAGTTCATCATCCAATCATAATAGATTCCAATAATACCATACAATTTTGTACGTTCATCACCGCAAACACATAGGCATGATCAATCGCAACGGTAATTTAAGATAAATTAGAACCAAACTTTATTTATCTTATACACAAGCATCATTCTATATTCGAGTTACAACATGTCATGATTTCATTTAAAAGAACGTTTAAATCTACGTAATAACCAACTTACAAACTAAAAGGAATTCTTGATTTCTGAATCTGAATTTTGAAGTTGTAATGCTCGCCTTTGATATAGATTGTTGAATTAGATTAGTTTTAAATTTGATTTTGATGTAGGCTTTTATCTCGTTTTTGAATTGAAAGCGGTGACGGCTACTCCAAGTTCTTTACTGACGGCATGATAGTTCCAAGATTATTTTTTGTGTGATTTTAGGTTGAGTATTAGGTTGTTTATATAGAATTTCAATTCAATTAGAGCCGTCGGATGAACCTAAAGTTAATCACAACCATTCAGACTGGATCAGAACTATCCAGAAACCCTAGTGACTCAACAACAAGTCATCAGTCGTCGAAATTTAGATCTAACAGGGAGGGCAGGTCGACCCCCAGGTCGACCCTAAGGTCGACCCCCAGGTCGACCTCTAGGGGGAGGTCGACACTAGGGTCGACCCCCTGGTCGACCTGGGTCTTGGGCGGGAATTTTCCCGCCAAGCCCGCTTCTGACTTCTGTTTTGAATTTTGAACCTGGTTTTGAGCCGTTTGAATTTATTTAAATTTCTGAAACTTCTGAAGGCCATAATTTCTTCATACGAAATCCAATTCACGCAAACTCGGACTCTATCTCAAGAAGAATTCTGAAACTAACGCAATGGCGTAACCCGTTTCCCTTAATTCTCACATTTGAAATTAAGTATTGATTAATTAGTTACTATAACGTTAACAGAAAATACGGGGTGTTACAATTGTATACAAGTTTTCTTATAAAGATTTATTTCAATATTGTACTTGCTCTGTTGCGATGTAAGACTTTGTGTTGTTTTATTGATCCTCTTCTCTATTCCAATATTTTCCTTTCTTTTCTCACCCTCTAACCTCTTTCTAATAACTTTTTGGTGGGTTCAATATTTGGATTTCGGCAAGTAATACGGGATTTTGTATTATGGTCAAAATTCGAGAGTCGAATTTCTCTGTCGGGCTGTTACATTGGTACTTACATAGGGCAATGTAAGGAAGCCAAATTTAGAACTATATTCGATTGATTTTCAATACTTGGACATTTGGATTATAAGAATTGAATAAAAAATCTACTAGTTGTAGCTAGTGTAGAAAAATGATAATGAGGAAATAAATTCACCACATCACAGATGCAGCGATGGGGAAGATGTAGACGCACGGAAGGGATAACGAAACTTGATGGAAAAGGATGAAAAAATCGAAGATCTCCGATTTTCGTGGATAATATCCAAGGTAGAGTCGATTGGACAGAGTTAAAATAAAAGGATCATGAGAATAGCTGGGTATAATTGAGGGAGAATAAGTGTTAACATCGTCCAGTTGAAATTTTAATCTGTTAATATTGAATAGGTATCTTTGGAAGGATTATCCAATTTCTTTTTTATAATTCAAATATAGACTGGTCTTTATATTTTCTATCAACTAAGAGCAATTTTACCATATAGATTTGGGACTTTGCTAAAGGCATTCCCGTGAATGGATAAGTGAGGGTTTAATGGCCTGGAGGCCCCTTAAAATGTTGTTATAAAATGCCAAAAATATCAAGTGGAAACCAAATTCTGCACGCCTTATCCATTTTTTGGTCCCTTTAACAATGCTTACTTAAGTAGTTACTATTGACACGCTTTTCTGTCGAAGTTGTCATGCATCAAGTATTTCGTGAGCGACGTGCTCAAGCATCAAAAAACACAAAGCAGTAGGGTCGAAGTCGCGTCGCAAACACAGGGAGACCCGAAACCTCTATCAGATGGCCTTTTACGGGCCCAATGAACTCTTAAGCAAACCGTCATCCGAGCCGAAGGTGATCCGTGCTTCGAGCTGAAGGTGAGCCGTAAACCGGGTCCGGGCGGAATGCCGGTGGGGGTCCGGGGCCCCACAAGTCCGGTGCCGGTGGGGGTCCGATTCATAAGATTTTCTCCATTCCGGAAGCTCAGATTTCTATAGATTAAACTCATGAAAACTCGGATTCCTTCACTTCGCACTCCGGAATTTCAATTCCCTCGGCAGTATGATCTCAACCTCGTCCTCTATTAATTTCGAAACCCTCCAAGGTGTTCGAAATTTTTTACCCCCTGGTGGGGTCGAAATTTCGAACCCCTCCGGTGGGTGCGAATTTTCTACATAAGGCCTTGTTTTGGGTGCGAAAATTGCTCTGGTGTGTCCCGGTGTTCACCTACTCCCACCTAACCCCCCTCCTATAAATACCACAAGCCTTGGCCTTCATTTGGAGGCTTCTCTCTTGGAATTTTTGGACCTTGAGAGCTCCAAACACTCATTAATGGCTTCCAACACCTCCACCATGGCCATGGGAGATGACATGGATAATTAAAACATGGCATGCATGTTTTCCTTCAACACTTGAACATTAACGAGGATTGTTATGCTACTTTTGATCTTCATGGACATAAACACCAAACTTGGATATTGTTGACCAAGTCAACTCTTCCCAACGAAGAAGAAGAGGGTCAATTTGGTCAAAGTATAGAAAATACAAATATTTCGCTATTCTATTGTAACACTTTGATCTTAACTATTGTCCGCACTTGTACAACCTTGTAATCGACAAAAGATATGATGAACGAGGATTATAAAGTGGATGTAGGTGTTAGCGTCGAACCACTATAAAAGCTATGTTTCCCCGTACTTTCATTATTTACTGCTTATTTGAATAATTGTTCACACATACACATTGGGTGTTCGAGTGCTATAATTTTTCGCGTCAACAGTTACTTAAAGAGGAAATGCATGTAATATAACAATAAACGATCAAGAGTCATGGAAGTCATACCATATTTTCTTGCCAAGCAACAGCTATAACAATATCAGCTTCTAGAATGATGCTTTCTGGATTAGAAGTTGTGAATGAACAATAGTCACAGATGCATCTGCTTTAAGAGCACAACCAAAAATGGCTTGTTCAGTTACTAAACAAGCCACGGAGCAACCAAGTGTGGCTTGTTTAGTCACCCGTGGCTAGTCTGTGGCTGCTCTGGAGCTCATTAGTGGCTGGTGCACTGGATAAGGGTTGGTGGATATAACGGCAAAATGTTTGCCATTATAAGTTTATAACGGCAAACTCTTTGCCGTTATATGTTTATAACAGCAAAGATTTTGTCGTTATAAGTTTATAATGGCAAACACTTTGCCGTTACATTTTATAGCCGTTGCACCCCAACGGCTAGTGCATTTCCTCCCCTATATACAACCTACCTCCTTCTTCTTCCACACAACCACACCACCTTATCAATTTCAACTTCTACAACAACAAAAATGTCTACTTTGGCACCCAAGCGAACCGAAAAAAAACTATAATCAAGAAGAAACCCAAGTCCCAACTGCACTCGTCATCATATGCCATGAAATATTCAGTCCAATAGCAGCAATCATTGCAGCCATCTCATGAATATGACTACTCACCATATTCAAATTATCCATACCGACCACCTTACCAACCGCTCGCTCCTCCTAATTTTCCTCCTATCCATTCTACCGCCCCGCCACAGTTTTACCAACGACGACCCGTGGTAGGTGTGTACGACGATTATTCGTCGTATATGTCAATGATGATGCAGACCGATCAAAGTCAACAACCTCACCTAACTCCACAACAAACTGAGGTTCGTGACCGTGAATGTATGAAAAATCTACAAAGACAGTTTTCATATGGGTATGTCTCTCCTACTAACGAAGAAAAAGTTGAAACTTCAACGGAGGAGGCGGAGGAGGAAGATACAAATGAGGATGCGAATGTTACAAATTCTGAAGAATGTAATTAAGAATACGTTGCACCTATCAGTCCCAAATATAACCAAAAGAAGACGAAGAGGAAGTCTTTAAGAGACATTTTCAGTAAACGACACCAAACCGAAGTTGAATCGGAGGAGGATCCCGGATTAGAAGAAATTGAGGATGAACATGCTGAAAGGGAAGGAACAGCAGTGGATGGAGAAAAAAAACAATTTAAGTTTACTTCTGAGTAGTACATTTTACTTGCTAGATCGTGGATACGCATTTCACAGGACAGCATAATTGGGAATAATATGAAAGATCAGAAATTTTGGGAAAGAGTTGCAGGCTTTTACAATTCGTTGGAACCAATGAGTAGAACATGGGGATCACTTAGAGGCGGTTGTAGAGTTATGAATGTTGCATGTCAAAACTATCTAGCAATGCCAACAAGATTGCAGAACAGGCGGCAAAGCGGTGCTGCACCTTATGACGTTGTAAGTACCATAGAATATTTTAAAAAATATCATACTATACTATGGTTTCTTAGAAATGTCACACACCCATACAATTTCGACTTTGTGTTACAGATTGAGGAGTCACTAAAAGCCAACCAACAACATTATGGACATCCATTTAAATTTCATGACTGCTTCGAGCTTCTATCTAGTTTTCCGAGGTGGAAGAACCCAAGCAACTTCATGTTTGAGAAGTAGAACAAAGCTATAAGGATGAACTACTCTAATTATAGTCCAAGAAGTGACCAGAGTTCGCAAGAAAGAAACCCTTTATTTAGAACTAGTGATGGACGACCTATTGGCAGAGCCAAGTCAGTTCAGCTGGAGCAACACGGTGCAGAGTTATCTAGATTTATGGAAGCAATGGAGAATTCAGCTAAGGAGACAAGAGAGCATAGAGTTCAATTTTCAGTGCAAAGAAACCGCAGCGACGAAGAGTTCCAAAAGGCAGTTAGGGATGATCGAGAGCTCCGCAGACAAGCACAGTCGGAGAAACAAGTCATGCTACGAGAGAAGAAGGAGGAGAAGAAAGTTATGCTACGAGAGAAGCAGGAGGAGAAGAAAGCTATGATGCGAGAGAAGAATTATATTAAAATGATTACATGTGATTTTAGTAAGCTTTCCCCTCTACAGCAAGAACTATTAACCGAGCAGCTTGGAGAGTACAAAAAAAGGAAGCGGAAGCGGAAGTGGTAGTAGTTCATATAAGGACTAACTATGTATGTTGGGTTGAGTTGTAATATGATTCTGAAGTGTTTATAGTATTTATGTACTATTTGGTATTTATGTACTAGCTATATATTTTGGGTTGAGTTGTAATATGATTGTGACCTGTTTGTAGTAGTTGTTGGTTATGTACTAGCTATATATGTTGGGTTGAGTTGTAATAATATTGTGACATGTTTGTAGTATTTATGTACTAGTTGTTGTAATAATGATACAATTAACAATGTGATTGGAAACCAGATTTATCAA
The DNA here is from genome assembly GCA_030737875.1 of Allium sativum. NCBI lineage: Eukaryota > Viridiplantae > Streptophyta > Magnoliopsida > Asparagales > Amaryllidaceae > Allium > Allium sativum. The sequence goes on along the minus strand of CM060910.1, from coordinate 889,530,918 downwards.
CCCAACTACACACTGATACATTGTACTCTGTTACATAGTACACGACTACAAACTGATACATAGTACACGACTTGAATTGACCCAACACTGAGGAGATATTTAAGTTAATATTTAAGTTCTAGTACCAACTAATGATTCCGACTATTCCTTCCTTTATGCACCCAAAAATGTTCCACCAACTAGTCACGCAATTGGAAGTGCGCAGATTGATCTTCAATGTGTTGAACCATATCAACATATTCTCCCATTGAGTTTATATCTTTATGGGGTTTTGCATTTGACCCGATAAACATGTCAGGATAATTAGACTTTTGATTTTTATATCAGCCTCTTTCAGACTCCACAATCATGTTATGTATTATTATACAAGCGTACATGATCTCTGAAAGCACTCTTGCATCATAAAAACGAGTAGGATTTCGTAAAATATGAAATCGGGCTTGTACACCAAATGTATGTTCAATGTCCTTTCTGTAGCTAGCTACTTTTTCAGTGAAATAACTTTCTTTTCCATTTGATGGTACTCTGTATCCTTGCATCAAAGTTCTCCACTCTGGATATATTCCATCCACAAGGTAGCATTCAGTTTTGTGTTCGATATTACCAACTTTATATGAAACATTTGTTGTCAGTCCGTTAGCAAGTTCTGTGAAAAGATATGATTGTTTTAAAACATTTATATCATTCAATGAACCTAGGACTCCAAAAAAAGTATATCAAACCCATAAATCGTCTGTTGCTACTACCTCAAGGATTATTGATGGAACTTTTTTATGTCCGGTGAACATTCCTTTCCATCCCGTTGGGCAATTTTTCCAAGGCCAATGCATGCAATCTAAACTTCCAATCATACCTGGAAATCCTTTAGCTTCTCCCCTGCGTAGTATCCTGCTTATATCGTTTGGTCCAGGTGCCCGTAGATACTCCTCCCCAAACTGTTCAACAACTGTTTTACAGAATTGTTTCAGGCACTCTATTGCTGTTGATGATGCAATTCTGAAATATTCATCCATTTAGTTACCAGATGTTCCATAGCTTAACATCCTCAACGCTGATGAAATTTTGATGTGGGGTGGGGCCAATTTCTTGTGCTCCGTTTCGTCTATAAGTGAAATATGGGTTTTACTGATGAAGTTTAAGATAAATTTTTGAGAAAATTGCCGGGCTCATACGATAATGAAGGCGAAACAAAGTTATATCGTAGATTGGATTGTCGATGAAGTAATCTCCCAGTAGTCTTTCATGTCCATCCTTGTAGTCTCTCTTATACCACTGGTCAATCCGGTCAGGCATAATACCTCGACGGTTGTTCATTGAGCCTTCAACAAATAAAATTGGAATACCCAACCATTGCATGCTGTTCCAGCTCCTCCTCCGTCTCTTCCTCCATTTCTAGTTCGGCATCGTCGGATTGATTTATGACTTCGTAGCATTGGTAGTATAGAATTGGATCTATTGCTTGCTTTTTTATAAATTTAGTTTCATTGTTCTCCCGGAGTGTAGAGCTAGGAAGAATATATATATATATATATGTGTGTGTGTGTGTGTATATACATATATATATATATATGTATGCAAGAATAGTTGGGATAATATCTCTGTCATTTTCACCTGTAGGTTAGGTACCAGTATGTCCTTCAATATGCTCGTAAGTGTCTCCTTCATTCATAAATGGGATTCCAGTAAACGTCTCCATCATTCATAGACTGCATTGAGTAGTAAATTCCGATATAAATGACAACAATATATGAAATTAATAGTAAATGCCAACATTTATTGTGACGTGAATGGTCATTGCAGGGAATCTAACATAATATCACGAGATTAATAGTGAATGCCAACAGTTTTTGTGATGTGAAAGGTCAGTGTAGGGAATCTAATATAATATCATGAGACAATGGAGAATATAATATCTATGTCATTTTCGCACGTAGGTTAGGTAGCAGTATGTCCTTCAATATGGTTGTAAGCATCTCCTTCAATCATTCCAGTAACCGTCTCCATCATTCACAGACTGCATTGAGTAGTCAATTCTGAAATAAATGACAACAGTACACAAAATTAATAGTAAATGCCAACATTTATTGTGACATGAACGATCATTGCAGGGAATCTAACATAATATCACGAGATTAATGGTGAATGCCAATAGTTGTTGTGATGTGAAAGGTTAGTGCAGGGAATCTAACATAATATCACAAGATAATGGAGAATATAATATCTTTGTAGGAATTATCAACTTCAGTAAACATAAAGATACAATAGTTTATAAAGATACAACGATAAGCATAAAGATACAATAGTTTATAATGATTCAACAACTGACGATAGTACATGCGAACTAGCTCAATCAAAGAATGAAGTAGGAATTATGAACTTCAGTAAACAACATTTTACGTTTAGTCTTAAGGGAGTCGCATGATGTTCAATCACAACTAGTCATTATCACTTTGAACACGTCTATTCTTTCATTCGAGTTCGTTAGCATATGCTGTAACACCCCATATGTTGAATAACTTGTTATAATATAAATCAGGGCAGAATTAAATTTTAAAAATCTGAATCAGGGGAAACGGGCTATGCCATTGCGTTCGTCTCGGAAAAATACGCGAAATAGTGTCCGAGTTTTCGAAAATCGGAGTCCGTATGACCCAGTTAAGGCCCAACGAAGTTTTCAGAAAATTCAAATTTCGAAAAAACAGATTTCAAATGTAGAAGGAGGGCTAGGCGGGAAAATTCCCGCCAGCACCAGGTCGACCCCCGTGTCGAGTGGGGAGTCGACACACAGGGGGGTGTCGACTGTAGTGTCGACACCCCTGTCGACACAGGGTGCAACCTGGCTTGCTCGGCCGGTTTGGCTAGGTGCACTATTTTGGCTTTTGGGCTGTGCTTGATGGCTTGTGACGAGATCTGATGGCTCTAAACTATCCTAGGGTTAATCCTGTAATAACCCGAAAATCTGGGCCAGTTTAAAATTTTTATTTCGGCTATTTTAGCGAATTTTGATATTTAAAATAGATTATTTTAAATAATATCGACGAGAAATTTATTTTGAATATAATTAGAACGTATATATTTATATACGTCGTCGTTAGAATATAAATATTTATATATAATTATAAATAGAATTGAAAATGGCGCGGTAGTTCGATAATTCGATTTCAAACTTCAATTGAACGTACCGGGTGCAAAACAATCCGGATTTTAGTGAAACCAAAAACATTAGGATCTAATTGGTAATATCTTTCCAATGAATCCGAATAATCGAAAGTTCATACCGGGAATCAAAAGATATGTCCAGTTGAAAATTCTGAATAGTCGCTATGGAATTCAGGCCCTTAAAAATGGACATTTTGCAAATGACCTCGGATCTCGACGAAACCAGTTTTGTTGGGACCGCAGTGTCAAATTATAACTAGATTCCAAATTTCATAATTTTCTGAATCAATATGTGAGCGTGGCAAAGGAAAACGCGTTTGACCAGTTTCAGTTGATTTTAATCGACTGGAAATTGGCCATTTCTCTAACGGTCTCAGAATTCGACGAAACTAGTTTTGTTAGGACCGTATCGTCAATACGAAGCTAGAAAATATTTTTCGAGAATTTTTCTAGTTAGTATGTGACCCCGGTAAATTGAAATGCGCGTTTAAATTCAATATATAGAGTTATATGTTGATTTTAACGGAAACTGATCGAAACGGTTGAATCAGCTTAAGATACATATCCCATTGTGTTCGGAATGGGGGTAAAACGCTATGGGCGACAGGTGGTGGGCCTCGTTTCGAGGTCGAAAATAAAAGTCAACTTTTTGAAATATAAATTAATTAAATAAATTAATTCCTTCTTTTGCATATACCCCCCCCCCGTATATTCTTCAATCCGATCAGGAAAAAAAAAGGGGAGGAGCTGTCGCTCCTCCACCGGGGGGCCACCGCACCACGACGCCACGCCGCCGCCCCCTCTTCCTCCTCCCCTCTCTCCGATCTCGCCTAGCCTCCCTCCTCCTCTTCTCCGAACCCCTCTACCTCGCGCTCACCCTCCAGTCACGAGACCCCCACCTCTTCTCCGACCACACCTCCACCGCTCGCGCCCCATCCACCACGAAGCCCCCTTTCCCTTCTACTGCCAATCGACGAAGACCCTCCCCCCCCAGTCCCGAACCCGCGACAGCAAACCTCCCCCCCCCCTTATCGAATACTGTAAGTTTTCCATTTGTATTTTTGTTTTTATTTATTTACTTTATTAATTACTTTTCAGATTAGGGTTTTTAAAAGTAAATTAGAAAAGATTTGATTTTTAAATAAAGAGAAAGATTGAATTTTTACTAATGAAAAGATAAGGATTTTATTTTGGAAAGGTCGGATTTTTTATTAATGAAAGTTTCGATTTTTATTTATAAGGAAGAGAAGATTTTTATTTTTTAAATTTCAGTTTTTAATTTATAAAAAGGTTAAAGATATAACTTTTATATATGAAGTGGATTAAAAATATGATTTTTATATTTTTAAAGTAATAAAAATATGATTTTTATATTTTTAAAGTATTAAAAATATAATCTTTACTATATAGAAGATGTAAAAATATGATTTTTGGTTAGGTAGAAAGTTAAAAATATAATTTTTACATGATGGGAATATTAAAAATATCATCTTTATATGTGTAGAAAAATAAAAATGAGATTTTTATAAAGATGAAATCTTTAAATTTGAAAAGGCGAAGTCTATGTTTTTATAAAGGCGAAGTCTATGTTTTTATAAAGGCGAAAACTATATTTTAGAAAGGCGAAATCTTTATATGGAAAATAGCCTGATAAAAATATAATTTTTATCTATATAACATAGTAGTAAAAATTTGATTTTTAAATATATGAAGTAATTATAAAAATATGATTTTTAAATTGAAGGTGAATAAATAAAAATGTGATTTTTATTTTAAAGACATCAAAATATAAAAATGGGTGATTTTTATATATGTAGTGGCTACGGGCAACGAAAGCGACAAAAGGCGGGAATGGCGAAGATTTCTATAAATGAAGTGTCGTGAAGTTGGATAGCTATCGGTGAGAACTTCTCACCTTTCAATTTAATTTTTCTAGTTATATTATAATATATACTAGGATGCAGACGGTGTTTAGTAGCACCCGACACCCGTCATCCACCGACCATGGATGGCTTGTTTGTTAAATTGTTTGATTGCAAAAATTAATTAGATTATTTGATTGAAATTGAAATGTTTGGTGAAATGAATGGATTTGATTGATGTGTGAATGGCGTGGGCCTTCAGTAGTCCGGGGATAAGGCTAGGCCTTGTCCCGTTTCTAGTATCGTGCCGTTATGCCGCCGAAATTTTCTAAAATAAGTTAGAAAAAAAATATCATTTTTATTGTGTAAATTTACGGAATAGAGATTCATGTGTTGAAATAAAATATTTTATCGTTAAAAATATAATTTTTAACGTGGAAGTGAATAAAATAAAATATTCATTTACAAACCAGACGGTTTGTTGATGTACACCTATTTGAAGGACTTTGATTGGATCGATAAATTTTACACATCGCCCAACTGCACAAATAAAATATGTGTTTGATTGTTTGAAACCCCACACGGGTGTTGGGATGAAATATGAAGTTCACTCATCCTGATTGATTAAATATGTCGATCGATTGATTGACAGGCTGTTATAAGCGTTAGGTATCTATATTTGATGCTTATACAGTGTAGTGCACTTTGGTTGATGTTTGACTATTTATCGTTGCTATTATATACATGTGTGGTATGGAATCCATATAATTAACTTTATATGGTAATTGATTGGGCCTCATTCCAATTTAGAAAAATAAAGACTATAAAATAAAGGTTCATGTGTTGACTGTACTCATCCATTGAGATTAGTCATGTGTTGAACGAAATATTTTTATAATAAAATTTATATCTTTATCAATATAAAATAAAGGTTCATGTGTTGACTATACTCATCCATTGAGATTAGTCATGTGTTGAACGAAACATTTTTATAATAAAATTTATATCTTTATCAATATAAAATAAAGGTTCATGTGTTGACTGTACTCATCCGTTCAGATTAGTCATGTGTTGAACGAAATATTTTAACAAAAATAGTCACACGTGGACGGTACTCATTCGTTGAGATTAGTCGTGTGTTGACAAAAAGAAACATTTGAAATAGAATATATAAGCCGTGTTGATTAGTGATGCGCCATTTTGACGCGAACGATATTTATATCGATTACATTCGTAATTGAATATATAACGATTTTGAAATGAATTGAATATATAACGATTTCGAAATGAATTGAATATATAACGATTTCGAAATGAATTGAATATATAACGATTTCGAAATGAATTGAATATATAACGATTTCGATTTGAATTGAATATAAAACGATTTCGAATTGAATGGAATAGAAACCCAATTTGATTTCAATTGAATAGATAATGAATTTGAATCGAATAGAAAACCAATTTGAATTGAATTGAATTGAAAACGAATTCAAATTGAATTGAAAGCGAATTGAAATGAACTCAAATTGAATTGAAATTTGAAATGAATTGAAATGAATTTTAAAACGAATTAATAAGGAAAAATTCAGTTTTGATTTGAAATGAAATGGAAGTTGAAATTGTTTTTGAAACGAATTCAAAACTATCTATACAATTCGTTTTAAATAGTAATCGACGAAATATATATTATATATTATATATATATATATATAATATAATGGCCTGAATAGAACGCGCCGCGCCGCGGCAGTTTGTGAATTTCGACCATTTATTTCAAACGGACATTACGGGAGATCCGACCGTCGGATTCTCCTAAAACCGGAACCGTTGGGTTCGTATCGAAAAGAGCTTTCTAACGAATATTTGAAATTTGAAATCTAACGGTTGGATTTGGAGATACGTCCAAATCAAATTCGAAAAAGGTCGCTATAAGTGCAGTTCGATGGCCATTGTTGGAAATCGACTGTACGGGCCTAGATAAAATTATTAAAAATATCAATAATTTGTGTAAAATCATAATAAATGATTTGGGAAAATTTGGGATGAAGAACCCCATATTTGAAAAGATAAAAATAGATTTTTATCAAAATGAACTAGATTGAACTAAATTTAAATCCCGGGTTTTTATTTTTAAATAAATAAATTGGATTTAAAAAGGGGTTTTAAATAATCGGAATTTCTAATATATTTGATTGGATTTGAAATGGGTTTATCGTGAACAGTGTTTTAAATAACACTTGTTCTTTAACCCGATAATAATTAGAATGTGATTTGGGTTTGTCGTGAACTGTGTTTTAAATAACACCTAGTTCTTTAACCCAGTAAAGGGAATTATAACGAATCTGCAATTAGGTTGAAATGTGAATCTATAATCTAAATTATCAAATTTAGAAATAAGCGAGAATGGAGTATCGCCAGTTTTGCTCCAAAGCGATAGTTAAATCTTTAATTAGATTTGAACGTGAAATGGTAATTAATTTTACCGATAACACCATGGTGTTAGATATGAAGTATCACCAGTTTTGCTTCATGGGATGAATAGGTTGGGATTGGGAAATAAAATAAATAATTACTACGGTGTGGTTCGCTAATCTCGACTAGTTCAGAAAACCATAATTTGGTTTGAAACGACATCCAAAGGAAGATTACAGGATAAATGTTAAAGAATTTATCTTGGATAAAATTAATGGGAACCTTTTCCTAAGAATGTGGAATTTAGAAACTAGCTGTAGGTTGGCTAAGAAGAATGGTTTCCTGGGTATTGATCTGATGTTGGTTTCGGCCTTCGGGGTTAATGTTCGGGAAATTGTTCTCTTGCTAATTTGCGGTTAGTGACTAACGAATTGGAATGAGGCGTATGTTGTGTTTGTGTAACATTTGTTTTTAATATGCGCGGGTTGTTCGGAAAGTCCGGGTTTACACCCATTCTGAATAACCGATTCGACGATATGTCAAAGATGAAGACGGTGGTTGAAGACCGAAAGTCTTCACATCGTTTGGATTATTACTGACGATCCTGATTGGGCAGTACACCCAAGAGGATGGGAATAGTTGGTGGTCGTCCAGACGTACTTGGAGATGGATCGATATGCGAGGAAAGTGCCTCCGGTTTCGTTCAGACCCAGAACGGACTTGTAAATGGATTGTGTGTCTGACACTGGATTTTATTCTGTGTTGATTGATTTCTATTAAATATACATCTGTTTGGCGGCGGAGAATTTATTCTTTTGCTTAACGCCCTTCTCTGAGACATACGAGCTCAAAGGTTGTATATCGATGGACATCAGTCGCATGGCACGAATTGCCCATGTGGCACGCTAAGATGCAATGATCAAGGCTTTTGTTGAAAAGCAAAGTCTTGTGGTTGATGATCAAAGCACGGCCTACGTGGCAGCTTTGTGTATAACGTGAATTCGCGAGCCTCACACCTTGGTATGAGTTAAAAACGGGATAGTGACTGCAGGGAGAGCACGACGTTTCTTTCTAGCTTTGGTGGTGTCAGTGACTTACCAGCCCTGACATTTATATACTTTTCACCTATGTGGTTGTTGGAATGCAAGGCGCCTCGATTATAGGTCTGTAAGGACCGGGAAATGTGTGTTCAGGAATAAATAATCCTCTAACGTAAGTGAGGACCGGCCCTGAAGCATCCAGGGGTTGCCTAGAGTGCGTAGCCCTGGGACATTTGCTAGAGTGTCTCGAACGCGGAGAGGAGCTTGCCCCTTGCCTCGACTCATGTCAGAATCCAATTTCCAATACGTGTATTGCGGCTTTATTTGTAGAGCCTAGTATGGCGACATAGTAGCATGGGATACTATGCCGTCTATGATTTATATTTATGATTGAAATTGTTTTGACACTATACACTTATTATAGTATCAACTGATTTGTTTTAAACGTACCAAGCATGTTTGGATATTATAAAGGAAAACCCTATCCTCCGGCTTGCGTTGCATTGTGTGATGGGACCTGGGTCTTATAATAGCTTCATTTTTCAAAAAAGCATTGCGCTGTTTATTCTATGCACTGGTATTCTTGGGAGGAAACCCGTTCCGTGTTATACGGCGTGGTCCCTTGAATTACTCTCTTTTAAAGTAAAATTTAAGTAACTGTTTTTGTTCTCACACCAGTCACATGACTGACCTGGAGTTTATTGTTTTAACCTAAACTCTGGGTGCCCCTATTTTCCGCACGGGCAGCTAGTAGTTTTGGTTTTCTAGATTTATATTCACAGGATCCTGGTTTACAGCTGGAATGATATCCGGAAAGCTCTGTATCCGTATATCACCTTCAGTTGTGCTTTGTATTATTATTTTCCGCTGCTATGTAATTTATATTTATCGAATGTAATTTATTCATTTATACTCTGTATATTCTTGTATCTGATGGAATTGTTGTAATAGCAATGAAATGTTCTTCTGTTTGTGTTCTGATTTGTCCTGTTCTCAAACGATCAGGGGTTTCGAACGGTCTAGATCGGTTTAACGACTGGTTCGGATCGAGCGAAATTCCAGGCCGTCACATTTGGTATCAGAGCTTTGGTTTACAGAGCTCGAGAACAAGACACATTAGAACCATACGAAAGAATTCATCAGATATTGGATTAGTAATATCCAATTAGAATGGATCGTTAGAGATAGGATCAGCAGTATCCTAGAACGAGTGTGAAGAGTATATTTTTCAAATGAAAACAATTTTTGTTTTGAAAATTTAAATCACTTCTACGTATTTGAATATTTATTTATTTTGAATATGGACAATCGAGTATATAAAGATTTTGCATATACGCGTCATGAACGTATATTCGAAGTTTTAATATACTGGATAGATATAGAATCATGCTCTAGTGGCCCGAAGATGATTCTGATGGTTGAGTACTCGTCGTCAGAATTTATATTCGTGTGACGAAGGTGTGATTTCTATATATTTCCATTAGACTGGTGTGAGAACCAAAAACCTATATATATAGCTAGGACACATTGTTGTTAATTGGCATCAAAAACATGATTTTTGTATATGTATCAAAATTATGAATTTGAAACTCTAATTCACTAATTGATTGATGTTTGTGTTGTTTGTTTATTTGTTTGCTAATTTTTAGCCATTTAGCCTAATTGAACCAAATATTGAATTGTATTGAAAATTGGTCGCATTCGCTTGCATATACATGTATATCATTGAACAGGTCATAGCAAGGAGGCTAGAGCAGAGAATAAAATTTGTTTGCCCGACAAATAGGTACATGTTTACTACATAATTTACTGTTTTGTTTGGGTGATGATGATTTTACGAGCCTATTGGCTAGCCGCTTGGCTTTTTCTTTTTCTTTTTGAGATTAGAAGGACCGGGGAAGCTATTTGAAATTCCCCGATGCTCCCGGTGCAGGGGAGGTTATGGCGAAATTTTTCGAAAATTTAGTGTGTTAGCCAAATTTTTGAAAATTTGAAAATTCTCAGAAACTGAAAAGTTGGAGAATAGAAAGCCAGATCGAAGGTAGAGTTGATTAATCAAACCACTTTCGACTTTGTTCCTTTTCGGGGACGAAAAGTTTTAAGTGGGGGAGATTGTAATAACCCGAAAATCTGGGCCAGTTTAAAATTTTTATTTTAGCGAATTTTGATATTTAAAATAGATTGTTTTAAATAATATCGACGAGAAATTTATTTTGAATATAATTAGAACGTATATATTTATATACGTCGTCGTTAGAATATAAATATTTATATATAATTATAAATAGAATTGAAAATGGCGCGGTAGTTCGATAATTCGATTTCAAACTTCAATTGAACGTACCGGGTGCAAACCAATCCGGATTTTAGTGAAACCAAAAACATTATGATCTAATTGGTAATATCTTTCCAACGAATCCGAATAATCGAAATTTCATAGCGGGAATCAAAAGATATGTCCAGTTGAAAATTCTGAATAGTCGCTATGGAATTCAGGCCCTTAAAAATGGACATTTTGCAAATGACCTCGGATCTCGACGAAACCAGTTTTGTTGGGTCCGAAGTGTCAAATTATTGCTAGATTCCAAATTTCATAATTTTCTGAATCAATATGTGAGCGTGGCAAAGGAAAACGCATTTGACCAGTTTCAGTTGATTTTAATCAACTAGAAATTGGCCATTTCTCTAACGGTCTCAGAATTCGACGAAACTAGTTTTGTTAGGACCGTATCGTCAATACGAAGCTAGAAAATATTTTTCGAGAATTTTTCTAGTTAGTATGTGACCCCGGTAAATTGAAATGCGCGTTTAAATTCAATATATAGAGTTATATGTTGATTTTAACGGAAACTGATCGAAACGGTCGAATCAGCTTACGATACATATCCCATTGTGTTCGGAATGGGGGTAAAACGCTATGGGCGACAGGCGGTGGGCCTCGTTTCGAGGTCGAAAATAAAAGTCAACTTTTGGAAATATAAATTAATTAAATAAATTAATTCCTTCTTTTGCATATACCCCCCCCCCGTATATTCTTCAATCCGATCAAAAAAAAGAGAAGAAAGGGGAGGAGCTGTCGCTCCTCCACCGGGGGGCCACCGCACCACGACGCCACGCCGCCGCCCCCTCTTCCTCCTCCCCTCTCTCCGATCTCGCCTAGCCTCCCTCCTCCTCTTCTCCGAACCCCTCTACCTCGCGCTCACCCTCCAGTCACGAGACCCCCACCTCTTCTCCGACCACACCTCCACCGCTCGCGCCCCATCCACCGCGAAGCCCCCTTTCCCTCCTACTGCCGATCGACGAAGACCCTTCCCCCCCCAGTCCCAAACCCGCGACAGCAAACCTCCCCCCCTTATCGAATACTGTAAGTTTTTCATTTGTATTTTTGTTTTTATTTATTTACTTTATTTACTTTATTAATTACTTTTCAGATTAGGGTTTTTAAAAGTAAATTAGAAAAGATTTGATTTTTAAATAAAGAGAAAGATTGAATTTTTACTAATGAAAAGATAAGGATTTTATTTAGGAAAGGTCGGATTTTTTATTAATGAAAGTTTCGATTTTTATTTATAAGGAAGAGAAGATTTTTATTTTTTAAATTTCAGTTTTTAATTTATAAAAAGGTTAAAGATATAACTTTTATATATGAAGTGGATTAAAAATATGATTTTTATATTTTTAAAGTAATAAAAATATGATTTTTATATTTTTAAAGTATTAAAAATATAATCTTTACTATATAGAAGATGTAAAAATATGATTTTTGGTTAGGTAGAGAGTTAAAAATATAATTTTTACATGATGGGAATATTAAAAATATCATCTTTATATGTGTAGAAAAATAAAAATGAGATTTTTATAAAGATGAAATCTTTAAATTTGAAAAGGCGAAGTCTATGTTTTTATAAAGGGGAAGTCTATGTTTTTATAAAGGCGAAAACTATATTTTAGAAAGGCGAAATCTTTATATGGAAAATAGCGTGATAAAAATATAATTTTTATCTATATAACATAGTAGTAAAAATTCGATTTTTAAATATATGAAGTAATTATAAAAATATGATTTTTAAATTGAAGGTGAATAAATAAAAATGTGATTTTTATTTTAAAGACATCAAAATATAAAAATGGGTGATTTTTATATATGTAGTGGCTACGGGCAACGAAAGCGACAAAAGGCGGGAATGGCGAAGATTTCTATAAATGAAGTGTCGTGAAGTTGGATAGCTATCGGTGAGAACTTCTCACCTTTCAATTTAATTTTTCTAGTTATATTATAATATATACTAGGATGCAGACGGTGTTTAGTAGCACCCGACACCCGTCATCCACAGACCATGGATGGCTTGTTTGTTAAATTGTTTGATTGCAAAAATTAATTAGATTATTTGATTGAAATTGAATTGTTTGGTGAAATGAATGGATTTGATTGATGTGAGAATGGCGTGGGCCTTCACTAGTCCGGGGATAAGGCTAGGCCTTGTACCGTTTCTAGTATCGTGCCATTATGCCGCCGAAATTTTCTAAAATAAGTTAGAAAAATAAAAATATCATTTTTATTGTGTAAATGAACAGAATAGAGATTCATGTGTTGAAATAAAATATTTTATCGTTAAAAATATATTTTTTAACGTGGAAGTGAATAAAATAAAATATTCATTTACAAACCGGACGGTTTGTTGATGTACACCTATTTGAAGGACTTTGATTGGGTCGATAAATTTTACACATCGCCCAACTGCACAAATAAAATATGTGTTTGATTGTTTGAAACCCCACACGGGTGTTGGGATGAAATATGAAGTTCACTCATCCTGATTGATTAAATATGTCGATCGATTGATTGACAGGCTGTTATAAGCGTTAGGTATCTATATTTGATGCTTATACAGTGTAGTGCACTTTGGTTGATGGTTGACTATTTATCGTTGCTATTATATACATGTGTGGTATGGAATCCATATAATTAACTTTATATGGTAATTGATTGGGCCTCATTCCAATTTAGAAAAATAAAGACTATAAAATAAAGGTTCATGTGTTGACTGTACTCATCCATTGAGATTAGTCATGTGTTGAACGAAATATTTTTATAATAAAATTTATATCTTTATCAATATAAAATAAAGGTTCATGTGTTGACTATACTCATCCATTGAGATTAGTCATGTGTTGAACGAAACATTTTTATAATAAAAATTATATCTTTATCAATATAAAATAAAGGTTCATGTGTTGACTGTACTCATCCGTTGAGATTAGTCATGTGTTGAACGAAATATTTTAACAAAAATAGTCACACGTGGACGGTACTCATTCGTTGAGATTAGTCGTGTGTTGACAAAAAGAAATATTTGAAATAGAATATATAAAGCCGTGTTGATTAGTGATGTGCCATTTTGACGTGAACGATATTTATATCGATTACATTCGTAATTGAATATATAACGATTTCGAAATGAATTGAATATATAACGATTTCGAAATGAATTGAATATATAACGATTTCGAAATGAATTGAATATATAACGATTTCGAAATGAATTGAATATATAATGATTTCGAAATGAATTGAATATACAACGATTTCGAAATGAATTGAATATATAACGATTTCGATTTGAATTGAATATAAAACGATTTCGAATTGAATGGAATAGAAAACCAATTTGATTTCAATTGAATAGATAATGAATTTGAATCGAATAGAAAACCAATTTGAATTGAATTGAATTGAAAACGAATTCAAATTGAATTGAAAGCGAATTGAAATGAACTCAAATTGAATTGAAATTTGAAATGAATTGAAATGAATTTTAAAACGAATTTATAAGGAAAAATTCAGTTTTGATTTGAATTGAAATGGAAGCTGAAATTGTTTTTGAAACGAATTCAAAACTATCTATACAATTCGTTTTAAATAGTAATCGACGAAATATATATTATATATATTATATATATAATATAATGGCCTGAATAGAACGCGCCGCGCCGCGGCAGTTCGTGAATTTCGACCATTTATTTCAAACGGACATTACGGGAGATCCGACCGTCGGATTCTCCTAAAACCGGAACCGTTGGGTTCGTATCGAAAAGAGCTTTCTAACGAATATTTGAAATTTGAAATCTAACGGTTGGATTTGGAGATACGTCCAAATCAAATTCGAAAAAGGTCGCTGTAAGTGCAATTCGATGGCCATTGTTGGAAATCGACTGTACGGGCCTAGATAAAATTATTAAAAATATCAATAATTTGTGTAAAATCATAATAAATGATTTGGGAAAATTTGGGATGAAGAACCCCATATTTGAAAAGATAAAAATAGATTTTTATCAAAATGAACTAGATTGAACTAAATTTAAAACCCGGGTTTTTATTTTTAAATAAATAAATTGGATTTAAAAAGGGGTTTTAAATAATCGGAATTTCTAATATATTTGATTGGATTTGAAATGGGTTTATCGTGAACAGTGTTTTAAATAACACTTGTTCTTTAACCCGATAATAATTAGAATGTGATTTGGGTTTGTCTTGAACTGTGTTTTAAATAACACCTAGTTCTTTAACCCAGTAAAGGGAATTATAATGAATCTGCAATTAGGTTGAAATGTGAATCTATAATCTAAATTATCAAATTTAGAAATAAGCGAGAATGGAGTATCGCCAGTTTTGCTCCAAAGCGATAGTTAAATCTTTAATTAGATTTTAACGTGAAATGGTAATTAATTTTACCGATAACACCATGGTGTTAGATATGAAGTATCACCAGTTTTGCTTCATGGGATGAATAGGTTGGGATTGGGAAATAAAATAAATAATTACTACGGTGTGGTTCGCTAATCTCGACTAGTTCAGAAAACCATAATTTGGTTTGAAACGACATCCAAAGGAAGATTACAGGATAAATGTTAAAGAATTTATCTTGGATAAAATTAATGGGAACCTTTTCCTAAGAATGTGGAATTTAGAAACTAGCTGTAGGTTGGCTAAGAAGAATGGTTTCCTGGGTATTGATCTGATGTTGGTTTCGGCCTTCGGGGTTAATGTTCGGGAAATTGTTCTCTTGCTAATTTGCGGTTAGTGACTAACGAATTGGAATGAGGCGTATGTTGTGTTTGTGTAACATTTGTTTTTTATATGCGCGGGTTGTTCGGAAAGTCCGGGTTTACACCCATTTTGAATAACCGATTCGACGATATGTCAAAGATGAAGACAGTGGTTGAAGACCGAAAGTCTTCACATCGTTTGGATTATTACTGACGATCCTGATTGGGCAGTACACCCAAGAGGATGGGAATAGTTGGTGGTCGTCCAGACGTACTTGGAGATGGATGGATATGCGAGGAAAGTGCCTCCGGTTTCGTTCAGACCCAGAACGGACTTGTAAATGGATTGTGTGTCTGACACTGGATTTTATTCTGTGTTGATTGATTTCTATTAAATATACATCTGTTTGGCGGCGGAGAATTTATTCTTTTGCTTAACGCCCTTCTCTGAGACATACGAGCTCAAAGGTTGTATATCGATGGACATCAGTCGCATGGCATGAATTGCCCGTGTGGCACGCTAAGATGCAATGATCAAGGCTTTTGTTGAAAAGCAAAGTCTTGTGGTTGATGATCAATGCACGGCCTACGTGGCAGCTTTGTGTATAACGTGAATTCGCGAGCCTCACACCTCGGTATGAGTTAAAAACGGGATAGTGACTACAGGGAGAGCACGACGTTTCTTTCTAGCTTTGGTGGTGTCAGTGACTTACCAGCCCTGACATTTATATACTTTTCACCTATGTGGTTGTTGGAATGCGAGGCGCCTCGATTATAGGTCTGTAAGGACCGGGAAACGTGTGTTCAGGAATAAATAATCCTTTAACGTAAGTGAGGACCGGCCTTGAAGCATCCAGGGGTTGCCCAGAGTGCGTAGCCCTGGGACATTTGCTAGAGTGTCTCGAACGCGGAGAGGAGCTTGCCCCTTGCCTCGACTCATGACGGAATCCAATTTCCAATACGTGTATTGCGGCTTTATTTGTAGAGCCTAGTATGGCGACATAGTAGCATGGGATACTATGTCGTCTTTGATTTATATTTATGATTGAAATTGTTTTGACACTATACACTTATTATAGTATCAACTGATTTGTTTTAAACGTACCAAGCATGTTTGGCTATTATAAGGGAAAACCCTATCCTCCGGCTTGCGTTGCATTGTGTGATGGGACCTGGGTCTTATAATAGCTTCATTTTTCGAAAAAGCATTGCGTTGTTTATTCTATGCACTGTTATTCTTGGGAGGAAACCCGTTCCATGTTGTACGGCGTGGTCCCTTGAATTACTCTCTTTTAAAGTAAAATTTAAATAACTGTTTTAGTTCTCACACCAGTCACATGACTGACCTGGAGTTTATTGTTTTAACCTAAACTCTAGGTGCCCCTATTTTCCGCACGGGCAGCTAGTAGTTTTGGTTTTGCAGATTTATATTCACAAGATCCTGGTTTACAGCTGGAATGATATCCGGAAAGCTCTGTATTCGTATATCACCTTCAGTTGTGCTTTGTATTATTATTTTCTGCTGCTATGTAATTTATTGTAATCTCTGATATTTATCGAATGTAATTTATTCATTTATACTCTGTATATTCTTGTATCTGATGGAATTGTTGTAATAGCAATGAAATGTTCTTCTGTTTGTGTTCTGATTTGTCCTGTTCTCAAACGATCAGGGGTTTCGAACGGTCTAGATCGGTTTAACGACTGGTTCGGATCGAGCGAAATTCCAGGCCATCACAAATCCTATGGCCTAAAACACTTAACTAATCTATAAATACACCCTAAGACTACCCTAATCCATACTAAAAATAGATACAATGCCGTCATGCCGTCAAAATGCAACTTGAAGGAGCCTCCATCAAATTAAAGAGGTAGATAGCTTCTCAAATCAACTTCTAATCAACTCTAGAAACTTAATCTTCTTCATAGGAGTGCTAATCAACAAGTTGTGAGTTTCTATGCCTTTATCAAGCAATTGCTAAACTAATTATGATAGGATATAATGGGGTTATGGTTGTGTATGTGGATCAATGCAAGTTATGTTATCATATGCAATGTGTTCATGATGTTAGTTATGCAAGTTTTATGCTATATGTTCATGATGCTAGTTATGCAAGTTGTATGCTATATGTTCATGATGCAAGTTATGCAAGTTTGATGCTATGTGCCCATGAAGCTAGTTATGCAAGTTGGGTGTAATTTATGCTATATGTTCATGATGCTAGTTATGCAAATCACTATGATAAACATTGATCCATTATGACACCATGTTATGCAAGTTTGGTGTTCGATTATATGCAAGTTCATATATGACATGTTATGCAAGTTTGGTGTTTGATTATATGCAAGTTCATATATGACATGTTATGCAAGTGTTTGATTATATGCAAGTAACATGTGCCAGTTTACACCTTTGTATGATGTGCATACATATGCAAGTTAACCCCTTTGTATGTCATACATACATATGCAAGTTTACCTCTTTGTATGACATAAGTAACTTATGCAAGTTACCCTCTTTATGACATATGTGATTCATGCAAGTTTGGGTTGATTATTTATGCTAGTTGGGTTTGATGCTATGGTCATATATGCATGTTGACACCTTTAAAACCCATGTTGATGCTAATTTTATGCAAGTTGAACCCATTGTGTTTATGATGAATCTCCCCTTTTAAGTATGTCATGTCAACGTATTACGTGGGGAACGATGGGGTTAATATTCATGTTAATAAAATGGTGTGAATTTGGTATGATTATGCATACCATAAAGTGGATGGACATAATTGAGTCAATTATGTACATCGTTAAATTTGTAATTAATTAGGGATAATTAATACAAATTATGGGGGTGATTAATTAGGTGTAATTAATCGACTAAGACACGAGGTTGGACCCTTTTGTAGCATAAGACTGCCCATAACCGACCAGCAAATCCAGCGGCTACAAATGATTGGCCCAATGTGAGAGGTCTTAGGCATAAACTAAATATGTGACAAGTGTAAAGACACGTGGTTAGACTCTGTTATGGCGTAAGGCTGCCCGGAACCGACCGGCAAATCCAGCTGCCATAAAAGATAGTCTAATGTGAGAGGTCTTTACAAGGTTACGTCCTTAATCAATTAAGAAACACTTAACCAGATAAGCTTGTAGTGGGGCATGAGGGGTTAAGTGGGTGCCTTGGGTGGCATGTGGAGATTAAGTAAGTGTCTTGGGTGGCATGTGGAAATCTAGTGTGTTGCCTTGGGTGGCAATAGAAAATACGATTAGAATACTTAACCAAGTGGAAACATGTAATTAAACATGATTAAAGTGTTAAGTGGGATGCACTAGAAAAAGGGACAAGCTTAGGTGGGTAGCTTGTGGGGGCCCATTTCAACCAGTAACCCATATGTATCTTATTGGGCTCGACCCATGTCGAGGACGGGACACGCGTACTGGGCTTGACTATAAGAGGCCAAAACGGGTTAGCGGTGGCAACGCAAGTCCAACGGGTTTTCATATGCGTGCGTGGACCCGGGCTGGTAGGTAAGATGTTGTTGCATCGTGTAGGTATAAGCCGTGCACCGTTGATTGTATCGGGTTGCCACTTTGGGGAGTGATACACCCCACTGTGGGGCCAGCACGGGTATCTACGGTAGGGAGCCGATCGCTTTGGGAGTAGTGGGTACACCTAGTGGAGATAGGGGCAGACGACACCTATGTAGTCAGCTAGGGGTACACGAAACTACTAGTTAAATTTTCTAAGTCCTTGGGTGGGATCAACCTTTAAGTTAGGAATGACTGGTGTGGTGCAGTGTAGTAATTACCCTTGGGTGGGTAGATGCGTCTTTATCCGATATCTTAGTTCATCCTATGTCTATTTGGCTGCTTAGTGTAGTCATTTATCCCCAGTCATTACCGTACCAAGTTTATATCATACCCTAATTACTTTAATGATTGTACTGTTAAAGTTATAGGACTCACTCAGACTTATGTCTGACCCCGTTGTTTTTATCTTTTTCCCAACCCTCAGGTTCTTAGAGTGGGCCTAGCACTAGTGGGCTTTGATCAGATTTCTTTATCTATCTTTTGGAGCTTGGACCGTTGATGTAAAGCCCAGCTTATCTTTTCTATTATAGCTATTAGTTATGCAGTGGGATTATGTACTTATGTTTTTATCAGGATGGATATTTAGTACTTGACTCTTGTCTTATGGTTTTGTAACCAAACATGTTTACCTTCTGCTGCAATGAAATGATGTTTTAGTTAACAAGTATTATTTATATCTGTCTTGTTGTAATTTTTCTGTTCTATATTCACTTAAAATACTCCACCGAAGTTAAGGCATTCCCATAGTGAGTGACCTTAGCGGGTGTGGGGTGTTACACGTGGTATCAGAGCTGAAGGTTACCAGAACAGATAAATTTTTTAGAAAAACTATTTTTCTAAAAACATTTTTGGAAGAAGTATTTTCAAAAACATGTCTTTTGAGAGAAAAGTTTTTGAAAGAAAAGCATAATCTTTATCTTTCGAATTCTCCGTTTTGAATCTTTCCTTTTTCGTTTCAACATGGCTGAAGATCTTAACTTTCCGGAGGGCGTAGCCATACCAGTATGGTATAGGAGGTTGATGGAGGCTAGGGCCGCCACTGCGGGTCCAGCAAATGTTCCTCCACCAACAGCAGCACCCGATCTTCCTCCCCCCTCCTCCTCGCACGGATACTTTTGCTAAGACTTGCAAGGAATTTAAGGCTATGGGAGGGAAACCTTTTGAAGGATGAGAAACTTTTGTGGAAGCTAGGGATTGGCTTAAGGAGGTGGAAGAGTTGATAGATATCTTTGAGATGGAAGAAGGAAAGAAAGTCAAGTTAGCTGCTTGGTTAATGAAGGGAGAGGCCTCGTTCTGGTGGGAGGTCACTAATGGAGAGCGCCCTGTTGACTCTTGGGCGGATTTCAGGCAAAGGTTTGTGGCAAAGTTTCTCTCAAGGGCGGAAGAAAACTTGTATATGGAAAGGTTCTTGACTCTAAAGCAAGGAAACCTATCAGTGAAGGAATATGTCAACAAGTTTAATCAGCTAGCAAGGTTTGGCATAGACATGGTGAATACACCAGAGAAGAAGGCTTTGAGGTTCGTTAAAGGATTGAATGAACCGATGCATGGATTGGCTATGACTCACATCCCTATGGGGGGTACCTTTGAGAAGCTAGTAGACATGGCACTCATGCATGAGGAAGAGAAGGGTCCCAATGCTAATAAGGCACCCGAGAAGAAAGGAGATCAGAAGAGACCTCAACAGCAACAGCAAAACAAGGGTGGGAAGGCAACGGTGGCAAGGGAAAGAAGAAGTGCTTCAATTGCGGGACACCAGGCCACCTAAGCAAAGATTGTCGGAAGAAGAAGAAGACTGGCTGCTTCCACTGTGGCGAAGCAGGGCATCTAGTGAAGGATTGCCCTAAGAAGGGGCAAAGGACGGGATCTACCTCAGGAGGACAGGTGCAAGCTCTTATGGCACCAGGTCAGGCAAGGGGCAAGTTCAGGCTCTCGCGGTTCCATCGATTCAGGAAAGAGGTAGAACTATTTCCGTTGAAAGTCTGGTTTTTCTGTTTGATCATCCTATCCGTACTTTATTCGACTTTGGCGCATCACATTCGTTTATCTCATCATCATTAGTTGAGTCACTGCACTTAGACACCCGTCTAGTAGATGATCCCTTGGTTGTTTCAAACCCAATTGGGGGCTCCACTTATTTGTCCATGATATGTTTGGGTTTGAAGATTTCTATACTTAGCGTTGAGTTTAGATGTGATGCTTTTGTTTTGGGCTTCACGGGCTATGGGTTGATTTTGGGCATTGACTGGTTATCCAGTAATGGTGCCGTTCTTGATTGCGAAAGGAGAGTTGTTAGGCTCATGACCCGCTTGGGGAACACTCTCGAGATCTCTTGTAATCCCATGGATTCTGTTATGCTAAGTTATCTTGAATCGCTTGACGCTTCGGTCGAGAGTTTGCGATCTGTTAGAGTGGTTCGGGAGTACTCAGATGTGTTTGAGGAGGTGAAGGGCTTACCTCCGAAGCAGGAGATAGACTTCCGAATATATCTGGTGGACAATGCTAAGCCAGTATCTTTGTCAGTGCGCCACATGGCTCCTCGTGAGAGGAGGGAACTCCATAAGCAATTAGGGGAGTTGCTTGAGAAGGGGTTCATAAGACGAAGTATATCGGAGTGGGGTGCTCCAGTAGGTTTTGCCACGAAGGCGGATGGGTCCCTCAGACTTTGTGTAGACTATAAAGCTCACAAAGGAGAATAGACACCCATTGCCGAGGATTGATGTTCTCTTTGATCAGTTGGTTGGCGCCTCAGTGTTCTCGCAGTTGGACTTAGCCACGGGGGTTCATCAGTTGAGAGTGGCTGAGGATAGTATAGAGAAGACTGCCTTTAGGAGTCCGGATGGTTTCTATGAGTGGCTTGTGATGCCATTTGGTTTGACGAACACCCCCGCATACTTTGTTGATTTGATGAGTAGGGTGTTCAGGGAGTACCTTAATAGGTTCGTGGTGGTCTTTGTGGATGATATCTTAGTCTTTTCTAAGAGTGAAGAAGAGCATGCCCTACATCTTAGGGAAGTGTTGGAGACTCTTCGAGCGCATATCCTTAAGGCTAAATTTTCTAAATGTCACTTTTGGAGGAAGGAAGTGCGGTTCTTGGGGCACGTGGTCTCCAAGGAAGGGATAGCTGTGGATCCCGCGAAGGTAGTGTCCATCCAAGATTGGAAGGTTCCGAAGAATGCTACCGAGGTAAGGAGTTTCTTGGGGTTGGCTGGCTACTATAGGAAGTTTATCAAGGACTTCGCGAAGATATCAGCCCCATTAACTCGCTTGACGAAGAAGAATCTAGTCTTCACATGGGACGTAGATTGTGATGACCCGTTCCAACGGTTAAAGAGAGCATTAACCACAGCTCCAGTCTTAGTGTTGCCAGATGGGAGTAAGCCATTTGTTGTTTATACTGATGCTTGTGGGACAGGACTGGGCGCAGTCTTAATGCAAGAGGGAAGGATAATAGCCTACGGTGGAAGGCAGTTGAGGGCGCATGAGAAAAATTACCCTACACATGATCTAGAGTTGGCCGGTATTGTTTTTGCGCTTAAGACTTGGCGCCATTATCTTCTTGGCGAGAGATTCGAATTGTTCACTGACCACAAATCATTGAAGTACTTGTTTTCTCAGAAGGATTTGAACTTAAGACAGCAAAGGTGGATGGAGTTCTTAGCATCCTATGATTTCGAGATAGCGTATACCCCTGGCAAGGGTAACGTGGTGGCGGACGCCTTAAGCAGAAAAAGGTTGTCCTTGAGTCCATTGTTCGTGGAACGACGAAGCTTGGAATTTATCTCGATGTTTGATTTCAGACCTTCCGTTGACTTTATACCCGGTTTGCTAGCATCCTTAGAGGTCAGACCTACTCTTTTAGGATGGATTGGTGAGGCACAGCGGGACGACCCACAGTTGGTTGAGTTAGTAGAGAAGCTCATAAGGGGGGAGTCGTCCAGCCATTTGAGTAGGTACACCCTAGACGATAGGGGGTGCTTGCGTAGAGATGGTAGACTTTGTGTACCGCAAGACGAGGGTTTGAGGAAGGCTATTCTTGATGATGCACATCGTTCAAAGATGACCATTCATCCCGTTGGGGACAAGATGTACCAAGACATGAAGCGAGTTTTCTTTTGGGCCGGTATGAAGAAAGATGTGGCCGAGTATGTCGCTAGATGCTTGGTGTGCCAACAAGTGAAAGCGGAGCAAAAGAAACCCGGTGGGTTGCTTCACCCATTGGAAGTTCCGCAATGTAAGTGGGATAGCGTCTCGATGGATTTTATTGATGGGTTACCGAGATCGTGGAAGGGTAATACGGGAATTTGGGTTGTGGTAGACAGACTTACTAAGAGCGCCCATTTCATACCCGTGAAGAGTAAGAGGACTGCTCCATGGCTAGCTTCAGTTTACCTTCGAGAGATAGTTTGGTTGCATGGTGTACCTTCTAGCATAGTGAGTGATCGAGATCCTATCTTCACTAGTGAGTTTTGGAAGAGTTTGCAAGAGGCAGTAGGGACTCAATTGTGTTTGAGCACCGCGTATCATCCTCAGACGGACGACCAGACCGAGAGGGTGAATCGTGTTCTGGAAGACCTTTTGAGGCTTTGTATCTTAGATTTTGGAGGTACATGGGAAGAGCATCTTCCATTAGTGGAGTTCGCATATAATAACAGCTTTCAATCTAGTATTGACATGGCTCCTTTCGAAGCTCTTTATGGAAGGCCTTGTCGATCACCTACATGTTGGTGGGAGTCTATGGATAAGATCTTGCTTGGGCCTGATATGGTTAGAGAGACTTCAGAAAAGATTGATTTGATTCGAAGAAGGATGAAAGCAGCGCAAGATAGGCAGAGATCTTACGCGGATAAGAGGAGGACGGATCTTGAGTTTGATGTTGGGGACATGGTCTTTGTCAAAGTATCTCCATTACGGAATGTTGTTCGCTTTGGGTCCGTTGGGAAGTTAGCACCAAGGTTTGTAGGACCGTTTCCTATTAAGGAAAGGATTGGACGGATGGCATATAGAGTGGATTTACCCGAGAGACTTAGTGGTGTACATGACGTAATCCATGTGTCACATTTGAGGAAGTGCCTACATGAGACCGTAGAGGTGGTAGAGCCGAGCTTGCTTAGAGAAGTGGAGGTAGAGCGTGATGCAACTATTCGATGAGCTCCTACCTGCATCCTTGGGTCAGAGATTAGGAAGTTGAGAAACAGAGAGGTTCGACTAGTCAAAGTGCAATGGGTAGAGGATGAGAGCAATGCTATTTGGGAGACAGAAGCGAAGATGCATTCACTGTACCCATTCCTTTTTGAGGGTATGTCTTTTAACTTCTCCTTTATCATTTGTCTAGTACTTATCTTATCTTTAGTATGTCCTCTCGTTAGTACCTTTGACTTTTAGATAGGGTAAACCTATGGTTGAAACATGTGCTTGAGACATGTTATGATTGATGGATGCATGTGGATGCAAGTGTTTGCTAGTGGTTGCTCGTGGATGCATATACACACACTTTAGACACTAGATCGGCTCAGTCACTTCATATTGCATATTGCATATAATTGTGTGTAGGTAGCTATATTAATGGATGTATAATGGTTGTGTTATCACATGGATGATGCATTTTAGTGTATGGTTGTGCACACATGTAGAAATAGTATGTGTCGATAGGGTTCTTTCGCATACATATTGGATGCATGGCACTATCATGGTTTGCATTAAGGAGGTCAACTGAATCAGTAGATCGCCTGATTTTGCATTAGACAGGGAACATATACACACACTCTTTGCATATGTTCATACAGCATTAGAAACTTTAAGGACAATGGATGCCAGTGTTTGATGGTTTAGTAGATGGTTGTTTGGTTGGTAGGATACGTTCTTCTTGACATAGAGATTTCGGGGACGAAATCCTTTAAGTAGGGGAGAATGTAACACCCCATATGTTGAATAACTTGTTATAATATAAATCAGGGCAGAATTAAATTTTAAAAATATGAATCAAGGGAAACGGGCTATGCCATTGCGTTCGTCTCGGAAAAATACGCGAAATAGAGTCCGACTTTTCGAAAATCGGAGTCTGTATGACCCAGTTAAGGCCCAACGAAGTTTTTAGAAAATTCAAATTTCGAAAAAATAGATTTCAAATTCAGAAGGAGGGCTATGCGGGAAAATTCTTGCCAGCACCAGGTCGACCCCCGTGTCGACTGGGGAGTCGACACACGGGGGGGTGTCGACTGTAGTGTCGACACCCCTGTCGACTCAGGGTGCAACCTGGCTTGCTCGGCCAATTTGGTTGGGTGCACTATTTTGGCTTTTGGGATGTGCTTGATGGCTTGTGACGAGATCTGATGGCTCTAAACTATCCTAGGGTTAATCCTATGGCCTAAAACACTTAACTAATCTATAAATACACCCTAAGACTACCCTAATCCATACTAAAAATAGATACAATGCCATCATGCCGTCAAAATGCAACTTAAAGGAGCCTCCATCAAATTAAAGAGGAAGATAGCTTCTCAAATCAACTTCTAATCAACTCTAGCAACTTAATCTTCTTCATAGGAGTGCTAATCAACAAGTTGTGAGTTTCTATGCCTTTAGCAAGCAATTGCTAAACTAATTATGATAGGATATAATGAGGTTATGGTTGTGTATGTGGATCAATGCAAGTTATGTTATCATATGCAATGTGTTCATGATGTTAGTTATGCAAGTTTTATGCTATATGTTCGTGATGCTAGTTATGCAAGTTGTATGCTATATGTTCATGATGCAAGTTATGCAAGTTTTATGCTATGTGTCCATGAAGCTAGTTATGCAAGTTGGGTGTAATTTATGCTATATGTTCATGATGCTAGTTATGCAAATCACTATGATAAATATTGATCCATTATGACACCATGTTATGCAAGTTTGGTGTTTGATTATATGCAAGTTCATATATGACATGTTATGCAAGTTTGGTGTTTGATTATATGCAAGTTCATATATGACATGTTATGCAAGTGTTTGATTATATGCAAGTAACATGTGCAAGTTTACACCTTTGTATGATGTGCATACATATGCAAGTTAACCCCTTTGTATGTCATATATGCAAGTTTACCTCTTTGTATGACATAAGTAACTTATGCAAGTTACCCTCTTTATGACATATGTGATTCATGCAAGTTTGGGTTGATTATTTATGCAAGTTGGGTTTGATGCTATGGTCATATATGCATGTTGACACCTTTAAAACCCATGTTGATGCTAATGTTATGCAAGTTGAACCCATTGTGTTTATGATGAATCTCCCCTTTTAAGTATGTCATGTCAACGTATTACGTGGGGAACGATGGGGTTAATATTCATGTTAATAAAATGGTGTGAAGTTGGTATGATTATGCATACCATAAAGTGGGTGGACATAATTGAGTCAATTATGTACATCGTTAAATTTGTAATTAATTAGGGATAATTAATACAAATTATGGGGGTGATTAATTAGGTGTAATTAATCGACTAAGACACGAGGTTGGACCCTTTTGTAGCATAAGACTGCCCGGAACTGACCGGCAAATCCAGCGGCTACAAATGATTGGCCCAATGTGAGAGGTTTTAGGCATAAACTAAATACGTGACAAGTGTAAAGACACGAGGTTAGACTCTGTTATGGCGTAAGGCTGCACGGAACCGACCGGCAAATCCAGCTGCCATAAAAGACAGTCTAATGTGAGAGGTCTTTACAAGGTTACGTCCTTAATCAATTAAGAAACACTTAACCAGATAAGCATTTAGTGGGGCATGAGGGGTTAAGTGGGTGCCTTGGGTGGCATGTGGAGATTAAGTAAGTGCCTTGGGTGGCATGTGGAAATCTAGTGGGTTGCCTTGGGTGGCAATAGAAAATACGATTAGAATACTTAACCAAGTGGAAACATGTAATTAAACATGATTAAAGTGTTAAGTGGGATGCACTAGAAAAAGGGACAAGCTTAGGTGGGTAGCTTGTGGGGGCCCATTTCAACCAGTAACCCATATGTATCTTATTGGGCTCGACCCATGTCGAGGACGGGACACGCGTACTGGGCTTGACTATAAGAGGCCAAAACGGGTTAGCGGTGGCAATGCAAGTCCAACGGGTTTTCATATGCGTGCGTGGACTCGGGCTGGTAGGTAAGACGTTGTTGCATCGTGTAGGTATAAGCCGTGCACCGTTGATTGTATCGGGTTACCACTTTGGGGAGTGATACACCCCACTATGGGGCCAGCACGGGTATCTAAGGTAGGGAGCCGATCGCTTGGGGAGTAGTGGGTACACCTAGTGGAGATAGGGGCAGACGGCACCTATGTAGTCAGCTAGGGGTACACGAAACTACTAGTTAAATTTTCTAAGTCCTTGGGTGGGATCAACCTTTAAGTTAGGAATGACTGGTGTGGTGCAGTGTAGTAATTACCCTTGGGTGGGTAGATGCGTCTTTATCCGATATCTTAGTTCATCCTATGTCTAGTTGGCTGCTTAGTGTAGTCATTTATCCCCAGTCATTACTGTACCAAGTTTATATCATACCCTAATTACTTTAATGATTGTACTGTTAAAGTTATAGGACTCACTCAGACTTATGTCTGACCCCGTTGTTTTTATCTTTTTCCCAACCCTCAGGTTCTCAGAGTGGGCCTAGCACTAGTGGGCTTTGATCAGATTTCTTTATCTATCTTTTGGAGCTTGGACCGTTGATGTAAAGCCCAGCTTATCTTTTCTATTATAGCTATTAGTTATGCAGTGGGATTATGTACTTATGTTTTTATCAGGATGGATATTTAGTACTTGACTCTTGTCTTATGGTTTTGTAACCAAACATGTTTACCTTCTGCTGCAATGTAATGATGTTTTAGTTAACAAGTATTATTTATATCTGTCTTGTTGTAATTTTTCTGTTCTATATTCACTTAAAATACTCCACTGAAGTTAAGGCATTCCCATAGTGAGTGACCTTAGCGGGTGTGGGGTGTTACATATGATATTCCCCAAGGATACAAAGGTTGGTTATCCATTCCGTGTTATTGCAACCATTTGGATAGGCTGGACATCGCTGTATGCGCTAACCTATATTGTTGCCCTCTGCTCGAACCACAACTTCAACCACATGCCCGCAGTAGCAACGAACTGGGTAGGAATCAACTACATGTTCATGCAGTGGTACATGAAAGAACTCTACTTCTTGCGTTGACTGAGTGACCGCCTGTTCAGATGATACTTGAACATGTGGTACTGCCGTTTCATGTGGCGGTTGAACGTTCACCTGTTCGTATGGCGGTTCAGTTTGTGGTCCCATTTGGTTTAGGAACTGGAATTCGTCTTCAAGCTCCTGTAGCCTCATGTCTTCATATGCCTGTTCCTCGGAATCTGTAGATGATGACCATGAGGACATTTTCAGTGAGTGCTAGTAGAACTATGTGCTCTAAGAATGGGAACGAAGTTTTTTGAGTGCGGTAAGTTGTGAGTAAGTTAACATATGTATATATAGCTGCAAGATTGGTAATGGTGTGAACGGTGACTGGCTACACTTTGATTTACGTTTTGTGATTTTCAAAGCTTGTGTCGGTAGCAAAAAAAAAGACTGATGTAACTGGTTACTAGTACGACTATAGGGATTCTGCTTTTGATTGATAAAGTATATCAAGGATGACCCAAACAGGACAAAGGACTGCACTATAATCCGAAAACTCTCAAAAAAGAGTGACATGACTCCACCCTGCCAGAAAACATGACTGCACTTTGCAAACTGTGCAAGACTTGACCAGTCAATGCGCTACAGTTGGTTGACCCGCTACAGATGGTTACAAAGCATATAAACTCAGCTACAGGTGTCTATTTAATTTGATGTTCGTACGTAGAATATGGAGTTATCTGCAAACCTTGTTATGTTGGCGTGTTATTTAAGAATTTTTCATTTCTAAACTAGAAGACGACAATCTTGTTCAAGATCAAATTCAAACGTTAATACATTCCACACAATACTAACAAGAACTAGAACATAGCAACATCAAATTCAAACTACAACAATAAAACTTCGTTCCAAGAAAAAGCAAATACTAATGATTTCTAAGATAGCCAGCTAAAGTCGCCTCCGCAACAATCTTGTTGAACCGCCTTATTTCGGCTTGCGCTTCCAGTGCATGTTGAAGTCCACGTTGGCACATCGGGGGGGGGGGGTCTATCCACTACATAAAATTACAACATTGAACATTATTGGGGTAATACCTATGGTCTTCGAAGGCAGGACATCCGAAGAATCGCCATCCATCATTTTTTTCAGTTTTGGCAACAACAACGACCGATTCATCTCCACAACAACAAATAGGGTAAGCTCCACCAGGTAGTGTAGGACCGATAGGATGTAGGGACTCAATTTCTTGTCCTTCGTATACGATTTGCTTACCAGTTCTTTAATTTTCTACAACTTCGCGCAATCGAGCATTCAAAGATTTTGTTCTCGGCTTCACTGATTTAGACTGAACATGTGCTCCTTCACCGAATTCCACCGTAGGCTTGTTGTGTTGTATACTATTTCTAGACTGTTCAAATGCTTCATAACAATTATTCATTGTTTCATCGTCAATCTCCAAGTTGTCCATAGTTGGAATTGAAAACAAAACCTAAAAAAATTGAAATGAATACAAAGTGTATGGAATTTTTGTTCTGTTAGAAATATAAAACTGGTGCATATATATTGCTTTGTTTGAACACTAAACAGGGCTAGATTTGTAAAAAGAAATGTTGCAATTCCCAACATAGACACAAAGTAGGTGATACCTGTGACAAATTTATGGTAGTGATACAACGACTAATTAATAAAGTGAAACAATTAGAATGTGATATCATAATTATGTGAAAGGAATCTACACTATACACTAACAAGGGACAATAGTTTGCACTGTTTCCATATAATGCATCAACTTTATCAGTAACATAATTAAGATAATAGTTAATGCAACTAAGGACGACCCATGTATTTTAACTCCTAACACCATAATCCGAAAACTCTCGAAAAAGAGTGACATGACTCCACTCTGCCATAAAACATGACTGCACAATAGGAGCTGTGCAAAACTTGACCAATTAATGTGCATCACTCCCTACAGTTTACTAATACACTATAGCACCATCATGGCTACAGTGTACACAATCATAGGTTTTAACTCATACTTGTATTGAAATGTTTAATGCACCTACGGAACAACCCATAATTTTTAACTTGTACTTGTACCGAATTGTTTAATGCACCTGGGAACGACCCTTACACATAGGTTACACAAGTGATAATAATTTACAAATATGATAAATCACACAAATGGTAGATTAGACAAACAATAGGTTCCACAAATAAAATCAACGTACATAACCTGAACGTTACACAGCTATTGGGTTACATACTTCGTTCGAACTTCAGTGAAAGTTTTCAACTAAAATAAAGCAAAACAGTACAAGTGATACGATGCGTAACGATACAGTACATAGTATGCATAACATAAAATATTTAAATCCTAATTTAATCCACGTTGCAGGCGATAATTTGCATTATTTAGGTCATTTACTTGATTTCGCAGCTTTCTTATTTCTTCCTCTAGTTCCAAAGCATACGTAATTGCTCGACGGGGAAAGCGATCATCTATCCACTGTCTAAACTCGCATCCGTTGGTACGTACTGGACAAGTTGCGGTGCTTCAAAACCACAAAAGCATACAATATTTGCGGATTGCACCTCGCCTTCTTCAACCGTGGCTCTAACACGAGGAATTATAAGGTTAAACCTGCGGTCACGTTGTCGAGTTTAATTGTCTTGTTGATGTCATATTTCCATTTCATGCATTCCTGCTTTAAGTTCTAATTGTCGCACCTCGTCATTGTGTTGCTCTTTCATTTCGATATAGCACTCATTTGGTTCTCTAGGTGTAGATGGATTAGGATTTGATGGTCTAGAGAGATGGTCCGTGTAATTATAAGAAGATGGATACGAAATTGGCATTTTTGTTAGTTAAGATATAATTTTTACTCTGTGTGGATCGGGTATTACTGAAACAATGTTATATATATAGGAGGAGATTTAGTTACCACTGCATAAGGAAATTACTTCCCATTTTAAAATGACATGGAATGTGAATACCAATTGAGAACGGTTAATGTTTACGTTTGACTGTGCATTGTTTACTATATATTGTCCACTGTATATTGTATAATGTGCACTGTATCCTGTAGCTACATTGGAAAATGCGTTCTTAACTTTAGAAGAAGGAGTAACATGGTTAGTATATTGACGATGACCCAAAAAGGACAATGGACTAAGGACTACACTCTGGTCCCAAAACTATAAAAAAAGAGTGACATGAGTACACTCTAGGAAAAGAGTTTGTCGTTATAATAATAAAATGGCAAACTGTTTGTCATTGTATTTTATAGTCGTTGCACCACAACGGCTATTGAAACGGTCGCATTCCCTCCCTTATATACCAACCTACCGCCTTCTTCTTCCACACAACCACACCACCTTCTCAACTTCAACTTGTACAACCAAAAAAATGTCTTCTTCTACACCCAAGCGAACTATAAAAAAATCTACAAGCAAGAAACCCATGTCCCAGGCGCACTCATCATCATATGCCTTGCAACGTCCAGTCCAACTCCAGCAATCGTTTCAGCCATCTCACGAATACGGATACTCGCCGTATTCAAGCGACGATGCCTCTTCCGTTTATCAAAGATCTGGAAAAGAAATTGCACTTGAAGGGAAGGTTTTCGAGCGACTACGGATGATTGGATCCAACCCTATTTTCCATTGTGGACAAGAATTAGTCGTAGTTGTTGGCGAGACCGAAACAAATGTTGGTCGTCGATTTTTCGGCTGTCAAGCCTACAACGACCACAAGAATTATCCTAATGAACTTGATTGTTATTGGTTTAAGCAGTGGATTGACCCTCCCATGTGCAAACGCGGACGTCAGTATGCACTAGAAGCGCAAGCCGAAATAAGACGCTTAAGCAAGATTGTTGCCGGTAAAACTAGAGATGGTCCTTTCCCTAAGCCGTGGTAGGTGTATGTGTTTGAATTTGATGCTTGTGTGCTCAGTTGTTGTAGTTTGTATGATTATGGTTTGGCGTTTCTTTCTGTTGTTCTAGTTGTCGTTGTTGCAGTTGTTATAATTGCTCAATTGTTGTAGTTATTATAATTGTCAAGTCAAGTAAACTTATAAGTTATGTAAGAGACCTGGGAACGACCCATTTTTCTTAACTGCTCCGCGAATTGAAATGGTTAATGCACCCGAGGACGACCCCTATTTTTAAACTCCTACATATACACAAACTTGACACTATGACAAAACAATTCAGAATAATGTTTCCAAAGCCTGCTACAGTCAATGAAATGACTTGACATTGAGTCATACAACAATATTCCTTATACAATATCACTGTGAATTTAATATGAGTCACGTGTATGTAGATTGTACCCTTTCACATGCGTGTATGACATGATTAGACCATTCGCTGAGAAGAAAACAGTAAAGACGCATCTCCATCATTCTTAGTTGGGAATCTAGTAAACGTCTCCATCATTCACAGACTGCATTGAGTAGTCTCTTCCGAATTAAATGACAACCGTATACAAAATTATAAGTACTGCATATTTGATAATCCATCTCATATCTTTTATAGCTTAAAGCAGCACCGTTCCAAGCTTAAGTGATAACAAACAGTAAAGACGCATCTACTTATTCTACTGATGCATAGGTTCCATGGACGATTCAGAAATAAGTGATGAACATATGGGAAGGATTTTCGATGAGTAAGAACGGAACTTAGTCAACGATAACGAAGTTGGATTAGTTCATGATACACAAATTGAAGAGGTTCCTTTTGTGATTCAGCATCGAGCGGTTACTGCTCCGTGTCCTTCTCCAGTAAGTCAACGACCTAGTAATAGTGTTCAAACATTGAATTCTCAAACTCGAGAATTTTCTTCCACGGATTTGCTGGCCCTCGTAAAAGCCTATATTGAGGTTGAAAAGAGAGATGAGTTACTAATGCAAAGTGGATGGGGTTTAATATATGAAGAAAGATGGGAAATGATCATGAGGCTATACAACAACCATCGTTTCCGGCCCATTAGACGAACATCAGTTGAAATCCCAATGGCTATTCGTCATTTTGCAGACGCTTGTGATCGGTACACAGAGATTATCGAAACGGTTGAAGACGAGAACATATTTAAAACAAATCAAGCAATATATGATTCTCGTTACCTTTTCGAGTATGGTGAGGAATTTGTTGGTTACTGTTAGCCTACTTTGTGAACATGCTACCCAAAGCCAAGGACTTGAGTATGAACTTACATTGATTGGAGATCACTTGGATGGAGTGATAGAAAGTTGGAAAACTTTAATTATACATGAAGATGTAGCCGGATCGGATCCCCCCATTTGGATCGAAACAGATCCTCCATTCGGATCGGATCGGAGTGCCCCCTATCTGATTCGCCTATTACCTGCTGCTCCATAGCGTGGCCTATTTTCTAGCCTGCAAAAAAGGAGCTACCATCTCCCCTTCTCCCCACGTTCTCCACTCTTTTATAACCAACTCTGAAGCCTTCCAGATGCTGCCACGTGTACCCTTAACTGCTCACCAATTCCATCCTATAAATACATCATAATACGGTAAATTAAGGGAGCTTTGGCCCTATGGAAACCCTGTGTATTTCGGCCATGACTGCCAACAGTGGAGAACCACCTTCCTCTTCAATAAAAATCAATGAATTCAGAGAAAATTATTAATTACATTCAGGTGATTGAATGTCTATATTCATTGTAAATGTAATTTCTGAATGAATTGAGGAATCATGAAGTGGATGTAGGCTCATTAACACTGAACCACTATAAATCTTGTGTGTTGATTGATTTTCTATTCTTTTATATTATTCTTTTCGATTATTCTATACAAATCCTAGACAACTGGGTGTTAGTGCCATTTTTTGGTCTAACATTTTGGTGCTTTCACTGAAAATGGACTGAGTCTCAACCATAGATCTCTTCTTATACTAATGGATGTCATAGTTCGTTGAGGGGAGATCCGTATTCAATTCTGAAAGATTCGCTTGATATTCGGATGCATAGGCCTTCACGGCTCAGATCTACATAGCCTTTATCCAGTTCAGAGTTTCGAGGATTGAAGAAATTGCGGATGTATTGAACCAGCAACATCTTTATACCATAGGATCGGAACACCTTACGGATCGGATTGAAGAAGCAGCAGTCATTTCGGATTGAAGAAGTTGCATTCACTTCGCGGATCGGATCAAGCAAAAGCTCAGATTGAATGGACATTGGTTCGGGCATAGCATTGATCCACGCGAATGAACTAGAACCGACCCGACCCAAAGTGACTTGCTCATCCAACCCCGATCCGAACTAGTTCATCTGATGGTGGCCTTACCCGATTCGACTCGGACACATGACTTGATCCGATCCTATCTTGGAGACATCTCTGAACCGCAACTTGAAGGCAAATTCCGATCCGACCCGGTTCGGCTGTTTTTGGGAAAAAAATACATTTTTCAGATCATTTTAGAAAAAGCTCCATCTTCAAAAATCAAAAAAATCGCGCGGTGCCAACATTTTCGACCTAACTGGTTAGGTCGATCGCCGCCGGGACTATGGGGCCCCAGACTGCCACCGGCGCTGTGCTTGGACCCGCTGACGGCCTCGCCTTCGGCTCGACATATATTTTGTATAAGGGTTTCAATGATGTATAAACTTCACCAATGCAACTGATGTTGTTCTTAAATGAGTAGTGACCACCTGGTTGACATGAATTAAACTTGTTCAACTGGCAGAATCTCAAATGACATTGATATTGAGCAGTCTGGGCACTATTCCAAAGATGACTCGAATGATCTCAGCAACATGGTTTTCAATGACGGGATACCAGTAAGCTACTAAGGATCCTAACACTACAAAAATACATTGCACTTGTGTGATGTGATGAAAGACAAATGTCCTGCAGTTCACTCTCTGAAGAACTTAGCAAACCTTTGCAATACCCATCTACTATCGGCTGCATCGATGATGATTGTTTTCCGCCAGATAAGGGTTAAATCAACCTACTTTGGTGCTTAGAGATAGGTACCAGTTGTGTAACACCCCGTGTATTCTATAGCTGTGAAATTAACAAATTAAAGTATAATTAATTCTAAATCAAAGAACTAAGGGAAACAGGTTACGCCATTGCGTTCTTCTTGAAATTCTGCTTGAGATAGAGTCTGAGTTTGCGTAAATTGGACTCCGTATGAAAAAGATATCCTTAAATTAAAAATTGCAGCAAAACATGAAAAAAGAGGAATGAGAAAAGAATAATGTTTAGCATTGTTCTAACTTTTGTAAGCAAAAGACTTAGTAGCTCATTTGGTTGGAACACATGACTTGCATACAAGAGGTACAGAGTTCGATCCCCGCCAGCGCCTTATTTTTGTTTTAGGGGAATGGCTTAAAATAGCCTAGTGTGAATGCAGTTCAAAAAGTGGTTTAGTGTGAAAATGGGTAATTGGGAAGATAGATAAAAAGAAAAAAAAAGAAATATATATATATATATACATATACGTATACATACATATATATATATGACATGTACGTATCATGAGGCGTATGTTGCGCATTTTTGCCTGCCAAGAATTGTTTTTTTTATAAGTGGCCTTCTCTAATTGGATTCATGACAAATTAAAGGAAAGAAATATTTAACATATTCGTACATATGTGCATTTATGTCATAAACATACAAATTAAATAAAAATGTGTGGATGCAAGCAGTGAAAAGAAAGGTTTATGCATAATATTTGTATGCAGTAAATGGGGATTTTCAAAGAGGAAGAATATGAATAGGTTAGACTTAATTTTCTATTAATAGGAATGTCATTTATAAACCTGCAATTGACATCAATGTGGCACTGAATAAGAAAAATATGGTATGTGATATTATTTTGTGAACATAACATGCAAGCATATTAATATGACGAATATTTATCTGGCATTTAATTTAAAGATATGTCAATAGGGCATTGATTTGAAAACATGCTATTAACATTTATCTGTACATGTTAATTTGAGAAATATATAAATATGTTGAGAAATATATAAATATGCTAATTTACAATGAAAAGGATACATTAATATTGTCATTCATGTTAATTGACATGTATATATGAATAATTAATGTATACGGTAAAAGGAAAGATGTATCTATCAAATACGTATTTATGTTTGATGGATTGGCAATAAATAATAAATGTTGATAATGTACACTAAGGGAGTAATTATGGCATAAGTGTGTTAGGAATTATTTATATATAGAATTTGTCCTAAATGAGAAATGTGTACATTGTAGGAAATATATATATATGCTAAAACATGGAATTGCATGTAATTGGAATAGTAATTATGCCATAATTCAAAATGGGGGTAATTTGCATGCATAGTAATTATGACATAATTTAAAATGGGAGTAATTTACAGTCCTTAATTGTGAACATAATTGGCCTCTTTTGAAATTGATGGCCTTGATTTACCCTAGCATCATCGGACGGCTCAAATTAACTTGCAACTCTATAAAAATGACCCTAGACTCTACCTAGGTTTCTTACACAATTCTCTAGCCTCCATTGCTCTCTTCTTCTAATAAAAATAAAAATAAAAATGGCGTCGCTGCTCTGCTGGAATTAAAACTAGAAGATAATCAACATCAGCCTAAGCAACTCAATTCAAACTAGAGATTAAAGTTTCTGCAAAGATTCTACAACAAGTTAAAGTTCTTTCTTTAATCCAATCAAGGCAAGTACAGTTATTTTCCGCTATAAACGTTAATTATAATTTTGATATGTTTTTAATTCTGAATCTGAGATTGTATATATATTCTCTTCTGTCAGATTTGTTTTTCTGTGACTGTTTTGTATCCCTTTTCTTCTTTTCTGTTTTTATAGCCAGGCTACCACGAGCCTGTGCCTAATCTCATAAGAGATGAACGTATGAACGCAAATTTTGGGATAAATAATGAATAATGCGAAATTTGACAAGACTAAATTGAATGTATGACTTTAGGTCTGAGGCATAAAATATATTGGACATATGCATAAATTTGACTATGAACATATAATTTATGCATGTTGTATGCATAGTTATGTTGTAATTTAGAACTATAATTAATGAGCATATGTTGTAAACTAGATTTGGATCTATGCATATTCTATGATAGAAGAAAAGAGGAACCATTGTAAGATTACATATGATTTGAGACTTTGGACAAAATGCATATAAAAGTCAAGATATGATTTTTAGAAGATATGATTTAAAGATTTATATTGTTGGGTATAGTTTGCATAATGATTCATGACTCAAAAAGAAGAAGATATGGAAACTTAGGTGTAAAGATTTACATTAATTAAGATATCTATTATTGTGATTACACCTAAATAGGGATTTTTGGATATATGGCATGCATTGAAATTAATGGTTATATTTGGTATAATTTATATGTGAATCTGCTGTAAAATGCTAGTTTAACAAAAATTGGAACATATGTTATATGGCAAATTATGTCCATATTCTGCGCTTATGCAAACATGGAGTATATGTTGTGAATCATGACAATTATGTAAGCATATGAATTTAGGCCAATTTATGATTGGGCAAGGCATGTAAATAGAACTTTTAGAAATATTAAATTTGCTACATCTGCTAATTTGTCAAGTTGCCTAAACTACTAGTTTTGTTATATTGCCTAGACTGCTAATTAGATTGAAATACCTAATCTGTTAAATTTGTCGGTTGAAATGCCTAACCTGTTATATGCCAAAATCTGCTAAGTTGCTAAATCTGTTAAATCCGTTAAGTCATATAAAATCTGTTATCTGCTATGTTGATATAATCATCCTGTTATTGATATAATCTGAATTGGCATATATATTGGGCGTGCGCATAAACGGTAAATTATTAATTAATTGGCCGTAAAGATAAACATGGCTAACTCGAGGTTAGAATGAGTTTGCGGCGTAAATCTGCCCGGAACCGCCCGGCACATCCAGTGGCCGCAAACAATAGGTTCTAATGTGAGAAGTTAGTCATAACATGCGTAAGACACGAGGTTAGGTCTGGCTTGTGGCAGAAGTCTGCCCGGAACCGCCCGGCATATCCAGCGGCCACAAGCTACCGACCTAATGTGAGAAGTCTGTGCATTAATAATTAATTAATGCAAATCTAAGATAAGAATGACGTCTAAAACGTATTGGGGAAAAATAGGGTTAAACCAAAGGGATTAATAGATGTAGTAAAACCCGTCCATGAATCTGTAGGCCCAATACAAAGTTAGACAAATCTGAAAAATCTGTACATCTGATCCGTTAGTCTGAAAACTTGTTAACTTAATTTGTGAATTAGTAAATCTGAATTCTGTATGTCTGAACTTGTAAACAAGTTAATCTGAAATCTGTTAGTCTGGGGACACAAGGTTAGGAGGTGAATTACTTGTGTCATCTATTGTTTGGGACCCATATTAGTCAGTAACCCTTTCTGGTATCTAAACTTTGACCCAACAGTAAGTAGGGTCCGGGCACGCTTACTGAACTAATTATAAGAGGTTCATTCTGATAATGGCGAGGGGTGTTGATGGTGCGTTCCAACCGGGTCATGTGCGTGCATGGATCCCGGTCTGCCTCTGAGGATGTAAGACGCCGTGACATCTGTAAATAGGTCTGTGCCAATTGGTTGTCACTTTAGGGAGTGATACACCCTACTGTGGGGCCGACACAGGATATTTATGTATTAGGGAGCCGATCGCTTGGGGTAGGGTTTTAGGGTACGCTTAGTTCTGTCTGTTTCTGTTGGTACCGTCTGTTTCTGTTGGGTGGTAACACCTGTCTGTTTCTGTGTGGTACCGTCTGTTCGGGTGGTAAAGGCCCATTACTAGTGTACACCTAATTCCACATTCTGTTTCCATAGGGATAAATATGTTTCTTCTTCTGTCTGTTTCTGATCGGGTAGTAAAGGCCCAT
The DNA here is from genome assembly GCA_030737875.1 of Allium sativum. NCBI lineage: Eukaryota > Viridiplantae > Streptophyta > Magnoliopsida > Asparagales > Amaryllidaceae > Allium > Allium sativum. The sequence continues at coordinate 889,491,753 of CM060910.1, read as the reverse complement.
TATTAGCATTCTATTTTTGTTAAAGTATTCTGTACCCGTTCCTGCTTCAATTTAGACATTAGGGTGACACCTAATTTTGCTATACTAGCATTAGTGCAGAGAAGTGTAAAACAATAGTTTATATCATTCTGTTTTTCTGTTATATCTGCTACACCTGTTATAGTTATCTCACATCCAGTTTTACGTTCATATCATATTATTATTATCTGTTCATATGCTGAAAGTCACTGGACTTGCCAGACTTTTTGTCTGACCCTTGTTGTTTCGCCTCCTTTCTTCCGTTCCCCCCCAGGTTATCCAAGGAGGGAAATACTTTAGCTTGATCCGGATTTCTCTTTGCTTGAAGTGCTTAAAGTATGGCTTGGCTCTATATAGCTTCCGTTCCATGGGGATTATGATTTTAAACTATGCATTTTGAAGGCTTTTGTACAAGACTGATATTTTGTACTTGAATTCTGAAATTGAAAGGATGTAACCATATTAATTTCTGTTTCCGCTGTAATAAAGTTAAAAATTTTCAAGTACTGTTTTATCTGTCTTGTAAATTTCTGTTCTGTTTACTAAAATGCTCCACCAAAGTTAAGGCATTCCCTTAGTGAGTGACCTTAACGGAGGTGGGGTGTTACACTTGGTATCAGAGCTGAAGGTTACCAGATTGGGTAAAGTTTTTTTTTGAAAACTATTTTCAAAAAGGTTTTGGAAAGGAAGTATTTTCAAAAATAAAGCTTATTTTGAAAAACATGATCCCCAAGAGCCATATATCTTTCTTCCAGTCCTTTTTGTATTGAACCTTTCCTTTTTCGTTCCAGCATGTCTGAAGCATCTGAGATACCAGAGGGTGTTCATGTACCCGGTTGGTTTCGTCAATATCTTGAGGCTAGGACCGCCGCTGCAGGTCCAGCAAATGATCCCCCTCCTCCACCCCCTCCTCGTGCTATTGCTTTCTCAAAAATCTGTAGAGATTTTAGGGCCATGGGTGGGAAGGATTTCAAAGGAACTGAATCATTCGTAGAAGCAAGGAATTGGCTCAAAGAAACTGAGGATCTATTCATTATCTTCGAGGTGGACGATAGGCAGAAGGTACAGTTGGCAGTATGGCTGCTCAAAGACGAAGCTTCCTACTGGTGGGAAGTCACTAACGCCGAGAGACCAGTTGAGACTTGGATGGATTTCAGAACAAGGTTTGAGACAAAATTCCTCTCGCAAGCTGAACGAAGTTTACAATTGGAAAAGTTCTTATCTCTTAAGCAAGGAAGTATGACGGTCAAGGAATACGTCAACCAGTTCAACCAACTAGCAAGATTCGGATTGGATTTAGTCAACACTCAGCATAAAAAGGCTCTCCGCTTTGTTAAAGGATTGAATGAGCCACTGCACAGCCTAGCCATGACCCATGTACCCATGGGAGCAACTTACGAGAAATTGGTGGATATGGCACTACTGCACGAGGAAGGAAAGGGCCCGAAAGAGACAAAGAAGGAAGAACCACAGAATAAGAAAGCGGGGCCCAAAAAGGAAACACAAAAGAAGGATGAGAAGTCAGAAGATAAGAAGGGGAAAAAGTGCTTTACTTGTGGGAGCTCAACTCATCTGAACAAGGATTGTAGAAAAAGGAAGGGCGCTTGCTTCAACTGTGGGGAGATGGGACACTTCACTAGGGACTGCCCGAAGAGACGAGGACAAGGAGGGCAGGCGAACACTCTTGAGGCTAGTGGCTAGGATAGAAATAGGAAAATTTCTATAGTAGGTTTAATTTCTTTATCTGATTATGGAGTTAAGACTTTTTCTGATTCTGGTATTTTGATTTTGTAATCGATACTCTGCACTTTAATACTAGTATTATTTCTGAATTCTGCTATAGACTCAGACGCATAATGGTTATGGATCATCTGTTTGAGATTGGGGTTTGAGGGATATCTGTGTTAGGCGTCAAGTATGACGCATACATTCTGAGTTTTCGTGGGGTATGATTTTATCATGCTTAGCTTCCTAAGAATCATTAGGGAACCTGATCTGTACCAGTAGTCTGTAAATATCTAAATACTTTTTATAGGATTTCCAGTTTTGACATTGTCTAAAGAAGGTAATCCTCTGGGTGTCAATTTGATGTTGGTTTCGATCTTTGGGGCCGATACTTAGGACCCATGTCTAATGGGAACCAAATTTTCATTCTATCTGTACTCGCTTCCATCATTCGACTGTATCCTATCGATCGAATCTTCGAACTTTAGGTAGAAACTAATGGGTGTAAACATGTGTTTGAGACATGTTATGTTTGATGGTTGCAAGTGGATGCAAGTGGTTGCTAGTGGTTGCCCGTGGATGCATATACACACACTAGGCACTAGATCGGCTCGAAAACACTCTCATACTGCATATGGATGAGTGAGCATTTTTCAATTCTTGTGGATGCAAAATGGTTGATTCAGCACATGGATGTTTCATTTGAGTGAATGGTTGTGCACTCATATAGAAATAATATATATCATCAGAATTCTATTGCATACATGTTGGACTCATGGCACTGACATAATTCGCATTAAGGAGGTCAACTGAATCAGTAGACCGCCTGATCTTTGCATTAGATAAGGAACATATACACACACTTTTGCATATGTTCATACAACATTAGAAGTTTTCTAAGGACAATGGATGCTTGTGGATGATGGTTGAGTAGATGGGTGATTGGATGGTAGGACACATTCTTCTTAACTTGAAGATTTCGGGGACGAAATCCTTTTAAGTGGGGGAGAATGTAACACCCCGTGTATTCTATAGCTGTGAAATTAACAAATTAAAGTATAATTAATTCGAAATCAAAGAACTAAGGGAAACAGGTTACGCCATTGCGTTCTTCTTGAAATTCTGCTTGAGATAGAGTCTGAGTTTGCGTAAATTGGACTCCGTATGAAAAAGATATCCTTAAATTAAAAATTGCAGCAAAACATGAAAAAAGAGGAATGAGAAAAGAATAATGTTTAGCATTGTTCTAACTTTTGTAAGCAAAAGACTTAGTAGCTCATTTGGTTGGAACACATGACTTGCATACAAGAGGTACAGAGTTCGATCCCCACCAGCGCCTTATTTTTGTTTTAGGGGAATGGCTTAAAATAGCCTAGTGTGAATGCAGTTCAAAAAGTGGTTTAGTGTGAAAATGGGTAATTGGGAAGATAGATAAAAAGAAAAAAAAAGAAATATATATATATACATATACGTATACATATATATATATATATATATATGACATGTACGTATCATGAGGCGTATGTTGCGCATTTTTGCCTGCCAAGAATTGTTTTTTTTATAAGTGGCCTTCTCTAATTGGATTCATGACAAATTAAAGGAAAGAAATATTTAACATATTCGTACATATGTGCATTTATGTCATAAACATACAAATTAAATAAAAATGTGTGGATGCAAGCAGTGAAAAGAAAGGTTTATGCATAATATTTGTATGCAGTAAATGGGGATTTTCAAAGAGGAAGAATATGAATAGGTTAGACTTAATTTTCTATTAATAGGAATGTCATTTATAAACCTGCAATTGACATCAATGTGGCACTGAATAAGAAAAATATGGTATGTGATATTATTTTGTGAACATAACATGCAAGCATATTAATATGACGAATATTTATCTGGCATTTAATTTAAAGATATGTCAATAGGGCATTGATTTGAAAACATGCTATTAACATTTATCTGTACATGTTAATTTGAGAAATATATAAATATGTTGAGAAATATATAAATATGCTAATTTACAATGAAAAGGATACATTAATATTGTCATTCATGTTAATTGACATGTATATATGAATAATTAATGTATACGGTAAAAGGAAAGATGTATCTATCAAATACGTATTTATGTTTGATGGATTGGCAATAAATAATAAATGTTGATAATGTACATTAAGGGAGTAATTATGGCATAAGTGTGTTAGGAATTATTTATATATAGAATTTGTCCTAAATGAGAAATGTGTACATTGTAGGAAATATATATATATATATATGCTAAAACATGGAATTGCATGTAATTGGAATAGTAATTATGCCATAATTCAAAATGGGGGTAATTTGCATGCATAGTAATTATGACATAATTTAAAATGGGAGTAATTTACAGTCCTTAATTGTGAACATAATTGGCCTCTTTTGAAATTGATGGCCTTGATTTACCCTAGCATCATCGGACGGCTCAAATTAACTTGCAACTCTATAAAAATGAACCTAGACTCTACCTAGGTTTCTTACACAATTCTCTAGCCTCCATTGCTCTCTTCTTCTAATAAAAATAAAAATAAAAATGGCGTCGCTGCTCTGCTGGAATTAAAACTAGAAGATAATCAACATCAGCCTAAGCAACTCAATTCAAACTAGAGATTAAAGTTTCTGCAAAGATTCTACAACAAGTTAAAGTTCTTTCTTTAATCCAATCAAGGCAAGTACAGTTATTTTCCGCTATAAACGTTAATTATAATTTTGATATGTTTTTAATTCTGAATCTGAGATTGTATATATATTCTCTTCTGTCAGATTTGTTTTTCTGTGACTGTTCTGTATCCCTTTTCTTCTTTTCTGTTTTTATAGCCAGGCTACCACGAGCCTGTGCCTAATCTCATAAGAGATGAACGTATGAACGCAAATTTTGGGATAAATAATGAATGATGCGAAATTTGACAAGACTAAATTGAATGTATGACTTTAGGTCTGAGGCATAAAATATATTGGACATATGCATAAATTTGACTGTGAACATATAATTTATGCATGTTGTATGCATAGTTATGTTGTAATTTAGAACTGTAATTAATGAGCATATGTTGTAAACTAGATTTGGATCTATGCATATTCTATGATAGAAGAAAAGAGGAACCATTGTAAGATTACATATGATTTGAGACTTTGGACAAAATGCATATAAAAGTCAAGATATGATTTTTAGAAGATATGATTTAAAGATTTATATTGTTGGGTATAGTTTGCATAATGATTCATGACTCAAAAAGAAGAAGATATGGAAACTTAGGTGTAAAGATTTACATTAATTAGGATATCTATTATTGTGATTACACCTAAATAGGGATTTTTGTATATATGGCATGCATTGAAATTAATGGTTATATTTGGTATAATTTATATGTGAATCTGCTGTAAAATGCTAGTTTAACAAAAATTGGAACATATGTTATATGGCAAATTATGTCCATATTCTGTGCTTATGCAAACATGGAGTATATGTTGTGAATCATGACAATTATGTAAGCATATGAATTTAGGCCAATTTATGATTGGGCAAGGCATGTAAATAGAACTTTTAGAAATATTAAATTTGCTAAATCTGCTAATTTGTCAAGTTGCCTAAACTACTAGTTTTGTTATATTGCCTAGACTGCTAATTAGATTGAAATACCTAATCTGTTAAATTTGTCGGTTGAAATGCCTAACCTGTTATATGCCAAAATCTGCTAAGTTGCTAAATCTGTTAAATCCGTTAAGTCATATAAAATCTGTTATCTGCTATGTTGATATAATCATCCTGTTATTGATATAATATGAATTGGCATATATATTAGGCGTGCGCATAAACGGTAAATTATTAATTAATTGGCCGTAAAGATAAACATGGCTAACTCGAGGTTAGAATGAGTTTGCGGCGTAAATCTGCCCGGAACCGCCCGGCACATCCAGTGGCCGCAAACAATAGGTTCTAATGTGAGAAGTTAGTCATAACATGCGTAAGACACGAGGTTAGGTCTGGCTTGTGGCAGAAGTCTGCCCGGAACCGCCCGGCATATCCAGCGGCCACAAGCTACCGACCTAATGTGAGAAGTCTGTGCATTAATAATTAATTAATGCAAATCTAAGATAAGAATGACGTCTAAAACGTATTGGGGAAAAATAGGGTTAAACCAAAGGGATTAATAGATGTAGTAAAACCCGTCCATGAATCTGTAGGCCCAATACAAAGTTAGACAAATCTGAAAAATCTGTACATATGATCCGTTAGTCTGAAAATTTGTTAACTTAATTTGTGAATTAGTAAATCTGAATTCTGTATGTCTGAACTTGTAAACAAGTTAATCTGAAATCTGTTAGTCTGGGGACACAAGGTTAGGAGGGGAATTACTTGTGTCATCTATTGTTTGGGACCCATATTAGTTAGTAACCCTTTCTGGTATCAAAACTTTGACCCAACAGTAAGTAGGGTCCGGGCACGCTTACTGAACTAATTATAAGAGGTTCATTCTGATAATGGCGAGGGGTGTTGATGGTGCGTTCCAACCGGGTCATGTGCGTGCATGGATCCCGGTCTGCCTCTGAGGATGTAAGACGCCGTGACATCTGTAAACAGGTCTGTGCCAATTGGTTGTCACTTTAGGGAGTGATACACCCTACTGTGGGGCCGACACAGGATATTTATGTATTAGGGAGCCGATCGCTTGGGGTAGGGTTTTAGGGTACGCTTAGTTCTGTCTGTTTCTGTTGGTACCGTCTGTTTCTGTTGGGTGGTAACACCTGTCTGTTTCTGTGTGGTACCGTCTGTTCGGGTGGTAAAGGCCCATTACTAGTGTACACCTAATTCCACATTCTGTTTCCATAGGGATAAATATGTTTCTTCTTCTGTCTGTTTCTGATCGGGTAGTAAAGGCCCATTATTAGCAATCTGTTTCTGTTAAAGTATTCTGTACCCGTTCCTGCTTCAATTTAGACATTAGGGTGACACCTAATTTTGCTATACTAGTATTAGTGCAGAGAAGTGTAAAACAATAGTTTATATCATTCTGTTTTTCTGTTATATCTGCTACACCTGTTATAGTTATCTCACATCCAGTTTTACGTTCATATCATATTATTATTATCTGTTCATATGCTGAAAGTCACTGGACTTGCCAGACTTTTTGTCTGACCCTTGTTGTTTCGCCTCCTTTCTTCCGTTTCCCCCCCAGGTTATCCAAGGAGGGAAATACTTTAGCTTGATCCGGATTTCTCTTTGCTTGAAGTGCTTAAAGTATGGCTTGGCTCTGTATAGCTTCCGTTCCATGGGGATTATGATTTTAAACTATGCATTTTGAAGGCTTTTGTACAAGACTGATATTTTGTACTTGAATTCTGAAATTGAAAGGATGTAACCATATTAATTTCTGTTTCCGCTGTAATAAAGTTAAAAATTTTCAAGTACTGTTTTATCTGTCTTGTAAGTTTCTGTTCTGTTTACTAAAATGCTCCACCAAAGTTAAGGCATTCCCTTAGTGAGTGACCTTAACGGAGGTGGGGTGTTACAAGTTGAACCACCGCAAGCCATAATTTGACACATGAATCTTTGCCCGGATGATAGCAGCTCGACTGCTCACCAGTCACCATATGACCTTGGTCAAGAGATGAGAGTTTGAGATCAAAACAAATATGAATCGACCGTTAGCCCTCCACCTCATACATCAGTTGTGACAGAAAACGTGAACATTACTTCAAGCCTTGCAAGCCATGTTATCGTAGTTAAGTTTTTCTGACTAAGGTCTAGACTGACCAGCTCTAGCAACGTTTAGAGCTTACATAGCACCCTGACGTTTGTTGTTAAAGTTCCTAATGAAAGCTGGAATGGTCCATGGCGACCATGTTACTGGAAGAGCCTGTTATTTAGCTAATTGGGAAATGCTATGCAATGGAGATGTCATGGAACCCAAAAGTATTTCCCCTCCTCCAAGGGAGGTGTCAGCATAGCAAACAAAGGGACATCGAAAAAGGAGTCATCAAATTATCTGCCCAAAGAAATGGATCCTACAGAGGATGAAGATATGGGATCCAGAAGGGTGACATCTAATGGAGCGATTGCAGATATTTCGATTGATAACGACGACCTGGCAAAGGTCTTGAAAACCAGATCTCATTTGGACCACCTCCAGACGAGTGAACTGATAGATCTTTTATGATCCATTCTGGATGCATTTATATAGACCCATGCTGACATGCATAGGATCTCGCCGTCGATAATGAGTCATGCACTGAACATAAACCCCAAGTATTCCCTTGCCAAGCAAAAGAGGCATATGCTAGGCTCGAAGAGGTCAACTGTCATGAAAGAAGAATTAGAAAAGCTGAAAGATAATAGATTCATCAGATATGCTACAAATCCCGACTGCATATCGAAACTTGCACTTGTTAAGGGGGTTAATGTGAAATGATCCCAACCGAGACACTAGAAACTCTGAGCATTGAACGGATAGAAGTTGATCCAATATTGGAGACCGAACCCAGGAGAGAGTCACAGAAAACCACCTTAAAGAACTTCACACATCATAGAATCCTTCTGTCAAAGGGAAGCGAAAGGTGTGTCATGGTTCTCTATGCCTTAAGATGTGGAATGCGAGGCGACATTGCTTATTTCCCTCGAGAGGTTGTCCCGAGATAGACATCAACGAGTCTCATTGTTGATTCACCGCCCTGAATTTTTCGACAAACAACGTTTTGGAGTTAGAAAATGAAGATTCATAATTCTACTCCCTTCATTGATTATCTTTCAAGTAACTCATGTGCTGGATGCAACTGGAGATTCGAGCATGGATTGCTAGTGATTACATCATCTGATTCAAAGCTGACACATCATCAGCGTGCATGACCGACTGCATTAGTCTTGCCTGAAGATTGGCAAGTTAAAGGTTTAGAATACTTAAGCCTATACGCTAACTGATTGTCTATACAGCAGCTCATCTTATTCCTGACGTGGGATCGAAGGCATATCTACAGATCGATGAGATATGATTATCTCCCTGGCAGCCATATCCTATTTCCTAGCATGGAAAGCGCTTGGGTCGAGCATGGATCCGTTGTTTTCATGCCAATTACCATCCTAGCACCAATGTGATGATGTGCTGCGATCAGCAGTGCAGACATGACTCCCTGACACTCAATCCATGCCCTTAGCATGGGGGCAAGAAGGCGATTCAAAGGAGATGCGACCTAGTCATTCGCTTACAGTATTTACCTAACTGCCTTTGTTGCTCTAAGATGCCAATCAAAGTCTGTTCATTCTCGGGACCGCCATCCCACGACGATTTGAAAAGACGTTCATCACCAGCTAAAGATTTTGGCAGCCATCTCTGACAGAGATTGTCGAGGCAAAATGGACTTGCAAAGAGTATGCAATGCCATTCCGCACAGAATGATATTCATTCCTTTAACAGGATTACTCTTTAACCATGACTCTTATATTTCCATGTTTTATGAGTATTTATGTAATTAACTCAGGTGAATTAATATGTGGATTGTAGGTATCCAGGATTTGCTACCGATCGACTTGTAACATCCACATATAGAATTATGGGTCAAAACCATATCGAGCTCAACTACATTGCTCATCTACGCCATCCATCAAAAGAAAGTTTTATGTATCAAGGTGGATCCGAGATGACTATCCACTCCTTGGCTCACACGTGGCAGACCATAAGACAATTGTAGTTTAATATTTACATTACAAAGTCAAAGTCTGACTGTAGATGGACACGGTTCAACCGTCTACATGGCTCGATCCTACGCTCGACGCCACCAGATTGAACGAATCGGAATAAAAGAGGCAGCACTGCCCTTGATATGCTTACTTTTCAATCGTGAAATTTACCTTTACATGCTTCTTGAGTTATTAATATGACTAACTCATGTGATATGAATGATGCAGGTACCCGAATTTTGGTGCCAATCACTCCTCCCATAGATTGATTGGAGGAACGCAAAGCTTTTGCAAACATTTTCTGACTGTTTGCCTGACTAACTTTAATCCTTAGAGATTGGATAGAAGTACAAATTTAGGACGAGTGTGATGGGTGCATCATGATTAAAGACCACTCAATCCATGACTCTAGCTCTAATGATTTGAGAGAGCATTTAAAGGACGATATAGCAGCATCCGATCAAACTCCATCCCACGAGTCGATGGGACGAGATAAACTTGATTATTGCGAATGACCACCCCTACCTATGAATCGGAGATTAGGAGATAGCGCCTCAGTGAGTGTGACCCGACCACTTGCCCGAAAAGCTCCAACTACTAGAGTGAAGCATGGAGTATGAACTAAAAATCGAGTTCGAGAATGACACTCGAGCCGGCAGAACCCCTCTCTCGGGATTAGAGCGCAGAAGGAAAGCCGGGGCGAACGACATGACCGTTCGCTTGATTAACTCTAACTCTCATGACTCGAGAGAGAGTATAATAGATGGGAAAACGACGTCCCCAAGGCGTGATGGTGCACCACGATTAAAGACCGCCTTGATTATACTCTACCCTTGGAATTCGCCGGGAGAGTATAAAGGTGCCAGGGACTGGCGCCACAAGAACTCCTACCCTGATGAAGGATCGGGGAGTAGACTAAAAGCTGAGTTCAAACTCTATCCTAGGTATACGATAGGAGAGTATAAAAACATTGCAATTAAATGCCACAAATAGGCTCCTACCCCACTGAAGGAATGGGGATAAGATTGAAAGCTGAGCCGACAACCCCCACGGAAGGATTGGGGGAACACAATGTCGAACAAGGCCTTACTAGGCACTTTATTCATGATTGATTGGGGGCACACACACACATCACCCCCTCTAGATAAATCCTAATGTAGGCTTGTACAAGATAGCATGACAAGAATGCGAGGGCTGCACTCGCGATAGCCGCAGCAGGCTAGTGGAAAACAAACAAAGGGCCACGTCCAGAAGGCTGACGCTGATGCCTAATTCTAAACTTCCCATGCAACTCAAGGCGACGATCGAAAGGAGGCCTTGAGAGTGAACTGTTCAATGAAATATCGCATAACTTAAGGCAATGACCGAAAGAAGCCCTAAGAGTGATATATCAAATCAACATACACACCTACGTGTGACTGACCATAGCCCAAGTGCAACGACGAGTGCCACCTCACAAATACACTGAATGGAAAATGCGTTGACTCGAGCACTTAGATAACTCAATCACTTAAGATTTGAAAGCAATATCTCTTTTCCATGCATACATGTCTGAATTTGAAAAGGATGTGATATGACCACCTGCCTTTTACCATTACCCCTGGACTGGGGGCATACTATTGAAAATATTTACAATTGGCATGATTTATCTATCTATGTCCAACTTATACCTTGATCTTGATAGGTTGCTTAAGGACCACAGAATGAATGTAAAATGAATGCCCATTTACTAATCCTGACCGAATTCCCGATTAAAAGGCCCCTGGACAGGGGGCATGCTATTACTCTGATTCTAACTTACAAGAAAGCAGATTGCTTGATACTCCGACTCAATGGTTAATAAGAAGGAAGATAGAACTTTCTTTCATGCTAAAGTTGTTGGCACAGAAGGCACCAGGAATGAGGGACATCAGAAACTTTCTTGCTGGAGCGAGTATCGTGGGAATTCAAGCAACAACGAACTTGGCTCAAACGCTCCTTGTCCCATGGTTCAGATCGCATGAGACCTTAGAACAAGTTGGAAACGTCGTCTTGAATCAAACAAGATGCAATCGACCGTCTCCTAGATATCTGCAGCATGCAACTGTCGCCCGTAACATTTTAGATGCAAACGACGACAATGCAAGAGCCATTGGAAACTTAAACGGGGTCCGACCAACCTATGCTCCAATTCAGATTAATTCTTCAAATCCAACTCAACTTCAACATAAAGTTTCCCATTCCTTAGTGTAGACGGTAAGTGGAAGCATTCAAAGTGACTACAAGTTGACCTTATCGCCGCCTATCTCCAATCCTCAGAGCTTGGATGGAGACCAAACACTAACATGAGCTGGACACGATCAAATTATTTTGAATCAAACTTTATCTTATGACTTGATGAGGAAGTATGAATTTAAAGAAGAAATTGATTAGATGCTTACCGAATAGCAAAACCCCCCATAGATGGAAGGCATGGGATGCAAATTTCGAGTAACGTAATTCGAATATCAGCCGACTTTATGCGTATTTACCATCACTGGAGTTCTGGAAGATCCCGGACTATAAATAAAAGAATGACTTCTCAAAACTAATCCACATACATCAGAGCAGCAGGATCACTATCTAAAATTAAAGGACAAAAGCCTGATTAACGACTACTAAGCATGCAGAACCAAGAAGCCAGAAACCGGCTTCCACCCACTTCAAGACTTTATGCTGGGGACGCCAACCCTAAATTGGAACATTGGCGACAACTTATCAAAAACGAAGGCCAGAATTCCAACATTAATTAATGCTTCGCCAGAGGCTACACACCTCAAAGGCGGCGTGAGCAACGTTAATCAAAACTCTTTCACACAAGACATTAGGGATATCAGCAATTCCTTGCGCTTAAAGCTATAATTTCTGGATCTTGACTTACACTGTTGTTATAGATTTTTTAGTGGCATACATCTGAATTGATCAACCGCTGGAATGCGTTGGTCACTCACTTCAATAAGACAATGGTTCAACGAGACCCTGCATTCGTTCCTCAAAAGATTCAACGCTGCAGTGGCACTAGTAGATCGACTGAACCATCTATGGGGTTGATATTAGCAGTATCCGGTATTCTAGATAACTCAAACTTCAAAGTCTCTCCGCAACAAGACCCCCAAAAGGCCTTGAAAAATTCACCTCTGGAACAAACTTGGTATCTCTTTACCATGAGATTTTCCTAGAAACGTTGTAAAATCCTATCCTGAGACAGACAGATTCATGCAACAAGAAGGTGCTAATGTTGAAATGGATTATCTCAACGTCTTCATGACAAAATGGAGCACCATCCGACTCTTGAAATTATAAAGGCAAAAGAAAAGCCCCAGGAAAGACTGATAGGAATTTACAATTCCAGAAAAGACCAGTGTCATTAATCGGGCCTGCGATCTTGATTGTCAAGCTTAATGAGACCAAGCATGAGAGATAGACTCAACAAGACTATGATAGCTATTTCGGATTATGTCAAAGCATGAACGAAGGAGCTCGAATAACTCACTAACGACGTTCGCTCGCTTGCAAGACTGACGAGCTTACTCAACTCTATGGCTGAAGCGAGGAGAGTATCTAAATTCACTGATACTCAATAAGGCGATCATTGCTTTCTGACTAAACAAATGGCATGACCCCGAAGCGAATGTAATTCGACCATTCGCATGTATAACTCCAACCCTTGATGACTTGGGAAAATGCACAGAACGACACAGGGTGACTAAAATTGCTGAACCTACATCTCTAACCCGATGCGGCGAAAAAAGTATAAAGGCTAAAAGACTGGATGTCCGATTAATCTAGCATAACCCCCACGTTGTTGGGGGCATAAGCACTGACTTTGCTCGTCCTCCACTGATGCTGGAGCATCACCTTCAACCGACAGATTGACTTTGAACATGATCCTAACTCAGTGCATGATTCAAAACGTATACATTATATCTTTAGAATACGACGTGATTCATCTTGACCATCCAAGTGAGCCAACTAACGGATCAAGCATGAATCCAAAGACTTGATCCGCAACTTCATCAAATGGAGAATGTGATAAACTCCTCTGCTACCTTACGATTGTGATAATCCTACCAACTACTGACTTGCATATTTTCAATATCTCGTGATGGCTCCTATGTAATCACGGAATTACAAAACAATCCAGAGTGTCATGGTTTGGGGATGCATTATTGTTATGATTCAATGTAATCGGGGATCCCTAGATTAATATCCTAATATCGAGATAGTCCAAATCCAAGCGCAAATGACAGATACATATGCCAATTCTAAAGCTCTATATCACAATAAGCCAGATGCTAGCTCAAGGCCCGAAGATTCTGATACTACTCTATGACTTGGATGACTACCCATACATTGAATCGACCATAAAACAAAATTAGACTCGACCATGCACTGGAAGTGTGTAAGAAGACGGCGTCGTTTGGCATTAACTTGTGCATGTACAATCTCATACGGGAGCCAACAATCCTACATGACTTATGATGAAAGAATTCAATATCTTGATTCGACGAGGTCTAAATGATTACTTAATCATCTTGAATAGTCAAGCCATGGAATTTGGCCTGATAAGCATCAATGGAAGTAGTGCGATATATGATAAGCCATTTATACAGGAAAAAAATCCATATGATGGAACTACTCAACAGTACACAAAAATATGATAAAGCCTCCTCGAGGGTGGATGACGTTCCAAAAAGATTCAGCTCGACCTATTCAAAGCACATCTCATCTGCGATAAGATGTACTTTGGGGGGCAAAATGTTAGCCTACTTTGTGAACAGGCTAACCAAAGCCAAGGACTTGAGTATGAACTTACATTGATTGAAGAACACTTGGGTTGAGTGGAAGAAGGTTGGAAAACTTGAATTATACATCCAGATGTCGCCAGATTGGATCCCCCCATTTGGATCCGATCAGATCCCCTATTCGGATCGGATCGGAGTCCCCCATCCGATCCACCCATTGCATGTTGCTCCATAGCGTGGCCTATTTTCTAGCCTGCAAAAGAGGAGCTACCGTCTCCCCTTCTCCCCCACATTCTCCACTCTCTTATAACCAACTTTGAAGCCTTCCAGACACTGCCACGTGAACCCCTAACCGCTCACCAATTCCAGCTTATAAATACATCATAATACAACAAATTAAAGGGGCTTTGGCCCTATGAAAACCCTGTGTATTTCGGCTATGGCTGCCAACAATGGAGAACCACCTTCCTCTTCAATAAAAATCAATGAATTCAAAGAGAATTATTCATTGTATTTGAGTGATTGAATGTCTATATTCATTGTAATTGTAATTTCTGAATGAATTTAGGAATCATGAAGTGGATGTAGGATCATTAACGCCAAACCACTATAAATCTTGTGTGTTGATTGATTTTCTATGCTTTTATATTATTCTTCTCGATTATTCTATAAAAATACTAGACAATTGGGTGTTAGTGCCATTTTTTGGTCTAACAGTTACGAAGCGTATAAACTTCGCTATAGTTGGTTGACCCGCTATGGAACTGGGTAGGCTTATGGTATTATGATTTTATTGTTGTTTTACTGTCTATTTAATTTGATGCTTGTACGTAGAATACAGAGTTATCTGTAAACCTTGTTTAGTTGGCGTGCTATTTAAGAATTTTGCATTTCTAAATGAGAAGAGGGCAATCTTGTTCAACATCAAATTCAAACGTTAATAAATTCCAAACAACACTTACAGGAACCAGAACCAAATACAGTCTCTACACGGAAACATAACCAGAACGTACACAAAATACATCGAAAGTACATAATAGTGGTAGTCAACAAATACAAAACATCTACTAAAAAAATAGGAACATACAACTGACAACTGCAAAAACGTAATACATCGAAAGTACATAACAGTGGTAGTCAACAAATACAGAACGTCTACTAAAAAAATAGGAACATACAACTACGAAAGTGGATAATAGTGGTAGTAAGTCACTTGTCTGATCCATCTGTATGTGGACGTGTGTGGCGCCGATGACATCTCTCATCATCATCATCATCTGGAGGATGACTCGACCCAGCACCATGCAACTTCTGGTAATACATTTGCATGTCCTAAAATCTCTTGCGTTCTGCCTCAAGCTGGGCCTCTAAATGCGCCTGATGCTGTCGTGCCTCCTCTACAACACGACGTAGCTCACCATCATAGTAATCTAGGCTACGCCTACACTCTACGTAGCCCGTTTGCCTAATCCCCATTTGCATGTCATACAGATCAGTATTTGATATCTGTGAAGAATCCGGGTAATCATCATGGGCCGGAGGATGAAACACGTCAACGTAACAATCTGGTCTAATAGTGGGCACTGCCATGGTCCAACTAAAATGACCAGTGGCCGCCACATGATCGGGTGCACGAAAACCCTTACTGGGTTGGGTAATATCCTCAATAACAGGTGGATGTATGTCGTGTCGTATAGCAGATGGCCCGACTAAATCAATCGAAGCTGCATGTGTAATCGTGTCCAAGGACCCGGTGAAAAATCTGCACCAGAAATCAATGTATGACTCTCTGGTGAAAACAAAGCCCTCGGCCGTCCACCATCCTGTTGCCCTGGCAATATCTAGTTGATCGGTCGGGTAAATCATACACCGATAAGTATGCGGGTGTGGATTAACGGGAATAGCGTCGAATTCATACAACTGTCTCCAGCACCTCTCACCAATAAACCAATAAGCACCTACTGCCGAGGGATAAGATTAAGTGGAAATCTCCGTCCGCCAAGCATCCTAGCAATCTGTAAAATATCAAGACCAAATGAGGTACTCTGCTCAAATGGTTGCCATATAATCTGATCCCTATACATCCTCAGGTCAATCTGGTTGTGGGCAACTGGATACACATGTAGTGACTCATTATACCTGGACCCTCGGTTGTCCGCATTCCAAAAGTTTATACGGGGGAAAAAGGTCGACGGGTCTGAAGTACGGGTGACAAAATGAAAGTTCCTAGAGTACTCAAAGTACCAACACTATAAAAACTCCCAGAAACCATATAAAGAAACCTGAGAATCAGAGATGGTGCACTGCATGTCGAGACATCTGTATAGGTATGCAAGGATAGGCGTACCCCAATCATATAAAATCGCCCTATCGGGATTTAACTCAACCACGACCGCAACAAATCCGACAGGCAAACTACTGCTCGGAGAACTAAAGAATAGGTTATCCATAAGGTATAACACAAATAATCGAACAAGCTCCAAGTCGTCATCAAAAGAGTACTGAGCGAGTATGCTATCCATGGCCGCACGGATGGCGCTCACTCTAATAGCGCCTTCTGCCTGATACGATGCATCAAAAAGTCAAAATGAGGCAGTAGATCATGAAGAACTGCACGATCACGCCATCGACCATCATCAAAAGGCAGTGGGGGATAAGCAGCTACTCCAATACTAATACTAGTAAGCATGGAGAAATCAAGAGGGGTAAGTCCTAACTCACCACAAGGAAAGTGAAATGTGTGGGTGGTTTTGTACCAACGTAGAGCAATGGCCGCACACAATTGAACATCAGCATTTATAACATGGTTTATTCCTACAATTATAAAGTGCACAATAAGTCAAACTAGGACTAATAAATTATCCACTTGCTTCATTAAAAGGACTTTAATATTACCTAGAAAAAAATGAAATCCAAGAGCATGTAATAGTGATACGACCCCCTCCTTACCCGCCAAGTGTGCATGATAATATCTAAGTGTGTTCGCTAATGAACCACGTGAACGTATATTCCACGACTGTCAACAATTCAATAAAATGTTATACTATTTACTCAATGTCTAATACTCAAAGAATATTATTTAAATAATACTAAAAATACTTACAGCCAAACTCATATGCGTGCTAACGTGTACTTGGCCTTCTGGAAGATTGTGAAAGTTGGATAGCACAGGAAGCTTCGCGGAGCTGAGGTTTGGATCCAGACAACCATCGAGATCGGCTTGTCTACCGGAAACCGATCCCACACCCCTACACGACATGCCCGCTCGTCCGCACCTACGGCCACCGCGTCCACGACGGTCGCCTTCCTCGTGCGCCCTACTTCTTGGTTCTCCATGTTTTTTGCGGTTGCAAGCAAGTCTTCTATTCCGGGCACGTACGGTGCGACTGGTTGTTCGCCACTACCCCTTGCACCATTCCCGCCTGTGCCACTACCCCCAGTGCCACCATCGTTGCCGTGCATGAATTTTTTGGTGATTTTTTTTAGTAATCTAGCCATATTTTTGAATGAATATCTCAAATATGGTAGTTAATTTGGTTAAAAGCTTGCGGATTGGTGAATTGGTAGAGATATTTGGTTAAAAAATGGGGGATGATATGGTTTTTTCGGGTTTGGAAATTGGGGCAGGAGAATGAAGAGGAAGGGGGTGGCGGGGGGTTTCTAGGTTTGGATTTATAATGGCAAACACTTTGCCGTTATAATGTTACAACAGCAAAGAGTTTGCCGTTGTAATCTTATAATGGCAGACTCTTTGCCATTGTAAACCCTGCTGTGGCTAGCCTGCAGCTGCTTCCGCCCTTCTGGTTGCTCGGCTCGTTGGACCAGTTGCAAAACAAGAGAGAGAATAACTGAATAGAACAGATTGTTGGTTATGGTCTAAGGTGAAGCAATGATACTGGAAGGCCTACTATATTGCTTCGACCAACCACAACTACTTTTTTCTCTTTCTCACTTACTCCACATATCGATAAAAGCTCAAGGCATCCCTTTAAAAAACTTGTACATGATTATATATGTTAATGAATTAGAGTAAAGGATTGCCTAAGTGGATAAAATTAAAATAACCTGTATTTGGGAATTAGTAGCAATAAATTTAGGATTAAAATCTAAAGTTCTTGGCTAATAACTTAACTATTGTTTACTTGTCTGAGTACCATCCAAAGCAGAACTAAGAAAGTACACAAATATGCATAAAGAATTCAAATAGGTCACTCAAAGAAGAAAAATTAAATGAGTCATATTTGCAATGAGGAATTATAAAGACCAAAAATAATACCTTGGGTGTGCAAGATAGAAATAGTGGTTCTCTCTGCCTTTCATAGCAAGCCTGCCAATATTTAAAGGATGAAATATATCAACATCTCTCTATGCTAATTTCACTGAGCACTTTTTCTTCACTTATATTGGTAGTGGAAGTTGTACTAGAATACCTAAAACATGCATAGGTTGCATATGTTACTTAAAACGATGATTTTTTTGCATCAACTGTAATTAAGAAGTAAGCAATCACTAATTGCTTGTCTTCCCTGAAATGTTTCGATATTTGATAAAAAAAGAGATATATTTTAATTTTTAAGTAGTAGCTAAAGGGATATTCTCTAGTTAATGACTTTATCCTGAGAACCAACATTGCACACGACTAGTCCATAAAACCATTGACAATGGTGAGGTGCTTACTGGCACACATTTGCAACATTAAGCACACACTTTAGTATAAGCCAATTGAATCAACTGAAAACCAGATCGTCCTTGGAATTATATAAAATTAGATCCCTATATCATGTATGTAATACCATATTATAGAAAAACAATAACTATATATGTAAAAAAAAATCTTGCATTACCCAATTTGCTAGTAACCACAAAGTTCGATAGCCATGTGCAAATAACGAAGAACTAAGCAAAAAAGACACGCGACCTGCATTGATTCATACATAATGCGGCAAGTATATACCAATCTCATCAGCGACTTAGTATTCATTGATATCATTGCTCTCACTCGCAATAAAACGTTAATTAAAACAACATAGTTTCTTTTTACGATCTTCTATTGGAAAATAGAAATTCGTATGTACTAGTTTTATAAAGCAACAAAACGAGATATAAAAAAACTGAGAAATGTTAAAAATGTGCAAGTATGGTTTTACATAGAAACTAATTATTATTTTTTAGATATCATGCACACAGATATCAGACTTAGTAAGGTGGGGCAAAAAAATTTATTGTAAGATAAGGAAAGTCGAAAAATAGCTATCATTACATATTGTTGATTTTCAATTTAAATATTTTAGAGCATCTCCAACAGTTTAGGGTGTGAATTTTCGATTTTCCACACTTCGAAAAGTCGGAAACTCTAACAGTTTGTTGTCCAAACTACAAGATAAACAGTACATACCAATGGCTAGGGATCGTTGGCTGCCGTTGGAAAAGCCGTTGGTGTACGGATCAATGGTTTCCAACGACTACCAATGGTAGGCAACGTAGATTTCCAACGGCTTCCAACTTCCTTACAATGCCACGTGTTTTTTGTCAAAGAAACATTGGAAAGCATTGAAAACCGTTGAAACATGCCATGGATAGCCGTTGGAAACCATTGAAAAGCAATGACCAATAAGTCGTTACTGTAGGAAGCCGTTGAAAATCTGGTTTTTTTACAGAATAGAAACTGCACACTTCCAGCCACACAAATATATATATATATATATATATATATATATATATCCATCACAATTGCTTCATTTTGAGCATATAAATCTCAGTTACAATCAAATATTCATCCAAATACAATATTATACGAAAATCAAGCACAAAACACATACCACAAACCAACATTTACATAAAAAACAACCTAATATATACAATCATGTCCAAACCATATCATCACCAACAAAAACCTCCATCACCATGTCCACAAAATCATCACCCACACAACATCCATATATATACAACCATGATTATAAATGCATCAAGCCTCACCAACCCTTATAACATATATATATAACAAAAAACAAACTAACCTTAACTCTCTCTCCACCAGAAGATGAAGGTGGCATACAGTACCGAGCAATGAACTATGCCAGCTGACAGTTAAGCTACTCTATCTGCTATTCGCGGCAAGATCGCGCTCATGAAGCTCTACAATATGTTCTCGGCGCTGTGTGATCTCCTCATTATCCTGAATCCTCTGGTAGGTCTACTGAGATGTCTGAACCAATATATAATTTTAGATTTTCAGAATACAAGGAATAATAATCAGACTGACATACCATTAATGCTAGTCTCAAATTAAAATAAAATACAGCATATACTTAACAATTGTTTGTCTTTAGTTTTAATAATAGCAATTGGAGTAAATTTCAGTTTTTATTATAAATTTTAGTTTCACTACCTCTAGATTGCCAAAACCATATCGTATATTCCGGATAGGTAGATCCATGACAACATCAAATATCTTGTCCTTATCCTCCTTAGTCAACCCAGTCGTCCCACTGGATTCCAACATCTGCGCCCTCTGTCCCTGAAATTTCTCCTGTTAAATAAAAAACAATGGAATATAATTACACTATAATTTAATTATAACTAATTTAAATTAACTATGTTATACTTACATATGCCTTACGCGTCTTGGCATCGTGGTCCCAAGAGTAGGAAACTGAGCCTGTGTCGTTGACCTCAGGCAATGCATGTGTATGCTCAAATACATCCCAGTACGACATAGGAACACCATGTTGTCTCTCTTAAAAAAAGCCTATACATATATATAAATATATATGCATGTGTGTGTAAATTAGAACTTAATGTTAAATCAACTATTAAATTTAACAACTTATAAATTAAAATCTTTAACTATGTAATTAATTAATGTACCAGGTCCTCGCGATGGTGCTGAAACGTCTTAGACCCACCTCGATGCGTAACTGGATTCTTGCTCCTGTTTGCCGCATTTCTCGCGGATTTGGCCTATACATTTAAATTTAAAAAATGTTTTATTCTAAATTATATATTAATTGAATAGAAATTTTTAAATCAAATTTGTAGTAAATTTACCAGAAACTCGTCATTATTATTCCAATAAGTGTGTAGGTCATCCCACACCTTATCACCCATCTAGTCAGGTTTTCTTCCCACCTGATTTTATGCTGTTCATCGTCTCTCTGTAATTTTTTGCCACTCTAGAGTTCCAGTCGCGTTTGACAAGGTCTAAATCGGTCTCCTTGAGATCCACGGCTCCCGGCAATCTTTTAAAACTAGCATAAATATAAACAGATCAAATAGGAGCACCACTACTTAATTAATGTAATAAATGGTATAGTACATGTGCGTACTAGAAAATCTTGCCATATCGTCTCCCTGACCATGTCGGGTATCGACGTCCACGTGGGCCAACATTCAGTCATGCGAGTCTGATAAGCGCGTCTTGATGTACTCAAGACCATGTTGGAAGGCTCCAGCTCAAAACTGCTGTGTTCAATAAAAAAACATTTCATGGCTACTGGAGCAACAATTTACATAATTTATTGTACAAAAATTAAATTTATACCCTTTGCTGTCTTTTGGCTTAAGCAACACTATAGGATGGGCTAGCTCCTGCGATGGACCACTGCCATCGCCACCTACAGGATCTTGTGGTATCATACCTGTTACAAACAACAACATAACATTACATAAAAGAGCTATGTAAAACAAATAGTATGAGAGATAACATATATAAGAGTACTATGCAATATAAATAATATGGCATGACATAACATAAATAATATGGCATGACATAACCTAAAAATATGGCATGATATAACATAAAAAATATGTTTCTTCTTAATACAAATGTCTGATTAACATTACAAGTGATTCATAGAAATGTTACATATGAGTTTGATTCATTAAAATGTCTGGTTAATTAACTTATGAGTTTGATTCGTAAAAATATGTTTCTTGTTAATAGATAACATAATAAATATTTATAACATAACATAATTAAAATTACCTTTTTAAAATGAGAATTATTGGTTAGTACTCGTCACTTTCGGATTATGTCTCCATTTCCTCTTCTATATATGGTTCATTTGTAGTCTCAAATACTTCAGTTAATGCATTTGATTCATCGTTTAAAGGTCCAAAATCTGTTCGATCATCGATTATTACTATTCCTCTAGTTTCCTCGATATCTTCTTGATAAGCTTGGTCGTTTGGAATATTAAGTTCGTCAAATGTAAACCTTGCCTTTGTTTTAAAAATAGCTCACCAATCTATTTTGTCCCTTCTTGTAGATGGATAAGGAGCGTAATATACTTGAAGAGCTTGTTTGGCAAGTACAAAAGGATCGTACTTATAATAACGGGAAGTATGTCGTACTTCTATAAGATTATGTTTTGGGTGCATGTTGATTCCAGAACCTGGAACATTGCTGAACCAGTTGCATTTAAACAAAAATATTTCTTCCACGAGTCGTGTGAAATATGTCAATTGCAGAATCTAGGTTATCACGCTATAAAAATCGTGTATATGGTCATTTGGATCATCACTTCCTTTAACAAATACACCGCTATTGTCAGTTAATTTTTCAGCACCATATTCTTTCGTGCTAAATTTATATCCATTGACAAAGAATACTAAATATGTCTTGACATTTCTTTTTGGTACGATTGCCAAATGTTTCAATCCTTCATCTACAACACAATTTGTTAGTTCAAAAACGTAATTACTTAATTAACTAGCGAATTCTTTGCTGATATCGCCATTTGGATATTGTGACTCATAAATGTTGCAATTATATATAGGACAAATGTTACATATATATGATTAAAGAAACAGTACATGTATATATAGATATATAAGTTCATTACCTAACAAACGGTGCAATTTCAGTGCAATTGAGAAGAATATATGTGTGTGCTGCATTATAATCTCTATCATTCATCCATTCTTCCACACTTCCACCAGAAGGCATGACCATGTTTTTTAAAAATAAATAAAGTCGCTTGACATTCATCATGATCAATGCCTTCATCATTACGCGCAGTACTTGCAAATGATATGTTCACATGATCACTAAAATAATGAGAGAGAAAAAAGCTTCTTCTTCGATGTATGATTTGCAAATAGAACCTTCAAATCGAGCTTTCTGCCTCACGTTTTTCTTTAGATGATTTAAATACCTATTTAGAATTATTGTAAATTATGTTTTTTTATACAATTCATTAACCAAAATTAAATTAACAAAATATTAATATACCTTTCAAATGGATACATCCATCCGTATTGAACAGGCCCTCGAAGACATGCTTCTAGAGGAAGATGAATAGGTAAATGCTCCGTAACATTGAAAAAACCCGGAGGATTTTTTTTCAATTTGCAAAGCAATATGGGGATTTCTTTCTCTAGTTTATGTAGACGATCAATTTTTAATGTAGTAGAACAAAGCTCTTTATAGAACAAACTGAGCTCTATTACAACAGTACAAACTTTTATGGGCAATAGTTCTTTGAAAGCGACGAGCAATAAATTTTCCATCATAAGATGACAATAGTGGTTTTTCATCCCGCTAAGTTTATTGTTTTTATAGTCGACACATCTATGAAGATTGGAAGATATAACATCCGGGAATCATAATCATTTCATCCATTTTAGAAGTATTTAACTTGATTACCATCCAGTTCATAGCACGCTTTTAGTTTTTGGGTGTCATTTGGCTTTATATGAAGCTCGGGACGATTACATATTACTTCGATATCACATATTGATTTCAAATCATCTTTCTTCTTACCCTTGACGTTCAAAATTGTATTAATTACATTGTCAAGCACGTTTTTCTCATTATGCATCACGTCAATATTATGACGAATCAGGAGATCTTTCCAATAAGGCAACTCCCAAAATATGCTTTGTTTCCACCAACTATGAATCATTGATTTACCTTGACTGTGTGTATGTACTCCGGTTTCATAAATCTTTGGATAATCTTGTACGAGTTCATAAATTTCTTCACTTGTCCATATTTTAGGTGGTCTCGTATTTTCGTTCCTATTATCTATAAAAAAATCTTATCTCTTCTAAAAGGATGATTAATATGAAGAAAACATCTATGGTAGTCAAACCATGAAATTTTCTTTTGAATAGGTAAATAAATTCCTCTTGTTTCTTCCATGCAATATGGACAAGCTAGAGGCCAGCCGTACTCCAATCTGAAAGTATTACATACGCAGGAAAATGCTAATTGTCAACAATAGAGAAGCATGCATACGAAAGTTCTTTTTTGCGAAATATCACATGTTCCTACCCCTTCGTACCACAATTTTTTTAATTCTTCAATGAACGGTTGTAAATAAACCTTGATTCCTTGTGTCGGATCATCAGGACCTGGGATGACAATTATGAGAAACATATAAGAAGTTTTCATACACATCCACGGA
Source organism: Allium sativum (assembly GCA_030737875.1). Lineage (NCBI taxonomy): Eukaryota > Viridiplantae > Streptophyta > Magnoliopsida > Asparagales > Amaryllidaceae > Allium > Allium sativum. The sequence continues at coordinate 889,467,127 of CM060910.1, read as the reverse complement.
GGTAAATTATAAGGTGTGAAAATTATAGGCTAGGATGAATATTTAGAACCAAACTGAGAAAATGGTGAATATTCATTCGTGCATAAACCAAGTCTAACATTACGACTCCAGATGCAAAATTTGGATATTTCTGATCAAAAAGCTTTCATGCTTCTCCATCAGATGGGTGTGTTAACGTACCTTCTTCCTGTATTCTCACACTGCCCTCTCATATGTTGCGCGGTTACAAAAGATCCATATAACCTTTGAAGTCTAGGAATAATAGGTAAATAATGCATACGTTTATACGGGACTTCCTTTCCCTTTTTATTTCTCATTTTGTATCTTTCCTGATTACATATTCTACAATTCTTACGGTTGATATCTTCCTTCTAAAATAGTATGCAACCCTTTAGACATGTATCTATTTTTTGATATGGTAAACTAAAGTTCGACATCATTTTTTTTTTTACTTCATAATGATTTTCGCACATTAAATTATTGGGAGGCATATGTCGCTTCGCAGCTTGTGCAATGGCTGTAAATCCAGCTTCTGTGAGGTTTTATTTAGATTTCAGCACAATGTATTCAGCAGTTACTGATAATTGCATTCCGCTTGCACAGCCTTCCCAAAGGGGTTTTTTGCGGCATCTAATAAATCATATATTTTTCTGGCTTTAATATTTGGTTCTTCTTCATCATTACCATCGTCATCATTAAATTGTTGAACCGGGAACATTGACTGTGCAACATCTTAAACCATTTGTTCTATGAGATTCATCGTAGGACTTTCCTTATTCACTACCTCCTCAACTTGTACAGAAGTATATGCCTACGATTCTCCATGACGATCCCAAACTAAATAGTTCGGCACAAAATCATACTAACGCAAATTAACTCCAACCATTTGCAGTATCAAATGCTTTAATAACTTGCATCTACTACATGGACAATGAATTTCGATGTCATTTCCGTTGTTACTTAAAGCAAAATCAATAAACACGTCGACATCATTAATAAATTGTTTGTTTATTGTGCCATCAGTTTCTCTTCGTTTGTACATCCAGCTTCGATCATTAAAATAATCGTCCATTATCCTAAGTACATATATGATTAAAAAGTATGATAAAAATAACGCAAAACCAAAAAGGGTATATAGTATAAAGTTTATTTAAGCAGATGAAAATCCATTTTTTAAGTAGGTGAAAATACATTTTCTAAGTAGACAACCATTTTTATTATTTTTATCACTATTAATAGTTGAAATAGATTCAAAAATTTTGTGTCCAATCGTTAAATTCTCAAAATTCCCATATAATTGATATATGAGGTCACAAATTTGTATCCTAATCATGATAAATATTAATATCTATTTTCATTTGGAATGCTCAAAAGCTAAGAAAGCATTTCTTTTACGTAGTAATGATGATAATTGACATTCTATTAAAATAATTTTATTGCTGAATGCATATTATGTTAATTGATCATTTACTGGTGGGCCATCCTACCTCCCATTACAAATACAATAATTTAATTAAATCACGTAAATATTTTCAATTTAAACGATTCAAAAAAAAATTGGCAGCACTTCCCTTTAGTTCCCTGAACAATATACAATTGCGTGTACACAGAGAACATAAAGGAAGTGCTTTCGAAATTTTGAGAACCGTTTAAAATGAAATGACTTATGAGATTTAATTTCATTATTGTGTTCGTAACTTGTTCAATACAAAGGGCAAATCCAACAAATATTGTATATGATGAATATAAATGTCTGTTCCGTTAATAAAACAAACATTCACATAACAATTATATACAATACTTATCAGACGGGGCCAAAAAAACTCTCTAAGGCTTTACGAATATAATATATTACGATTGGTTTTCTTCGATCTTTAATTGTACGTATATGAATTTTATCACATATACATATATTTTAAACATTAAATCGAACTGTATAACCGTACATTTTCGCTAAATTTTTATAAAACATAAACTTAATTATTTCCATTTCCACTACACATTTTCGACAAATTAAATATCATTTTCAATGAATTGGGATGTTTACAAAATTCAATCATATGAACATCTTCATGTGCATCAAGATACCATGAGATTATCATAGTTTAACTCAGAAATACAACACTATGCATATACATATATATATATGCACATATACATATACAACATAATTAACCCTAAATTAGCAACATAATCAAATCAATCCATATATACTTGTATTAACAGCATCTACACATACAAACATACATGTCTAACAAATGAATTGAGCTTAAATTAGCAAACCTAGGGTAAGAAATAAAATTAGGGTTCATACCTTCGAAAATGGGGATGAATTGGAGATTAAAGAGGAGGGGTGAGAGCCTTGAAGGTGTTGGAGATGCTGCAGGAGGGTGATGGAGCTAGGAGGCTGAAATCAGAAATTATGGAGGAAAGAATTGAGGGAAAGATGGAAGTTTTGGGGGAGGAATTGAAATGGGGAAGGAGAAAGCTGATTGGGTGAATTTCTGCTCGACTATGCAATGGTGACCAACGGGATTATAAACAACGGCTTCCAACGTCCTTTTTTAATTACATAAAGAAATTTCCAGAGTTAGACTCCGTTGGAAGCTGTTGGATGGTGCTAATGGAGGCCGTTGAAAGGCTCCGTTACTATACTGTATTTCTTGTAGTGTCACGCGTTTGTTCAACAAACGTCTACTTCTAGGCGTTTGTTGAACAGGTGCCTGGAATTTTTAAAATCTGGCCCCATACAAAAAAGCCGGCATTTGTTCAACAGATGCCTGGTCTCCAGGCATCTGTTGAACAAACGCCTATATGAAGAGCAACCGGCCCTCATTTTCATTTCATACGAATGAAATTTTTCATTTTTTTTAATTTATTATTACTTCCATATGTTGTCACGTTAGGTTAAGACAGGTAGACGCGTTATCCATTCTCCGACAGATCCAAATGTCGGACCAGCACATGTCGCACTAGATCCCACCGTGACTGTAGACAGTCTTCGAGTAATACACGACCTGCCTCAGACTATTACACATCGAGTGTCTGTTGTTGTTGTAATGCCTCAGGTATAAGTTTTTATTTTTACTACGTAGATCGCCAACCGTTTTACTATACAAGAATGTTATTTAATATTTCATGTTTACAATAAATAATCATATGTTTAGGTTCGACATGTTGCTATATGGGGTAATTGGGCACGCTGTATGACACATTTTGATCTGTTACCTAAGCCGATATTGGTTAGACTTCGTGCAACACCATTTGGAGAATTTTTAGATTTACCTAGGTTTGTTCATGTTGACCAATGTCTTGTGGAGGCTCCTACAGAGCGATGGTGGCCTAGTACACATGTAACACACCGTATTTTATGTGAATATTAAAGTAACGAATTAAAGAATACTTAATTTTAAAAGTGGGAATTAAGCAAAACAGATTACGCCATTGCATTCGTCTCTGAATTCTTCGTGAAATAGAGTCCAAGTTTGCGTAAATTCGACACTGTATGAAGAAGTTATAAGCCTTAGAAGTTTGTATACATGTAGGGGAGAATATATATATATATATATATATATATATATATATATATATATATATATATACTGGGTTCAGTACTTCAGAAATAGGTCCAGAAAGTCAAAAATGGGTTTGAAATTCAAAATCAGCCAAAAACAGGCTGGGCAGGAAAATTCCCGTCAGAGGGTGTCGAACCCCTTAAGGGGTATTGACATAGGTGTCGACCCCCCCCCCCCCCCCCAAAAGATCTGGGTGAAATATTTCGTTTTGTATCTGGCTGACGAGGCAGTGATAAATTTCTGAGTTGTAGGACTACGTGGCGACTTCTGATTGCCCTGATGATGCATTCTCTTGGACTAGATGGTTTGGATGGACCCTATGTTGATTTAAAGGCTCTTCATAATCCTAGACATCTATATATACACTCATAACCTAAACCTAATTCTATTGCTCAAAGGTTGTGGCGCCATCATGCTGTTCATCCCAAACTAGCCTAGCCGTCATTCTTCAACCTAAATTCAAGAAGAAAATTAGAGAGCCTTAAATCAAATTAGGAGATTTTTTTGCTACAACAACAACGATTCAATTATCTTTTCTTAATCCTAGCAAAGTAAGTTCACGATATTTTCATATTCGAATACCTGATTGTAATCTTGAAATGTAATAAAATGAATCGAAGTCTATGCCTGATTGTAAGATAATCTTTTCAGATTTATCCCTATCCTTCTATTGAATCTATGTCTTTACATGCCTTAGACATTATTTTTATTAATTAAATCAGGCCTATCTTTTTTGTACATCAGGTTTATAATCCTCTTTGGTTCGTGATGTTATTCTTATGCTTGCGATAATGATTGTATCAGTTTATTCAAGAATCTATCTTTGTTGGATCTAATCTCTTGTATTAGGTCTGCTGTTACATGCCTATTTTTATGCCTATTCTTAATTTATGCTCCTTCTCTCTCTTCCCCTATTTTCTTTTATGAACCTGGGTTACCTTCGAACCTAGGCTGAAATCGCGAAATACGAATGATTGGAATACGGGGAATATTTTGGTAAATATTGGGCATAATGTATTCAGTGAAATAATTGGACATAATTTGTAACTTCTGATTTGGGGTATAAATGTTATTGTTGCTGTAACAACCCAAAAAATTTTGAACCAATTTAAAATTTTTGATTTGGCTATTTTAGTGGATTTTGAATATTTAAAATAAATTATTTAAAATAATAACGACCAAAAGTCTATTTGAATCGATGTTGGAAAATAGATATATTTATTTTAATTATAAAACAAGGCTTAAAATAGCGTGGCAGTTCGAAAATTTGAATTCGAACTTTGACTGACTGTAACGGGTACAAAATAAAATAGATTTTAGTGAAACCAAAAATATTTAAATCTGTTTATGAATATTGTAACAACCCGTATTCTGATAACGTGTTATAACCATAAATCTAGGCAGAATTAAATTTTAAAATAAGAACCAAGGGAAATGAGTTGCGTCATTGCGTTCGCCTCGGAATTCTGCATGAAATCGAGTCCGAGTTTTCGAAAATTCGAGTTCGTATGACCAAGTTATGGCTCCCCAAAGTTTCAGAAATTTTCAGAGTTCAAAATAGTTGGAATTCGAGTTCAAATTCGAATTTCAAAACCCAGACAGACTGGGCGGGAAATTTCCCGACCAGCATCCCAGGTCGATTGGGGAGTCGACTGGGCAGTCGACACCCCCAGGACCAGGTCGACTGCGCAGTCGACTTGGGTGTCGACCTGGTCCCCGAACCTGGTTTGGGCCTGATTGCTCCTGCTTGACCCTGTTGGCTTGTTTGAGGGCCTGTGACGATTTTTGGCGGTTTAGATCGATTCTAGGGTTTATCCTATGGCCTAAACTAGTTGTTGCAACTATAAAAACACCCTAAGACCTAGGCTAATCCACAACAAATCTTTCTAACACCATTATGCTGCTAAGTCTCCTCTTGAACCATGGCCGCCGCCTCCAACTTGAAGCTTAAACATTCAAACTAGATCCAAATCGAAGGCCAACGTTTCTACAACAATTCAAGGGAATAGATCAACATCTCAACAACGATCCTACGACAATTTCTATTCTTAGTTCTCAAAAACCACGATCTGTAAGCCCCAGTTACTCTTAGATCTAAACTCTAAACTTAATATGGACATGTGTAAATTGAAGTTGAACATAAACATGATAACTACTTGAGACCTACTCTTGTATATCTTTGATCTATGACTATTCCTTTTTGATCTATTATTTTAGATCTACTCTTGTTCACCCTAGATCTATTCACCTTGAACCTAGTACCGTTCATATTGAACCTTGATTTATGGAATACTGATAAGAACTTGATTTAGGGGCCTGTTCATAACCTAAACCCTATCATTATTTTAACATGCCTGTGATGTTGTGATGTTGAAACTATTGCTAGTCACAAGTTTAGGATTATCATCTTATGTCATTTATTGCTGTGTTTATCACCCAATTTCATATGCCAGTGATGTTATGATCATATCTCAAGTTACACCATGCTTGCCTTGAAATCACCTTTGCCACTTTATACCCATCCTTGTTATGTTATTCCCTAGTTACATCTATTGCCTTGATTCGAATTCACGAGCGTTGGGGATGCGATTTGGGTAGTTTAGGAAAACCTGAATTTAGTATGAACTCGAAAACATGAATATCGTTATAACTTGAGCTTGGATAGGAACATGAACTTGACATGAAATTATACTTGAAAATATGAATTTGGGACATGACACTTAGATAACTTGAACGTGGCCAACTCGAGGTTGGGTTGAGTTTGCAGTATAAATCTGCCCGGAACCGCCCGGCGAATCTAGGAACTGCAAACAATAGGACCCAATGTGAGTAGTTGGTCATATCGCATTCGAAACTCGAGGTTAGACTAGGTTATGTTGTAAAACTGCCCGGACCCGCCCGGCACATTCAGTAACCATAACCAAGTCTAATGTGAGAGGTTAGGGGTGCATTAAGTAAATTAATGCCACTGGATAGGGTTAAGTCATGGACCACTTGAATATACTTAACCAATTTGACACGTTGATTTGATAGGGTCAAGTCATGAACCGCTTGAACACACTTAACCAACCTGACACATGATTCGTAGGACTAAGTCTTGAACTAGAACGACACACTTAGTCAATTTCACATGACATGTAGATGGGGTTAAGTCTCGATTTTGAATGACAACTTAACCTGCTGAACGAAACCCTAGTTACGCGATCCTTTTCAGCAGTAACCCCCTAGATGTATCACAGTACCCTGTGACTAGGCAGGGTGGGGCACGATTGCTGGGCTGATTGTAAGCGACCAGAACGACGGCTGAGTTGGTGCGCCATTGTAGGTTCAGGCGGACTGGGGTCGTGCACTTAGTCCGGAGCTGAAAAAGCAGGCATTGGGCATCAGTAGGATTATCTGTGCATTCTTGATTCGTGTCGGTGTTTGGCACCTTAGGGCTTGATACACCATATGGTGGACCTAGCACAGGTGACTACATTCGTGATAGGGCCGTATGACACAGACACATGACGAGCTATACTTGTAGGGAGCCGATCGATTAGATCATACCGTTGGAACCCGAATTGGGTCACTTCACGATATTGGGCCAAGGGATTATTTCTTGATTTATAATTGACACGGGATTAGTATACCAGTATAGTTGGTATGGCGAACCTTGAATACGCAATGTTAGACTTGAGTTATCTTGTTAGCTTAGTTATCATGTCAGACTTATCATCATTCCTATGTTTAATTCCAGTTTATTCATGTCTTGTTAACTTTACTAGTTTCTATGTTGATAGTCACTAGGGCTTACCAGTCTTTTTGACTGACCCGTTTTCTTTCGCCTCTTTGTCTTTCGTCCCCCCCCCCCCCCCCCCAAGGTTCTCAGGGAGGAAACTCTAGCTCTTAGCTTGGACTTTGCTTGCTTTCTGACAGCTCATGTACAGTTTGGTCTTGAGCTATGCTATGGCTGCACTCATGCACTTTTTGGGGAATAATATTTTACTTATGTTGTTTTAAGTACTTTGCTTCTTAAGAACTTGATGTAATGAAATAATGACTTGGCATTTTGATGTAAGAGGTTTTGACTCTATTTTTTAGTAATGAGATTTGGTTTTAAAGTTTATATCCGCTGCTTTATATACTCTATTTTATCTATATTCCGTCTTGTGTTATCTCTGTGCCTGTTTACTAGATAATACCCCTCCAAAACTAGGGCATTCCCTTTGTGAGTGACCCTAGCGGAGGTGGGGTGTTACATTTGGTATCAGAGCAGAAGGTTATCAAACTGGGCAAAAGTTTTAAAAACCTTCTGAAACTATTTTCAAAACCGTTTATAAAGAAGCATTTTTCAAGAAAAGTTTTATTTTTAAGAAAAGGCTATTCCCCAAAAGCCATTAGCACTTTCCTTTGTTTCCTCGTTTGAATCTTTTTCCTTTTCGCTTTTCAGCATGTCTGATCTTAACCTTCCTGAGGGAGTACCCATACCTGGCTGGTTCCGAAGATACTTGGAAGCTAGGGCCAACGGCGCGGACCTGGCAAATATCCCTCCTCCTCCCCCGGTGGCCACGGTTCCTCCTCCGGGTACCGCCTTCGCCAAAATATGCAAGGACTTTATAGGAATGGGCAGCAAGAACTTCGTTGGAACTGAAACCTTCTCTGAGGCGCGAAACTGGCTAAAAGAGACTGAAGACTTGTTTGTTATTTTCGATATGGAGGATCATAGGAAAGTTCAGCTGGCAGCATGGTTGTTGAAAGAGGAAGCTGCATTTTGGTGGGAAGTCACCAACGCTACCAGGCCAATTGAGACTTGGGCAGACTTTAGAGAGAGGTTTGGGCTTAAGTTTTTATCATCCGCAGAAGCGAGCCTTCAAATGGAGAGGTTCCTAGCACTCAAGCAAGGGGACATGTCAGTTAGGGAATACGTGAATAAGTTTAATCAACTTGCTCGGTTTGGTTTGGACTTAGTCAACACGGCTGAGAAGAAGGCTCTACGCTTTGCTCGAGGATTGAGCGAGCCACTCCACACTATGGCCATGACTCATGTACCCATGGGGGGACCTTTGAAAGCTTGGTGAATATGGCCCAACTTCATGAAGAAGACGAGAATGGCAAGAAGAAGGTCAAGGCGAACGAGTCTCAAGTCAAGAAGGTAGACTCCTAGAAAGGAGGAAAGAACAGCAACAACAAGAATGACAAGTCACGTGAGAAAAGAAAATGCAACTTCTGTGGTGTTGACGGGCATATAGCCCAGGACTGTAGGAAGAAAAAGATGAAGATAGGAGCATGTTTTCAATGCGGTGAAACTAGACACATCAGCAAGAACTGCCCTAAGAAGCAGGGGCAAGCCCCACAAGAAGGACCTTCTAGGGGTACATCTTTAACTTCTTTTCCCTAGATACTCTGTTTTATCTTGTATATCCTTTCGATCCTGTCTTGAGAACCTTAGGTAGAATCCTATGAATGTAAACATGTATTTGAAACATGTTATGCTTGATGTTTGTGAATGGTTGCAAGTGGTTGCAAGTGATTGCTCGTGGTTGCATAACACACATTAGGCACTAGATCGGCTCAGACACATTTTCATATTGCATATGCATGAGTGTTTATACTTATTTATGGATGAAATTGAATGTGTTATCATATGAATGTTGCATATGGATGAATGTTTGTGCACACATATAGTGCTTACGTGGCTAGGATTTGTTTGCATACATGTTGGATTCATGACACTAAACATATTTTGCATTAGAAAGATCAATCAGGCCTGATCATTTGCATTAGATAAGGAACATATACACACACTTTTTGCATATGTTCATACAACATTAGAAATCTCTTAAGGACAATGTTTGCTTGTGGATGATGGTTTGAGTAGATGGATGATGGATGGTAGGATACATTCTTCCTAACTTAGAGATTTCGAGGACGAAATCCTTTAAGGAGGCGAGAATGTAACAACCCGTATTTTGATAACGTGTTATAACCATAAATCTAGGCAGAATTAAATTTTAAAATAATAACCAAGGGAAACGAGTTAAGCCATTGCGTTCGTCTCGGAATTCTGCAAGAAATCGAGTCCGAGTTTTCGAAAATCGGAGTTCGTATGACCAAGTTATGGCTCCCCAAAGTTTCAGAAATTTTCAGAGTTCAAAACAGTTCGAATTCGAGTTCAAATTCGAATTTCAAAACCCAGACAGACTGGGCGGGAAATTTCCCGCCCAGCACCCCAGGTCGATTGGGGAGTCGACTGGGCAGTCGACACCCCCAGGACCAGGTCGACTGCGCAGTCGACTTGGGTGTCGACCTGGTCCCCGAACCTGGTTTGGGCCTGGTTGCTCCATCTTGACCCTGTTGGCTTGTTTGAGGGCCTGTGACGATTTTTGGCGGTTCAGATCGATTCTAGGTTTTATCCTATGGCCTAAACTAGTTATTGCAACTATAAAAACACCCTAAGACCTAGGCTAATCCACAACAAATCTTTCTAACACCATTATGCTGCTAAGTCTCCTCTTGAACCATGGCCGCCGCCTCCAACTTGAAGCTTAAACATTCAAACTAGATCCAAATCGAAGGCCAATGTTTCTTCAACAATTCAAGGGAATAGATCAACATCTCAACAACGATCCTACGACAATTTCTGTTCTTAGTTCTCAAAAACCATGATCTGTAAACCCCAGTTACTCTTAGATCTAAACTCTAAACTTAATATGGACATGTGTAAATTGAAGTTGAACATAAACATGATAACTACTTGATACCTACTCTTGTATATCTTTGATCTATGACTATTCCTTTTTGATCTATTATTTTAGAACTACTCTTGTTTACCCTAGATCTATTCACCTTAAACCTACTACCGTTCATATTGAACCTTGATTTGTGGAATACTGATAAGAACTTGATTTAGGGGCCTGTTCATAACCTAAACACTATCATTATTTTAACATGCCTGTGATGTTGTGATGTTGAACCTATTTCTAGTCACAAGTTTAGGATTATCATCTTATGTCATTTATTGCTATGTTTATCACCCAATTTCATATGCCAGTGATGTTATGATCATATCTCAAGTTACACCATGCTTGCCTTGAAATCACCTTTGCCACTTTATACCCATCCTTGTTATGTTATTCCCTAGTTACATCTATTGCCTTGATTCGAATTCACGAGCGTGGGGGCTGCGATTTGCGTAGTTTAGGAAAACCTGAATTTAGTATGAACTTGAAAACATGAATATCGTTATAACTTGAGCCTGGATAGGAACATGAACTTGACATGAAATTATACTTGAAAATATGAATTTGGGACATGACACTTAGATAACTTGAACGTGGCCAACTCAAGGTTGGGTTGAGTTTGCAGTATAAATCTGCCCGGAACCGCCCGGCGAATCCAGTAACTGCAAACAATAGGACCCAATGTGAGTAGTTGGTCATATCGCACTCGAAACCGAAGGTTAGACTAGGTTATGGTGTAAAACTGCCCGAACCCGCAAGGCACATCCAGTAACCATAACCAAGTCTAATGTGAGAGGTTATGGGTGCACTAAGTAAATTAATGCCACTGGATAGGGTTAAGTCATGGACCACTTGAATATACTTAACCTATTTGACACGTTGATTTGATTGGGTTAAATCATGAACCGCTTGAACACACTTAACCAACCTGACACATGATTCGTAGGACTAAGTCTTGAACTAGAACGACACACTTAGTCAATTTCACATGACACGTAAATGGGGTTAAGTCTCGATTTTAAATGACAACTTAACCTGCTGAACGAAACCCTAGTTACGTGGTCCTTTTCAGTAGTAACCCACTAGATGTATCACAGTACCCTGGGACTAGGCAGGATGGGGCACGATTGCTGGGCTGATTGTAAGCGACCAGAACGACGGCTGAGTTGGTGCGCCATTGTAGGTTCAGGCGGACTAGGGTCGTGCACTTATTCCAGAATTGAAAAAGCAGGCATTGGGCATCAATAGGATTATCTGTGAATTCTTGATTCGTGTCGGTGGTTGGCACCCTAGGGCTTGATACACCATATGGTGGACCTAGCACAGGTGACTACATTCGTGATAGGGCCGTATGACACAGACACACGACGAGCTAGAATTGTAGGAAGCCGATCGATTAGGTCATACCGTTGGACCCCGAATTGGGTCACTTCACGATATTGGGCCAAGGGATTATTTCTTGATTTATAGTTGACACGGGATTAGTATACCAGTATAGTTGGTATGGCGAACCTTGAATACGCAATGTTAGACTTGAGTTATCTTGTTAGCTTAGTTATCATGTCAGACTTATCATCATTCCTATGTTTAATTCCAGTTTATTCATGTCTTGTTAACTTTACTAGTTTCTATGCTGATAGTCACTAGGGCTTACCAGTCTTTTTGACTGACCCATTTTCTTTCGCCTCTTTGTCTTTCGTCCCCCCCAGGTTCTCAGGGAGGAAACTCTAGCTCTTAGCTTGGACTTTGCTTGCTTTCTGACAGCTCATGTACGGTTTGGTCTTGAGCTATGCTATGACTGCACTCATGCACTTTTTGGGGAATAATATTTTACTTATGTTGTTTTAAGTACTTTGCTTCTTTAGAACTTGATGTAATGAAATAATGACTTGGCATTTTGATGTAAGAGGTTTTGACTCTATTTTTCAGTAATGAGATTTGGTTTTAAAGTTTATATCCGCTGGTTTATATACTCTATTTTATGTTCTTTCTTGTGTTATCTCTGCGCCTGTTTACTAGATAATACCCCTCCAAAACTAGGGCATTCCCTTTGTGAGTGACCCTAGCGGAGGTGGGGTGTTACAAATATCTTTCTAATGAATCTGAAAAATCGAAATTTCATAGCGGGAATAAAAGTTGTGGCCAAATGAATTTTCAGAAAGGTCGCTATGGAGTTTATATAGGCCTTGAAGATAGCCATTTTGCAAACGACCTCCATTTTCGACGAAACCACTTTTGTTAGATCCGAGATGTCAAATTATTGCTAGATTCCGATTTTCATAATTTTTTGGATCAATATGTGAGCGTGGCGAAGTTAAACGTGTTTTGACAGTTTCAGTCAATTCGGATCGACCAGAAAATGACCATTTTTCAAATAGTCTCCAAATTTGACTAAATTAATTTTGTTAGGACCATATCGTCAATACGAAACTAGAAATAATTTTTCTGGAATTTTTAGAGTCAGTATGTGGCCTCGGCAAATTAAAATGTACGTTCAAATCCATACTCGAATGTTTTATATTTTAATTTGAAGAATAATTGATTGTAACAGTCGAATTGGCCTGTGAAAAATATCCCATTGTGCCCGGGATTGGGGTAATTAGCTAGAGGCGACAGGCGGTGGGTTTGATTTGGTGTTCGAATGTAGAAGTTATATATATTTTTCCCAACCCTTGATTTCATAAATAAATAAAAAATATTCCAAAAATCTTTTCTCTCTCCCCAACACTATCGCGATCGACGGCGGAAAGACCTTCCTACCTTCCCTCCTCCGTTTCTCCTAATCCACACATCAAAACCCTAGGGTCCTTTGGAAGTTTCTGTAAATCTCCTCCCCCTCTTCCAATCCGTGTCAGCCTCGCCCCCTATCGTGCAATGTACCTGGTGAATCGCGCCCTAGAAGTCATGCCGCCTCGAGTTGAACTGCGCCGTTGATCTTCCATCGCAGCTGACCGGACCACCAGCGCCGAGGGTGCCTCTCCAAGCTCTTCAAGATGGAGTTGGTCGATCGTCACCAAACTCGACTGATTTCGCGAAAAATGGCGACCTAGTTTTGAAAGAAATTTGAAAGGTACGGTTTTAATTATTTAAATGAATAATAACACTTTAAAAGTGTTGTGAAGCTTGAATTTCGAATAAAAATCATATCTTTTTCGTATGTAGTCGAAATCCAGTGAAACGAGAGACATTGGACTCGTATGGACATCTTCTACATTCTAGGAGAGACCGGATATTTTTCTGAGCTTCCTACAATTTTTGGAGGAGTGGAACCCAATGTGAGATTTATGAATTATAACCGATATGGAATGACAATGTATAAATTATATGGTTGATGTATAAGTTATATAAGCGTTGTACACCTTATGTATAAGCGTTGTTTAAGTCGTATGTGCGATGTATAAGTTATATATGCATTGTAAAAATCATATATGCGTTGAATGGAATTGAAATGAAATTGAAATATATTTATATACGTATATATATATACTCCCCTCATCCATAGATCATGGACGATATATATTTGTTGTGATTGTTTGGATTTGGTTGATGTGAAATTTGGTGAATACTACGAATGGTTGATTTGATATGACTGATTGTGGTTGAAATCCCAGTAGGATTGGTTTATGGGAAAATTCGTCTGCGTACGAACTAGATTATTGAAATCCCCATGGTCAAAAGCTACAAGGCTTTAAGGTAGAGCGAGGAGCCGTACTCGGAACGGTGCCGGTTTTAACTACCCTGCCATTATGCTGCCAAAATTTTCTGAAATATTCATGTGTTTGATTTATATTTTATGTATTGAAATATATTCATGTGTTTGAAAAATATTCATTTTTGAAATAAAATGGTTTGAACGATTATAATAACATTTTTATTGAATGTATAAAATAAAATGGTTTGAACATAAAAAAAACATTTCTATCGAATGTATAAAGTAAAATGGTTAACATTTTTATCGAATGTATAAAGTAGAATGGTTTGAATGATAAAAATAACATTTTTATTGTATGTGCGAAGTATATAAAATATTCATGTTGGAAATAAATTCTTTTAACAAAAAAAAATCACATTTTCATAATATATATGAATCGCTGAAAATCTTCATTTTTGAAATAAATTGCTTTAACAATAAAAATCACATTCTTATTTGTAATACATATGAATAGCTAAAAATATTCATTTTTGAAATAAATTGTCTTAACAATAAAAATCACATTCTTGTAATACATATGAATCGCTAAAAATATTCATTTTTGAAATAAATTGCTTTAACAATAAAAATCACATTTTTATCGTCTATATGAAGTATATAAAATAATAGTGTTTGAAATAAATTGTTTTGACAATAAAAATAACATTTTTACTATATATATGAATTGTTAAAAATAGTCATGTGTTGAGATAAGTATCTGTTGGATAAAAATATCATTTTTATCACATATATGAGTTGTAATGATTTTTGAAATCGAAGAATGGATTATATTTATATATATATAAAAAAATATAATTAAAATAAATTGAATAACGAAGTTGCAGTTCATATTTTGAAACCGTGATTTCAAATGATTGTACCGGGAGATCTGACCATCGGATTTTCCTGAAACCGAAACCGTTGGGTTCGCTTTGGAAATATCTTCCCCGATACCAAATTTGCAAAGATCCAACGGTTGGATTTTCTAGAATGTTTAATTCAAATCTGGATGAAAACAACGCCAGAATGGATTATATATATAATTAATATAAATCGAATAACGACGCTGTAGTTCATATTTTGAAATCGTAACTTTAAACGATTGTACTGGGAGATGCGACCGACGGATTTTCCTAAAACTGGAACCGTTAGGTCCGCTTTGAAAAGATCTTTCTAATGGTATAAAATTTGTAAAGATCCAACGGTTAGATTTTCAGATATGTGTAAATCAAATTTGGAGAAAAATAGCGCCATGGCCGCGTTATGGCCTGAAGCGTCGTTTGAATAAATTGGCTATATTTAAATAAATAAAAATAGCGATAAATTGTGATAAAATATTATAAACGATATGGAATGGAAATAAACCGAATTTACCCAGTTTATAGGATATTTGATGGTTGAATGTTTTTGACATGAAAATTACATTAATAAACTGAATTATGGATGTCAGATAATTAACCATTGCAATGAATTGATTTGAAATCCTAAATATACGTGAATTATTTGAAAAGACCGAGTTAATTCTCATTTCAAATAATTGGTCGACGGTTAGAAGTCGAAGACATGAAGACGGTGCAAGACTGAGGATCTTCACATCGAATGGATGGCTACTGATGCTTTTGATGGGAGTTGCTGCCCTGAAGGGGTTACAGTGGTGGTCGTCCGAACATACTTGTCGATCGTTCGGATGTGCGAGGGCCTCTCTCCTGTATTGGACATACGAGAGAGGAATAAGGTGCCCCCGGTTTCGTTCAGACCCAGAATGGACCGGTTAATGGATGTGTGTCTGATGTTGTAGATTGACAACGTGGCATGTAGAGATGTTGTGATCAGAGATTTTGTTGAAAAGCAGAGCTTTGTGGTTGATGATCAAAGCATGGCTTTAAAGAGCTAGCTTTGTGTTTAGCGTTAATTCAAGAGCCTCACACCCCGGTATGGACCAGAAACGGGAGAGGACCTCAGGGAGGATCCGCGTTTCCTTCCAGCTAGGAGTGGTGTTTTGGGTTTTACACGCCTGGGCATTTTACTTATGTGGATGATGGATAGCGAGGCGCCTCGGTTATATCGGTCGCTCCGGGGCCGATGGTTTGGTCGGTATATGACCAGTTGACGCCCCATAGGGTGGGGAAACGCAGTATTCAGGCATTTTAATCCACTCCATGTAGACCGGCCCTGACGATCCATGGGTCGATGCGTTCTGATCCTGAGACATTTGCTAGAGCGTCTCGAAGCGGTAAGGACGATCCCTTGCCTTGGTTCATGACAAAAATCCAATTTCCAAATACGACATCGTGCGGTTTTGATTGTAGACCTATATATGGCGACATGATATATGGTACCCATGTTGTCTATGATTGATACTTATGATTGATATTGTTTTTGAAACATATAAACACTAGTAATAGTATCAAATGCTTTTGTTTAATTTGTATCAAGCATATTTTGGCCATTATAAGGTGAAAACTCTATCCTTTGGTTTGCGTAGCATTGTGTGATGGGAACTGAGTCTTATAGTGGCTTCACTACACCAAAACAGCAAATTTGGCGCACCGCGATGTAGAGATTTGATACGGCTTTAAGCCGTATCAAATTTGATAAGGCTCTTAACCGTGTTAAATTTCTTTGCTACCCCTCTACCTATCCACACCTTCCTCAACCCCTTTAATCTAACTGTTGATCTTGAAGACTTTGGATCGTTCCATTTAATACTGATTTACCCCGTATCAAATCAGATCATATATTTTTCCCCATTGATTTTCGTTTCTCACAAACCCAAAAATAGATTGGCCGCTACTTTTCTAATTATCTTTTCCCCATCTTCCCCCTCTGGATGAAAAAAAAACCCTACGTACGAAAATAAAATCCTCTCTTCCTCAGTAAGATTCGCTGCGGCTAATGAAGAAGCATTTGTTACTACTTTCATTTTGAAAAATCCCTAACCCTTCGCCTTTGTGTGGTTTTGTTACCTAGGGTTTTCCTACCGTGCTGGAATCAAGCGGAATGTTTTAATTTTTCCAGCTCTAACCCTAGAAGGCTTGAATCGATGTGAGTATTAATTTATTTTCTGTATAGTTTTATTAGACAGTGATCATTGGTAATTATGTGTTATAGTTGAATTATTGGTAAACCCTTGGTGTATTTTTAGATCGATTAACTAGTCTTTGAACAAAACTTGTAAATACTTGTTATATTACACCATCAAATGTTTAGATTTAAACAGATTGTTTGGAACTTTACTTTGGTACAATACTTGTAATAGCAAAAAATGAACATCTTGGTCGCCATTCATTGTTAGAAAGAAAAATAGTGGAATTGATTGTCCTTTTTTGGGCTTATGGATTATTCAGCATATAAACTCTTTGAAAAAATTCAGTTTTCACCTTCCTACAAAGTCATTTTCAGTCCCACGGTAATGTTATCCTCCAACTGGTAAGTTGTGATATCCAGATAGTTTCTATTTTCATAAGAAACCGTCAAATCTAACCTTATTAAATTGAACTTCTTAATCTAGTTACTTGCCACTTGGTTCTTCAGTTCTATTTTGTTGCTTCGATTCAGGGAAAAAAAGGAAAGTGGGGTGGGGGTATATGTTAATTAATCGTCTATTTTGTATACAATTTTTCTTGTAATATATTGATTTGCTCAGATATTACAGTTACTAAATAAACTACAGAAGATATGCCTAAGTTTTTGGTAATCTGTGCTTGCATATAAATCTGCATAAAACCCCTATTAACAAGAGATGGTTAGAAACTTTCATTCATTTTGCGTTTGTTTGAATTTGGATGTATGATCGTTAAGTCATTATGTATGATTGAGTTGTCCAATTTGGAATGCCCAGCAGTTCGTAGTCTACTTTTCTGAAGGTCTATCAGTAGACAGTTAGTATCGTTGAAGCTCGACAGCGGCATTGGAATCACTAACTGTTGATGCATGTAACTTATTGTTTTAGCACAAAGCAAAGTAGCGCATATAGAAAATTAATAAGTGTTTTTAGCTAATAAATTTTCAAACAAAAGAAATAAGGCCTTGAAAACTATGGTTATAAAGTGAATGAGGATGAGTGACTATGATATAAGTATGTATGTTTCTCCACTGTAATTAGTACATGTAGTGCATTCCTATTGGAACAGTCCCTTCTATACGTGTCCATGCTTTTATGATGTTGTTTGTCATTACATTAAAAAGTGTAGTTCATCTTCATAAAAAGTGTAGTTCATCTTCTTACCATGTTAGTCCACGGCAAAATGATGCTTGTTATTGTTGTCTTCTTCTTGTTGTTGTGGAGACGGAACTAAACTAATGTTTGTTATTTTAATTTCTTTTCAGGCTTTGGAACAAGCATGAGTTGTATGGGCCTGACAACTGCAGTTTTGTTGTTGTTGTTTTTTTAAGCAAGAACTGTGAACATTATGCTTTGTATATATTGTGTTATGTGGTTTGTATTAACTGAAATTATGGTTTATATATTAATCGAATTATGCTTTGTGTATCTTCTTTATATACTGTTATATGGGTGCAGCGTATCTTCTTTATTGTGCATATATATATATATATATATATATATATATATATCAATGGATATGGTGTTTCTGTATATTGCATATATGATATACCGATTTTGATACGGTTAAAAGCCGTATCTAATTCGTTGATAGCATTGTAGAAATGAAGCATTAAACACGGTTTTAAGCCATATCAGTATAGCAGTTTGATATGGGTTTAAGCCATATCAAACTGCTAAATTGATACGGCTTCAAACCGTATCGATCTATGAAGTTGACAGTGCTAGCATATTAATTTGATACGGCTTTAAGCCGAATCAAATTATTAATTTGATACGGCTTAAAACCGTATCAAATTAATCAATTGATTCGGCTAAAAGCCGTATCAAATTACCAATTTGATACGGTTTTAAGCCGTATCAAAGCAACAAGGACGCCATTTTTTGATACGGCTTAAAACCATATCAAATCCATTTTGATACGGGGATGAGCACTGCCGAATTGGCATTTTTGGTGTAGTGCTTCATTCATTGCGATGTTTAAATGATTTACTTGTTTTAAAGCACTGGCAATCCAATGGAGTAAACCCATTCCGCATTAGCGGCGTAGTCCTGTGATTGGCTTTATTATAAAATAAGTTAAGTAGATTTCTCATACTATCCCATGACTGACTCGTTGTTTGTTTCACTTGCAAACTTGGGTGCCCCTATTTTTACATGCGTAGCCTTGTATTCAAGTTTTAGCAGGCTATTTCTAGATACCTATGGAGCTGAAGATGGATTCTATCACTTCTTTCTTTTTTATGCTGTTTAGCTCCTGTTGTACATATTATGTTTTGATTCCGCTGTAGACATTTTAAGTAAAGCTGAACTGTATTTTGTACAAAGTATGATCCTGTATACTGTGCAACTCTAATGATTATGTTTATCCAGTGTATTCTGTTGTACATTATCTGGTGTACTTATATATTTCTGTTTTGCTGTTATTTGTTTATGTGTTATATTCCAAAGATTACCCTTGCCACCGTGGAATAGGGTTTGGGATTGTCATAGTTGCGAACTTGGGGTAAATTGAAATATTAAATCTAGATTGGGCATAACTATTGGTTGGGATGCCAAGCATAATGTATATTGCGATTTTGGGGCATGACTATTATTGCAAATTTGGGAAGATTGGGTGTAACATATTTTGAGTAATAACTTGTAATTGAATTTGTTGGGCATAACTTGGGAATTGGAACATGACCAGTTTGGTGAATTTAGGATAATTAGCATATAAAATCTAGACTTGGACATGTATAGTATATATGTAAATTGGCTAAAGATGAACGTGCCTAACCCGAGGTTAGATTGAGTTGTGGTGTAAGACTGCCCGGAACTGCCCAGCACATCCAGCGACCGCAACAATATAGATCTAATGTGAGAGGTTAGCGCATTAAGCCCAAAACCCGAGGTTAGAAGGAGTTTGCGGTAGAAGTCTGTCCGGAACCGTCCGACACATCCAGCAACCGCAAACAACAGTTCTAATGTGAGAGGTTGAGACATTAATGAATGAATCAGTGCTAATGAACGGACATGCTAAGAATGGTAGGGTTAAGTTAACACATGCGGGCAACATTTAACCAATATAATATGATATGTGATAGGGCAACGCTTAACCAATGTAACATGACAAGTGGTAGGGTTAAGTAACACAAGAGGGCAACACTTAACCAATGTTGACAAGTGGTAGGGTTAAGTAACACAAGAGGGAAACACTTAACCAATGTAACATGGCAAGTGGTAGGGTTAAGTTAACACAAGAGGGCAACACTTAACCAATATAACATGATGAACGAGTGGGGTTAAGTTAATGGGAAACACTTAACTAATATAACATGATGAAAGAATGGGGTTAAGCTAAGGGGAAACACTTAACCAATATAATATGATGAATGAACATGGTTAAGTTAATAGAAAACACTTAACCAATTACAACATGATGAATGAGAAGGGTTAGGTTAATAAGAAACACTTAACCAACATGACATGACGTGTGGATGGGTTAAGTTAACTTGAATGGATTGATAACACCTAGCCAATTTGGGGGGTATACGAATAGACCATAGGAAACCCTAGTAACGGGGACTCATTTCAGCAGTAACTCACATAAATGTATCAAGGTACCTTGAACTAGGCAGGGTGGGGCATGATTACTAGGCTGATTATAAGCCGTCAAAATAGCGGCGGGGGTACGTAAGTGTAGGTTCAACGGATTACGAGCATGCACGTAATCCGAAGTGGAAAAAGCAGGCACTGTGCACCTGTAGTTATACACTGTGCATCTTGAATCGTGTCGGGTTCTTATCATAGGGATTGATACACCTTATGGTGGGACCAGCACAGGGTCTATACACGCTAGAGAGGGCCAATTGACACAGACACAAGGAAAATTAATACAGATAGGGAGCTTATCGATAGGGTAGTAAGGGTACATCTAACATCTTCATGGAAATTAGGCTGATTGAGGTAAGATCCTCATACTAGATGCACACCTAAAGGCTACCACAATTGTGGGGTTGGGATCACCTTATTATATAACATAGGATAACTGTTAGGACACTAGTAGGGGATACAGATCCTTTTTCACATGATACTAGTTGGGACACTAGTAGGGAATACGAATCATTCTATAAAAGACACTAGTTAGGATGCTAGTTAGGTGGTGCAGAGAAAATTGGAAATCAGAGAAAGAACCGAAGCGCATTCAGTGTATCTTACCTCGTCATATCTAACGATCATCATTTGTTGTCTTTTTGTGCTTATTATCATGGTTATGACTGGTATTCAGTTTATTCATGTCATGATGCTTTTACCTATTTACATGCTTAAAATCACGGGACTTACCCGGCTTTATGTCTGACTTTGTTTTGTTTCGCTCTCTTTTCTGCTGTTTCCCTCCCCCCCCCCCCCCCCCCAGGTTCACAGGGAGGGAATATTACCACTTAGCTCAGTTTTCTTTCCAAGCTTGAAGATAGATGGTGTATTGCTTTGGACTCTCCTTTCCACAGCTATGGTTGTCTCATGCTTTATTGTGGAATATCATTGTTATTTCATGATTCTTTATTTTGTTAAACAAGACAGATGCTTTATTGTAGTGGGTATTGGTATTTTGGTGGTGGAAAACAATCTTTGTACAAGATATTTTACCAAGTTGTTGTTTTGTCAATAAAATAAAGTTTTATTTATTTTCCGCTATTTAAATTTTGTCTATTTGTAATTTATCTGTTCTATACACTTATGACGCACCATTGAAGTTAATGCATTCCCTTTGTGAGTGACCTCAACAGAGGTGGGGTGTTACACGTGGTATCAGAGCGATAGTTTACCAGATTAGATAAAAGTTTTTGAAAACTATTTTTCACAAAGAAATTTAAAAAAGCATTTCAAGAACAGTGTTGTTTTATTTTAAAGGCATAATCCCCAAAGCCATATGCACTATCTTTCTATCCTTTGTTTTGAAACTTTTCTTTTCGTTTCAGCATGTCTGGGGATCTTAATCTTCCTAAGGGCATACCGATACCTGGCTGGTTCAGAAGGCATATAGAGGCTAGGGTTAATGGCGCAGGCCCAACAGACTTCCTCCTCCTCCGCATGTGAATGCTTTCTCGAAGATATCTAGAGACTTTCGAGCTATGGGCGGAAAGAACTTTAATGGGACTAAGTCATTTGTGGAAGCAAGAAACTGGCTCAAGGAAAAAGAAGATTTGTTTGTCATCGTCGAAGTGGATGATAGGCAGAAGATACAATTGGTTGTATGGTTACTTAAGGACGAAGCCTCTTACTGGTGGGAAGTTACTAATGATGAGAGACTAGTTGAAACTTGGGAGGATTTCATAATGAGATTTTAAATGAAGTTCCTCTCGCAAGCTGAATGAAGTCTACAGACGGAGAAGTTCTTAGCATTTAAACAGGGAAGCCTATCGGTTAAGGAATACGTCAACCAATTCAACCAGCTGGCTAGATTCGGACTGGAGTTAGTAAACACTCCACATAAAAAGGCTATCCGTTTCGTTAAAGGGTTGAATGAGCCAATACACAGCCTAGCTATGTCTCATATACCTATGGGCATGAATTTCGAGAGACTGGTGGACATGGCACTATTACAGGAGGAAGACAATGATGGCAAGAAAGAGGAAAAGGTGGAAGAACCTCTAGACAAGAAAGTGGAGGGATCGCAGAATAAGAAGACGGGTTCCAGGAAAGGCGGGAAGAACAACAAACCCTGTGACAAGAGGAAGTGTAAATTTTGTGGCATACCTCGACATCTAATTAAAGACTGCAGGAAGAAGAAGAGGAAGTTGGGTGGTTGCTTTCAATGCGGTGAGACAAGACATATGGCTAAGGATTGCCCAAAAAGGCAAGAGCTAGGGTAGAGGACTGGATCTACTTCTGGAGGGCAGATTCATGCTCTTATTGCACCTCCACAAGAAAGAGGTAGAAATATTTCTATTGAGAGTTTAGTTTATCTTTCTGATCATCCAGTTCGTACTCTTTTTGATTCTGGCGCATCGCACTCTTTTATATCGAGTGCTTTAGTTGAATCTCTGCACCTAGATACCAGTATAGTAGATGATCCCATGGTTGTTTCAAATCCAATTGGGGGCTCGACTTATTTTTTTGATGATTTGTTTGGATTTGGAAATTTCTATACTAAGCGTTGGGTTTGGGTGTAATGCTTATGTTTTGGGTTTCACGGGCTATGGGTTGATTCTAAGCATGGATTGGTTATCCACTAATGGTGTCATCCTTGATTGTGAAAGGAGAGTGGTAAAACTTATGACTCACCTCGGTAACACTCTCGAAATCTCTTGTAATCCCATGAATTCTGTTATGCTTAACTACATAGAATCTCTTGATGCGTCTGTTGAAAACTTGCAATTTGTTACAGTAGTCCGTGAATACTCGGATGTCTTTAAAGAGGTGAAGGACTTACCTTCGATGCGAGATATAGACTTCCGCATATACCTTGTTGATAATGCAAAACCTATTTCTTTACTCGTTAGGCACATGGCTCCAAGGGAAAGGAAAGAGCTAAGCAAGCAAGTTAAAGAGTTTCTTGAAAAGGGGTTCATAAGGCGGAGTATTTCTGAATGGGGTGCTCCAGTGGTGTTTGCTACCAAAGCGGATGGTCCACTTCTCCTGTGTGTGGACTATAGGGAGCTAAACAAGTTGACCAAGAAGAGTAGGCACCCACTTCCTAGAATAGACGACTTGTTCGACCAGCTCATAGGTGCCTCGATTTTCTCCCAACTAGATCTGGCCACCGGATTTCATCAGCTAAGAGTGGCTGAAGACAGCATAGATAAGACCGCGTTCAGGACCCTGGATGGTTTCTTCGAATGTCTTGTTATGCCTTTCGACTTGACAAACTCACCCGCCTACTTCGTAGACTTGATGAGTAGGGTGTTCAGAGAATTCCTTAATAAATTTGTAGTGGTCTTCGTGGACGACATTTTGATTGTCTCAAAAGCGAGGAAGAACATGCTTTGCATTTAAGGGAAGTCATGGATACTCTTCGTTCACATCAGTTGAAAGAAAAATTCTCCAAATGCCATTTTTGGAGAGATAAAGTAAGGTTTCTTGGACATGTGGTGTCCAAAGAGGAAATAGCTGTGGATCCTGCAAAAGTAGTTGCGGTGCAAGATTGGAAGATTCCACGGAATGCAACCGAAGTACGAAGTTTTCTTGGGCTAGCGTGCTTTTATAGAAAGTTCATTAAGGACTTTGCGAAGATCTTAGCCCCACTTATTAGGTTGACGAAGAAGAACCTAACTTTTTCTTAGGATTTGGATCGTGACATTGCTTTCCAATGACTGGAAAGGGCTCTCACAATAGCCCCAGTTCTGACATTGCCTTATGGGAGTAAGATGTTTACTGTATACACAGACGCATGCAGTACAGGATTGGGCGCTGTCTTGATGCAAGAGGGCAGAGTAGTTTGTTATGGGGGAAGGCAGTTGAAGGTATATGAGAAAAACTACCCAACTCATGATCTAGAACTAGCAGCCATTGTTTTCGCTCTTAAGTCATGGTGTCATTACCTATTAGGAGAAAGGTTTGAATTGTTTGCTGACCATAAATCGTTAAAGTACCTTTTCTCACAGAAAGATCTTAACTTAAGACAACAGAGGTGGATGGAATTTCTTGCGTCATACGATTTTGAGATTGTTTATACTCCTGGCAAGGGCAATGTGGTAGCAGGCGCCTTAAGTAGGAAAAAGCTGACCTTAAGTCCTCTCTTTGTAGAAAGGCAAAGCATGGAGTACGTAGAAAACTTTGACTTTAGACCCTCCTTTGAATTTGTACTTGGTTTGTTAGCATCTCTAGAGGTGAGGCTTACTCTTTTGGACTCAATAGGAACCGCGCAACGTGAAGACCCTTAGCTATTTGATGTGATGGACAAGTTAATTAGAGGTGAGACTTTTACTCACCTCAATAGATACTCCATTGATGACAAGGGTTGGTTGAGACGGGATGGAAGACTATGTGTCCCACAAGAAGGGGATTTGGTGAAAACCGTTCTCGAAGAAGCACACCATTCCAAGTTGACCATACACCTAGGTGGGGACAAGATGTATTAAGACATAAAAAGGGTTTTCTTCTGGAATGGCATGAAGAAGGATGTAGCTGAGTTTGTCTCTGAATGCTTGATATGCCAATAATTCAAGGCAGAGCAGAAGAAGCTTGGTGGTCTGCTTCATACTCTAGAGGTCCCACAGTGGAAATGGGATAGCATTTCGATGGACTTTATTGATGGGTTGCCTAGGTCAAGAAGGGGCAATACCAGTATTTGGGTAATAGTGGACAGGCTCACTAAAAGCGCTCACTTTATACCTGTTAAGAGTAGAAGAACTGCCTCATCGTTTGCATCCATTTATCTTAAAGAGGTAGTTCTACTGCATGGAATACCCTCTAGCATAGTAAGTGATCAAGATCCTATCTTTACGAGCGAGTTTTGGAAGAGTTTGCAAGAGGTTGTAAGCACACAACTATGCTTAAGCACTGCCTATCACCCTCAAACCGATGGTCAGACAGAAGGGGTGAACAGAGTATTAGAAGATCTCTTGAGATTGTGCATTCTTGATTTTGGAGGGACATGGGAGGATCACCTTCCTTTGGTGGAATTCGCCTACAACAATAGCTACCAAGCCACCATAGGCATGGTACCCTTTGAGGCTTTGTATGGAAGACCATGCCGATCACCAACTTGTTGGTGGGAGTCTACAGACAAGCTCGTACTTGGGCTTGACATGATCAGAGAAACTTCAGAGAAGGTGGACTTGATACAAAGATGAAAGAAGACCGCACAAGATTGACAGAAGTCCTACGCTGATAAAAGAAGGACTGACCTTGAGTTTGAGGTTGGAGACAGAGTTTTCCTTAAAGTATCTCCTTTGAAAAATGTCGTTCGCTTTGGGTCTATAGGAAAATTGGCACCGAGATTTGTAAGGCCATTTCCTATCATTGAGAGGATTGAGAAGATGGCTTATAGAGTAGAGCTGCCCGAAAGATTGGCTGGAGTTCATAATGTCTTTCATGTCTCTCATCTACGAAAATGCTTACATGAGTCTGCAGAAGTTGTGGAGCCAAGCATACTAGAGGAAATAGAAGTGGAACGAGAAGCAATGGTGAGAAGAGTTCCAGCTCGTATCTTGGGTACAGAAGTTAAAAAGCTACGCAATCATGAGTTCAAGCTAGTTAAAGTACAATGGAGTGATGTTGAGGAAGTCGCGACTTGGGAGATCGAGGACAAGATACGCGCAGCCTACCCTTATCTATTTGAGGGTACATCCTTGATCTCTTTTTCCATAAATTTATGCATTCTTGTATCTATCTCTTAAGTATATCTCCTCGGTCCTATTTCTTGATCCTTAGGTAGAAACCAATGGATGTAAACATGTATTTGAAACATGTTATGGTTGATGGTTGCAAGTGGTTGCAAGTGGTTTCTCGTGGATGCATATACACACACACACACTACGTACTAGATCGGCTCAGTCACTTTCATATTGCATATGCATATATGTATTTGTATATGGATTGAAACTTGATGTGTTATCATATGGATGTTGCATTTGTATGAATGATTGGGCATTCATGTAGAAGTTATAAAATACGATTAGGAGTAATTGCATACATGATGGACTCATAGCACTGACATAATTCGCATTAAGGAGGTCAACTGAATCAGTAGACCTCCTGAGTTGCATTAGATAAGGGCATGTACACACACTATGCATATGATCAGGAAAACATTAGAAATCTTTTTAAGGACAATGGATGCTTGTGATTGATGGTTGAGTAGATGGATATTGGATGTTAGGATACATTCTTCTTAACTTAGAGATTTCAGGGACGAAATCCTTTAAAGGAGGGGAAAATATAACACACCGTACTTTCTATGAATATTAAAATAACAAATTAAAGAATACTTAATTTTAAGAGTTGGAATTAAGCGAATTGGGTTACTCCATTGCGTTCGTCTTAGAATTATGCTTGAAATAGAGTCCAAAGTTTATGTAAATCAGACACTCTTATAAGCCTTAGAAGTTTGTATATGTGTAGGGGAGAATATATATATATATATATATGTTGGGTTTAGTACTTCAGAAATAAGTCCAGAAAGTCAAAAATGGGTTCGAAATTCAAAATCAGCCAAAAACAGGCTAGGCGGGAAAATTCCTGCCAGAGGGTGTCGACCCCCCTTAAGGGCTGTCGACATAGGTGTCGACCCCCCCATAGGGTTGTCTACATAGGTGTCAACCTCGGTGTCAACCCCCATATAGGGGTGTCGACCTCGGTGTCGACCCCCCTAAATCTGGGTGAAATACTTCGTTTTATATCTGGCTGATGAGGCAGTGACGAATTTCTGAGTCGTAGGGCTACGTGGCGACTTTTGATTGGACTGATGACGCATTCTCTTGGACTGGGTGGTTTGGATGGACCCTATGTTGATCTAAAGGCTCTTAATAATCCTAGACATCTATATATACACTCATAACCCAATCCTAATTATATTTCTCAAAGGCTATGGCGCCGTCATGTTGTTCATCCCCAAACTAGCCCAACCATCATTCTTCAACCTAAATTCAAGAAGAAAATTAGAGAGCCTCAAATAAAATTAGAAGATTTGTTTTGCTACAACAACAACGATTCAAATATCTTTTCTTAATCCTAGCAAAGTAAGTTCATGTTATTTTCAGATTTGAATACCTGATTGTAATCTTGACATGTAATAAAATGAATCGAAGTCTATACCTGATTATAAGATAATCTTTTCCGATTTATCCCTATCCTTCTATTGAATCTATGTCTTTACATGCCTTAGAGGTTATTTTTATTGATTAAATCAGGCCTATCTTTGTTGTACGTCAGGTTTATAATCCTCTTTGGTTCGTGATTTTATTCTTATGACTGCGATAATGAATGTATCAGTTTATTCAAGATTCTATCTTTGTTGGATCTAAATCTCTTGTATCAGGTTTGTTGTTACATGCCTATTTTTATGCCTATTCTTATTTTATGCTCCTTCTCTCTCTCTTCCCCTATTTTCTTTTATGAACCTGGGTTACCTTTGAACCTAGGCTGAAATCGCGAAATAAGAACGATTGGAATACGGGGAATATTTTGGGTAAATATTGGGCATAATGTATTCGGTGAAATAATTGGACATAATTTGTAACTTGTGATTTGGGGTATAAATGTTATTGTTGCAAACTTAGGGTAAATTGAAATATTAAATCTAGATTGGACGGAAAATGTAAATTGGAATATTAAATCTAGATTGGGCATAACTATTGGTTGGGATGCCAAGCATAATGTATATTACGATTTTGGGGCATGACTGTTATTGCAAATTTGGGAAGATTGGGTGCAAACTATTTTGAGTAATAACTTGTAATTGAATTTGTTGGGAACAACTTGGGAATTGGCACATGACTAGTTTGGTGAATTTGGGACAATTAGCATGTAAAATCTAGACTTGGACATGTATAGTATATATGTAAATTGGCTAAAGATGAATGTGCCTAACCCGAGGTTAGATTGAGTTGCGGTGTAAGACTGCCCAGAACCGCCCGGCACATCTAGCGACTTCAACAATATAGAACTAATGTGAGAGGTTAGCGCATTAAGCCCAAAACCCGAGGTTAGAATGAGTTTGCGGTAGAAATCTGTCGGGAACCGCCCGGCACATCCAGCAACCGCAAACAACAGTTCTAATGTGAGAGGTTGAGGCATTAATGAATTAATGCTAATGAACGGACATGCTAAGAATGGTAGGGTTAAATTAATACAAGTGGGCAACACTTAACCAATATATCACGATGTGTAATAGGGCAACGCTTAACCAATGTAACATGACAAGTGATAGGGTTAAGTAACACAAGAGGGAAACACTTCACCAATGTAACATGATGAATAAGTAGGGTTAAGTTAATGGGAAACGCTTAACCAATATAACATGATGAACGAATGGGGTTAAGCTAAGAGGAAACACTTAACCAATATAATATGATGAATGAACAGGGTTAAGTTAATAGAAAATACTTAACCAATTACAACATGATAAATGAGAAGGGTTAAGTTAATAAGAAACACTTAACCAACATGACATGACGTGTGGATGTGTTAAGTTAACTTGAATGGATGGATAACACCTAGCCAATTTGGGGGGTATACGAATAGACCCTAGGAAACCCTAGTAACGGGGACCCATTTCAACAGTAACCCACATAGATGTATCACGTTACCCTGAACTAGGCAAGGTGGGGCACGATTACTGGGCTGATTATAAGCGATCAAAATAGCGGCAGGGGGTACGCTAGTATAGGTTCCGACAGATTACGGGCGTGCACGTACCCTAGAGTGGAAAAAGCAGGTAGTGGGTACCAGTAGTTATACACTGTGCATCTTGAATCGTGTCGAGTTGCTATCATAGGGATTGATACACCTTATGGTGGGACCAGCACAGGGTATCTACATGCAAGAGGGGGCTGATTAACGCAGACACAAGAAAAATTAATATAAGTAGGGAGCCGATCGATAGGGTAGTAAGGGTACATCTAACATCTTCATGGCAATTAGTCCGATTGAGATAAGATCCTCATATTAGATGTACACATGAAGGCTACCACAATTGCGGGGTTGGGATCACCTTATTATATAACATAGGATACTAGTTAGGACACTAGTAGGGGATAGGGATCCTTTTTCACACGATACTAGTTGGGACAGTAGTAGGGAATACGAATCGTTCTATAACAGACACTAGTTCGGATGCTTGTTAGGTGGTGCAGAGAAAATAGGAAATTAGAGAAAGAACCGAAGCGCATGCAGTGTATCTTACCTCGTCATATCTAACGATCATCATTTGTTGTCTTGCTATGCTTATTACCATGGTTATGACTGGTATCCATTTTATTCATGTCATGATGCTTTTACCAATTTACATGCTGAAAGTCACTGGATTTACCATGCTTTATGTCTGACTCTGTTTTGTTTCGCTCTCTTTTCTTCCGAATCCCCCCAAGGTTCACAGGGAGGGAATATTACCACTTGGCTCAGTTTTCTTTCCAAGGTCGAAGATATACGATGTATTGCTTTGGAATCTCCTTTCCACAACTATGGCTGGCTCATGCTATATTGGGGAATATCATTGTCATTTCATGCTTCTTTATTTTGTTAAACAAGACAGATGCTTTGTTGTAATGGGTATTGGTGTTTTGGTGCTGGAAAACAATCTTTGTACAAGCTGTTTTACCAAGTTGCTATTTTATCAATAAAGTAAAGTTTTATTTATTTTCCGTTGTTTAAATTTTGTCTGTTTTGTAATATATCTGTTCTATACACTTATGACGCTCCATTGAAGTTATTGACTTCCCTTTGTGAGTGACCTTAACGGAGGTGGGGTGTAACACACACCTTTCCCTTTCCTGATTTTGAGTTAGCGCTTACTCCTTTTGATTTTTACGTGCTCACCGACATCGAGGTTGGTCGTCCCGACCGTGTCTCTGTCGCCCTTAATGGGTCATTTAAGGAGGTTGAGAGATTTTTCCGATCAGTTACTGGGTGTAGACCCTCTGACCGTTGTTTTAAGTATCATTACCCTACCTACTCTGCAGACCTATATAGTTTCCCAACAGACCACTCAGGATATGCATACTCTAGTTATCAGGGCCTTTTTATTATACCTTTTTGGCTCCACCTTTTTTAGTAACAACAAGAGGACTATTAAACTTTGGTTTATGGCTAGCCTTATAGACATTGAGAAGCTGCATATGTTTGATTGGTGTACAAGGATATTAGGCTATTTATACATAGCTTTGGAAATCTACCCCGTACAGTGCTCCAAGCAGCTGCATGGTTTCTGGTACATTATGCCCTTGTGGTATTATGAGTACATGGCGAACATGCACCCTAAACTTATCCCTGAGGCGATCAGTACACCTTATATATACTTTCTGAGACTACGCTGTTGGGGTTCTGCTATGCATGTCGCTCATTCTGCACAGGGTGTGCAGAACGAGCTTATGGAGGTGTGTCAACAAATTGATATGAAGAAGCAGGATAGCATTATTGCGCATCCATGGCAGTAGTACATATAGTTTTTAGCGCCTCAATAGGACCATCCACTCATCTTCCAGTATAGTCTTTCGAGGCGTAGGGTATGCTTTTAGGTACCTACGTGTCCTTTCATTTGGTATTTAGGAGAGTGCTTTTGGTTACACCTATATGGTATAGTGTGCATTCCTTCTGATCTTCTCCTATGGGATGAGATGTTCGGCGATATACAGATAGGACCGACATATATTGAGGATATGAGGGCTGCAGGATGGGTGGATGGTGAGCCTTTTATAGTGGCCGGACACTTTGATTCCTACTGGGTTCAAGTTGCCCCACGCGCTTATGCTTTTACCAAATTATATTCGGGGTTTGAACTTCGGCCATATTGGCCGTCTACAGTATCTGGGAGAGCCCCGGTGCATTCCGCCACCTTTGAGCGTACGATATACAAGGTCAGATAATAGAGATTCCGTTGCAATATCCACCAGCTAACCCTCCCGGTGTACCATCAGCCGGTCTGTACCATTCACATTAGTTATGTAAGAAATTTAAAATACATTGGTATATGTTGTTATTATAAAATTTGCATTAGTGTAATACATGTTTTCTAAATATCAGTACTCGATTTATATGGACCACGATAGACGGTTGTTGGCTGCTTTTGAGAGTATGACGCTTAAGTACACACAAGTGATGTACCAGAGTATACATACAGCTTTGGCCGAGCAGCAGCCTCATTATGAGGCCCAGATAGTTGCATTACAGGCCCAGATTCAGCAGCAAGGTCCTGGCATTGATTCATCTCCACCCGATGATATTGATGACGCTGATGATAACAGTTTTGATGCGTCCGATAGCAATGCTATGCCTGTTGACTGATGTTTATGTTATATGTCCTTTTGTATATGCTACATCACGTTATGTATCTTTTTTTATGTTTGGCATCTTTTATGTTACATAGTATGGTACATGTAGTGATGTCAGTACTATTTCTGTGTTGTTCTATATTTTACGTGTTGTTCTATACCTCACTTCAAATTTCATTAATAATTTATTACTTCAGTAAACCGGGGATGACCCGATTTATTAATGCATCATTACACGAATATATTAATTACTCGAATATGGTTCATAATGATTTAAAAGTGATTTAGAAACGAGCTCGTAACGACGCGGTAGTTCGTTGTTTTCTGTTTTGAACTTCGAATGAATGTATAAGATTCTCTGTAACTCAGATTTATGTTCAAGGAGAAACATTGGGAACCATTGAATTAAAATTTTACAACGAAAGTGAGAAATGAAGATTTCGTGTTCAAAAAAAAGCAAGATATATCCAAATTAAAATTTTCAAAAATCGCTATGGAATTTTTCTAAAAAATATTACGATTTACTAAATTAAATAAAGGGAAATGCATATAAAATAAACAAAAGGATTTCCACTTAACTAACTGCTTACATACGCTACATAGCCAACTAAACTTTTAACCATATATATACGCTACAAAGTCAACTAGACAAGAAACATAATAGAAGAAACATACTGAAATTTTAACCATAAAGATACTACATAGTGAACTATAACTAAAGACCTTCTTCTCTTCTACGCCTCCTTATTTCTCTTCTCCTCGACTCCGTATATTCGCATTGTAATTAATTCATGTGAGAAGTTTCCATTAGCATTATTGAATCTTCCTTATTTCGTCGCTTTACATCTAGCGTTGATTAAGGGCGTAAATCCTTTCATCGTGCCCAATAGCTCTGGCCTCCATTGCACGAGCGAACATTTGATCGGACTCCTGTAGAAATTTTCTGATTTCTGCTTGATTTCCATCAGCAGCTTGCTTTTTTTGGTCGCTTTAGCTCCCATTGGCCTAACATAATGGTCATCAATAGCGGTAAAGTCCTCTTCGATCCTAAACCGAAATTGTCCTGTGATTCTCTAGGACTTGAACTTTCTCCAACTCTTATAGCTTTCCCACAACTATTGCTAGTTTGACCGTCTTGGACATTATTCTGAAGTGATGATTTCCATTTTACGTTATTAACCAGTAGGCCATACACAAGCATGAAATGATTGAAATGAGGTCCTTGTTTACTTTCCGGTTTATATATATGTTTGAATAACTTGTTTGCGGCAACTCTCTGCAATAGTAATACTCTACTTCATGTATAGCTCTATGACAGACAATATAAAATTCATAAGTAATTATATTTAACTATATGAGTATCACTTCTGAATCTACTGGGCCAGTCCGCTTAAGTTTGAACATCTGAGAATCGTAACATTGGGTTTAACAATTTATTTTACAATAACAGCCTTTGATCGAAGCTAAACTTTTATTTTGATCCTTGTTCTTCCTGTTGTACGCATTAGCGATTCTACCCCCAAAAATCTTCACCACTCTGATCAGCAGCGCGAATAGGATTGAGGGAAAGTGTGCAGTAGAATAGCAAATACCGTAGTCTTCCGCAACACTCCAACTAGCGATAGTAACCATTCGTCCAATTGGTTGTGTACCGTCTTATAAGTAAAAAAATACGAAGCTATTTCTTGCTGCATCAGCGTCAAAATCAGTACTCATTTTTGTTTAGAAGTTTAGAGTTTTGAAAGAAGATTTGTGAAGAAGATAGAAGAGGAGTGGTGTAGTTATGGGATTGAAGGAAAAATTGGCCATTGGAAAATAGGACCGTTGGAAATAATATCGTTGTGTCCAGGCGTCTGTGCAACAAACGCCTAGAGAAATAAAACCGTTGGATTCATAGCGCTTGTTGAAAATACGCCTGGATCCAGACGTCTGTTGAACAGATGTCTGGATCCGGGCGTTTGTTCAACAAGCGCTTCAACAGTTTCAGAATTCCAAAACATTCCCCCTGAAATCCAAACTATTGGAATAACCCACATACCATTGGCCTTCGTTTTGAGTTTGGATTTAGATATTTATGAAATTGCATCTTTTGTTGGAGAAGCTCTATGAGTCGGGAAAAATAACCATGTACATCATGATTATCATTCAATTCGTGAACTTTAGCAATGACATCAGTCTCGGAAATCTCTTCAGGAAAATCACAATCAAAAGGCTTAAACTTTTAAACAAGCTCTTCTCTTCATACTCACGTGTGAATCTTTTCTTATACCAACTATCACCACAGCCAATCTAAGAAACATAATTCTTAAAAGCTCTTAGTTATATCTACTAAATCTAAGAATAAAATATATTCCGAGCTAATTTTTGAAGTGAACTCAAATGCATATATTATGATGATTTTGAGGAAGGGTTTGGACTTCTTGTGCAATTTCATTACGATTGTCTTGAGCTATTTCTTTACTGTCGGTTAGTTTTTCCATTATTAGGTATAATCTGTTTACCCTTTTGATCTGGAATGAAATGGAGTGGGTTGTTAAGAGTACCGATGAAGATGACAATAATCCGGATTTATGCATCGGACCTTGTGATATTGGAGGTTGATATTTAAGCTGGCTTTTTTTGGGCCTTACCGATTTTGGCCATTTATTATCTATTTGGCCATCTATTATCTATTATTTAATCTCTTTTTTTCATCTGTCCCTTTATTCAACATCCAAGTCTCTCATAATTCATGATTCTCCAAATTTAAACCATGTTGTTTTTATTCTGTTCATCAATGTTTTAACTTGAACTATTAACATCATAAATTTTCTCAAATATTTTGTCATTCCATTTTCAATGCTTTCATTTGCTTTCTTCGTAACATCAAATTTACCCACTACTCCAATAATGAAATACCAATTTTATTTTCAATGTTAATAAAATACAAACTTTATTTTGTCATACCATCTAAAAACATATTGGCATAAGTGATTTAATCAAATGTCCAAGAATTGATAAACAAAACAAACGTAAGCATTCCATTCCACTTGTTTTATTATACCTCTTAAATCAAGTCCTCATTTGATCGGTGTCGTGAAATTTTATGTAAAATAATTTGGTTTGAAATATTTTCTATAAAAATGTTAATTCATAAAAATATATATACAAAACACACACACACACACACACACACATATATATATATGTATATATATATATATATTCGAATGTGTATATAAATATGAGGACAACATCCCTTTATCCCTCTTATTTCCACCGCCCAATTATAGTAAAATAAGTTAGTGGGGGACATAGAGTTAGTGGGAGGAAAGAGAAACCGGAACGTGTAGTAAAAGTACAGCACTCCAAATGCCCCATGATTTCCAACACAAGTTCCCCATCTCTCTCTCCTTCCACTAAGAGGGAACTTGTAGTGGAAATCAGGGTGCATTTGAGGTGTTGCATTGTTTGGGGTGTCACTGAATGCTCCTTATATATATATATATATATATATATATATATATATATATATATATATATAACACCCAAAAAGCCTTTGTGAAAATCTCTTTATGTATGTGAAGGCAATTTGAACCTTCTCCCTGAATTGATTTAAAACCATCGTTATCAAAACACATACACATCCAAATATGCTTTACACTGAAAATACACTAGTACTTGAAAATATTTGGAGAAAAGTGAATTGGTTAATGTTTATGTAACAGCCCGTATTTTACGTATCGGAGGATCGTAAAATATTTTTATTTTATTCACTGAGGGTTGGATCATTCTCATATTTTAATATGTGGTTTATGGGAATGTGAGACATGTCCATAATTTTTACCAATTTCGTTTGTAACCATTTTCCCCCTATCAGTCTTATACAGGGAATAACTTTTGACTCGGGTCGAATCAGGTGTTGAGACCTATGCCACTGGAAAGGAAATGATGATTCCCTTTCCGTAGTGGTCACATTAAAGATTTGGCTCAACGGTTTGGGGGGAATCGCTGTTTTTAGGTTTAACAGTTGGTTGTTCAGGTTTGGTAAACCAAAATGGGATGATTTGGGGATGCCCATTAGTGGGATGGTGGAGGCTATAAATAGGGGGTAGGAGGCATGGAGAATAGTTTACTTTCCCCATTCTCTCATTTGGGAGAGGTGGAGTTCCTCTATTTCTCCATTCTCTTCACCTTTCCACCATTAAAGCTTATAGAATCGAAAATCTACGTTGTTTGAAGCTAGATCTACACAAATTGTAACACCCCACACCCGCTATGATCACTCACAAAGGGAATGCCATAGCATCGGTGGAGTATTTTAGTGAATATAGAACAGAAAAATTACACCAAGACAGATATAAATAGTACTTGAAATTTTAAAACATCATCTCATAACAGCGGAAATAAACATGTCTGGTTACATCATAAAGCCATGATAAAAGTCAAGTACAATATCCGTCAAAATAAAGAAGTACATAATCCCACTCTCTCATACAATAGCCATAACAAAAGAGAAGATAACTGGATAACTGGAGCTTTACATCTACCCAAGCTCCCTAAGGCTGGAACAGCAATCCGATCAAGCTCTACTACCGCTAGGATCCACCGTAGGACCTGAGGGTTGGGAAAAAAAGATAAAAACAACGGGGTCAGACATAAGCCTGAGTGAGCCCTATAACCTTAACAATACAATTATTAAAGTAATTAGGGTATGACATGAACTCGGTACGGTACCTTTGGGGATAATAACTACACTAAGTAGCCAACAACATAGGATGAACTAAGATAACCGTCAGGACGCATCTACCCACCCAAGGATAATTACTAACTGCACCACACCAGTCATTCCTACTTAAAGGTTGATCCCTTCCAAGGACTTAGAAAATTTTCCCCAATAATTTCATGTACTCCTAGCTCACTACATAGGTGCCGTCTGCCCCTATCTCCACTAGGTGTACTCAGTAATTCTTACCCAGTAGTTTCGTGTACCCCTACATAGGTGCCGTCTGCCCCTATCTTCACTAGGTGTACCCACTACTCCCCATCGATCGGCTCCCTACCGTAGATACCCGTGCTGGTCCCACAGTGGGGTGTATCACTCCCCTAAAGTGGCTACCCAATACTAACGGTGCACGGCTTTATATCTACACGATGCAACAACGGCTTATCTACCAGCCCGGGCCCACACACGCATATGAAGCCCGTTGGACTTGCGTTGCCACCGCTAACCCGTTTTGGCCTCTTATAATCAAGCCCAATATGCGTGTCCCGTCACTCGACATGGGTCGAGCCCACCAAGATACGTTTGGGATATTGGTTGAAATGGGCCCCCACAAGCTACCTACTTAAGCTTGTCATATATCTAGTGTATCCCACTTAACCCTTTAATCATGTTTAGTTACATGTTTCCACTTGGTTAAGTATTCTAATCGTATTTTCTATTGCCACCCAAGGCAACCCACTAGATTCCACATGCCACCCAAGGCAACCACAAAATTTCCTCATGCCACCCAAGGCACCCACTTAACCCCTCATGTCCCACTACATGCTATTATGGTTAAGTGTTTCTTAATTAATTAAGACCGTGATCTCCCATAAAGACCTCCCACATTAGACTGGCTGTTATGACCGCCTGGTTAAGCCGGTAGAATCCGGGCAGTCTTACGTCATAACAGAGTCTAACCTCGTGTCTTTACCTTAATCACGTATTTAATTTATGGCTAAGACCTCTCACATTGGGCTGACATTTGTAGCAACTGGTTAAGCCGGTCGGGTCCGGGCAGTTTTACACTACAAATGAGTCCAACCTCGTGTCTTAGTCGATTAATTACACCTAATTAATCACCCCCATATTAATTATCCCTAATTAATATCCAGTTTACCATAACATGGGTAGACCTAACTCAATAGGTAAATTCCCATGGGGTAGACCTAACTCAATAGGTAAATTCCCACTTATGGTAATTTATTTCTTTATGGTATGCTTAATCATACCCAATCATCCATTTATTAACCTATTTACCCACCCCATCGTTCCCCACGTAAATCGTTCTCATTTCATGACATATAAAAGGGGAAGATCCATCACACATATCATGGGTTTAGCATATATCTTTGTCATGGGTTAAGAGGATGTCAACTTGCATATATGAACACATATTAACCCAACTTGCTCTTAAGCATCTACATAACTTGCATATTTATTCACATGACCTCATAAGCATGCATAACATGGTAATCTTGCATTTGAGCATACACCTAACTTGCATATTTATTCACATAACTTCATATGCATGCATAACATGTTAATCTTGCATTTAAACATACACGTAACTTGCATCATTATTCACATAACTTCATATGCATGCATAACATATTAATCTTGCATTTAAACATACACATAACTTGCATCATCATTCACATAACTTCATATGCATGCATAACATATTAATCTTGCATTTAAACATACACATAACTTGCATCATCATTCACATAACTTCATATGCATGCATAACATGTTAATCTTGCATTTGAGCATACACATAACTTCATAAGCATGCTTAACATGTTGCATAATAGATCAATGTCCAACTTAGTGTTTTGCATCATAATCATCATGAAACATAGCACCAAACTTGCATAAAGATATAACATTAAACTTACATAAAAATGTCATGAACACATACACTAAACTTGCATGACATAGAGCATATAACTTGCAAAACACATGACATATACAATATTAAGCTTGCATAAACACATTGATCCACAAACATAACCATACATCATCATATCCTATCTTAATCAATTTAACAATTGATTATTAAGGGGATAGAAGCTCACCAAAACACAATTAGCAAGCTAATGAAGAAGATTAAGATACTTAGAATGGATTAGAGAATGATTTGAGATGGATTTGCTTGCAACTCCTTCATGAACTAGTGGAGGCCATGCTCAAATTTCATTTTGCCATAGTTTAGTTACAAGACTTAATTATGACTGAATTGGG
Source organism: Allium sativum (assembly GCA_030737875.1). Taxonomy (NCBI): domain Eukaryota; kingdom Viridiplantae; phylum Streptophyta; class Magnoliopsida; order Asparagales; family Amaryllidaceae; genus Allium; species Allium sativum. The sequence goes on along the minus strand of CM060910.1, from coordinate 889,428,172 downwards.
GTAGGGTTGGGGTCTTATTTATAGGATTAGATGAGTGTTTTAGGCCCTTAGATTAACCCTAGATTAGGTTAGGACCCTTAGATTTAGGAAATCTCTAGAACCAGCCCTCCTAGCCAGCCTGAAACCCAACCTGGTGCAACCTGGTGCACCCAGGTTTACTGGGCGCCTGCACCCTGTCGACAGGCAAGTCGACAGGCATGTCGACACCCCTGTCGACAGGCCTGTCGACAGCCCTGTCGACATGGGCTGGGCGGGAAGCTTCCCGCCTGACCCCGCCTGGCCCATTCCAAATTTGAATATTTTGAATTTTTAAAATCTGTTTTAGATTTAAATTTTCTGCAAACTTCATCAGGCCATAACTGGGCCATACGGACTCCGATTTTCGAAAACTCGGACTCTATTTCGCGTATTTTTCCGAGACGAACGTAATGACGCTGCCCGTTTCCCCTAATTCCCACATCTGAGATTATTTATCCTGTAATTAGTGAATTTTAGTATTAACTAAAATTCGGGGTGTTACATTCTCCCCTCCTTAAAGGATTTCGTCCCCGAAATCTCTAAGCTAAGGAGAATGCCTATCCTACCATCCAAACAACCATCTACTCAAATCATCAACCACGGGCATCCATTGTCCTTAAACAGTTTCTAATGATGTATGAGCATATGCAAACAGTGTGTGTATATGTTCCCTATCTAATGTATGAACATATGCAAACCATGATAGTGCCATGCATCCATTATGTATGCGAGAAAACCCTATCGACACATACAATATCTACATGAGTGCACAATCATTCACCAAAATGCATCATCCATGTGATAACACAACCATTATACATCCACAAACATATTTTCCTACACACAATTTTATGCAATATGCAATATGAAGTGACTGAGCCGATCTAGTGCCTAGAGTGTGTGTATATGCATCCACGAGCAACCACTAGCAAACACTTGCATCCACTTGCATCCATCAACCATAACATGTCTCAAACACATGTTTCAACCATAGGTTTACCCTATCTAAAGGTCAAAGGTATTAACGAGAGGACATACCAAGGATAAGATAAGTACTAGACAAACGATAAAGGAAAAAGTAAAGACATACCCTCAAAAAGAAATGGGTATAATGAACGCATCTTCGCTTCCGTCTCCCAAGTTGCGTTGCTCTCATCTTCTCCCCATTGCACCTTGACTAGTTGAACCTCTCTGTTTCTTAACTTCCTAGTCTCTGACCCAAGGATGCGAGTAGGAGCTCGTCTAATAGTCGCATCACGCTCTATCTCCATATCTCTAAGCAAGCTCGGCTCTACCACCTCTGCAGTCTCATGTAAGCATTTTCTCAGATGTGATACATGGAATACATCATGAACACCGCTAAGTCTGTCGGGCAACTCCACCCTATATGCCATCCGTCCAATCCTTTCCTTAATAGGAAATGGCCCAACAAACCTCGGTGCTAACTTCCCAACGGATCCGAAGCGAACAACATTTCTCAACGGAGATACCTTGACAAAAACCATATCCCCAACCTCAAACTCAAGATCCGTCCTTCTCTTGCCCGCATAAGATTTTTGCCTATCCTGCGCTGCCTTCATCCTTCTTCGAATCAAGTCAATCTTCTCAGAAGTCTCCCTAACCATACCAGGCCCAAGCAAAATCTTATCCGTAGATTCCCACCAACATGTAGGGGATCGACAAGGCCTTCCATATAGAGCTTCGAAAGGAGCCATACCAATACTGGACTGAAAGCTGTTATTATATGCGAACTCCACCAATGGAAGATGCTCTTCCCATGTACCTCCAAAATCTAAGATACAAAGTCTCAAAAGGTCTTCTAGAACACGATTCACCCTCTCAGTCTGGCCGTCTGTCTGAGGATGATATGCGGTGCTCAGACACAATTGAGTCCCCACTGCCTCTTGCAAACTTCTCCAGAACTCACTAGTGAAGATAGGATCTCGATCACTCACTATGCTAGAGGGTACCCCATGCAATCGAACTATCTCTCGAAGATATACTGAAGCTAGCCATGGAGCGGTCCTCTTGCTCTTCACAGGTATGAAATGGGTGCTCTTAGTCAGTCTATCTACCACCACCCAAATTCCTGTATTACCCTTCCTCGATCTGGGTAACCCGTCAATAAAATCCATCGAGACGCTATCCCACTTCCATTGCGGAACTTCCAATGGGTGAAGCAACCCACCTGGTTTCTTTTGCTCCGCCTTCACCTGCTGACATACCAAGCATCGGGCTACATATTCGGCCACATCTTTCTTCATACCGGCCCAGAAGAAAACCCTCTTCATATCTTGGTACATCTTATCCCCACCGGGATGAATGGTCATCCTAGAACGGTGTGCGTCATCAAGAATAGCCTTCCTCAACCCTTCATCTAGCGGTACACAAAGTCTACCGTCTCTACGCAAGCACCCCCTGCCGTCTAGGGTGTACCTACTCAAATGGCTGGACGACTCCCCCCTTATGAGCTTCTCTATCAACTCAACCAACTGTGGGTCGTGCCTCTGGGCTTCCCCAATCCGCCCCAGAAGAGTAGGTCTAACTTCCAAAGAAGCTAGCAAACCGGGTACAATATCAACGGAAGGTCTGAAATCAAACATCGAGATAAATTCCAAGCTTCGTCGTTCCACGAACAACGGACTCAAAGACAACCTCTTCCTGCTCAAGGCGTCTGCCACCACGTTACCCTTGCCAGGGGTATACGCTATCTCGAAGTCATAGGATGCTAAAAACTCCATCCACCTTTGCTGTCTCAAGTTTAAATCTTTCTGAGAGAATAAGTACTTTAATGATTTATGGTCAGTGAACAACTCGAATCTCTCACCAAGAAGATAATGGCGCCAAATCTTAAGCGCAAAAACAATAGCGGCTAGCTCGAGATCATGGGTAGGGTAATTTTTCTCATGTGCCCTCAACTGCCTTCCACCATAGGCTATTACCCTTCCCTCTTGCATTAAGACTGCGCCAAGTCCTGTCCCGCAGGCATCGGTATAGACAACAAATGGCTTGCCCCCATCTGGCAATACTAAAACTGGAGCCGTGGTTAAAGCTCTCTTTAACCGTCGGAACGCATCATCACAATCTACGTCCCATGTGAAAACAAGATTCTTCTTTGCTAAGCGGGTTAATGGGGCTGATATCTTCGCGAAGTCTTTGATAAACTTCCTATAATAACCTGCCAACCCCAAGAAACTTCTTACTTCGGTAGCATTCTTCGGAACCTTCCAATCCTGAATTGATACTACCTTCGCGGGATCCACAGCTATCCCCTCCTTGGAGACCACGTGCCCCAAGAACCGCACTTCCTTCCTCCAGAAGTGACATTTAGAGAATTTAGCCTTAAGGCTATGTGCTCGAAGAGTCTTCAACACTTCCCCAAGATGTAGGGCATGCTCTTCTTCACTCTTAGAGAATACTAAGATATCATCCACAAAGACCACCACGAATTTATTAAGGAACTCCCTGAACACCCTACTCATCAAATCAACGAAATATGCAGGGGCGTTCGTCAACCCAAATGGCATCACCAACCACTCATAGAAACCATCCGGAGTCCTAAAGGCAGTCTTGTCTATGCTATCCTCAGCCACCCTCAACTGATGAAACCCCGTGGCTAAGTCCAACTGAGAAAATACTGAAGCGCCAACCAACTGATCAAAAAGATCATCAATCCTCGGCAATGGGTGTCTATTCTTCTTTGTGAGCTTGTTGAGTTCTCTATAGTCTACACAAAGTCTGAGAGACCCATCCGCCTTTGTAGCAAATACTACTGGAGCACCCCACTCCGATATGCTCCGTCTTATGAACCCCTTCTCAAGCAACTCCCCTACTTGCTTATGGAGTTCCCTCCTCTCACGAGGAGCCATGTGGCGCACTGGTAAAGATACCGGTTTAGCATTATCCACCAAATATATTCGGAAGTCAATCTCCCACTTCGGAGGTAAGCCCTTCACCTCCTCAAACACATCCGGATATTCCCGGACCACTCTCATAGATTGCAAACTCTCGACCGAAGCGTCAAGCGATTCAAGATAACTTAGCATAACAGAGTCCATGGGATTACAAGAAATCTCGAGAGTGTTACCCAAGCGGGTCATGAGCCTAACAACTCTCCTTTCGCAATCAAGAACGGCACCATTACTGGATAACCAGTCCATGCCCAAAATCAACCCATAGCCCGTGAAGCCCAACACAAAAGCATTACATCTAAACTCAATGCTAAGTATAGAAATCTTCAAACCCAAACATATCATGGACAAATAAGTGGAGCCCCCAATTGGGTTTGAAACAACCAAGGGATCATCTACCAGACTGGTGTCTAGGTGCAGTGACTCAACTAATGATGATGAAATAAACGAATGCGATGCGCCTGAATCAAACAATGTACGGACAGGATGGTCAAATAGAAAAACCAGACTTTCAACAGAAATAGTTCTACCTCTCTCCTGAATTGGTGGAACCGCGAGAGCCTGTACTTGCCCCCTAGCCTGACCCGGTGCCATAAAAGCTTGCACCTGTCCTCCTGAGGTAGATCCCGTCCTTTGCCCCTTCTTAGGGCAATCCTTCACTAAGTGCCCTGCTTCGCCACAATGGAAGCAACCGGTCTTCTTCTTCTTGCGACAATCCTTGCTTAGGTGGCCAGGTGTCCCACAATTGAAACACTTCTTTTTCTTGCCCTTGCCACCGTTGCCTTTCCCACCTTTGCTTTGTTGTTGTTGTTGAGGTCTCTTTTGATCTCCCTTCTTCTCGGGTGCCTTATTAGCATTAGGACCCTTCTCTTCCTCAAACATGAGCGCCATGTCAACTAGCTTCTCAAAGGTGGCCCCCATAGGGATGTGAGTCATAGCCAACCCATGCATCGGTTCATTTAAGCCTTTCACGAACCTCAAAGCCTTCTTCTCCGGTGTATTCACCATGTCTAGGCCAAACCTTGCCAATTGATTAAACTTGTTAACATATTCCTTCACCGAAAGATTTCCTTGCTTTAAAGTCAAGAACCTTTCCATATACAAGTTTTCCTCCGCCCTTGAGAGAAACTTTGCCACAAATCTTTGCTTAAAATCCGCCCAAGAGTCAACGGGGCGTTCTCCATTAGTAACCTCCCACCAGAATGAGGCCTCTCCCTTCATTAACCAAGCAGCCAACTTGACTTTCTTCCCTTCTTCCATCTCAAAGATATCTATCAACTCTTCCACCTCCTTAAGCCAATCTCTAGCCTCCACAAAAGTTTCAGATCCTTGGAAAGGTTTCCCTCCCATAGCTTTGAATTCCTTACAAGTCTTAGCAAAAGTATCCGTGCGAGGAGGAGGGGGAGGAGGAAGATCGGGTGCTACGGTTGGTGGAGGAATATTCGCTGGACCCGCAGTGGTGGCCCTAGCCTCCATCAATCTCCTATACCATACTGGTACCGTCACACCCTCCGGAAAGTTAAGATCCTCAGCCATGCTGAAACGAAAAAAGAAAGATTCAAAACGGAGAATTCGAAGGACATAGATATGGCTATTGGGGATTATGCTTTTCTTTCAAAAACTTTTCTCTTAAAAGACATGTTTTTGAAAATATCTTTTCCAAAAATGTTTTAGAAAAATAGTTTTCTAAAAATTTTATCTGTTCCGGTAACCTTTGCTCTGATACCACGTGTAACACCCCACACCCGCTATGATCACTCACAAAGGGAATGCCATAGCATCGGTGGAGTATTTTAGTGAATATAGAACAGAAAAATTACACCAAGACAGATATAAATAGTACTTGAAATTTTAAAACATCATCTCATAACAGCGGAAATAAACATGTCTGGTTACATCATAAAGCCATGATAAAAGTCAAGTACAATATCCGTCAAAATAAAGAAGTACATAATCCCACTCTCTCATACAATAGCCATAACAAAAGAGAAGATAACTGGATAACTGGAGCTTTACATCTACCCAAGCTCCCTAAGGCTGGAACAGCAATCCGATCAAGCTCTACTACCGCTAGGATCCACCGTAGGACCTGAGGGTTGGGAAAAAAAGATAAAAACAACGGGGTCAGACATAAGCCTGAGTGAGCCCTATAACCTTAACAATACAATTATTAAAGTAATTAGGGTATGACATGAACTCGGTACGGTACCTTTGGGGATAATAACTACACTAAGTAGCCAACAACATAGGATGAACTAAGATAACCGTCAGGACGCATCTACCCACCCAAGGATAATTACTAACTGCACCACACCAGTCATTCCTACTTAAAGGTTGATCCCTTCCAAGGACTTAGAAAATTTTCCCCAATAATTTCATGTACTCCTAGCTCACTACATAGGTGCCGTCTGCCCCTATCTCCACTAGGTGTACTCAGTAATTCTTACCCAGTAGTTTCGTGTACCCCTACATAGGTGCCGTCTGCCCCTATCTTCACTAGGTGTACCCACTACTCCCCATCGATCGGCTCCCTACCGTAGATACCCGTGCTGGTCCCACAGTGGGGTGTATCACTCCCCTAAAGTGGCTACCCAATACTAACGGTGCACGGCTTTATATCTACACGATGCAACAACGGCTTATCTACCAGCCCGGGCCCACACACGCATATGAAGCCCGTTGGACTTGCGTTGCCACCGCTAACCCGTTTTGGCCTCTTATAATCAAGCCCAATATGCGTGTCCCGTCACTCGACATGGGTCGAGCCCACCAAGATACGTTTGGGATATTGGTTGAAATGGGCCCCCACAAGCTACCTACTTAAGCTTGTCATATATCTAGTGTATCCCACTTAACCCTTTAATCATGTTTAGTTACATGTTTCCACTTGGTTAAGTATTCTAATCGTATTTTCTATTGCCACCCAAGGCAACCCACTAGATTCCACATGCCACCCAAGGCAACCACAAAATTTCCTCATGCCACCCAAGGCACCCACTTAACCCCTCATGTCCCACTACATGCTATTATGGTTAAGTGTTTCTTAATTAATTAAGACCGTGATCTCCCATAAAGACCTCCCACATTAGACTGGCTGTTATGACCGCCTGGTTAAGCCGGTAGAATCCGGGCAGTCTTACGTCATAACAGAGTCTAACCTCGTGTCTTTACCTTAATCACGTATTTAATTTATGGCTAAGACCTCTCACATTGGGCTGACATTTGTAGCAACTGGTTAAGCCGGTCGGGTCCGGGCAGTTTTACACTACAAATGAGTCCAACCTCGTGTCTTAGTCGATTAATTACACCTAATTAATCACCCCCATATTAATTATCCCTAATTAATATCCAGTTTACCATAACATGGGTAGACCTAACTCAATAGGTAAATTCCCATGGGGTAGACCTAACTCAATAGGTAAATTCCCACTTATGGTAATTTATTTCTTTATGGTATGCTTAATCATACCCAATCATCCATTTATTAACCTATTTACCCACCCCATCGTTCCCCACGTAAATCGTTCTCATTTCATGACATATAAAAGGGGAAGATCCATCACACATATCATGGGTTTAGCATATATCTTTGTCATGGGTTAAGAGGATGTCAACTTGCATATATGAACACATATTAACCCAACTTGCTCTTAAGCATCTACATAACTTGCATATTTATTCACATGACCTCATAAGCATGCATAACATGGTAATCTTGCATTTGAGCATACACCTAACTTGCATATTTATTCACATAACTTCATATGCATGCATAACATGTTAATCTTGCATTTAAACATACACGTAACTTGCATCATTATTCACATAACTTCATATGCATGCATAACATATTAATCTTGCATTTAAACATACACATAACTTGCATCATCATTCACATAACTTCATATGCATGCATAGCATATTAATCTTGCATTTAAACATACACATAACTTGCATCATCATTCACATAACTTCATATGCATGCATAACATGTTAATCTTGCATTTGAGCATACACATAACTTCATAAGCATGCTTAACATGTTGCATAATAGATCAATGTCCAACTTAGTGTTTTGCATCATAATCATCATGAAACATAGCACCAAACTTGCATAAAGATATAACATTAAACTTACATAAAAATGTCATGAACACATACACTAAACTTGCATGACATAGAGCATATAACTTGCAAAACACATGACATATACAATATTAAGCTTGCATAAACACATTGATCCACAAACATAACCATACATCATCATATCCTATCTTAATCAATTTAACAATTGATTATTAAGGGGATAGAAGCTCACCAAAACACAATTAGCAAGCTAATGAAGAAGATTAAGATACTTAGAATGGATTAGAGAATGATTTGAGATGGATTTGCTTGCAACTCCTTCATGAACTAGTGGAGGCCATGCTCAAATTTCATTTTGCCATAGTTTAGTTACAAGACTTAATTATGACTGAATTGGGGTAGGGTTGGGGTCTTATTTATAGGATTAGATGAGTGTTTTAAGCCCTTAGATTAACCCTAGATTAGGTTAGGACCCTTAGATTTAGGAAATCTCTAGAACCAGCCCTCCTAGCCAGCCTGAAACCCAACCTGGTGCAACCTGGTGCACCCAGGTTTACTGGGCGCCTGCACCCTGTCGACAGGCAAGTCGACAGGCATGTCGACACCCCTGTCGACAGGCCTGTCGACAGCCCTGTCGACATGGGCTGGGCGGGAAGCTTCCCGCCTGACCCCGCCTGGCCCATTCCAAATTTGAATATTTTGAATTTTTAAAATCTGTTTTAGATTTAAATTTTCTGCAAACTTCATCAGGCCATAACTGGGCCATACGGACTCCGATTTTCGAAAACTCGGACTCTATTTCGCGTATTTTTCCGAGACGAACGTAATGACGCTGCCCGTTTCCCCTAATTCCCACATCTGAGATTATTTATCCTGTAATTAGTGAATTTTAGTATTAACTAAAATTCGGGGTGTTACACAAATCCAAGACAGAGATCATTGAATTGAAGAATTTAGATCAAATTTTTTGTTGTTCGGAAACATATTTCATTTATTTTAGCATGTTTTGGAGAATTGGTGAGTGATATGCATCTTTCACACAGATTCAATCAAGTATATGAATGTTTGATCTTGTTTTCCAACAAATGCAAGTAGTTTTCTTAGATCTACGTCATGATAAGTCGTATTCCATATTAATCGCCATAGGATCTAATTTAGCAACTTAAAACCGGTAATTTTTATGTTATTTCATATGTTTATGCAAGTTAGATCCATAAATTTGTTCGTATGTTCATTTATCATGATTTTGGTGAAAATTGTATAATTTTGATGAAAATTGTATAATTTTGATGAAAATTGTCATATTCATGTTGTTAGTGATTTCATAACACGTTTATGGTTACAATTGATGAATTGGATGAATTGATTTCATCGAGATAGTCAATTGGTGAAGTTTTGATCGAAATTGGACTTGGATTGGACCTATGCAGGTTCTGGGTCGGTCGTGTTTCCACTAGTTGGTCATATAGTACAAGGGTAGTACAAAGGTGCAGTACAGGCTGGTTGGTCGGTTGAAAGTGGGTCGGGTGGCTTGGCTTCGGAAGTGGGTTGGTCGACTTCTCAAAAAGTGGGTTGGTCGACTTCTCAAAAAGTGGGTTGGGCCTTCATTGTTGGATCAATCGAGTCGGTCTCGATTTGACAGGTCGGTTGGTCTTGAGGAAGGTGGTCGGTCGGCATGTGTGATGACGGGTTGGTCTGTGGAAAAGGTGGATGGGACAGTCGTGACTCGGGGAAAGGGGTCGGTCGGTCACATGGGTCGATCGTTCAGGAATGGTGATGATGGGTCGGTCACGCTCATTTCTGAAAAAAAAATATTTTTTGGGTACAACCCATATTTGAACAAAAAGGGATTTTAAAGTGCAAATATTCGAAGTGCGGTGATGTTGTGACTTCGAGGAGAATTCAAGTGGGAATATTCGAAGTGTTGAGTGTGTTTGGTGATCGGTGTAGAACAACGAATGAAGTGGCAAGTCAAAGGTCGTGAATTGGTGGATAATGGTTACTTGAGAAGGTTTCTTGAGCTATGAAAAATCATTGGGTTGGATGACTGGAGATACGAAGGCCGAGAGATTATCGTTGTTGTAAGTTTTAGTAGGCTCAAAGCAGGGTTACAATGGGGGAACCCAAAAGATTGGAAGGTTGCTAGTCGAGTACCCTAGGTATCGTTGAAAGGCCTAGTTGTCAAGGTTGGACAAACATACGTACCGTTGAAAGACGTATGAAGTTTATGCTAAAACCGGGGTCACCATTAGCCCTTGACATATGGAAAGGTTGGCCGTCATCCGATTAACGATGGTTTCGAAGCAGGATTGGCGGTGATAGCCAGAGTCTATCATGGTTGATTAGTTTCCCTATTTGTATCATCTTACGTAAATTCTCCAACGTCGAAGGAGATGTTTCTTGTGGGCTTGTCTGATATTGGTTTAGGCCTCTAGGGTTTGTGCTTGAGGGATGTTGAAATCGATTAGGATAGTTTATGTGAGATACATACAATCTGGATGCTATGAGTGCTAGTGATTTTTGCTTCTGATTGCCATACATGAATGGTTGTTATGGTTTCCATGAATGAACGGTTGAAGTGTTCGATGTAAAGGCTATCCCTGTCGAATTTGGGGAAGGCAGGTTTGGTTTCTTCTCTGATGTTTGATAGATTGGGCTATTAATCTACGTATTCTCATATACTTTATTGTTGATGTTTGTTAGTTGTTCTATCGCTCACTGAGACTGTTGTTTGGCTCAAGGTTTTATGTTCCCCTCTTATTACCTTGGGATGTTCATCCGGTTGTGGATAGGCATACTAGGTAGTAGGTGATAGCTTAGTGAGGACGATGTTGCAATTCAGAGGCGAGGAGGAGGCTGGCGTATTATCTTACTTATGATCTAGTATTTCTATTTTCGCTTTTTGAGTTGCTCTCTAAGTGTTATAGTGAGGCTTCATGTACAGACTTTGTTATTCCTATAATGTATGGATAGCGTTTTAGGATGTAGTGAAAGCTTTCAAAAGTTTGTTATATGATGCTCCACTATTTCTACCTGCTGTATATGATATATTATACTTAATCCTTGCGGTGTGTAAAAACCCAAAACTTCCCCGGTGAGTAAAGCGCGGATAGTTCGAGAACAAGCCATAAAAGAACGCAGATGGAAGGACATTTCTTTGTATATTACAACAATTCCATCAAAATACAAGAATATACAGAGTATAAATCAATATTACACAACAGAAAATATCAGAGATTACAATAAATTACATAGCAGCGGAAAATAATACAATACACAACTGAAAGAGATATACGGATACAAAGCTTTCCGGATATCATTCCAGCTGTAAACCAGGATCCTGTGAATATAAATCTGCAAAACCAAAACTACTAGCAGCCCGTGTCAAAATAAGGGCACCCAGAGTTTAGGTGAAAACAATAAACTCCAGGTCAGTCATGGGACTGATGTGAGAACTAAAACAGTTATTAATCTTTATTTTAAAGTTAGGTAAATTAAGGGACCACGCCGCTAACGCGGAACGGGTTTCCTCCCAAGAATACCAGTGCATAAAACAAACAGCGCAATGCTAAATAAATAAAAATGAAGCTATTATAAGACCCAGGTCCTATCACACAATGCAACGCAAGCCGGGGGATATGGTTTTCCCTTATAATAGCCAAACATGCTTGGTATGTTTAAAACAAATCATTTGATACTATTATAAGTGCATAGTGTATAAAACAACTTCAAATCATAAGTATCAATCATAGATGGCATGAGTACCATATATCATGTCATCATACTAGTTCTACAATTAAAACCGCAAAATCACGTATTTGGAAATTAGATTCCTATCTATGAACCAAGGCCAAGGATCGTCCTCAACCGATTCGAGACTGTCTAGTCCGAGTCTCAGACAAACGCGCAAACAAGCCTTGGATCGTCAGGGCCGGTCCACCGATGTGGATTATTATGCCTGAACAATACGTCTCTCTGCCCTATGGGGCGTAAATGAGCCAACAAATGACTCCATCGGACCCGGATCGTCCGATCAAACCGAGGTGCCTCGCAACAGCAACAACCACACAAGTCAAACTCGTCAGGGCGTGTAAAACCACTGACGCCACTTCTAACTAGAAAGAAACGCATGTCCACCCTGAGGTCCGTCTCCCTTTTTGGTTCATACCGGGTGTGAAACTCGCGAAGTAAACGTTACACAAAGTTACGCCACAAAGGCCGTGCTTCGATCATCAACCACAAGACTTTGCTTTTCAACAGAAGCCTTGATCATTTGCAACTTAGGCATGCCACACAGGCAATTCACTCTACGCGTTTGATATCCATCAGTATATAACCCCTGAGCTCGTACGTCTCAGAGAAGGACGTTAAGCAAGAGAATAAATTCTCCGCCGCCAAACAGATATATATTTAATAGAAATCAATCACACAGACTAAAATCCAATGTCAGACACACAGTCCATTTACAAGTCCATTCTGGGTCTGAACGAAACCGGAGGCACCTAGTACCCCACATATCCATCGATCTCCAAGTATATCTAGACGATCACCAACTATTTCCATCTTCTTGGGTGTACATCCCAATCAAGATCATCAGTAATCACCCAAACGACGTGAAGACCTCCGGTCTTCGACCACCGTCTTCATCTTGGACTTATCGTCGTATCAGTTATTCAGAATGGGATAAACCCGGTCTTTCCGAATAACTCGTTTATATAATAAACAAGTGTTACACAAACACAACATACGCCTCATTCCAATTCATCAGTCACTAATCGTAAATTTGCCAGAGAATAATTCCCTAAATATTAACCCCGAAGGCCGAAACCAACATCCGATCAATACCCAGGAAACCATTCATCTTAGCCAACCTACAGTTAGTTTCTAAATTTCACATTCATAGGGAAAGGTTCCCATTAATTTTATCAAAGATAAATTCTTTTAAATTTATTCTTTAATCTTCCTTTGAATATCAATTCAAACTAGTCGGGATTAGCGAACCATACCGAAGTAATCATTTGTTTTAATTTCCCAACCCAACCTATTCATCCCATGAAGTAAAACTGGTCATACTTCATATCTAACACCACGGTGTTATCGGTAAATTCAATTACCATTTCAAGTTCAAATCTAGTTAAAGATTTAACTATCGCCTGGAGCAAAATTGGTGATACTCCATTCTCGATCATTTCAATCTAATTAAAGATTCATTAAAACTCCACTTAGTTTTAATCTGTGACTGGGTTAAAGAATCAGTGTCATTTAAAACATGGTTCACGATAAACCCCAAAATCACATCACATTTTAATCAGTCCCCAACCATAAATTAGCAAGTGAGCAATTCCCTAAGTATTAACCCCGAAGGCCGAAACCAACATCAGATCAATACCCCTGAAATCATTCAACTTAACTAATCTCCAGTTAATTTCTGATTTTTCTTAACTCCTTTAGGTCTAAGAACAATATTATTGAAGATACCGTTCACGACAACCCAAAATCACATTCCATTAATTATCGGGTTAAAGAACAAGTGTTATTTAAAACAATGTTCATGATAAACCCAAAAATCAATATCAATTCAATTCCAATTAAATATTATTTAATTGGTACACTTCATTAAATCTAAATAAAAAGATTTAATCTTTTCTCAAATGGGTTCAAGAACAGTGTTAATGAAGACACCATTAACGACAAACCCAAATCACATTTGATATTAAATACAAGGCTCTGAATAGAAAATATATCGGCTTATATTCAATATCAAATTCTACGACCAACAAATATCGTATTGGAAATAACGATATATATCTTTCAAATTCCCATAACAATATCTGTATCATCATGAAATCCAACATCGAAATATTCCGAAGACAATTTCGATTCAAATCCATTCCAATATAATTATTGGAAATTCTGGTTATTTTCAAAACCATTTCAAATCCAGTTTATTTATTTAAAAATAAATAGAATTATAATTCTAGTTCAAACCTAGTTCATTTCGATAAAAATATATTTTTAACTTTTCAAATATGGAGTTTTTCATCCCAATTCTTCCCAAATCATTCTTATGATTTTACACAAATTATTACTATTTTTAATAATTTTATCAAGGCCCGTACAGTCGATTTCCATCAACGGCCATCGAACTGCACTTACAGCGACCTTTTCCAAATTTGATTTGGACATAATTCCAAATCCAACCATTATATTTCAAATTTCTAATATTCATTAGAAAGCTCTTTTCGATACGAACCCAAAGTTCCGGTTTTAGGAGAATCCGATGGTCGGATCTCCCGCAATATTCATTCGAAGTCAATGGTCGAAATTAGCGAACTGCCGCGGCGCGGCGCGTTCTATTCAGGCCATTATATTATATATATAATATATATTTCGTTGATTTCCTTTCAAAACGTATTTTATAATTCGTTTAAAATTCGTTTTCAAAACGATTTCAACTTTACTTTCAAATTCAAATCAAAATTGAATTTTTTTTCTTATAAATTCATTTTAAATTCATTTCAAATTGATTTTTAATTCAAATCGATTTTCAGTTCAATTTCAATACGTTTTAAATTCAATTCAAAACGATTTCAATTCTATTTCAATTTAATTCGAATTTCAATTCTATTCAGTTTAATTCGAATTTCAATTCTATTCAGTTTAAATTCGAATTTCAATTCTTTTCAATTTAATTCAAAGTTCATTTCAAAATATTCAATTTTGAAATCACTTTTCAATATTCATTATAAAAACGAATATAATCGATATAAATATCGTTCACATCAAAATGGCATCAATCTAATCAACACGGCTTCATATGTTTCTATTTTCAAATATTCTATTTCAAATATTCCTTTTTCAAAACTGGAATGAGGCCTAATCAGTTACTATATAATGTTAATTATATGGATTTTCTACAACACATGTATACAATAACAACGATGAATAATCAACCATCATCTAAAGTGCATTCTACACTGTACAAGCATCAAATATAAATATTCAACGCTTATAACAGTCTGTCAATCAATCGATCGACATACAACTAACTATTGGGATTAGTGTATGTCATATATCACCCTAATACCCGTGTGGGGTTTTCAAACAATCAAACACAGATTTTATTTGTGCAGTTGGGCGATGTGTAAAATTTATCGTCCCAATCAATATCAGTCAAATGTGTGTATATAAACAAATCGTTCGATTTGTTTATATTAATTTATTTCATTTCATATACACACTAAAAATTCTATTTTTAACTATAAAATATTTTTAACTATATAAATATTTTATTTCATTTCACATCACACAATCAACTACACATCAATATCATACAAACAAGCATACAAGCCGTCCATGGTCTGTGGACGACGGGTGTCGGGTGCTACTAAACACCGTCTGCATCCTAGTATATATTTATAACTAGAAAAATAAAATTAAAGGTGAGAAGTTCTCACCGATAGCTAATCCAAACTCCACGCCTCTTCATATGTAGGAAATCTTCACCTTTTCGTCTTTTGTCATTTTCGTTGCCCGTATTCACTACATATATAAAAATCACATTTTTATATTCTCTCCACTTCACGATAAAATAAAGTTCAGATTTTTGTTTCACTTCATATATTTACAACGCATCTTTCTATATAAAAATTATATTTTTATATTTCTACTTCTTATATAAAGATTGAATTTTTATTATCATAACCATACAAAAATTATATTTCTCTATCGCCATTCCCTATATAAAGACCTCGCCTTTTCAAATATAAAGATCATATTTTTACTTCTTCTATAATATAAAAATCATATTTTTATATTATCTAGTATATAAAAATCATATTTTTATGACTCTACTTCAATAAAAATCATATTTTTACTATCATACCTATATAAAGATCATATTTTTAATATGCCACTAGTATAAAAATTATATTTTTAACTTCTTGATTCTAAACAAATTATATTTTTAACCTTTCTATATTATTATTTTATATCATACCCCAGTCGAAATCGTATTTTTATCTTACTAAAAATCGTATCTTTCAATGATAAAAATCATATCTTTATTTTAAAAATCAAACCTTTTCTAAATTTAAAAATCTCACCCTTTTCTATAACGCCTCATATTCTTACCAAACCAAAGATCTAATCTTTTTGTTTATAAAGAAAATCGAATCTTCCTTTTATAAAATTTCATTTTATCACATTACATAAAAAATGACTTCTAAATTAAAATAAAAATAAAAATAACTAAGAACAATAAAATTTACAGCGCTTTACTAGGACTGGGGGGTTTATGGCGCGCCTGAGGCCGGGGGTGGTGGCAGGGAGCAACGCCGGCGGTGGTGGGTGGAGGCGTCAGGGCTGCAGGGCGTTTTGGGTCTTTGAGGGTTCGAGAGGAAAAAGGGAAACGAAGGAAGGAGGGGTTCGATCTGGAGCAGGGGAGAGGGGAGATGCGGCGGAGGAGAAGAAAGCGGTCAAATGGGGTACGACGGCGGCATTGGTGGTGGCGGGATGGCGAGGGCACGAGGTCGATTTGCAAAAAGCGGCTGGGTTTTTTTCTTTGTTCTGTTAAAACGAGAGAGAGAGAGGGAGAGTGTAGGGGGGTTAGGGGATTTATAATTAATTAATTTATTTTATATTCTATTCCACCAACGGTTGACTTTTTATTCGAACCCCTTTTCGAACCCACTGACTGTCGTCCATAGCGGTTTACCCCCATTCCGAACACAATGGGATATGTATCGTAAGCTGATTTGATCGTTTCGATCTGTTTTCATCAAAATCAAAATATATCTCTATATATTGAATTTGAACGCGCATTTCACTTTACTGGGGTCACATACTAACTCGAAAAATTCCTGAAAAATATTTTCTAGCTTCGTATTGACGATACGGTCCTAACAAAACTAGTTTCGTCAAATTCTGAGACCTTTTGAAAAATGGTCATTTTCCAATCGATTAAAATCAACTGAAACTGGTCAAACGCGTTTTCCTTTGCCACACTCACATATTGATTCAAAAAATTATGAAATTTGGAATCTAGCAATAATTTGACATCATGGATCCAACAAAAGTGGTTTCGTCGAAATCCGAGGTCGTTTGCAAAATGGCTATTTTTAAGGGCCGAAATTCCATAGCGACTATTCTGAATTTTCAACTGGGCATAACTTTTTGTCCCCGCTATGAAATTTCAATTTTTCGGATTCGCTGGAAAGATGCCATCAATTAGATTCTAATATTTTTGGTTTCACTAAAATCCGGTTTGTTTTGCACCCGGTACATTCATTTGAAGTTTGAAATCGAATTATCGAACTACCGCGCCATTTTCAATTCCTTTTATAATTATAAATAATTATTTATATCCTAATGACGATCGATATAAATATATTCGTTCGAATTCCATTCAAAATAAATTTCTCGTCATTATTATTTAAAATAATTCATTTTAAATATTCAAAATTCGCTAAAATTGCCAAAATAAAAATTTTAAATTGGCCCAGATTTCCGGGTTATTACATGCTATGAGTTTTACGATAGGTTCCGCTTTTATTATGATATCTTGATGTCACAATTAAAATATTAATTCATTAAAATCTCTTTTTGAAATCGTGCATAAAATATGTTTGCAGTATGGCAGATTATAGAACAAATCTATGGCATAATAAACACAAGATGGATTCAAAATTCATGAATTAAAATCCCATAATAGCTCTGAAAACAACATGAGTCAGAGCATCAAAATAAAGCAAACAACATCAAAGAGCCAAACGGATGAACAAACAGGCACAAACATAAGGTCATACGGCAGACCTAGAATGCAGTCCAGGTCACGACCGGTGCAATGGTCTTTTAGGACCAGTCCATGGCGGAAATGCCTAGGTTGAATCTCTTCGGATGTCGGCAACTCACCGTCCATTCGTTGGCGTTTGTTTCTTCAACGGTGGATCTCCTTGACTTCTAGAACATTGATCTGGCTAACATGCAAGCATATAAACATGTATAATTGAAACGACCCAAATTATAACCCGTTAAGTTTGCACATTTGAAATTAGTTTTTAATGTTAATTTGGAAATATAGAAGAATTTTTGTTTATTTATTAAACAATGTTGAACGTATAATTTATATTTAAAAAAATAATGGGATCGTAACATCATGTTAGTTCGTAGTTTTACATTTTGAACTTTAATTGAGTATACATGGTCCAATACAAGTCGGAATTCTTTGAAACAAGAATCGTCCAAATTTATTTGATTATAATTTTCTAATGAAAGGGAAAAATCAAGATTTCATATTATAGATTTTAAGTTATGTCCAAATCAAATTTTCAAAAAGTCGGTATGGAATCGTTTGTAAACCATAACGATTAATTAAATAAAGTTAATTTGATTTGAAAGGAATTCATTCGTAACTTGAGATCACGATCGAATTAAGATGCGAGACCAGTTCCGTTGAATTTGTATTGATGTTTAGAGTCAGGATAGGTAGATGGTTCGCTAGTTTTGGAGATCAGGTAATTTGGTGTTCAAATTAGCGTTGTTTTGCGTGTAAAATATCATTTCAAGGAAATAGTTTCGGAATGCGACGAAACTTGTGTCGTTAGAACCGTATTAGTATGTTATTATAGGATTTCGATTTCTATATTGATCGGACTTGCCGTTTGATCGTGCGAATGGTAAACGCTTAGATTTTTATTTAATCATTTTATCGATTTAATATGGGACTAAATAATAACCAATTTTCAAATGAACTTGGATTTCAACGAAACTAATTTTATTAAATCCCGTAGTGATTAATTATTGTAGGATATCAAGTTCAAGTCAACTGGATTTATTTTGTGAACGTGCGCAATTTAAACGCGTATTGATTCATGTTGTGAATTATAAAGGAAGTTTTACAAACGATCTCGGAATTCAACGAAAACTATTCCATTGTGTCTGGAATATAAAGTTATGCTAGGATTTCAGTTTCATCGCAATCAAAGGTTGTATGTGGATGTTTTAGTGTGTTACTTCATGCTTAAGTTTCATAAAATAATATTATATTAGTATGTATGTTTACATATACCTCCCTTTACCCTAATTTTTTGGTCAATCTCATCACCCGTGGTCTACGTGAAACGCAACCTCCATTTCCATTTTGAACGGCAGAAAATCTTCGATCTTCTTCCTCCTCAAACTCAAAATTCGTTCATCTATATCAAATACTTTTAACTACAAGTTTGTTTATCTCAATGAGAGCTTCGAATTGAATGCTCTTGATGAAGATCTTCGCAGCGTAGCGGCCAGAATCAGGCCTGAAAGGCCGGCAGTTCGTGGGTGTTTAACGGTGAATGATGGCACCGGGTGTTGAGAGTTTTGGGTTTAGTGTCGAGGGCTGTGAGGTGCGTCCATGGGCGGTCTCTAAATGGGGTCTTGTGATCGGAGTATGGAGCATGGTTGGTGATGTTTGTGCATGCGCAGGTTTGGGGATGTTCGTGTTTGGGGGTTTGAGTTGGGAACGAAGCAGTAGTACGTGAGGAAGGAAAAAACGTATCGGCTTTTATTTATTAATCCATGTAATTAAGTTAATTATAATATCATTAAGGAATTAGTTATTACAATTAAAACTTATGTTAACTTCAAACGTTAATAACTTTTGACTTCTGGGTCTGATTCAGACAAATCAAAATGCGTTGGACTCGTATCAACGTGCACTACGTCATGGAACTGAATTGAATGTGTTTAAGTGCAAGTGGAATTTCCAGTTAAATTAGACGCGTGTTTAACTTAATTGAAATCAGTTGTTATCTCGATGAATGGAATTAATTGAAATCACTTGAATCAAAATTTATTTTAATATCAACGTGGTGTGATTGCTTATTTTTGAATGTATGTTAGTTATATATTTATATGTTTTGATGAAATTAAACATTTGTTTAATTCAAGTGAAAACAAAATCGTTATTTTACAATTGTAACCAATTGAGGTAACTTACCTTGTTGGTCACAGTTATATTAAAATAAACTTGCTAAGTAAAATGGTTGATTGATGTAGCACAAGTATGTATAGGATTGGTGAATGGGTGTGTCGACACCAACAATTCGTGTGTTGGTGTCAAATGAAGTGGTTCTTGGCATCAAGCAAGCAGTTGTGTCGTTTTCGTGTTAGACTTTTGCTATCAGTGTCGCTTCCGTAGATTTGTTTCATTATAGTATCGGTACCGAGTCACCAGCTCTATGAGTTTCTACTATTTCTGTTGTCGGTTTCTATAATAAAGTTTCTTAGAAGCTTTTATCTTCGACTTCAACTTAAACATAATTTGATTTCGGCTCTCGGAATAAGCTTCTTTCTAATATCAATACCCGTTCAAGAAAAGGGGTCCCGATTGGCTTTAATTATTGTCGGTATCATAGCTTTATATTTCTACTTTGTTATGTGTTGTATTGTTTCAGTATCAAATTGCTTGTATTTGGTTTCGGTATCGTTTAATGGTATTATTGGTGTAGGTGGCAGCTCGTCCTACAAACATTATAAATAGGCGGGTTGAGTATATTGTAATAATTAGTTGATTTTGAAAATTGAAAATTTTGGCGTCGCCATTATTGGGAGTTTTGTTTCTCCATCCGGTATCCATTAGTGGATCAACGATTTGGAAGATCATCTTTCCAGCATCAGCGGATCAACGGAGAGTTGGTGATCACGTTTCCGGCATCTTTGGATCAACAAAAATTGTGATTCTATTCATATCAAAATCCAACGAGATCTACGGGGTTGAGTACCTTTCCAGCATCGATTTCTGTAACACCCCGTAAAAATATATCTAAAACTAATTAATAATAAAGTAATAAAATATAAACGGACTGAAAAATGGAACTTTGCAGCATTAAGCATTTAGCCATGAAAATATTTTATTTATGTTCTTGCAGAATTCTGATACATTTTCATATATAATATGTTGAAAACGGTGCTCGTATGAAGAAATTACAAATTAAAGAAATCATATAGTAAATATGTGTATATATGTGATTGAATTAATAATATATATCTAAAGGATAAAAATAATTTGGATAGTAATAACATTCTCGTAGGTAGATTTGAATTTCAAACGAAGAGATAAAGATAAGGGGACAATAATAGTGTTAATAAGGTAAGAATAAACTAAATTGATTAACGTTATATATAATAAAACATTCGAGCCCCACATACGTTTATTGGGCAAATCAGTGACTAATAGATCGACCTCCCCCTAGAAGGGGTGTCGACCGTCGGCCGCCCCGCCTTCTAGGGGAGTAGTCGGCCGCTTGGTACCTGAAATGCCCAATAAGGCTGAGTTTGGGTAAGGTTTTAGGATTAATTTATAAGAATGAACAGCCAGGATTAAATCTTAATAATCCTACGGTTCTTGTTTACATAAACACCTATAAATTACCCCCTAAACTATATACCTAAACCTAGCCACTCTCTCTATTTGTGCCTCTACTCTACCATTAATTCCAGAGAAATTCATAATAGGTTTTCTTCTTCTCTTAAAATCTATTCTTCTTTTTCTAATCCCTTTTCTTATAGGAGTTGAATTAGAATATAAATCTGGAATCACATGATTTATATATATATATATATATATATAACAATTCTAATTATTTAATCTTTTGTATACAGATATCTAGGAATTGGAGTTCGCATAAAATAGACAAAACATCGTCAGATCAACGACATTTCCAATCACTGTAAGTAGACTTAGGCATATTCTACATTTGTAGATTATTATATGGATTAGTAAGCCTAAGGAGATTTGGAATAACGATAATATTAAACTATGAAAACCATGAATCTCCTATTTTTATATTTATTTATTTCACAAGAATTGTAAATTGATATTGGGTTTGTTGTTTAGTTTTAGTAGCGGATGAAGAACATTTGGGTGATATACTTCTATTTGATTTATCCTTTTTATCTAAATCCTTATTTGTAATGTAAAAAGGTTTAGATTTGATTAGTTTTATTATTTGAATAGGTTTGTATTTCCATTCTAAATGGATAATCAAAATGTATTCAGATTTGAAACAAATCAAAAGACAACGTTTTATGAAACAAATCAAAAGACAACGTTTTTATGAACAACATAAGAAGGGTAAATTAGGTTAAACAAAGGTCTCTGTGTGTGTGTCTGTACACACACACACACACACACACACACACACATATATATATATATATATATATATATATATTCATGAAAATTCATGTATATATGTGTATGATTTACACCTCATTCCTGCTTGATTACTTAAATTATTTCAGTAAGCCTAGGGACATAAGTTTTAATTTGTATGTTGTATTTTTCCATTCTGCTATCATTAATTATGCCCTTATGTCATGTGCTTAGCTGTCTGATGTGGAAATTAAACTTGTATGCCTTGAATATAGATTAAATTGACAATTTAAACCGTTGAACGTATCTCCGCCTAAACAAAACTAGCGTTTATTATACATATTAAATATTATATTTATGTAGCATAATCAACGTAATAATGACATAAAAATATGTTAGAATACGGTTAGAATTTGAAATGTCCCTATACAATGGTAGCTTGTATGTGAGTATATAGAATGGCTTATTTATATATTAAATAATGACACAGAGACACGAGGTTAGTCGTAATTTGTGGTAGAAGTCTGCCAGGAACCAACTAGCAAATCCAGCAACTACAAGTGGGTCCAACAAACGTGAGAGGTCTGGGTGCCATAGGCTGTTCAAGTTTAGTACACTATGACACAAGGTTAAACCCACCTACAGTAGAAATCTTCTCGGAACCGCCCGGCATATCCAGCATCTACAAATAGACAGTTTAATGTGAGAGGTATGGTATGTGTGGAATAGGCAGGTTTACTACACTTTGGGAAGGTCTTAAGTGGCTGACTCTCTTCTTATCTAGTTTGGGTCTTAAGTGGTTAAGACTAGGATCCTTTCTTAAGGTTTATTCCTTGGATATGTACCAAATTCATGGAATCCACCCTATTAGATTCGAAGTAAGTCTATGGGTCCTCCTTCTCTTAAAGTGGTTAGGAATAGCGGTAATGGAGTAGGGTAGTTCACGAGGGATGTCCACTTCCTGTAGGAGCTTGTAAGGGCCAACCTAGGGATAGATTCTGTTTACGTGATATGTAACATGCTACTTAATTCACCACCTGTTTGAGGAAAGTCTTAAGCAGCATAGTTGTTCTACCGTAATATCAGTTAAGTAGTAACATGTGACGTCCGCTGGAGGGGTCTTAAATAGCTATGTGCAGACCTACCATAAAAATCTATATTAAGCGGCGAGATACAACTTCTCATATTACTTGTGAGAATATAAAATTAGGAATGGTGACGTGTCAGGACGGGGTCTTAAGGGGCTAGGGTATGCCTCAAGGTTATAAGAGATCATAAGAATCCACCTTTATTAAATAAGTCAATATGGGCCTTAAATGACTAAGAATGCCCACTTCATTGGGTCTTCACCCTAAATGCACTAATGGAGGTCTTAAGTGATTGACTCGGATATCCACCTCATTGGTTAGATACTTCTAGTTTATGTGTGTCTGATTGTGTGTTTCGTATACATACCTTGATATATATATATATATATATATATATAATCTACTAAATTTAGGGTATGGTATTTAAGTAAATACTATTTTCAGTCACACAAGATTTTGTGTTCTGACCTCTCTCCTTAAGATATCCAGCAGATCAGTAGGTAGGGTAGCTTCAATGGACGAAGAAATGATGGAGACTGAAGAGGACAATGGAGATATTATGTTATTATTAGTTATCATTGTTGTACTGCTTATAAACTCTTAATGAAGAATTTTAATGATGTACCTATTGAATAATTGGATCTTGACAATCTGTGTTTGAATTATGTGGTTTTTTTATAAAATGGTATGTCTTATTTTGGTATTATACTTTCTCGTTCCATTGTATGAGATTCCATAACGTTATGTTTATATGTTATTCTATGCAAACGTATTTCCTTACAGTAACCAACGATCCATTTGGAGTGGCTCTAAGTTTCGATGGGCCTTTTCTAGGTCGAAATTTAGGTCCGCTCTGGGCGGGTTGTTACATTTGGTATCAGAGCATAGATTACCTAATTATGCGAAAATATATACGTATGAGATGCGTACTTGTTATTTTGAAAAAGGATTTTGAATTTTTTTATTATATATATAAGTATATATATGTTTTTAAAGTATGCATATCTTTAGAAAATAACATATGTACGTGTTTTTAGGAAAGGCTTGGCATTACATTCTAGAAATAATCTATTGTCTATATAATAATATAGCAACCTCCATGTCAATTTAGAAACCTCTAAGCATTGGATGGTTATAGAATTCGGAGAATGGAAAGGATTGAAACCTCCTTATTTAGTAAGTGATAAATGGAAATTAATAAGGATGAATCATTTATTTTAGGAAAGAAAGCATTCAAATAAATGTCCATTAGGTGGACTATGGACCAAATTGAGAAATATATCTGGTCTTAGTAAGAAACGGAAGTACATCTTTGATTACTGACATTAAATAGAGTGATAAATGTCAAAGATTTCAAAGCATTGCTAAGTGATCAGAAAGGAAAGTACTAATGGATTTATTAAGACCGTTTATAGGAATGAATATTTGGATGAGATATTAAAAATGTCTAAATGAATAAGCAATATTTAAATAGGTTTAAATAGACATAATAGACATGTAATAGGAATGTGTAAGGATGGGAAAAATTAAAGAACACGGAAGAAAAGGGTTAAGGAAAGATATTGACTTTTGTAAATGAAGATATAAACCTTTGTTGAGAATATTGTAGGTGCGGTAGAAAATTTAAAGAATAAACATGTTTTCCTAATTGACAAAGAAACGTAAAGCCTACAAATATGATTTTTGACAAACAATCAATTTATTTTTAAAAATAGAAGTTTTAACAAATATACTTCCATAGAATAGTGTGTCAGAAAAAAAATGAGCTTTTAAAGCTCAGATTTGAAAATATTCTTTCCTTTAAAAATGTAGTATAGATTGTGATAGTGAAACGACGTTTAATCAAAAAAAGGAAAGAGAACAAGACATATAAGCTTCGTAAAATTAAACGTCATTGACATACTTAATTAAAAAAATAGTAAATTTATTCACCAAAATTAGTTGAGATTGAAGAAATAAAATCCCAGTTAAATGAGAAGCAATTGAGAAAGTAAGAATACTAGGAGTAGTATAAAAGATAAAAGACTACTCCAAGGAATTTATTTAACAATTTGGAATTTATTATGACCATTAATTTAAGTATTGAAGGACCTCTCATTGTGCAAACAAAAGATTAATGAATAGTTATTTTCATTAAGGACTTTCAAAATTCATGTATATATATATATATATATATGAGAGTTTTAAGCTAAAATGAATGCAGTCTAATGTTTCAAAATATATTCATAAGTAAAAGAATAAGCTAGAAATATAGATAAAAATAGAAGAGTAGTTTCTAATTAATTTGGTGCTAAAAGATTTAAGTCTCATTTTCAAATAGAAAAGGAACGTTTATTTCAATCGCTTTGAAAGTCATTATTAAAGATTGACGTTCAATACACGAAAAAAAAAGATTAGCATTGGAATAAAGAAAGATATTTTACTCTTGAATTAATAGATTTTTGGCATATAGTAAGTATTTGTAAAACGTTAAAATTAAGATATTCATTTAGAACATTTTACCTAAAAAAGGAGAAGTCACTCAGCTTTATTGGGTAATGTTTCAAAAGAGGTATTATGAGAAGTCATAACATATTTTTAAAATATAATAATGAATGTCAATTGGACATTTTAGGAAAAAAAATTGTCGCCTAATTAAATTTTGGCATTTAATCAATGTTTTATTTTATAGAATTATCTTTTGTTTTCATGCAAGACCTCAAAACGTTTATCATTCCTGTAAAGTGAAAATGGCAAGATATTCAACATATTAATAAATATAGGAGTTGAAAAGGAAATTCATTTTTGCTCTTATTCTGAGATATTTAGTGAGTGTTCTTAAAACTTTAAAAACAGACAACAAATTTCTTATTATAACATTTTTGGAATCTTTGAAAAAAAAAGATTTATTAAAACTATGCATGAATTAGTATTTTATTCAGTAAGCAATAAAACGCAGAAAGCAGTTTTACTCTTAAAAATCGAAAATTTATGAACGTGTAGACAATGTTTTCAAAACATTACAAATCTAACAAGAGACATTTGACTGTGTTTCATAAGAAATAAAAGGATTCTATTTTAAAATGGAAGTTCAAAATTTTAATGCTTCAGCATTTAAAAAGGAATTAAATGCAAATTTTTGGAATTCAAGGAAACCTTAATAAATTGTTGTCATAATGGATGTATATACATACATATAAGTGACAGTAGCGTACAAATGAATTATTTAATGACGTTGTTGTGACATATATTGTTACAAATGAAATAGAATTAATGGTTGTAAATTAGGCAAATCGGAAATAGGATAGAATAACTTAAACAACTAGATTTGGAAAATTTTAGTATCAGTCCAAAAAAGGATTATATTCGAAGAGTTGGTGAATTCAATAGATTTCCAGGAATAAGATATGTTGTAAACTAATTTTCCCAAGATAGTGTAGCCAAGAATTAATACATTAATAACCATATCTAGCAATTAGCAATGTATATAAATATAAAGATATAGGCAACGTAGTTCATATTCGTGACTATTAATTTCTAATTTAGTGGACAATAAATTTATAATTAACAAGATCAGAAAGAAACTTTGGAACTGATTTAAAAGACAAATTGGTTTAAAGAAAAATGGATATATTTCAAGCTTGAGGAATTCTCAAGGGATTTAAATAAATATTCATGAAATGGTGTAGAGGTATGTGTGTATATATATACATATAATAATGAATGGACCACATTTATAAAGAGGAAAAAGATGGAAGACTTAAAGGAATGAGTTGGCATCTCCTTGGATTCAAAATGAAATATTAGACCATTTAATTGTAAGAGAGAAACTTCCAAGATATGTTGTGATCGTTAATGGTACCCCCAAATTTATTAGATAAGGATATAAACGTGGTATAAGTAATAAATTCATGTTACGCATGAGATGTTGGGATTTAAAACTCTTATTAAATTCTTAAGATAAATGTGTAAGCAGAGGAAGAACCTTACGGCGACATTAAACCTAGCGACTAACTGTCTATGGAATCTGGAAATTTATAACGAATTGGATTTATATCCAACATAGAGGAGGTGTATTAGTCTTATGGTTTTTGGAAATTTAGCCTCATGGAATGCACCCTCAATCATAAGAACCTAAAATATGAGATATGGGAATTGCATTAAACCTTTATTTTGAATATGGTCGTGTTTTGGTTTGTTTAAAGGTATCTGTTTAATTTTTATAAATTAGCCTGTGACGACCGCCCATAACCCCCGCACATAACAAGAAGAATAATACGCTATAAGGTGTGCCAGGCTGCCATGAAAGATCATCAAGGTAGGTAAACATACGCAGAACCTGTCGTAGAAATCACAGTGCAAGGATAAAATATAATATTACATATACAACAGGTAGAAAGAGTGGAGCATCACATAGCAGAAATCCAAACTTTCATATCATCCTGAAAATATCTATGACACCCCACATCCGTTAATGTCACTCACAAAGGGAATGCATTAAGTTTCGTGAAGCGTTATAAGTAAACAGAACAGAAATATTACAAGATAGATATATAAAATAACAGCGGAATTAAAAACTTTATTTATCATAAAACACCATGGTCCAAAAATATCACATGTTTGAAATACACAAAACCCATTACAACATAAAAACTACTGTCTTGTACTGCAAATTTACCAGAGTACATGAAAGAAATAAAATTCCCCAAAACAAAATATAGCCATAGCAACAAGGATAGGAGCTTGAGCCATACATTTAAGCAGCTCTGGCAAATATAAGCAGAATCACGGTCATGCTTGAGTGTTCCCGCCTTGAGAACCTTCACTACTACTTTTAGCAAGTAAATAAATAAAAGTAGCATGACAGGCATATAAAGTGGATAAGAGAGAGATAACTACATAAAAGGCAGGTATAACATGGCAAATAGGATAGGGTGAATATGCTTCCCTAATGATTACTCTTCACTACTACTAGTATATCCAGAATGATATGATCCCTTCTACTATAAGGTGGTAGACTTAGGCATACATCCAGGTGTACCCTAACTACTACCCTAATCGATCGGCTCCCTAATCCGCGTAGATACTTTGTGTCGGCCCCACTGTAGGATGTATCTCATCCAAAAGTGGCAACCCTTCGTTGATAAGCACAACCCCATATCGATCGGCTCCCTAGTCTACGATTTCATAGTGTTTTGATTAATGACAAGGAGAAAATTCATGATCGACAAAGATAAGAGAATTAACGATATCTTAAGTTAGAGGCTGGTTATTTAGTGATATAAATGTTAAAATCAATCCTCAAATAATCATATACCTCATTATTGTGAATATATGTATATATATATATATAAATGCACATTTATTGTGCATATTGCCAGAAACCAGTCGACCGGTTTCAAAATAGGCGATCGACCTTTTCTGGGCAAAATGCCCAAAAAACGTGCATACATACATACATACATATATATATATTCAAAAATCAGTCTACTGGTTAATTTTGGCTTGTCGACCGTTTTTCAAACTGAAAGCAACATTTTGAATAGACATCTTCTTTCATCAAAAGTTGCTTCTCTTTCTTTTGATCAAAAATCATTTCTCTTCAATGTTTCTCTTCATAAATGGTTACAACTGTTTATTCATTATATAAACATCATTAAACCATCAATAAATTAACATCTTTGATCTTAATTCTTTCATCTATCTTTCTTTCTACTTGATATTCTAAAAGCGGTCATATTCAACCAAAATATCGTTTGAATCTCAGAACTTATTTAATACTCTTGTGATTCAATACAATATCTACTTCCAAATCTTCACATACATCAAATTATATTTGAGGATAAGATTATAGGAAGGGTGTTCTACAAGTGACAAATCCATGTTGCAAAGAGCACAAGTTGTAAACATACAAATTGTAATCTTAGCTGTTGAAGTCCTGGAGAGTTATAAGAGGCAAGTATTGAAGTCCTCATTGTTGTTGAGGCGTGAAATCCCGTTCGGCTGTTCAGGTATTGTGAACCTGTTCCTCCGGGTGAAGCGAGGTGGTTGATTAGTGAAAATCCAAAGAGAGGTCTGGGACTGGACGTAGGACGGTGGCCCGAACCAATATAAAAAGCCCTGGTGTTATTACTTTACTTTACTGCTTTTCATTTGTGATATATTTCACTATCTCATATTTATTTGCATAACTATTGTAAATATACAAGTTAGTTTATCACATAAATTCCGCATATCCATATTACTGATCCTGCTTAAGTCGTATATCGACTTTCTCAGATAGGTGTCACGGTCGTCTTATCCCCCTCTGCCCAGGCCATGCATGCACATGACCCTGTCGGTTTGCGCCGCCTACACCGTCCTCCCCGTTTGGATCTCTTACAATCAGTTCAATAAGCGTGTCCCTTCTCCGACCTAGTTCGGAGTACTCTGTTCGATACTTACTCCAGGTTACTGACTGAAACGGCTCCCACACAATACGATACAAGCTCCCCCCTTTGTCTTGTATCCCCCACTAGGTTTTCCACATGTCATATTTACCCTAAAAGGTGTATTTACTTATATAACCCCAACCTTTCTACCGGTTATGCTTACCTATAGGTGTCTTTAATACATTACCCCAATTGGTTAAGTTTTGTGGGCCTATATCTAAATATTACCCATCCAACTCAGATATACTTAACTTAACCCTCCTATTGTTCAACCAAGTTTACTTAATACCTATTCATGTTTATGTTCACACAATCCCTTTGGATTCAACTAGGTTAAGTATTTTAATTCATTACCATGTCCATTTATGGTTTATAATGGGCTCGACCTCCCACATTAGGCCTACAGCTTGTGGATGTTGGATTTGTCGGTCGGGTCCGGGCAGGCTTATTCCATAAGTTGGGCCTAATCTCGTGTCTTAGCCCGTCTCGTATTTGTGCACTTAGACCCCTCACATTAGATTCAACTTTTCTGGTTGCTAGATACGCCGGTCGGGTCCGGGTAGAGTTCCACCACAAATGCAACCTAACATCGTGTCATAAGTGCAGTTACAGTTTCTAATTATTGTAATCCCAGGCATTTTAATTGTTACCCAATTTTACCTATGTCGTTATAGGTTATAGGTTTCATGTTCCTTTTTATCCATTATGCTCATAGTGAAATATATGTCCAAATTCATGTTCATAATCATCATCCAAGTTATGCAAATTTTTATGTTTTCCCCCGTTCACTAACTAACGCATTCACATAGATTTAGCGGCATGCCTAGGCTAGGAAATAGCCTAGCCATAAACAAAAAATGGGAAAGGTGATGGAAAGATGACAATGGTGAGTATTCTAACATAACTGGCATAAATATATACTGGCAGAGTGATAATGACACGACCCGAACTTCCCCGGTGAAGGAAAGCACGGATAGCGTTGAGAACAACACACAAATGAACGCAAACAGAAGAACATTTCATTGTTATTGCAACAATTCCATCAGATACAAAAATATACAGAGTATAAATGAATAAATTACATTCGATAAACATCAGAGATTACAATAAATTACATAGCAGCGGAAAATAATACAAAAGCACAACTAGAAGTGACACACGGATACAGAGCTTTCCGAGCATCGTTCCAGCTGTAAATCAGGACCCTGTGAATATAAATCTGCAAAACCAAAACTACTAGCTGCCCGTGCGGAAAATAGGGGCACCCAGAGTTTAGGTTAAAACAATAAACTCCAGGTCAGTCATGTGACTGGTGTGAGAACTAAAACAGTTATAATTCTTGGTTTTAAAGTTAGGTAAATCAAGGGACCACGCCGTATAACACGGAACGGGTTTCCTCCCAAGAATACCAGTGAATAAAACAAACAGCGCAATGCTAAATAAAGAAAAATGAAGCTGTTATAAGACCCAGGTCCCATCACACAATGCAACGCAAGCCGGAGGATAGGGTTTTCCCTTATAACAGCCAAAGCATGCTTGATACGTTTAAAACACATTATTTGATACTATTATAAGTGTATAGTGTCAAAACAATTTCAATCATAAATATCAATCATAGGCGGCATGGGTACCATCTATCATGTCGCCATACTAGTTCTACAATTAAAACCGCAATACACGTATTGGAAATTGGATTCCGTCATGAGCCGAGGCAAGGGGCAAGCTCCTCTCCGCGTTCGAGACACTCTAGCAATGCCTCAGGACCCCACTCTGATCCTTTGGAACCTCCAAGGCCGGTCTTCTCTTACTTTTGAGGATTAGTTATTCCTGAACACACGTTTCCCGGTCCTTACAGACCTATATCCGAGGCGCCTCATATCCAACAACCACACAGGTGAAAAGTATATAAATGTCAGGGCTGGTAGGTCACGGACACCACCCTAGCTAGAAAGAAACGTCGTGCACTCCTTGGGTCCGTATCCCGTTTTTGACTCATACCGAGGTGTGAGGCTCGCGAATCCACGTTACACACAAAGCTATGCCACACAGGCCGTGCTTTGATCATCAACCACAAGACTTTGCTTTTCAACAGAAGCCTTGATCAATTGCCACTTACGCATGCCACATTGGCAATTCACTCCATGCGACTGATGTCCATCGATATACAACCTCTGAGCTCGTACGTCTCAGAGAAGGGCGTTAAGCAAGAGAATAAATTCTCCGCCGCCAAACAGATGTATATTTAATAGAGATCAATCAACACAGAATAAAATCC
Source organism: Allium sativum (assembly GCA_030737875.1). Classification (NCBI taxonomy): domain Eukaryota; kingdom Viridiplantae; phylum Streptophyta; class Magnoliopsida; order Asparagales; family Amaryllidaceae; genus Allium; species Allium sativum. The sequence goes on along the minus strand of CM060910.1, from coordinate 889,396,250 downwards.
AATGTCAGACACACAATCCATTTACAAGTTCGTTCTGGGTCTGAACGAAACCGGAGGCACTTTCCTCGCATATCCATCCATCTCCAAGTACGTCTGGAAGATCACCAACTGATTCCCTCATCCTGGGTGTACAGCCCAATCAAGATCATCAGTAATCACCCAAACGATGTGAAGACTTCCGGTCTTCAACCACCGTCTTCATCTTTGACATCTCGTCGAATCGGTTATTCAGAATGAGTATAAACCCGGCCTTTCTGAATGACCCACGTATATAGTAAACAAATGTTACACAAACCCAACAAACGCCTCATTCCAATTCAGAATATTCTTTTATTCACAAAATCACATTCTTAGGGAAATGTTCCCATTAATTTTATCCAAGATAAATTCTTCTAAATTTATTCTTTAATCCTCCTTTGGATATCATTTCAAACTAGTCGGGATTAACGAACCACACCGAAGTAATTATTTATTTTATTTCCCAATCCCAACCTATATATCCCAGGGAGAAAACTGGTAATACTCCACATCTAACACCACGGTGTTATCGGTAAAATTAATTACCATTTCACGTTCAAATCTAATTAAAGATTTAACTATCGCTTTGGAGCAAAACTGGTGATACTCCACTCTCGATCATTTTTCAGATTTGATAATTTAAATTATCAATTCACATTTTAATCTAATTAAAGATTCATTAAAACTCCACTTAGTTTTAATCTTTTCAAAAATCGATATCTTGCCTTTAACTGGGTTAAAGAACCAATGTTATCTAAAACACGATTCACGATAAACCCAAATCACATTTGATATTAAATACAAGGCTCTGAATAGAAAATATACCGGCTTATATTAAATATCAAATTCTGAAACCAAAAAATATCGTATTGGAAATAACGATATAAAATATATCTTTCAAATTCCCATAAAAATATTTGTATAGTCACGAAATCCAACATCGAAATATCCCGAAGATAATTTCGATTCAACTCCAGTCCAATCCACGTATTGGAAATATTGATTATTTTCAAAATCACTTTCGAATTCAATTTATTTATTTAAAAATAAATTGATTTTAATTCTAGTTCAAAACTAGTTCATTTCGATAAAAATCTATTTTTATCTTTTCAAATATGGAGTTTTTCACCTCAAATCTTTCCAATTCACATATTATAATTTTACACAAATTATAGATATTTTTGATAATTTTATCAAGGACCATACAGTCGATTTCCAACAACGGCCATCGAACTGCACTTACAGCGACCTTTTCTGAAATTGATTTGGACATAATTCCAAATCCAACCTTTAGATTTCAAATTTCTAATATTCATTGGAAAGCTCTTTTCGATACGAACCCAACGGTTCCGGTTTTAGGAGAATCCGACGGTCGGATCTCCCGCAATGTCCGTTTGAAATAAATGGTCGAAATTCACGAACTGCCGCGGCGCGGCGCGTTCTATTCAGGCCATTATATTATATATATAATATATATAATATATATTTCGTCGATTTCTATTTAAAACGAATTATATAAATAGTTTTAAAATCGTTTCAAAAGCAATTTCAACTTTCTTTTCAATTCAAATCAAAATTGAATTCTTCTTTATAAATTCGTTTTAAAATTCATTTCTATTCAATTCAAATTTTAATTCAATTTGAATTCAATTTGAATTCGTTTTCAATTCAATTCATTTCGAAATCGTTTTCAATTCAATTCATTTCGAAATCATTTTCAATTCAATTCATTTCGAAATCGTTTTCAATTCAATTCATTTCGATTTCGTTTTCAATTCAATTCATTTCAAAATCGTTTTCAATTCAATTCATGTCGATTCTATTCGAATTCAAATTCACTTTCTATTCAATTCGAATCGAATTCATTTTCTATTCGATTCGAATTCATTTCAAATTGATTCAATAAAATTTCCATTTGAATTTTAATCTAATTCAATTTGAATTTCCTTTCAAAATATTAAATTTTGAAATCACTTTTCAATATTCATTATAAAACGAATAAAATCGATATAAACATCGTTCGCGTCAAAATAACGCATCTCTAATCAACACGGCTTTATATTTCAATAATTCGTTATTCTATTCAACAAATGAATATTGGTTCCATTCAACACATGAATCTATTTTTTTTCAACACACGACTAATCTCAACACATGAGTACTGTCGACACATCACTATTTTTGTTATGTAAAATATTACAAAACTATGGTATCTATCGTTTGATTTTTAATTAGACTCCTACTGAGAAGTAGTTCTAATTTTAAATATGATAAAGATGTAAATTTCATTGTATAAAATATTTCACTCAACACTTGGACATCGTCAACACATGACTATTTTTATATTCAACACATGAATTTTCTTTTATAATATTTATTATTTTCCCGATTGGAATGAGGCCCAATCAATCACCATATAATGTTAATTATACGGATTCCATACAACACATGTATATAATAGCATTGAAAAATAATCAATCATCAACCAAAGTGCACTACACTGTATAAGCATCAAATATAGATATCTGACACTTATAACAGCCTGTCAATCAATCGATCGACATATTTAATCAATCAGGATGAGTGAACATCAAATTTCATCCCAACACCCGTGTGGGGTTTCAAACAATCAAACACAGATTTTATTTGTGCAGTTGGGCGATGTGTAAAATTTATCGACCCAATCAATATCAGTCAAATCAGTGTATATAAACAAATCGGCCGATTTGTTTATAAATATTTATTTATTCACTTTCACGTTAAAAATTATATTTTTAACGATAAAACAATTTATTTTAACACTTGAATTTCTATTCAGTTCATTTATTCAATAAAATGATATTTTTATTTTTCTAACATATTTTAGAAAATTTCGGCGGCATAACGGCACGATACTAGAAACAGGACAAGGCCTAGCCTTATCCCCGGTCTAGTGAAGGCCCACGCCATTCACACATCAATCAAATCCATTCAATTCACCAAATAATTCAATTTCACATCTAATCATCTAATCAACTACACAACCAAACAATTTTAACAAACAAGCCATCCATGGTCTGTGGATGACGGGTGTCGGGTGCTACTAAACACCGTCTGCATCCTAGTATATATATATAACTAGAAAAATTAAATTGAAAGGTGAGAAGTTCTCACCGATTAGCTAAACCAATCGCCTCGACTCTTCATATGTAGAAAATCTTCATCGTGTTCCCATTTGTCCTTTTCGTCGTCCGTATTCACTACATATATAAAAATCAAGTTTTTATATTCTCTATTATATGAAAATCATATATTTAATTCGCTACTTGGTTATAAAAATTATATTTTTCTTTACAAACTGATATGGAAAAATCTAATTTTTCTTCGCTACTTCTATAATGTAAAAATAGAATTTTTATTGTTACTTCTCTAATAAAAATTGTACATTAAAATCCGACCTTTCTATTATTAAAAATCTGACCTTCCCTTTTATAAAAATTCTATCTTTCCTTTCTCATGTTATTCCTGTGATAAAAATCCAATTTACTCATTCCTCTCTTTACATAAAATATATATATATATATAATCCTTACTTTCATAAAAATATAACCTTTTTATAAATAAAATATAGACTTTGTATATTTTTCTTAAAACCTAAACTTTCTATTAATAAAAATCAAAATCAAAATCAAATCTTTCCTATTCTAAAAATCTAAACTTTCTATAGGCTATATGAATAAGAAATAAAATAAAATAAATAAAGACTTACATTGATTTGTTGGTGGGAAAAGGGGTTTTATTGGGATGACCGGGGGTCGGAGGGGTCGTTGGTGGTGGCAAAGGGCGGTGCAGTCCAATGAGGTGGCGGCCAGGTGATGGTGAGGCCGTCGGTGGCCCGATTCAGGCGAGGCAGTCGGTTTTAGGGGCTTGGGGGGGAAGGGGGTTAATCGGTTTAGTGGGCTGCAAAGGGGCCAGCGTGGCCGGAGGAGGTCGAAGGGGGGGTGGTGACGCGGTGACATGCCGCGGTGGTGGCTCCATTGGCCGAAGGCGACGTTGTTTAGGGGGCTCTGGGGTTTTAGAAGGGGAGACGATGGAGGATAGAGGAAGGGGTAGAGAAGATGGTCGTAGGGGGGGTGTGGGGTGGCGCGGCGTCGCCTGAGGGGTGGGCAGTGGCGACGCGGTGGGTGGAGACGGTCTTCGATCACTTTCCCTTTTTTTTTCCGATCTGAAGAATGAACGGGGGGGGCCAGAAAAATAAAGGGGAGGGAGATATTAATTTTTTTTTTAATATTTAATTATTTATTTTTGCAAAAAGGTTTACTTTTACATACGACCTCGAAACGAGGCCTACCGCCTGTCGTCCATAGCGTTTTACCCCCATTCCGAACACAATGGGATATGTACCGCAAGCTGATTCGACTGTTTGAATCAGTTTCCGTTTAATTTGCATTTAAATCACTATATTGAATTTTAAACGTATATTTCAAATTACCGGGGTCACATACTAACTCTAAAAATTCTCGAAAAATATTTTCTAGCTTCGTATTGACGATACGGTCCTAACGAAACTAGTTTCGTCGGATTCTGAGACCATTGGAAAAATGGCCAATTTCCAGTCGATTAAAATCGACTGAAATGGTCAAAACACGTTTTCCTTTGCCACGCTCACATATTGATTCGAAAAATTATCAAATTTGAAACCTAGCAATGATTTGACATCACGGACCCAACAAAAGTGGTTTCGTCGAAATCCGAGGTCGTTTGCAAAATGTCCATTTTTAAGGGCCTGAATTCCATAGCGACTATTCAGAATTTTCAACTGGACATATCTTTTGATTCCCGCTACGAAATTTCAATTTGTCGGATTCGTTAGAAAGATATTATGAATTAGATCCTATCATTTTTGGTTTCACTAAAATCCGGATTGTTTTGCACCCGGTACATTCCTATGAAGTTTGAAATCGAATTATCGAACTACCGCGCCATTTTCAATTCTATTTATAATTATATATAAATATTTATATTCTAACGACGACACGTATAATATATACGTCGAATTCTATTCAAAATAAATTTCTCGTCGTTATTATTTAAAATAATTCATTTTAAATATTCAAAATTCGCTAAAATCGCTAAAATAAAAATTCCAAACTGGCTCGCATTTTCGGGTTATTACAATCTCTCCCACTTAAAACTTTTCGTCCCCGAAAAGGAACAAAGTCGAAAGCGGTTTGATTATTCAACTCTACGTTCGATCTGGCTTCTATTCTCCAACTTTTTAGTTTCTGAGAATTTTCAAAAATTTCAAAAATTTGGCTAACACCCTAAATTTTCGAAAAATTTCGCCATAACCTCCCCTGCACCGGGAGCATCGGGGAATTTCAAATAGCTTCCCCGGTCCTTCAGATCTCAAAAAGAAAAAGAAAAAGCCAAGCGGCTAGCCAATAGGCTCACAAAATCATCATCACCCAAACAAAACAGGAAATTATGTAGTAAACATGTACCTATTTGTCGGGCAAACAAATTTTATTCTCTGCTCTAGCCTCCTTGCTATGACCTGTTCAATGTAAGTATATGTATATGCAAGCAAACGCAACCAATTTCAATACAATTCAATTATTAGTTTAATTAGGCATAATGGTTCAAAATTAGCAAACAAATAAACAAACAATACAAACATCAATCGATTAGTGAATTAGAGTTTCAAATTCATAAATTTGATATATATACAAAAATCATGTTTTGATGCCAATTCACAACAAAGTGTTCTAGCTATATTAGTTTTGGTTCTCACACCAGCCTAATGGAAATATATAGAAATCACACCTTCGAAACACGAACATAAATACTGATAATGCGGCCGCATTACCAGAATTATCTCCGGGCAACTAGAATGTGATTCTATATCTACCCAGTATATTAAAACTTCGAATATACGTTCATGACGCGTATACGCGAAATCTATATATACTCGATTGTCCATATTCAAAATAAATAAATATTCAAATACGTATAAAACGATTTAAATTTTCAAAACAAAATTGTTTTCATTTGAAAAGTATACTCTTCACACTCGTTCTAGGATACTACTGATCCTATCTCTAACGAGTTATTCTAATTGGATATTACTAATCCAATATCTGATGAATTCTTTCGTATGGTTCTAATGTGTCTTGTTCTCGAGCTCTGTAAACCAAAGCTCCGATACCAAACTGACACGACCCGAACTTCCCCGGTGAAGGAAAGCACGGATAGCGTTGAGAACAACACACAAATGAACGCAAACAGAAGAACATTTCATTGTTATTGCAACAATTCCATCAGATACAAAAATATACAGAGTATAAATGAATAAATTACATTCGATAAACATCAGAGATTACAATAAATTACATAGCAGCGGAAAATAATACAAAAGCACAACTAGAAGTGACACACGGATACAGAGCTTTCCGAGCATCGTTCCAGCTGTAAATCAGGACCCTGTGAATATAAATCTGCAAAACCAAAACTACTAGCTGCCCGTGCGGAAAATAGGGGCACCCAGAGTTTAGGTTAAAACAATAAACTCCAGGTCAGTCATGTGACTGGTGTGAGAACTAAAACAGTTATAATTCTTGGTTTTAAAGTTAGGTAAATCAAGGGACCACGCCGTATAACACGGAACGGGTTTCCTCCCAAGAATACCAGTGCATAAAACAAACAGCGCAATGCTAAATAAAGAAAAATGAAGCTGTTATAAGACCCAGGTCCCATCACACAATGCAACGCAAGCCGGAGGATAGGGTTTTCCCTTATAACAGCCAAAGCATGCTTGATACGTTTAAAACACATTATTTGATACTATTATAAGTGTATAGTGTCAAAACAATTTCAATCATAAATATCAATCATAGGCGGCATGGGTACCATCTATCATGTCGCCATACTAGTTCTATAATTAAAACCGCAATACACGTATTGGAAATTGGATTCCGTCATGAGCCGAGGCAAGGGGCAAGCTCCTCTCCGCGTTCGAGACACTCTAGCAATGCCTCAGGACCCCACTCTGATCCTTTGGAACCTCCAAGGCCGGTCCTCTCTTACTTTTGAGGGTTGGTTATTCCTGAACACACGTTTCCCGGTCCTTACAGACCTATATCCGAGGCGCCTCATATCCAACAACCACACAGGTGAAAAGTATATAAATGTCAGGGCTGGTAGGTCACTGACACCACCCTAGCTAGAAAGAAACGTCGTGCACTCCTTGGGTCCGTATCCCGTTTTTGACTCATACCGAGGTGTGAGGCTCGCGAATCCACGTTACACACAAAGCTACGCCACACAGGCCGTGCTTTGATCATCAACCACAAGACTTTGCTTTTCAACAGAAGCCTTGATCAATTGCCACTTACGCATGCCACATTGGCAATTCACTCCATGCGACTGATGTCCATCGATATACAACCTCTGAGCTCGTACGTCTCAGAGAAGGGCGTTAAGCAAGAGAATAAATTCTCCGCCGCCAAACAGATGTATATTTAATAGAGATCAATCAACACAGAATAAAATCCAATGTCAGACACACAATCCATTTACAAGTTCGTTCTGGGTCTGAACGAAACCGGAGGCACTTTCCTCGCATATCCATCCATCTCCAAGTACGTCTGGAAGATCACCAACTAATTCCCTCATCCTGGGTGTACAGCCCAATCAAGATCATCAGTAATCACCCAAACGATGTGAAGACTTCCGGTCTTCAACCACCGTCTTCATCTTCGACATCTCGTCGAATCGGTTATTCAGAATGGGTATAAACCCGGCCTTTCTGAATAACCCACGTATATAGTAAACAAATGTTACACAAACCCAACAAACGCCTCATTCCAATTCAGAATATTCTTTTATTCACAAAATCACATTCTTAGGGAAATGTTCCCATTAATTTTATCCAAGATAAATTCTTCTAAATTTATTCTTTAGTCCTCCTTTGGATATCATTTCAAACTAGTCGGGATTAACGAACCACACCGAAGTAATTATTTATTTTATTTCCCAATCCCAACCTATATATCCCAGGGAGAAAACTGGTAATACTCCACATCTAACACCACGGTGTTATCGGTAAAATTAATTACCATTTCACGTTCAAATCTAATTAAAGATTTAACTATCGCTTTGGAGCAAAACTGGTGATACTCCACTCTCAATCATTTTTCAGATTTGATAATTTAAATTATCAATTCACATTTTAATCTAATTAAAGATTCATTAAAACTCCACTTAGTTTTAATCTTTTCAGAAATCGATATCTTGCCTTTAACTGGGTTAAAGAACCAATGTTATCTAAAACACGATTCACGATAAACCCAAATCACATTTGATATTAAATACAAGGCTCTGAATAGAAAATATACCGACTTATATTCAATATCAAATTCTGAAACCAACAAATATCGTATTGGAAATAACGATATAAAATATATCTTTCAAATTCCCATAAAAATATTTGTATAGTCACGAAATCCAACATCGAAATATCCCGAAGATAATTTCGATTCAACTCCAGTCCAATCCACGTATTGGAAATATTGATTATTTTCAAAATCACTTTCGAATTCAATTTATTTATTTAAAAATAAATTGATTTTAATTCTAGTTCAAAACTAGTTCATTTCGATAAAAATCTATTTTTATCTTTTCAAATATGGAGTTTTTCACCTCAAATCTTTCCAATTCACATATTATAATTTTACACAAATTATAGATATTTTTGATAATTTTATCAACGCCCATACAGTCGATTTTCAACAACGGCCATCGAACTGCACTTACAGCGACCTTTTCTGAAATTGATTTGGACATAATTCCAAATCCAACCGTTAGATTTCAAATTTCTAATATTCATTGGAAAGCTCTTTTCGATACGAACCCAACGGTTCCGGTTTTAGGAGAATCCGACGGTCGGATCTCCCGCAATGTCCGTTTGAAATAAATGGTCGAAATTCAAGAACTGCCGCGGCGCGGCGCGTTCTATTCAGGCCATTATATTATATATATAATATATATAATATATATTTCGTCAATTTCTATTTAAAACGAATTATATAAATAGTTTTAAAATCGTTTCAAAAGCAATTTCAACTTTCTTTTCAATTCAAATCAAAATTGAATTCTTCTTTATAAATTCGTTTTAAAATTCATTTCTATTCAATTCAAATTTTAATTCAATTTGAATTCAATTTGAATTCGTTTTCAATTCAATTCATTTCGAAATCGTTTTCAATTCAATTCATTTCGAAATCGTTTTCAATTCAATTCATTTCGAAATCGTTTTCAATTTGAATTCAATTCAATTCAATTCAATTCAATTCATTTCGAAATCTAGTTCGCACGCAGGCGGCATGTATATATTTATTTCATTTCCACAAACTAATCCTATGTGGTTTCAACCAAATATTTCTCAATCACAAGCGGGTATTTTTCAACCACAATCAACCAATATCAATCACAAACAATCCCAAACAACCATTCGCTATCAATCAATTTTCACACCAATTTCAATCAATAAATATCGTCCATGGTTTGTGGACGAGGGGCGTGTATATATATATATATATATATATATATATAGCAATTCACTTTCATTTCACACACATATATATATATTTTTAAATCAGAAATCTCACCAATAGCTATCCAATAACACGACTCTTCCTTTATAGAAATCTTCGCCTTTTGTCGCTTTCGCCCGTATTCTCTACATATGTAAAAATCGAATTTTTACGATGCTATTCAATATATAAAAATATGATTTTTACTTCGACTTTTAATATATAAAAATCTGATTTTTTCTTCGATGTTCAATATATAAAAATCATATCTTACACCTTAACAAAAATTCCGTCTTTTCCATTTTAAAGATCAAATCTTTTCTTTTTAAAGTTTAAATCTTTTCCTTTTTTAAAAAAAAAATCAGTTTTTAAATCCTATAAAAATCAGTATTCTTTTTTCCAAAAATCAGAATTTTCCTTTAAAAAAAAATCAGTTTTATAACCTTTTAAAATCAGTTTTTTATAACCTAATTAAAAATCAGTTTTTAAATTCTTTTTCAAATTCAGTTTTAAATTCTTTTTCAAATTCAGTTTTAAATTCTTTTTCAAATTCAATTTTAAATTCAAAAAAAGAAAACAGTATTTAAACCTAAAAAAAGAAAACGTTATTTTCAGAGCTGGCTTCGAGGGGTCTCGGACTGGGGGGGCGCTAATCGGGTGTCGCGATGGCTTCGAGGGGGAGGGCGAGGTCACTAGCGGTTTGAGGGTGAGGCTTCGGTGGAGGCGGTCGTCAGGGCAGTGGCGTCGATGCTTCAGGGGGGCGTCGATCGATAGTTTTTAGGGTTTTTTTTTCTTTTATTTTCGTTTGAAATTGAAATGAACAGGGGGGGGGGGCAGGAAGAAGGATAAGGGGAGGGAATTAATTTTTTTTATTATTTAATTATTTAAAAAAGTTGACTTTCACATACGACCTCGAAACGAGGCCCACCGCCTGTCGTCCATAGAGTTTTACCCCCATTCCGAACACGATGGGATATGTATCGCAAGCTGATTTGATCGTTACAATCAGTTTCCGTTGAATTTACATTTAAATCACTATATTGAATTTTAAACGTACATTTCAAATTACCGGGGTCACATACTAACTAGAAAAATTCTCGGAAAATATTTTCTAGCTTCGTATTGACGATACGGTCCTAACAAAACTAGTTTCGTCGAATTCTGAGACCGTTGGAAAAATGGCCAATTTCCAGTCGATTAAAATCAACTGAAACTGGTCAAACGCGTTTTCTTTTGCCACGCTCACATATTGATTCGAAAAATTATGAAATTTGAAACCTAGCAATAACTTCACATCCCGGATCCAACAAAAGTGGTTTCGTCGAAATCCGAGGTCATTTGCAAAATGTCCATTTTTAAGGGCCTGAATTCCATAGCGACTATTCAGATTATTCAACTGGACATATCTTTTGATTCCCACTATCAAATTTCGATTGGGTAGATTCGTTGGAAAGATATCATCAATTAGATCCTATTGTTTTTGGTTTCACTAAAATCCGGATTGTTTTGCACCCGGTATATTCAATTGAAGTTTGAAATCTAATTATCGAACTACCGCGCCATTTTCAATTCTATATATAATTATAATTAATTATATTCGTTTTCAAATGTCGATTCAAACTCAGTTTTCATCGCCTTTATTTAAAATATTTATTTTAAATATTTAAAATCCATTATTTTAGCCAATTTAAAATTTTTAAATTGGTTCAGATTTTCCGGGTCTTTACAATCTCCCCCACTTAAAACTTTTCGTCCCCGAAAAGGAATAAAGTCGAAAGTGGTTTGATAAATCTACAATCTCACAACACAACAACCAATCCAATTGTTTTTAACCTTCAAAAATATACTAATCAAATCCTATACCCTTCAAAAATCATTCAGAGTATAGAATAAATAGTGCACATCCATAGGAAGAAAATTGCAATAGAATAGAGAATTAAATGGTAATGCAAAGTAGGGTAAATGTACCTTGCACCAGAGTCAATCAGAGATATCTACTCGGCATCTAGGATAAGTTTTCTGAATGCTCTCCTTAGTCTCCCAAGTACAATCTCGCGGATCTCCACTCCATTGCACTTTGACTAAGCGAACCTTCTTGTTCCTCAGCTCTTTGGTTTCTTTGCCGATAATCTTTAGCGGCTTTCGCCTCACAACTAATTCTGGAGTAATTTCAATATCCTGCTGAGCTGCTTCTTCCACAATCAAGTCTGGATCATGAACGTGCTTTCGAAGTTGAGATATATGAAATACATCATGAACTCCAGGCAACCAGTCAGGCAGTTTGACCCTATAAGCGAGAGTCCCAATCCGTTCCAGAATAGGAAACGGACCAATGAATTTGGGTGCCAACTTTCCAGTTTTACCGAACCGGATAACTCTTCTCATCGGCGATACTTTCAAATATACATAGTCGCCAACTTCAAAGGATATATCTCTTCTTCTTCTATCGGCATAGCTCTTTTGTCGGCTTTGAGCGGCGAGTAATCTCTTCTTAATAAAATCGACTTTGTCGGCAGCTTCTTGAATCATATCAGGACCCAACACAAGTCTATTTCCAGGCTCGACCCAACAAGCAGGAGATCGACAATGTCTACCATACAATGCTTCGAATGGCGACATTGTCAGACTCGCCTGGTAGCTGTTATTATAAGAGAATTCAGCCAAATGCAGATGGTCTTCCCATGATCCACCGAAATCTATAACACAAGCCCGCAATAGATCTTCTAAAATACGATTCACCCTCTCAGTCTGACCGTCTGTCTGAGGATGATATGCGGTGCTCAAGTTTAACTTCGTTCCTAGCTCGACTTGAAATGCTTCCCAGAATTTGCTAGTGAATATTGTATCTCTATCACTGACTATACTGAGCGGCACTCCATGTAGTCTAACTATTTCCCTGCAGTATATCTGCGCCAGACTCTGAGCAGTTCTGTTTGATCTGACAGGTATGAAATGGGCGGTCTTCGTGAAGCGATCTACGATCACCCAAATACTGTCATTTCCCTTTCTGGTTCTGGGCAAACCATCAATGAAATCCATAGAAATATGTTCCCACTTCCAGCCAGGAACTTCTAGCGGTTGTAATAATCCAGCCAATTTCTGCTGGTCGCTTTTGACTAGCTGGCAAGTAGGGCATCGACTCACATATATCGAGATGTCTCTTTTTAACGACTTCCACTAGAATGTGCGTTTGATATCGTTATACATTTTATTCACACCCGGATGGATACTGAGCTTAGATTTGTGACATTCATCCAGTACATCCCTTCTGAGTTCAGGAATATCTGGAACGCAAATTCGCCCTTCTAACCTCAGAATCCCTTCGCTGTCTAGCTGGAAATCCGAAGCATTGCCCTCACGAATTCGCTGACTTATTCCTTTGATAAATTGGTCGTCTTCTTGGAGAGCCGATATCTTATCAATCAACGAAGTCGCAATGACAAAACTGGCGATCATCTCATTCTTTCGGCTTAACGCATCGGCCACGACATTGGCTTTTCCTGGAGTATATATAATTTCAAAGTCATATGCTGCAAGAAACTCCAGCCAACGTTGCTGCCTCAGATTCAGGTCCTTCTGAGTGAACAGATACTTTAACGACTGGTGATCTGTAAACAGTTCAAATCTCTCACCCAGGAGATAGTGTCTCCAGATTTTCAAAGAGAATATGATAGCCAATAACTCAAGATCATGAGTTACATAGTTTTTCTCGTGCGGCTTCAGTTGACGGCTAGCATAAGCAATCACTTGACCCCTTTGCATTAACACTGCGCCAAGGCCTTCTCTAGAAGCATCAGTCCATACTTTTAAATCCTGGTTGCCATCGATGATGGTTAACACTGGAGCTGTCGTTAATCTCAACTTCAGCTCTTCGAAAGCTTCCTCACTCTCTTGAGTCCATTTGAATTTAGAGTGCTTCTTTGTAAGCTTTGTTAAATGACCAGATATCTTCGAAAAGTTTTTAACGAACTTCCGGTAATAACTAGCCAGTCCGAGAAAATTGCGGACTTTAGTGGGGGTGCTGGGCTGTTTCCAATTCTGAATGGCCGTGATTTTGCTTGGATCCATAGCAATTCCTTCTTTTGATACGACGTGGCCTAGAAATTTTACTTCATCTTGCCAGAATATACATTTGGAAAACTTTGCTTTCAATACATTTCTTCTCAGGATTTCTAACACTTGTTCCAAATGTTTTTCATGCTCGGCCTTTGATTTAGAGAAGATTAGAATATCATCAATAAAAACCAGAACAAATTTATTCAATACTCCTCTGAATACTCGGTTCATTAGATCGACGAAGTAAGCGGGAGCGTTACATAAGCCGAACGGCATTACTAACCACTCGTAGAATAAGTCGGGACCTCTGAATGCTGTCATTGGAACACATTCTTCGGCAATTCGAAGTTGATGGAAACCTGTAGCTAGGTCCATTCGTGAAAATACTTGTGCTCCATTTAATCGATCTAACAAATCATCAATACGGGGCAATGGATATTTGTTCTTTATGGTCTGCTTGTTTAAATCACGATAATCCACACATAGACGTAGAGTACCGTCAGATTTTGGGACAAATACCACGGCTGCACCCCAATCAGAGAAACTAGGCCTGATCAGACCTTTCCATACGAGCTGTCGTGTTTGATTGTCTAATTCCTCTTTCTCTTTCAAGGACATTCTTCGAATAGCGTGAACTACCGGCCTTGCATTCGGAATTAAAGCAATTTTGAAATCTATTTCTCTTTGCGGAGGTAAGCGAACAACTTCCTCGAACACATCCGCATAGTTCTTGACGAAAGGAATATCTTTGATGAGGTCAGGAATATTCTCTATGGCTTCAGGGACATTTTCAATTTGAGCTGGAGAAACATCGAGAGCTGACCAGAAATCTTTTCTATTTGAAGTTGGGCCTTCACATGGTATGGTTATATAATTTCCCAATTGTGCTTTTGCCTTTACAACTCTCTCGGCGCATTTAACTTCCGCTTCATATTTGGTTAGCCAATCCAATCCCAGAATAAGATCGAATTCATTAAAATTCATGACGATAGAGATTATAGGGAATTTATAGCAAGAAAAAGAGACAGGTACTGCACAGATCCAACTGAGATTGATGGAACCCCCAACTGGATTTTGGACAGTCATTGGCTCTTTGAGCTTTCTCAAATTCAAATCCAGCTTCTTGACTGCACTCTTTGCAATAAAGCTTCGTGACGCGCCTGTGTCAAACAGTACTTTAACTGGAATGTTTTTGACAGTAAGCGTGCCTTCTAAAACATCAGATCTTCCCTGATTATCTGAGGGTGCCGAAGTTTCTGCTACTTCATTTATTTGAGCCCCCTTGGTTGCCTTTAACAGCCGGCAATCCTGTTTTACATGGCCAAACCGATGGCAAATGCTGCATTCTCTAGTCTCTTGAAACTTCTTAATAGACTCAGATCCTTCCTTTCTTTGTTTCTTTAGAGATAGGCAACTTATCGAGAGATGCCCTTGCTTATTGCAGTTAGAGCATACAGTTGTCGTTACTGGTTTCTTCTCTGATTTGGCCCTTTTTCTCTTGGCACTGGCCTTTTTACTGATCTCAGACATTGTACTTGCCTCAGGAATATCAGTTTCCGACTCTGCTATGTCACTACAACAAACTTCTTCTTCGTCGCGCAACATTCCTTTCTTGTCTAGATCTTCGTATTGATAAGCCATATAAATCATTTCTGAAAAAGGAAGCTTCACGTGCCCCAATACTTTATTCTGGTATTTCCTTTGAAGCCCGTGAATAAATCTCAGATTTTTCCTCTTTGGGTCTTTAATCAGATGAGGAGCAAAATCAGAAAGTTCATTGAATTTCTTATGATATTCGGGAATTGTCATGTCTCCTTGTATCAGATAAGAAAATTCATCGCATGATCGCTCAGTTGCTTCGGGAGGAGTAAATCTTTCTAAGAAAATCACTTTGAATCTGCCCCAGGTGATATCACCTTCTAGATTATTTTCAATAACTGAATCCCACCAAAACAAAGCTTCATCTTTAAGTGCCCAGGAGGCCAGTAATCTTTTCTGGTCATCCCTCAGCTTTAATGCTTCGAAGATTTTCTCAGCCGAATGAATCCAAGCTTGCGTCTTCATAATAGATTCTTCACCGGAGAATGGTATTCCACCCATATTTCGATATTTGATTAATAGGGCCTCAATATCCGGTTATGCATTCCTTCTGTTTCTGACACTCATTTTCTAGTACTTCTGCAAATGGCAGATCAAGTGTCAGGTCACAGAAAAGATATTTTAAAACATAGAGACAAATACTTCAAATGTAAATGTGTCTATCATGGTGTAATTTCATTCTGCTTTACTCATACTAGGATATTACTGATCCTATCTGTATAGAGTTACCCGTCCTAGAACACTACTGGTTCTATTTCTGACGAGTTCGTTCAAATGTTATATTCCAGAACTAAGCTTAACCAAAGCTCTGATACCACGTTGAGACGACCCGAAATCCCGTTCTCACGGAAATAGGGTTATCTCTGGAATATAACACAGAAACATATAATAGCAGAACAGAATTAAATAAATACACGAGATATGAACAACAAAATATACTGGATAAAAGTAATCATCAGAGTTACACAGTATACAAGATCTTACTTAGAACAAATACAGTTCATCTATACATAAATGTCTACAGCGGAAATAAACAAAACATGTACAATAGGAGTTGAACAGCATAAAAAGAAATAAATGATAGAATCCATCTTCAGCTCCAGTTATCCAGAAGGAACCAGCTAAACCTGAATACAAGGCTGCCCGTGTAGAAAAAGGGGCACCCGAGTTTGAAAGTGAAACAAACTACGAGTCAGTCATGGGACTGGTATGAGAAATCCACTCAACACATATATATTTGGCTAATCACAGGACCACGCCACTTTCGTGGAACGGGTTTACTCCATTGGATCGCCAGTGCTTTTAAAACAAATCTTTCTTTTAAACATCGCTATGCTTTTTATAAAAATGAAGTCATTATAAGACTCAGTTCCCATCACACAATGCAACGCAAACCGGAGGATAGAGTTTTACCTTATAATGGCCAAAATATGCTTGATACGAATAAAACAAAGGCATTTGATATTATTGCTAGTGTTTATATGTTTTGAAAACAATTTCAAATCATAACTATCAATCATAGACGACATGAGCGTCCCATGCCACTATGTCGCCATATATAGGTGTACAATCAAAATCGCATCGTCACGTATTTGGAAATTGGATTTCCGTCATGAACTAAGGCAAAAGATAGTCCTTACCGAATTCGTGACTCTCTAGCCCGAGCCACCGGAACAGCCGCAACTGCCCCTTGGAGCGACAGGGCCGGTCCACTGATATGGATTATAGTGCCTGAACAATACGTTTCCCCGTCCTTTGGGGCGTAAATGAGCCAACGAATGACTCCATCGGACCCGGATCGTCCGATCAAACCGAGGCGCCTCGCAACAGCAACAACCACATAGGTGAAAAGTATATAAATGTCAGGGCTGGTAGGTCACTGACACCACCCTAGCTAGAAAGAAACGCATGCCCTCCCTGATGTCCTTCTCCCGTTTTAGGTTCATACCGGGGTGTGAGGCTCGCGAATTCACGTTATACACAAAGCTACGCCACACAGGCGGTGCTTTGATCATCACCACAAGACTTTGCTTTTCAACAGAAGCCCTGATCACTGCATCTTAGCATGCCACACAGGCAATTCATGCCATGCGACTGACGTCTATCGATATACAACCTCTGAGCTCATGCGTCTCAGAGAAGGGCGTTAAGCGAAAGAATAAATTCTCCGCCGCCAAACAGATGTATATTTAATAGAGATCAATCAACATAGAATAAAATCCAATGTCAGACACACAGTCCATTTACAAGTCCGTTCTGGGTCTGAAAGAAACCGGAGGCACTAAATACCTCGCAAACCCTTCGATCACCACGTACGTCTGGACGATCACCACTCATTATCCATATTTCGGGATGCCTCCCAATCAGGACCTCGGTTACCATCCAAACGAGGTGAAGATCTCCGGTCTTCGACCACCGTCTTCATCTTCGACTTTCATTCGTCGGTCGATTATTTGAAATGAGAATTAACTCGGCCTTTTCAAATAATTCACGTATATTTAGAATTTCAAATCAATTTATTTCAATGGTTAAATTATTCGACAACACCAATTTCGTTCTTTAATGTTATTTTCACACCAAACACATTCAACCATCAAATACAACATAAATCAAGCAAATTCAGTTTATTTCCATTCCATATCGCTTATGATATTTTATAACTATTTATCGCTATTTTTATTTATTTTAAAATAGCTAATTTATTCAAAACGACGCTTCGGGCCATACAGCGGTCGTGGCGCTGTTTTTCTTCAGATTTGATTTACACATATCTGAAAATCTAACCGTTGGATCTACACCAAATTTATATCATTAGAAAGGTCTTTTCAAAACGAATCCAACGGTTCCAGTTTCGGGAAAATCCGACGGTCGGATCTCCCGGTACAATCGTTTGAAGTTTCGATTTCAAAATATGAACTGCAGCGTCGCTATTCGATTAATTAAAATTATATTTATATTTATATATAAATATAATCGCTTCTGGCGCTGTTTTTCTTCAGATTTGAATTAAACATTCCAGACAATCCAACCGTTGGATTTTTACAAGGTTGGTGCCGTTGGAAAGATATTTCCGAGGCGAACCCGACGGTCGAGATTTCGGGAAAATCCAATGGTCGGATTTCCCGCACTAGCTGTTTGAAATCACGTTCTCAAAATACGAACTGCACGGCCTCGTTTCGTTTTAATTTTATTTATATTTATATATTTATATAAATATAGTTCATTCAATGATTTCGATATCGTTTTCACTTCAAATATTTTTCTAACACCTTAAAATTTTGGAAAATTTTGCCATAACCTCCCCTGCACCGGGAGCATCGGGAAATTGCAAATAGCTTTCCCGGTCCTTCTAATCTCAAAAAGAAAAAGAAAAAGCCAAGCGGCTAGCCAACAGGCTCATAAAATCATCACCCAAACGAAACAGTAAATGTGTACCTATTTGTCGGGCACAAAATTTTATTCCTCTTCTCTAGCCCCTTTGCTATAACCTGTTCAATGAATATGCATGTACATATATATACAGTTCTTATCATTTATCATTTTCTATTCGACTTCATATTTGATTTCTATTTGGTTTAAAAACACCATTCATTCTAATGTTACATAAATAGGTGCAAATCATTTCATTAGCTAATTAATGAATATTTCAACTCATATATGTTTATTTTGAACAAGTGGCTATTTTTAACACTTCACATTTCAACGATTTATGCATACAATAAAAATGTGATTTTTATTGTAAAAAAATTCATTTCAAAACACTATTATCTTATATATTTCATGTTGGTGATAAAACGGGATTTTTATCATAAAACAATTTCTTTTAAAACGAGATTATTTTACACAGTTCATATAGTCGATAAAAGGTGATTTTTATTATCAAACAATTTATTTCAAAATATGAATACCATTCAACACATGAATTTCTAATCAACGAATGAATAAATATTCAACACATGAATGTTTTCTATTCAACGAATAAATATAGTTTAAGCATATGAAAATAATTCAAACACACGAATATTATTCAAAATTTCGACAGCATAACGGCAGGGTAGTTAAAACCGGGACCGTCCCTAGTACGGCTCCTCGCTCTACCTTAAAACCTCGCGGTTTTTGACAATGGGGATCATGCATCTAGTTCGCACGCAGGCGGCATGTATATATTTATTTCATTTCCACAAACTAATCCTATGTGGTTTCAACCAAATATTTCTCAATCACAAGCGGGTATTTTTAAACCACAATCAACCAATATCAATCACAAACAATCCCAAACAACCATTCGCTATCAATCAATTTTCACACCAATTTCAATCAATAAATATCGTCCATGGTTTGTGGACGAGGGGCGTATATATATATATATATATATATATATATATATATATATATATTATAGCAATTCACTTTCATTTCACACATATATATATATTTTTAAATCAGAAATCTCACCAATAGCTATCCAATAACACGACTCTTCCTTTATAGAAATCTTCGCCTTTTGTCGCTTTCGCCCGTATTCTCTACATATGTAAAAATCGAATTTTTACGATGCTATTCAATATATAAAAATATGATTTTTACTTCGACTTTCAATATATAAAAATCTGATTTTTTTTCTTCGATGTTCAATATATAAAAATCATATCTTACACCTTAACAAAAATTCCGTCTTTTCCATTTTAAAGATCATATCTTTTCTTTTTAAAGTTTAAATCTTTTCCTTTTTTTTAAAAAAAATCAGTTTTTAAATCCTTTAAAAATCAGTATTCTTTTTTCCAAAAATCAGAATTTTCCTTTAAAAAAAAAATCAGTTTTATAACCTTTTAAAATCAGTTTTTTATAACCTAATTAAAAATCAGTTTTTAAATTCTTTTTCAAATTCAGTTTTAAATTCTTTTTCAAATTCAGTTTTAAATTCTTTTTCAAATTCAGTTTTAAATTCAAAAAAAGAAAACAGTATTTAAACCTAAAAAAAGAAAACAGTATTTTCAGAATTTAAAAATAAAGATAAAAATAAAATAAAATACTTACTGTACGTGAGGGGGGGGGCGTCGTTAGGCTCGGCGGCAGGAGGTCATCGGAGCTGGCTTCGAGGGGTCTCGGACTGGGGGGGGCGCTAATCGGGTGTCGCGATGGCTTCAAGGGGGAGGGCGAGGTCACTGGCGGTTCGAGGGTGAGGCTTCGGTGGAGGCGGTCGTCAGGGCGGTGGCGTCGATGCTTCAGGGGGGCGTCGATCGATAGTTTTTAGGGTTTTTTTTTTCTTTTATTTTCGTTTGAAATTGAAATGAGCGGGGGGCCAGGAAGAAGGATAAGGGGAGGGAATTAAAAATATTTTTTTATTATTATTTAATTATTTAAAAAAGTTGACTTTCACATACGACCTCGAAATGAGGCCCACCGCCTGTCGTCCATAGAGTTTTACCCCCATTCTGAACACGATGGGATATGTATCGCAAGCTGATTTGATCGTTACAATCAGTTTCCGTTGAATTTACATTTAAATCACTATATTGAATTTTAAACGTACATTTCAAATTACCGGGGTCACATACTAACTAGAAAAATTCTCGGAAAATATTTTCTAGCTTCGTATTGACGATACGGTCCTAACAAAACTAGTTTCGTCGAATTCTGAGACCGTTGGAAAAATGGCCAATTTCCAGTCGATTAAAATCAACTGAAACTGGTCAAACGCGTTTTCTTTTGCCACGCTCACATATTGATTCGAAAAATTATGAAATATGAAACCTAGCAATAACTTCACATCCCGGATCCAACAAAAGTGGTTTCGTCGAAATCCGAGGTCGTTTGCAAAATGTCCATTTTTAAGGGCCTGAATTCCATAGCGACTATTCAGAATATTCAACTGGACAAATCTTTTGATTCCCGCTATCAAATTTCGATTGGGCAGATTCGTTGGAAAGATATCATCAATTAGATCCTATTGTTTTTGGTTTCACTAAAATCCGGATTGTTTTGCACCCGGTATATTCAATTGAAGTTTGAAATCTAATTATCGAACTACCGCGCCATTTTCAATTCTATATATAATTATAATTAATTATATTTGTTTTCAAATGTCGATTCAAACTCGGTTTTCATCGCCTTTATTTAAAATATTTATTTTAAATATTTAAAATCCATTATTTTAGCCAATTTAAAAATTTTAAATTGGTTCAGATTTTCCGGGTCGTTACAATTCCCCTCTACTTCAAGGATTTCGTCCCTGAAATCTCTAGAGAAGAAGTATATCCTACCATCCATCAGCTATCTACTCATTCATCAATCACAAGCATCCATTGTCCTTAAAGACTTCTAATGCTTATATGAACATATGCAAAGGTGTATGTATATTCCCTAATATGAATGCGAAGATTAGGCGGTCTACTGATTCAGTCGACCTCCTCAATGCAATGTATATTAGTGCCATGAATCCAGTATATATGCAAATAATCCTATTATAGCATGTAAGTTCTATATGTGTGCACACTCATTCGTCCAAATGAAACATCCATATGCTAATACATCCATTTTCATCCATTAAAAGGAAAGAAAATGCACACATGTACATATGCAGTATGAGAGTGATTGAGCCGATCTAGTGCCTAATGTGTGTGTATATGCATCCATAGGCAACCACTGGCAAACACTTGCATCCATCAAACATAACATGTCTCAAACACATGTTTACATCCATAGGATTCCTATCTAAAGGTCGAGAATACTATTGATAGGATACACTCAAATGATAGAAACAAGCATAGATAAAACTTTGGAAAAGGAGTTAAGGACATACCCTCGAAAAGGAAAGGGTATGAAGTACGAATCTTGTCTTCGATCTCCCAATTTGCATCCTCTGGGTTATCTCCCCATTGAACCTTTATCAGCTTGATTTCTCTATTGCGTAACTTCTTAACTTCTGATCCAAGAATACGGGTAGGGACTCCCCTCACTGTCGCCTCCCGCTCCACTTCCACTTCTTCCAATATACTTGGCTCAACAACTTCCGCGGTGTCATGCAAACACTTCCGCAGATGTGAAAGTGGAAAACATCATGAACACTGAATAGAATTTTTGGTAGCTTTACTCTATAGGCCATTTCGCCAATCCTTTCAGTTATGGGAAATGGTCCCATAAATCTGGGTGCCAACTTCCCTACCGATCTGAAGCAAACCACATTCCTCAGAGGTGATACTTTGATAAAAACTAAGTCTCCTACTTCAAATTCGATGTCAGTCCGTCTCTTGTTTGCATAGGATTTCTGCCTATCTTGAGCTGTCTTCATTCGTCGTCAAATAATATCAATTTTCTTAGATGTTTCTCTTACCAAGTCAGGTCCAAGTAATAATCTTTCTGTAGATTCCCACCAACAAGTTGGTGATCTATAGGGTCGTCCATACAATGCTTTGAAGGGTGCCATACCGATGCTAGCTTGATAAATTTTGTTGTAGGAAAACTATACTAAAGGATAATGCTCTTCCCAAGTCCCTTCGAAGTCTAGGATACACAGCCTTAAAAGATCCTTAAGAATTCTGTTCACCCTCTCTGTCTGCCCATCTGTTTGAGGATGATAAGCAGTGCTCAAACACAACTGTGTACCTAATGCTTCATCAAGCTTCTCCAAAATTCACTAGTGAAGATGGGGTCACGATCGCTTATGATGCTGGAAGGTACTCCATGAAGACGGACTATCTCAAAACATAAATTGCTGCCAACCATGATGTTGTCCTCTTACTTTTAACTGGAATGAAATGAGCGTTCTTAGTGAGTCTCTCCACCACAACCCAGATACTGGTTTTGCCTTTCTTTGATCTAGGAAAATCATCTATGAAATCCATAGGGATGCTCTCCCACTTCCATATGGAACTTCCAAAGGATGAAGTAAACCACCGGGCTTCTTTTGCTCAGCTTTGACTTGTTGACAAACTAAACATTGAGAAACAAACTCTGCCACATCTTTCTTCATCCTAGCCCAAAAGAGAAACCTCTTCATGGATCTATACATCTTATCACCTCCTGGATGAATAGTCATCTTAGAATGGTGGAATTCTTCTAGGACTGCCCTTATCAAGCTTCCAGTTTGAGAACACAAAGCCTTCCATCTCGTCGCAACCACCCTTTTTCATCTATGGAATATCTACTGAGGTGACTAGAAGTCTCCTATTTTCTAAGCTTATCCATGATGTCTAAAATATGTGGGTCATCTCGCTGTGAAGCTCCTATCTGATCCATAAGAGTATGCCGTATTTCTAATGATGCGAACAAATCAGGCAAAATCTCGATGGATGGTCTAAAGTCAAAGGTTGATATGAACTCCAAATTCTTCCTCTCCACGAACAAAGGACTTAAGGCCATCCTCTTCCTACTTAGTGCGTTGGCCACCACATTACCCTTTCCAGGGGTATAAGCAATCTCAAAATCATAAGAAGATAGGAACTCCATCCATCTTTGTTGCCTTTAATTTAGATCCTTCTGCAAGAACAGGTACTTAAGAGACTTATGATTAGTGTATAATTCGAACTTCTCTCCATGTAAATAATGAGGCCACGTCTTAAGCACTAATACTATGGCAGCTAGCTTTAAATCATGGGTGGGGTAGTTCTTCTCATGAACTCTCAACTATCTACCCCCATAACACACTACCTTTCCTTCTTGCATCAGAACCGCACCAAGCCCTGCACCACATGCATCAGTGTAAACTGTAAATACTTTGCTCCCATCAAGCAAGGTCAAAACTGGGGCTGCTGCCAGAGCTCTCTTCAGCTGTTCGAAAGCAACATCGCAATCTACATCGCATGAAAATGTCAAGTTCTTCTTCGTCATCCTGGTGAGAGGGGCTGATATCTTTGCGAAGTCCTTAATGAACTTCCTATAATAGCCTACCAATCCAAGAAAGCTTCTAATTTCCATTGCATTTTTTGTAATTTTCCAATCTTGCACTATAACTACCATTGTGGGATCTACAACTAACTCTTCTTTGGAGACTACATGCCCTAAGAATCTTACCTCTTTTCTCCAAAAATGAAATTTGGGGAACTTTTCTTTAAGAGTATGCGCACAGAGAGTTTTCAGAACCTTTCTCAAATGTTGGGCATGCTCTTCTTCGCTTTTGGAGAAGATCAAGATATCATCAACAAAAACCACGACAAATTTATTTAGAAACACCCAACTCATTAGATCTACAAAATAGGCGGGTGCATTTGTTAACCTAAAAGGGGTAACTAGCCATTCAAAGAAACCATCTGGAGTTCTAAAAGTAGTCTTGTCTATACTGTCCTCAGCCACCCTCAACTGATGAAACCCCATGGCCAAGTCTAACTGAGAGAATACCAAGGTGCCACTAAGCTGTCAAACAAGTCGTCTATAGTCTACAAACAAGCAAAGTGAACCATTCGCCTTAGTTGCGAATACCATTGGAACACCCCACTCAGATATGCTTCGCCTAATAAACCCTTTTTCAAATAGCTCCCCTACTTGTTTGCTAAGCTCCTTCCTTTCCCTTGGAGCCATACGGCGCATAGGCAATGCAACTGGCTTTGCATTGTCCACTAAATATATATGAAAATCGATCTCGCGCCTCGAAGGTATTCCCCGGACCTCTTCAAAAACATTAGAATAATCTCGGACTACTAGAACAGATCGCAAATCATCTATAGATGCATCAAGAGACTCTAGGAAACTAAGCATAACAGACCCTTGGGGGTCACAAGAATTCTCGAGGGTCCTCCCATGGCAAGTCAAAAGTCCAACGACCCTCCTTTCACAATCTAGAATGGCACCATACATGGTTAACCGATCCATCCCTAGAATCAAACTATAGCCCATAAAAACTGAGCATATACGCGTCGCATTCAAACTCGAAGCCTAACACAGATATTCTCAAACCCCAAAAAATCATAGATAACTGAGCCGAACCACCAATTGGGTTTGAGACAATTACGGGATCCACTACCATACTAGTATTTAAGTACAAAGATTCAACCACAGAACTAGATATAAATGAATGTGAAGCACCAGAATCAAAAAGTGTTCTAATAGGATCGTTGGAAAGAGAAATTAAACCTTCCACAGAAATTTTTCTACCTTTGTCAGGAGCACTGATCGCGATATCATGCACCTACCCTCCAGAAGTTCCTGCCCTCTGACCTTGTCCCTGTTTCTTCGAGCACTCACAAGCAAAGTGTCCGACCTCTCCACAATTGAAGCAAGAATTCTTCTTTCTTTTACAGTCCTTCACAAAGTGACCCTCACATCCACAACTGTGACACTTCCTCTTATCCTTTGCCTTGTCATTCTTTCCACCCTTCTTCTGTTATTGCTGTTGTTATTGTCCTTTCTTGGGCCATATCTTCTTGTTTTGCGTTGTTTCATCAGCTTTAACCTTTTACTTTTCTCCCTTGTCTTCCTCATGCATCAAGGTTATATCAACAAACCTTTCAAAAGTCGCCCCCATTGGAATATGGGACATAACTAACCCATGAAGGGATTCATTCAGCCCTTTAGCGAACCGCAAAGCTATCTTATGCGGAGTATCCACCAGATTCGGTCCAAATCTTACTAGCTGGTTGAATTTGTTCACATACTCTTTAACAGTCAAGTTTCCTTATTTGAGTGCTAAGAACCTCTCCATTTGCATGCTTTTCTCAGCTTAGGAAAGAAACTTCATTTCAAACCTCTGTCTAAAATCATCCCAAGTTTCCACTGGACGGCCTGCTTGGGTTACTTCCCACGAAAACGAAGCTTCATCTTTCAGTAGTCAGCCAGCCAACTGAATCTTCCTTCGATCTTCCACTTCAAATATTATAAAAAGTTCCTCGGTCTCCTTAAGCCAATTCCTTGCCCCTACGAATGTCTCGGTTCCATGGAATGGCTTTCCTCCCATAGCACGGAAATCTTTGCAGATCTTAGAGAAGTTGTCTGCATGCGGAGGAGGATTAGGAGGAACAGCGGGTGCAGCTGGGGGAGGAACGTTTCCTTGGCCTTCGGTAGGCGTCGTGGCCTCCAGATACCTACGGAACTAGCCTGGTATCGTAACACCCCCTGGAATGTTAGGTTCCCCAAACATGTTGAAAAAGAAAAGGAAAGAGATTCAGACAAGGGATCAAAAGATACCGCTTATGGCTTTTTGGAGAATGTTTTTCAAAATAGACCATTCTTTTTGAAATTGCTTCCTTTTTAAACCCATTTTGAAAATAGTTTTCAAAAACTTTTATCTAATTTGGTAACCTTCACTCTGATACCAAGTGTGACACCCCATGTCCGCTAATGTCACTCACAAATGGAATGCGTTAAGTTTTGTGAAGCGTGATAAGTAAACAGAACAGAAATATTACAAGATAGATATATAAAATAACAACGGAATTAAAAACTTTATTTATCATAAAACACCGTGGTCCAAAAATATCACTTGTCTGAAATACACAAAACCCATTACAACATAAAAACTATTGTCTTGTACTTAAAATTTATCAAAGTACATGAAAGATTTAAAATTCCCCAAAACAAAATATAGCCATAGCAACAAGGATAGGAGCTTGAGCCATACATCTAAGCAGCTCCAGCAAATATAAGCAGAATCATGGTCAAGCCTGAGTGTTCCCGCCCTAAGAACCTGTAGGGGAATGGAAGAAAGAAGAGGAAACAAAAGGGTCAGACATAAAGTCTGGAGAGTCCAGTTACTTTTAGAAAGTAAATAAATAAAAGTAGCATAACAGGCATATAAAGTGGATAAGAGAGAGATAATTACATAAAAGCAGGTATAACAAGGCAAAAAGGATAGGGTGAATACACTTCCCTAATGATTACTCTGCACTACAACTAGTATATCCAGAATGAGATGATCCCTTCCACTATAAGGTGGCAGACTTAGGCATATGTCTAGGTGTACCCTAACTATTACCCTAATCGATCGGCTCCCTAATCCGCGTAGATACTCTATGCCTGCCCCACTGTAGGATGTATCACGTCCGAAAGTGGCAACCCTTCGTTGATAAGCACAACCTTATATCTAAAGGTGTCACGGTCGTCTTATCCCCCTCTTCGCGGCCCATGCACGCACATGACTCGGTCGGTTTGCGCCGCTCACACCGTCCTTCACGTTTGGATCTCTTACAATCATTTTAGTAAGCGTCCCCCTTCTATGACCTGGTTTGGAGTACTATGTTCGATACCTACTCCAGGTTACTAACTGAAGCGGGTCCCACACAATATGATACAAGCTCTCCCCTTTGTCTTATATCGCCCACTAGGTTTTCCATAGGTTATATTTACCCTAAAACGTGTCTTTACTTATATTACCCCAACCGTTCCACCGGTTATGCTTACCTGTAGGTGTCTTTAATACATAACCCCCAATTGGTTAAGTTTTGTGGACCTATATCTAAAAATTACCCACCCAACTCAGATATACTTAACTTAACCCTCCTATTGTTCAACTAAGTTTACTTAACCCCTATTCATGTTTATGTTCACACAATCCCTATGGATTCAACTAGGTTAAGTACTTCAATTCATTACCATGTCCATTTATGGTTTATAATAGGCTAGACCTCCCACATTAGGCCTACATCTTGTGGATGCTGGATTTGCCGGTCAGGTCCGGGCAGGCTTATTCCACAAGTTGGGCCTAACCTCGTGTCTTAGCCCATCTCATGTTTTTGCACTTAGACCCCTCACATTAGATTCAACATTTGTGGTTGCTGGATATGCCAGTCGGGTCTGGGCAGACTTCCACCACAAATGCAACCTAACCTCGTGTCATAAGTGCAGTTACAGTTTCTAATTACTGTAATCCTAGGCATTTTAATTGTTATCTAATTTTACCTATGTCGTTATAGGTTATAGATTTCATGTACTTTTTCCCCGTTATGTTCATACTGAATTATATGTCCAAATTCATGTTCATAATCATCATCCAAGTTATGCCAATTTTTATGTTTTCCCACGTTCCCTAACTAACGCATTCACATAGATTTAGCGGCATGCCTAGGCTAGGAAGTAGCCTGGCCATAAACAACAAAAGGGAAAGGTGATGGGAAGATGACAATAGTGATTATTCTAACAAAACTAGCACATATATATATATACTGGCATAGTGATAAGGTGGACACATAAGGATAGATATATGAACTTGTGATAATTAAACTAGATCTAACATAATAAGGATGTCATAATAGGCATGAATAAATCTAAATAAGGATTCATATGTCCAATTAATGATAGATCTTAATTAATCGCAACATGATAGGTACAAGATGATCTAGATAAAGAATTAGATCTAAACAAGGATTTAACTATCCAAATAATGACAGATCCAAATTAACCACAAACATAGATAAAGGTTAAGATCCACAAATGTGACATGATAAATTAACCACAGGTGAATTAGATCTATAAAAATAGATCCAGCATGATAAAGTTTAAGATCCAAGAATATCATAGATTCACAATTTATAACAGATCCAAATCACAGTCCTATCATGTTTTACTTTTAATCATTTAAACCTAAAAGTAACTAAACTCACAGTGTTTGGATTTTTGAAGATAGAAGAGAAATTGTTGGTCTCAAATCTATACTTGAATCTCTAAATTATTAGCTCTAGTTGATTGTTGTTGATGAAAAGGATCTGATTCAGTTCAGGCACCGGCAGCATTTGGCCTCCGTTGATTTTCAATGTAGAAAATAAGAGAAATAAGCCTTTATTTATAGCTGCCATTCTCCAAAACCCGACTTGCCACCACAGCCCTAGGGGGGTCGACCCCCCCCTTAGGGGATCGACCCCATATGTCGACACCCCCCTTAAGGGGTTTGACCCCAGGGTCGACACCCCTACAATGGGGTCGACTCCCCTAGGCGGGTTTTTCCCGCTTAACCCCATTTTCCGAGATTTTGAATTTTGAACTGAAATTTTGGATTACTGGACCCTATATAATATATAGTTATTTTTCTCATATATAAACTTCAAACCTTCATTACTTCTTCATGCGGTATCCGTTTTACGCAAATAATGTTTATCTTGACCAGAATTTCGAGGCGGACGTTATGGCGCAGTCAGTTTCCCTTAATTCTGAATATAAATTAACTATTATTTAATTTATCCTCTTGTAGTGTTGTTAAAATTTTGGGGTGTTACAATATCCATAATACTTTGGAATACACTTTATAAGTCTATACATAACCCTCAGTGAATGCATCAAATAGAACAACCGCGGAAACACCCAATATGTATAGTAGTAAAAATAATACGCAAGCCTCCAACTCGTCTTTGATCAGCAACTCCGTCCACTAAAATCTACCATCTACAACCTATTACTCAGTCTGCCCATCCACAACACCGTAGATGAACAACCTAAGGTAATAAGAATAAATATAAAACCTTGAGTCAGACAACAGTCTTAATGAGCGATAAAACAACTACCTAACATCGTCAATGAAGTATATGAGAATAGGTAGATAATAAAATTAATCTACGAAAACACCATAGAAGAACTCAACCGCTATCATCCCCACATCAGAAAGTGATAGCCTTTACAAACAAGCATTCAACCATACATCCATGGCAACCAGAACAACCAGTTATATCTCGTGTAAACCATCCTAGCCGAGATCGACATTCCCCAAGCACAAGCCTTAGAGTCCTAAAATAGTATCAGACAAGCACCCAAGAAACATCTCCTTCGACGTCAGACAATCTACGTGAGACGATACAAGCAAACAAACAACATTCATGGAGGTCTTTGTCTATCACCGCTAATCCTGCTTTGAAACCATCGTTAATTTTATGACTGACTAAACACTTTTCCATCAACTAGCAAGGGATAATGGTAACCCCGGTTCTTAGAAAAACTTCATACGCCATACAACAAAATGTATCTAGGCAATACACGATGCCCAGGGTACTCAACCATACAACCGGTCTCTTAAACTTCTCTATTATACCCCTTCTTTGAGCCTGCTAGAACCTTCGACATCGATAATCTCTCATCCTTCAACACCTCTAGTCGTCAACACCTGCGACTATTCACAAGCTCAAAACACCCTTAAGCAACCATTATCCACCAACTCAAAACAACCTTGAGTTTTCTTCATATGCGTTGCATCTCCACGATCAACGAATACTTCACATCACTTCGAACATTCCTCCTTGAATTCGCGTCGAAGCTATAATCATCATCGATTGAAAACAAGTCACGTTTGGTCGATTCTACATTCCATAGCATTTCCAGCTTTCTTTCTATAAAAAACTAAAGACAACTTCAAAACTGCCTTTCACAGTGTTTCTGGAATGTTATTGTATCTCTATGTCCAATTTTGGAACATTCTAGTGTGAAAAACTAAGTAAAACATCAAAAGCGTTTCTAGAATTCTATCATATATGTTGGTTTAATTCTGCATCAATTTGGTGTGAAAACTAAGTAAAACATCAAAACAACCTTTCACAGCGTTTCTGCAACGTTATAATTGCTTCTGGGTGGCCCATCCACCTCCATAGATCGTTTTTGCTTAAAACAACCATTCACAACGATTCTGGATTGCTATCCTAGCGTCTGGACGGTCTATCCTCCCCTATGGATCGTTTTTGCTTAAAACAGCCTTTCACAGCATTTGTCAAAACGCTATCTAAAACCAACGATTCATCCTCTTTGCCAGGACAAGAAAAATACCGCGTTCCATCATGTTTTCAAGGCTGATCCAACCATTTTTGCCTTGTGCGATCCATATTTGTCGTGTTCCAGATTTTGATTTGGGCCGATTCTTTCACTTTTTCTTGGTCGACCTACTCCTTTGCCGCTATTTAAGCCATGCCAAAGCCTCTATAAAACCGATCCATCACGGATCTCGCTCGATCAATGATTTTCATTTCAATGTACGCTTTTTCAACAATGTTTTTTCAACCATCAATAAATCACATCAAAACAACAATCATTCAAACAACGATTTTCATTACAATAACATTGAAAGCTTACCGATTTAGGTTGCTAATTAGACCCTTGGTGATTTGAGTTAAAAACCATATTTACATCCATTAGATCTATGAAAAACAACTTGAAATGATGAACATGAGATCAAACAACCCATATAATTGATTGAATCCCTGCGAGAGATGCATATCACTCACCAAATCTTCAATCTAGCTCAAAAGCGAACACCAAGGCTTATATGGGGTTATAGCTCACTAGAGATAGGGTTAGTAACACCCTAGATTGAGTTCTAAGAGTATATATATTATATATATGAGAACGTACTTGTTAGTGAATACAAAATATCTTGTATTGGGTGGTTTGATTTGTAAGTCTGAATTCTGGGTCCGAATCAATCGACTGATCATCGTTTTGATAAAGATACCGAAATAATCGAACAAGTCATTCGATTCGATATCATTTTCAAATTTGATAAACGAAATAAGTTACCAAGAAGTATATATTTTATATATAAAGAAAGATTTCATAACTAAATCAGTTATATGGATGAGTTGTTTGTTAGGGAATGATGATAATAAATTATTATCATTTGTTGATTGATTGGTCATGCCCGCTTAGGAGCGTTGACTATTATTGGTTGATTTCTAGTTGTGCCCGAACCAGTTTATGGGTATTGATTACTGTGTTTGGATAAGAGTAATCTTATCCATTTGCTTGCATGGGTTAGGTAGATTTATAATTGGGGGAACATTGGAAACGAACACTGTGTGAATTCAGTTTCACGATTTGACTATAAGGCGTTTGAAGATGTTGGCGGGTAAGAAATAAATCTGAATTAAAGTTGTTTAAAACGAATTTGAACGAGAAATATGCAAGTATAATTTATAAACAATATTTATAAATATGAAAGGGATTCGTATTGAAAACCAAAGGATTTGGAATTTCGGTAAGTTTGAAATTGATTTTCAAAGCTTGTAATATATAATGAAGTTGGTTTGAAAGTGTTTAAGGGATTTAAATAATTTTAAAAAATAGGAAAAGCATTGATCTTACTCGAGTCACTGGAAAATAATGTTGATGAAGACTGCAACATCATCGAGATTCATTTTCTAGTTTCTAAGTAAGAACTAGCTATCGTGGATAATAGTTTGGATTTGAATATATTTCAGTTTGAATCCAAAGTGTTTGAAGCATAAAACCCAAGATTTCAATTCTAAAATTTTCAACTAAGTATAACATGAATGCATGTAGTCTATATGTTAAGTTTATATGGTTTTACATCTCAGTTGATTTGATGTTTGATAGATTTCATCTATTAATGGAATGGAATGTTCGACAATTTCAGATATTCGATATTTCCCAGTAGAATTTGAATGTTTAACCAGTTTATTTGAAATGTAAGTGTTTATATACATGGATAATATTAGAATAGATTGGAATTTGAATATAATACACTAAATGAATTGTAAACATTGGAAAAATCGATTATGTTTATAGTAAGAATTTTGGTAAGAAAGATAACTATAGAATTATAATATATTTATTATAGAAATAGTTTTAGAAGTTAAGAATTGGTTAAAATGAAAAAATTCTAATTTGTTTAGCATGCTTGTTAAGTAGAACAAATTGGTCGTCTTTATATACTTATAAGTTGTATTAGAATATTATAAGCGTATGGATTTAAGTTATATAATGGTTAACTAGAAGTTGGAATGTATGAAATAATTCACCAAGGAGATTAGTATGAATATAATATACTAAGTACTGAACAAAGATTAATAAAACTATTGAAATGAATATGTAAGATTTACGTAGGCTAATTTATTCGCTTTGCGATTTGATTTAGATTCAAGTGCATGATTTTGTGGTAGCTAATACCAGTCATAGTTGGTATTTTTCACTCGATTCTCGACGACGAAGTTCGATGGGATTTTTGATAAGATTCTGGAATTCTCTATCATGGTATATGGTTATGTAGGGGAATGGTGGTTTCTAATCGAGAAACCAGTTCTGAGTTAATACCAGAGTGATCGAGAGAACAACACTAGTTTGAAAGTGAAATTATGTGATCGAGCGAGCGATCAAATTCGATATTGCGTACGAATGGCTTATGTATATCATATGTGCTTTAAAAATAATTCATGCTATGTTATTGATTTGTCGGGAATTTGGAATTGGATCTTTGAATTATTTGAGGTATAGCATGAATGATTGGTTAAGTGTTAACCTGAGGCTGTTGAGCATAAGGAGATGCTTAATGTATTGTTTATCATCCTTATGAGGTGATGGGGTTTCAAAACTTGAATTAACCTCAAGTTATGATTGTTAGTTATATGATACAATTATATGATTGTTTTTATGGATTTGCACCATTATTACTAGTTATATAATATTGGGTATTGCATATCATTGCTATGTTGTTTATACACATGTTGGAGCTATTATGTAATTTCTGTTTGCTTAACTCACTTTTGGGTTATGTAAGTATATACAGTTTATGGAAGCAAATGGCACTAGTCGCTTTTTGATTTCATAAGTAGAGATTTGTTTGCTTAACAAATAGGTACACATTTATGTTATTGATTGGGTTTGATTAATTTTATGACCCAAATATGGGTTGCCGCTTGGCTTTTGTTTTCTATTTTGGATTGAGTGAGGCCCTGCGTGGCATTTGGGATTTTTCCGATCAAGCCGTACAAAGGAGGTGCTGGCGAAATTTTCCATAAATTTCGGGCATTAGAAAATTTTAACAAGATTTTGGAAATAAAATTTTGAAGTAAAGTTAGTGTGTTTATTTACATTCAACTTAACTTGCGATTTTGGGATGAAATCTTTTTAACGGGGAAAGAATGTAATGACCCGGATTTTTAGTACCTGAATATTTAATTTATTTAAATATGAATGTAGTTGAATTAAAAGTTGAATAAACTTGAATTTAGAATATACGGATTATTTAAAAATAACTGAATCGAATTTGAAATTTAATATGAAATTAAATTGATTCTATAGCTTATGAAAAGTTCTGTTTAAATAGAAACGATAATACTAATTTATTATTGAAGAATTAGAGTGATTTGAAATCAATTAAATATTAATTCGATTTTAATAACACGTAAAAATAATGATTTTGCAAACAGTTTCGGAATCTGACGAAACCAATTTTATCGAGTCCGTAAGAGTGTAGTATAGCAGATTGCCAAATTTCATGGAACATGGGTTTGTTATGAAGTCATACGAGCTAATAACGCGTGATATGAATATAAATGAATTAAATAATAAAAATATCTAAACTAAATCCCCTATAAATAACCCCCCTTATCCCTTACGACCTAACTTACTCCGTCTTCTGTGAATCAAGAATAGGCCGCAACTTTCATCAACAATTCAACAAATTAAATCAATTTCATTTCTCCACGAAATTACTCAAATCCAGATCCATTCAAACCGTTAGCTTGAGAGAGCCGCACTAGTGTAAATGACCTTGGGTTCGACAGAGTTTTGTGTTGCTCCAGTTTTCGACATAGGGGTTAGGGAAAGGTCGTAAGTGCCATAAGGAAGGCCGGAGGAGTGTTCGAAGATGGAATGGCGAACGGGGTTGCGAGGCGCACCGATTGACGTTGAAAGGAGGGATTCTGGCAGTCTCTAGCCAAAAGCGACAGTGATGGGGTGGGTTTGAAGCTACAAGTCGATATCTAGGAAAGGGAATCGAACTACTTAAGGTGGGGTCGAGAGGACAGAGGGCGTGGTGGTGATTGGAATGGTGGCGTCGGTGGTGGCATTTGATGGACGGAAGGAGGGCGGTCATGGTCAAAGGGGAGGTCAACTGTGGAGTAGGTTCGAAGTGTACAGAGAGGAGCGCGATTTTGAAAATGGGATTGGGGAAGAGGAGTTGTTGTCACGTGAGGAACTTGATACGGGTGAGGGGATTTATAAATTAAATGGTTTAATTTAAAAAGTTATAAATCTAGAAAACTTACAAAAATTATATACAGCTCATACGAAGTCTGATTGACGAACCGAAAGTTGCATTGGGATTGTGATGGAGAATACTATGTTCTGAAGTGGATTGGTGTCTTTCGGAAGAGTTTGGGATTTTATCTAATTACAAACGCCTGTTTGAAATTAGATAAAATAGTGTTAAATCGACGATGGAAACAGATGGTGAGTTTAACTCATGCCTATCGCAATACTATTGTAACATATAACAATATTGAACTGTATTACATATGTAAGTGCTGATACGTGAACTGTGATGCAGGGGGACAGGTTGGAGGAATCCAATAGGATTCCTCAATATTATTGTTTGTGTATTTATATTCACATGTTGTATTATGAATTGATTGTGTGTTAAACCTGACTGTGGACCCCATTGATTATATAACATTGTTATATGTGTAATTATCGTGAAGTAAATTTATTATTTTAAATAATATATTGAGTTGTCTATTTCACACTATTTGTTGTGTTTGGCATAACTGGACTGGACTGGGAAATTATACAAATTGGAATGGGAATTGGGAAATTGGAACTGAATGGTTTTGAAATATAAAACAACTTTGAAGTCCTTTTTCTCTGAAACCTAATTTAAACTATTTTACTATTTTTTCTATTTAATTCTTTTATTTAAACTTGTTTCAAGCTGTTTTTACTTTACTTATATTTTGAAATGAAATTAGTTGTTTTATAAGATTAGGAAATTACTTTGGATTATAACACCCCTGTCATAATCAATGATTTAGAAATCACGAGTATTTCATCTTATCGAATATTTATCGATATTTACATCTTTAAAGGACTATATTAAAGATGTGATAAATATAGAAATGGATTTGGGTTTGTCAGGACAACGTGTTATTTACATTCGTCTTGAACCATGTTGGATTATATCATTGAGGTTAATATAATCGAACCTTTAAACGAACGTTTAAAGATAATTATATTTAAGGAATAGTTTTGGGTTTATTGTAAACGTTGTTTTAGCAACACTTGTTTTTAAACCCTTGGAATATAGTTAAACTGGAAATATACGGTTTAATGAGTTTGAATATACTTATATCTTTAATAACTGATTTTAAAGATAGAAACAAGTATAGAAATCTTTCAGGATAAAGGTATTGAATAAGATGTTTAACTTATAAAAGAGAAGATGTTGTTTCTTAAACAATGGTTTAACCTTTTTGATTATATTTTATGGAATCTTAGAAATGAATTATAGTTATACTTATACCAGAGGGATAAGTATACGAATACATTTTGATGTATTGAAGTTGGAAAAGATAGGGATAACTGTTAAATGTAAACATGCATGAAAACCTACAGCAAGATAGGGATAACTGTTAAATGTGAACATGCCTAAATTGGGATTTGGGTAAATTGGCATGCACTGTAATTAAAGGCTATAATTTGGCATAGTTTATACTATGAATCATGATTGGGGGTTCTTGGAGAATATTTTGTACGATGCAATATAACTAAACCTTAGGGTATGTGTTGTATTGTGGATTATGACCATGATTTTGGGCATGTAAGTTTATAAGCTTAATTTATTAGGCGAGATAGGTTAATGGAACTTTAAGTGAGGTTTAATTTGTTAAACTGACTAATATGTTGAAATCTGTTGAAAGTGAATTTGTGGGGCATAACTTGAAATTAGCTTTGTTAAGGTATAACTTGAGAATTGGGACATGACTAGTTTTGTGAATTTGGGATAATTAGCATAAAAAATCTAGACTTGGACATGTATGGCAAATATGCTAAAAGATAAACATGCCTAACCCGAGGTTAGATTGAGTTGCGGTGTAAAACTGTCCGGAACCGCCCGGCACATCCAGTAATCGCAACAACACCTATCTAATGTGAGAGGTTAGTGCATCATGTCCATGAAAAACCCGAGGTTAGATTGAGTTGTGATATAAAACTGCCCGGAACCGCCCGGCACATCCAGTAACCGCAACAACATAGATCTAATGTGAGAGGTTGGTGCATTAATAAATCAGTTAATGCTAATGAACAAGACATGATAAGAATGGTAGGGTTAAGTTAACTAAGGCAACACTTAACCGTTATAACATGTTAGTTAGACAAGAAGATGGGGTTAAGTAAATTTAAAACACTTAACCATTATAGCATGTTAATTAGACAAGAAGGTAGGGTTAAGCAAATTTAGAACACTTAACCGTTATAACATGTTAATTAGAAAAGTGAGCAGGGTTAAGTTAACCAGTACAACATGATGAATGAGAAGGGTTATGTTAATAAGAAACACTTAACCAATATGACATGATGAATGGGTAGGGTTAAGTTAAAACAAGAGAGTAACACTTAACCAATATAACCGAATGCGTGGAAGGGTTTTAAGTTAACACAAGAAGGCCACACTTAACCAATGTAACATGACAAGTGGGTAGGTTAAGTTAACTTGAATTGATTGATGACACTTAACCTATACAGCATGATGAACGCGTGGGGTTAAGTTAATAAGATACACTAACCAATGTAACCTGATGAACGAATGGGGTTAAGTTAATGGGAAATACTTAACCATTATAGCATGATGAATGAACGGGGTTAAGTTAATAGTAAGCACTTAACCAATCCAACATGACGAGTGAGAAGGGTTAATAAGAAACACTTAACCAACATGACATGATGAGCGGGTGGGTTAAGTTGACATGGATGGACAACACTTAACCAATATGACATAATGTGTGGAAGGGTTAAGTGCATATCGGGTTGGTGGGTAATATTAGTAAATATAGACCCACAAACTTAACCATTAAGTAAACATGTTTGAATCAGTGGGAGGGTTAAGTACATATCGGGTTGGTGGGTAATATTAGTAAATATAGGCCCACAAACTTAACCAGTAAGAAACCCTAGTAACGGGGACCCATTTCAGCAGTAACCCACATGGATGTATCAAGGTACCCTGAAACTAGGCAGGGTGGGGCACGATTACTGGGCTGATTATAAGCAGTCAAAATAGCGGCAAGGAGAACGTCAGTGTAGGTTCCGACGGATTACGGGCGTGCACGCTCTCCGGAGTGGGAAAAAGCAGGCACTGGGTACCAGTAGTTATACACTGTGCATCTTGAATCGTGTTGGGTTGCAATCATAAAGATTGATACACCTTATGGTGGGACCAGCACCGGGTATCTACACGCAAGAGAGGGCCGATTAACACAGACACATGGAACATTAATACAAGTAGGGAACCGATCAATAGGGTAGTAAGGGTACATCTAACATATTCATGGCAATTAGGCAGATTGTGGTGGAATCCTTACAATAGATGTACACCTGAAGGCTACCACAACTACAGGGATTGGGATCACATTATCATATGATCATTTTATACAGACTTCTAGTTGGGACACTAGATAGGCGGTGCAGAGATATAAAAAATCAAAATAACAAGGTAGTAGAGAAGCAGAGAAAGAGTAGAAGCGCATTCAGTTTATCTTTCCTTATCATATCTATGCTAATTGTATGTTATCTTGTTATCCTTGTATCACGGTATTGTCTTATATTCAGTTTGTTCGTGTCATGATGTTTTTTCCCATTTACATGCTGAAAGTCACTGGACTTACCAGACTTATGTCTGACCTAGTTTGTTTCACCTCTTTTCTTCCGTTCCCCTCCCCCCTCCCCCGGTTCACAGGGAGGAAATATTACCACTTAGCTCAGTTTTCTTTCCAAGCTCGAAGATAGTCGATGTATTGCTTTGGACTCTCTCTTCGACTGCTATGGATGGTTCATGCTTTATTGGGGAATATCATTGTTATTTTTATGCTTTTTTTATACTTGAAAGTTTTTGAAATCAAGAAAGAAGTTCTATGTATTACTTTTAAGTATGATTTAGACAATTGTTGTAAAAGCTTGACTGAACCACATTGTTTATAAAATGACTTTATTTTCCGCTGCTTTGTTTTCCAGTCTTGTAATTTATCTGCACCTTTTACTTAAACGCTCCACCAAAGTTAAGGCATTGCCTTTGTGAGTGACCTTAACGAAGGTGGGGTGTTACACTTGGTATCAGAGCTGAAGGTTACCGGATCAGATACAAGATTTGAATAATTATTTTCAAAACAGTTTTAAAAAGAAGAATTTTCAAAAGAAAAGTTTTGTTTTAAAGGCATATTCCCCAAAGCCATATGCACTATCTTTTGATCCTCTGTTTGAATCCTTGTTTTCCTTCTTTACTGAGTCTTCGGGGCTCTTGGCTTTCTAGGTGGTAACCTCATCGCGGCATGGTTCAGTAGGCTTGATGAGACTACGACACCAGTTAAAGGGCAAAGAAGTGCCCAACCTCCATATATAGCCGCAGTAGTTTCACCTGCAGCTAATTTTCTTTCAAGCTTTGTAAGGTTTTTCTGTGCGATGGAGGCAGCTTTCAAGAGACTTGTCAACAAGTTACGCAAAGATGGCAAAGATGAGAATGAGGGAGTTTGGCTAAGGGGCACAACCCAAGGATGAGAAACTCATGGATATGGACTTGGTTCACAAAGGAGGAAAGAATAGAAAATTTTAAGACAAGAGGAAGTGTCATTATTATGGTATAATGGGTCATATAATTAAGGACAAGGGCAAGAACAAAGGACAAGATTTTTAGGAGGGCAAGTGCATGCTCTCACCGCCAGCGTACCTGAGAGAGAGGTAGTAGAGTTTTTGTTGAAAAAGTTTAGTTCTTTTTTTTTATCGTCTTGTAGTACTCTTTTTTATTTTAGCGCTTCACATTCGTTTATATCTGCTTCTATAGTTGAGTCTTTGCACCTTAGTACTCGTATAGTAGAAGATCCCGTTATTGTCTCAAATCCAATTTGTGGTTCGGCTCATTTATCTTTGGTTTGTGAGGATTTGAGAATAACTATATTAAGTATTGAGTCTAAGTGTAATGCTTATGTTTTTCGTTTCATGGGTTATGGGTCGATTCTAGGCATGGATTGGTTAGCTAGTAATTACGAAAGGAGGGTAGTTAGACTTTCGGCTTGTCTCGGGAATACCCTCGAGATTTAGTGCGATCCTAAGGGATCAGTTTATCATAGCTACTTAGAATCACTTGATGCATCTATCTACGATTGAAGATCCGTTGGAGTAGTCCATGAGCACGCAAATGTTTTTGATTAGGTTAGGGGTTTGTCCCCTAAAACGCGAGGTAGACATCCGCATATATCTAGTTGACAATGCAAAGCCAGTTGCATTACCTGTATGACACATGAAACCAAGGGAAAGGAAGGGCTCAGTAAACAAGTAAAAGAGTTACTTGAAAAAGGGTTCATAAGGCGAAGTATTTCTGAATGGGGTGCTCCAGTCGTTCTCGCTACAAAGGCGGATGGTTCACTTCGCTTGTGCATAGATGATATTTTGGTTTTCTATAAGAATGAGGAAAAACATGCTTTGCATCTAAGGGAAGCCTCGGATACCCTCCAAGCGCATCAACTTAAGGCGAAGTTCTCCAAAAATGTCATTTTTGGAGAGAAGAAGTCAGGTTTCTAGGACATATGGCACCCAAAGAAGGGATAGCAGTAGATCTCGCAAAAGTAGTTACAGTGCAAGACTGGAAGGTCCCAAGGAATGCAACAGAAGTAAGAAGCTTTCTTGGACTAGCGGTCTAATATAGGAAGTTAATTAAGGACTTTTTGAAGGTATCGACCCCACTTACTAGATTGACGAAGAAGAATTTAATCATCTTAGTATATACACTGGGTAACATGGTTAGCATCTGTTTATTTTCAAGGGATAGTTTTGGGAATGTTAGCATGACACGGCAGAGGTTGTAGTGCCAAGTATACTATAAGAAGAAAAGTTGGAACGAGAGGCGACAGTGAAATGAGTTCCAACACATATTCTGGGAAACAGAAATTAAGAAGCTACGCAAATCGTGAAGTTAAGACAGTCAGAGCTATATGGAATGATGCTCAAGAAGATGCGACTTAAAAGAATTGAAGACTAGATATACGTATCATATCCTTTTTAGGGTATATCCTTGATCTCTCTTTTTCTGTAAAGTTTATTTGCTAGTCTTTATCTTTTAAGTATATCCGCTCGATCCTATCCTCGATCCTTCGGTAGAAGCCAATGGATGTAAACATGTGTTTGAGACATGTTATGTTTGGAGGATGCAAGCGGATGTAAGTGTTTGCTAGTAGTTGCTCGTGGATGCATATACGCACATTAGGCACTAGATCGGCTCCGTCACTTCCATATTGCATATGCATGAGTGAATTTTTATATATATGAATTAAAACATGATGTGTTATCATATGGATGTTGCATTTGTATGAATGATTGTGCACTCATGTAGAAGTTATAAAGTACGATTAGGAATAATTGCATACATAATGGACTCATGGCACAAACATAATTAGCATTAAGGAGGTCAACTGAACCAGTAGACCGCCTGATTTTGCATTTGGGTAAGGACATATACACACACTATGCATATGTTCATGAAAAGCATTAGAAATCTTTTTAAAGATAATCGACGCCTGTGATTGAACGGTTGAGTAGATGGATGTTGAATGTTAGGATACATTCTCCTTGACCTGGAGATTTCGGGGATGAAATCCTTTAAAGGAGGGGAGAATGTAACACCCTGTATTTTCTGAGAATATTAAATTTAACAAATTAAGGAATACTTAATTGTAAAAGTGATAATTAAGGGAAACAGTTTGTGCCATTGCGTTTGTCTCGGAATTCTGCTTGAGATAGAGTCCGAGTTTACGTGAATCGGACTCCGTATGAAGAAGTTATGGAGTTCAGAAGATTTCATGTTTAAACTGAAAATTATATAATTTAGTAATTAAATAAACAAAACAGTTCGAATTTTGAAAATCGCGTAAATCAGCTGGGCGGGAAAAATCCCGCCCATAGGGGTCGACTTCCCCCGAAGGGGTCGACATGGGTGTCGACCCCCTAAGAGTGGTATTGACTGGGGTGTCGAACCCCCATATAAGGGTCGACCCCCTCACCCAGATCCAAACATTGATTAATTCTAATCTGTTGCTGAGTCACTAGGGCATAAGTGGCAATTTCTGGAAAGCTTTGTCTAGTCTTGATGGTTTTGATTGCTCCTAGGTTGATCTAACGGCTCACATAAGTCTAAACCTCTATAAAAGCAACCCCAAACCACCCAATTTCATTCCAAGGGGCCACCATGTTGTCCATGGTCAACCTAGCATAGCCACCATTTTTCTCCAACTAGGAAGCAAACTAGAAAGCAAGTTAGAACCTACGAATCAAATCTAAATTAGATAAACGATAGTCTACGTCAAGGGATAGCTAATCAAATTCAGAAATCAGATCCCAGAATTCAAGACCGTTCTGTAATTGGTAAGTTCATGTTACTTTCAGAAATAAAATTCAATTGTGATTCTGACATTGTAATAAATCTGAATTTTAGATTATGCCTATTTCTATCTGTCTTTCTATATCCATTGGATCTAGCTCATTTGATATTATTATGTCCATTTTATGTCTCTGTTTTTCTTCTTCCCTTTTTGTTTTTATAGCCAGGCTACTGCGAGCCTGAGCCAAATCTCATAAGAGATGAACGTACGTTGGAAATAAAATTGGGCATAATATATGACTTGAACATGGCTAGTGCTAAGATTTGGGCATAATATATGATTTGAACATGACCAGCGCTAAGATTTGGGCATAATATATGATTTGGACATGACCAACGCTAAAATTGGGAAAAGTATTAAATTATGTATAATTGGGCATAACTGATTTGTAACTGATTTGAGGACATAACATACGTTGTATTTTAAAACATAAAGTGTATCGAACATATGACTTGATATTTGAGACAAAAAGTATATTGGACATATGACTTGGGATTTGGGGCGTAAATTTAACTATAAACATGTAAGGCATAGTACATGTTGTGGTTTAAGACCCTAAAATTGGGGCATATTATATATAATAGTTTATTATTTGGAAGAGGGAGATTATGCATGAAAACCTATAGTAAGATAGGGATAACTACTAAATGTGAACATGCCTAAATTAGGATTTTGTGTAAATTGGCATGCACTATAATTAAAGGCTATAATTTGGCATAGTTTATACTATGAATCATGATTGGGGGTTCTTGGAGAATATTTTGTATGGTGCAATATGACTAAACCTTAGGGTATGTGTTGTATTGTGGATTATGACCATGATTTGGGCATACAAGCTTATAGGCTTAATTTATTAGGCGAGATATATTAATGGAACTTTAAGTGAGGTTTAATTTGTTAAACTGACTAATATGCTGAAATCTGTTGAAAGTGAATTTGTAGGGCATAACTTGAAATTAGCTTTATTGAGATATAACTTGAGAATTGGGACATGACTAGTTTGTAAATTTGGGATAATTAGCATATAAAATCTAGACCTGGACATGTATGGCAAATATGCTAAAAAATAAACATGCCTAACCCGAGGTTAGATTGAATTGCGGTGTAAAACTGCCCGGAACTACCCCTGTACATCCAGTCACTGCAACAACACCTATCTAATGTGAGAGGTTGGTGCATCATGCCCAAGAAAAACCCGAGTTTAGATTGAGTTGTAGTGTAAAACTGTCCGGAACCGCCCGGCATATCCAGTAACCGCAACAACACAGATCTAATGTGAGAGGTTGGTGCATTAATAAATCATGGTAAGAATGGTAGGGTTAAGTTAACTAAGGCAACACTTAGCCGTTATAACATATTAATTAGACAAGAAGATGGGGTTAAGTAAATTTAAAACACTTAACCGTTATAACATGTTAATTAGACAAGAAGGTAGGGTTAAGTAAATTTAGAACACTTAACCGTTATAACATGTTAATGAGAAAAG
Source organism: Allium sativum (assembly GCA_030737875.1). Taxonomy (NCBI): domain Eukaryota; kingdom Viridiplantae; phylum Streptophyta; class Magnoliopsida; order Asparagales; family Amaryllidaceae; genus Allium; species Allium sativum. The sequence continues at coordinate 889,352,244 of CM060910.1, read as the reverse complement.
TGAGCAGGGTTAAGTTAACCAGTACAACATGATGAATGAGAAGGGTTAAGTTAATAAGAAACACTTAACCAATATGACATGATGAATGGGTAGGGTTAATTAAAACAAGAGATTAACACTTAACCAATATAACAGGATGCGTGGAAGGGTTAAGTTAACACAAGAAGGCAATACTTAACCATTGTAACACGACAAGTGGGTGGGCTAAGTTAACTTGAATTGATTGATGACACTTAACCAATACAGCATGATGAACGCGTGGGGTTAAGTTAATAAGATACACTTAACCAATGTAACCTGATGAACGAATGGGGTTAAGTTAATGGGAAATACTTGACCAATATAACATGATGAATGAACGGTGTTAAGTTAATAGGAAACACTTAACCAATCCAACATGGCGAGTGAGAAAGGTTAAGTACATATCGGGTTGGTGGGTAGTATTAGTAAATATAGTCCTACAAACTTAACCATTAAGTAAACATGTTTGAATCAGTGGTAGGGTAAAGTACATATCGGGTTGGTAGGTAATATTAGTAAATATAGGCCCACAAACTTAACCAGTAAGAAACACTAGTAACGGGGACCCATTTCAGCAGTAACCCACATGGATATATCAAGGTACCCTGAAACTAGGCAGGGTAGGGCACCATTACTGGGCTGATTATAAGCAGTCAAAATAGCGGCATGGGGTACGTCAGTGTAGGTTCCGACGGATTACGGGCGTGCACGTTCTCCGGAGTGGGAAAAAGCAGGCACTGGGTACCAGTAGTTATACACTATGCATCTTGAATCGTGTCGGGTTTCTATCATAAGGATTGATACACCTTATGGTGGGACCAGCACAGGGTATCTACACGCAAGAGAGGGCCGATTAACACAGAAACATGGAATAATAGTACAAGTAGGGAGCGATCAATAGGGTAGTAAGGGTACATCTAACATATTCATGGCAATTAGGCAGATTTAGGTGGAATCCTCACAATAGATGTACACCTGAAGGCTACCACAATTGCGGGGATTGGGATCACATTATCATATGATCATTTTATACAGACTTCTAGTTGGGACACTATATAGGCGGTGCAGAGACATAAAAATCAGAATAACAAGGTAGAAGCGAAGCAGAGAAAGAGTAGAAGCGCATTCAGTTTATCTTGCCTTATCATATCTATGCTAATCGTATGTTATCATGTTATCCTTGTATCACGGTATTGTCTTATATTCAATTATTCATGTCATGATGCTTTTGCCTATTTACATGCTAAAAGTCACTGGACTTGCCAGACTTATGTCTGACCTAGTTTATTTCGCCTCTTTTCTTTCGGTCCCCCCCCCCCCAGCCTAGGTTCACAGGGAGGAAATGTTACCACTTAGCTCAGTTTTCTTTCCAAGCTCGAAGATAGTCGATACTTTGGACTCTCTCTTCCACTGCTATGGCTGGTTCATGCTTTATTGGGAATATCATTGTTACTTTTATGCTTCTTTTATGCTTGAAAGTTTTTGAAATCAAGACAGAAGTTCTATGTATTACTTTTAAGTATGATTTAGACAACTGTTGTAAAGGCTTGACTAAACCACATTGTTTGTAAAATGACTTTATTTTCCGCTGCTATATTTGTCTGTCTTGTAATTTATCTGCATCTTTTACCTAAACGCTCCACCGAAGTTGAGGCATTCCCTTTGTGAGTGACCTTAACGGAGGTGGGGTGTTACATATTCAACGCCCTAGACATTACCTTTTTACAACTATACTTCTTCTAATAAATGGTCGGGTGTTATTGAGAGGATAACTGTTACGGACTTGCGTACGACCTCTCATTGTATTGAGATATGTGTTACTTAAATGTTGAGTTATCTCACGTGGTTGCTAGCCTAATCTGGGTGTTATTTTGCGGTATTGCTTGGGTCAAACGGAGTATATTTGCTGATCAGGTTTGGATTGCTTTGGAGTTTCAGAAAAGGAGTTGGTGACGAGACATATACCTGTATTCTTTTATTTATTCCGTTGTGTATATGTATTAGCAATTGTAAGGACAGGTTGTTATAACTATTTAGGCTGACTCATTGGGTACTCTGATTGATGTATGCAAATTTTAAAGTTTTCCGCTTTTTCGTAAAAGAGCACTATTGTTATTATAGATTATTTGTTCCGTTGTGTGATTCTGTTCTATGTCCTCTTTCTTCTATTCTTGTATCTTCTTTCTTTTCCCCTAACTATCATACTTTCTGGTACTTGATTTGAGATACATGAATACAGAGGATGTATTAGTATTGATTTTCGAGAGCCGAAAAGTCGGGTCGTTACACATCCATTGCCTTATCCTAGCGCGCAGAATTTTATCAACCATAACAACTACCACAAGAGTACAAGCTACAACGGGGTAAGAGTGACACGAAAACTATGGGTCATACCAACGAAGATCTCTGGATGGATCGACTTCATCTTCTCTTCTGTTTCCCACGTACAGTCGTCATTATCCTCACTCCGTTGCACCTTGACTGGCTTAACCGTCTTCCTCCTAAGCTCTTTCGTGTAATTCTTCACAACGCGAAGCAGCTTACGAGGCTTTGTAGCTACAGACTCGACTTCTAAGTCTTCGTACTGATCTGGAGGTACCACCATATTCGATTTGTGCATCTAATTCCGTAGAAGCGACACATGGAAAACATTATGCACACTTGACATCTTCTCGGATAGATCCAATCTATATGCGAGCTTCCCAATTCGCTCAGCTATCGGAAACGGCCCAACAAACCTTGGAGTTAACTTCCCTTTACTTCCAATCCGAACAACGTTCTTTAGAGGAGAAATCTTTACGAAAACCATGTCACCTACGTCGAACCAAATCATTACGATGCTTATCGGTGTAACTCTTCTGACGATCTTAGGCTTCCTTTATTCGTTGCCGAACGATCTCGATACAATCCGATGTCTCTCTAATCATCTCAGGCCTAAGTATTAACTTATCTCCAGTTTCTAACCAACATGCTGGAGAATTACATGGTCTACCATACATTGCCTCACGTGGTGCCATTCCAATGCTCGACTGGTAGCTACTATTATACACAAACTCGAACTAATGTAGATGATCTTCCCATGATCCCCCGAAATCCAATACACAAGCTCTTAGGAGATCTTCCAAAACTCGGTTAACCCTCTCGGCTTGGCCATCGGTTTGGGGATGATAAGATGTACTAAAACATAACTCGATTCCCAAAGCTTCTTGCAAACTTTTACAAAATCCACTCGGGAACAATGGATCGCGGTCACTTACTATGCCCTTTGGGATATCATAGAATCGAACTATCCATTTAATATAAAGCTCAGCCAACTTCGATGCTGTCCTAGTTGATCTGATGGGAATAAACCTTGCACTTTTGGTCAAAGATGACCCAAATTCCTTCGTTTCCTGTCCTGGTTTTAGGTACTCCATCGATAAAGTCCATTGATATCTGCTCCTACTTCCATATAGGAACTTCCAATGGCTAATGTAATTCACTTGGCTTCTTCTGTTCATCTTTCACCAACTGACATTTCATGCATTTGGAAATGAACTTTCTAATATCTCTTTTCATCCCTTCCCAGTAGTAAGATCGCTTCATATCGTGATACATCTTATTACCACTATAATGAATCATCAACTTCGAGTAATGACACTCCCTCAGAACCTCATCTTTCAATCCGTCAATCCTGTTAACGGTGCAGCTATCTTGGAGAAATCCTTGATAAACCGTCGATAATATCCCGCCACCTTGAGGAAACTCCTAACATCCGTCGCATACTTAGGTCTATCCCAATCCTGGATTGTTGCCACCTTAGCGGGGTCAACCGCTATTCCATTTCCAAAAACAACATGGCCTAAGAGCCTTACTTCGCTATTCCAGAAGCGAAACTTCAAAAACATAGCTTTCAGCTGATGCTTTCGCAAGATTTCCAAAACAACTTGCAAGTGCGTCTTGTGCTCTTCCTCATTCTAAGAGTAAACCAAAATATCATCCATGAACACAAGCACAAACTTATTTAACTGATCTCTGAAAACCCTATCCATAAGATCCACGAAATACACTGGTGCGTTAGTTAACCCAAACGGCATCACCAACCATTTGAAGAAATCAGATGGTGTCCTAATAGCAGTCTTCGACACACTATCCTTTGCCACCCTCACCTGGAGAAATCCCGTTGCCAAATCCATAAGAGAAAACACTTTGGCCTCGTGAAGCTGATCAGACAAGTCATCAATCCTCGGCAAGGATACTTGTTTTTGTTGGTCACCCCATTTATTGTATCTAAAAATTCTATGATTTTTGTTTGATAATAACAAACATACATTTATTATTATAAATGTGTTTGTAATTATACTGTTATACTATATCACAGATAGAATATAATATTTATATTTAAATAGAATACTATTGCACAAGAATTTATATATTCAAACAGTGTTTTATTTAAATATAATATTTTATTTCAACGTCTCAACAGTACAAATTTATTACTCCACTATTTGTACATTTCACGGAAATACAATTCAATCACATTTAGTTTCAATTGATATACTATTCTTCACTACCTCACTCTGTCACTCAATTACATTCCACTCAAGTTGTTTGTATACATTCATGCACTCGTATATAGTCACTCTCATTTGTCTTCTGTTAGCCTCACTGTCGGTCCAGTCTTCTGCTTACCTATCATAGAAGAAACATACACATTAATCTTGAACAGAAATATTTTTATATTCTAGCAAATATAATTTTTATTTTAAAAATTATTTAACTCATAATTTTGGTGTGTTTTTTCATCGTTTTTCCTGACTTGATCTGATATATTTGTACATCCATCTGTGTCTAGACTGCTTGTGATATTCACATTGATTCACTGTAAATACCACAAGGTAGACATCGCCTGTAGTGCTCATATATATATATATATATATATATATATATATATTCTCTGGGCATGCACTATACATGTATAGACATACATTGTATGTATATACACGTATTTCTGTGTACGGACAATGCGGTCATATCGTGTTTAAGCTGAACCAAGAAATTCAATACATATGGGAACACAAACACATCTGTATATATATATATATATATATATATATATATATATATCTGTGTGTATGTGTCTACACAGCAGGAACAGTGGTTCAACAAGTAAGCAACCGAGGAGCGACCACAATGGTCCATGCTACAACTCAATGCAAACATGACAGTGAAACTCGACATGGAAAACATAAATGCGCAGTATAACTAAATGTACACATCAAGCTATATGGTCGAGCATATTACAAGACAAGTCAAGTGCCAAGCATCATGGTGCAGTAGTGAAGAACTACACAATGACATGGCTCAGAGCATGGAAGACAAACCAAAATGGTTCAACATGTTTACAACTGTTCACTGCACAATCTTAAGTTTTCAGGAAAGACAACAAGAATATAGAATTGCTCAAAACATAAAATGCTCAGCTATATCACAAATCTTGGTATGACATAAGAATGTTTCAGCATGTACAAGACAGCTTGCTTGAACAAGTGAATGTGTGACAAACAGCCAGACAATAAGAGCATGCAATAGGTCAGCAAACACATGTGTGCACAGCTTATTTGTGCAATGCATGATAGCAATAAACATGGAGCCGCTACAAACATGGAAGTGGCAAGCTACAACAAATCAACATATAATTTTACATATGCAAGTTCTGAAAGGGGTGCACACATGTATGTGTAAATACAAGGGAGGGCAAGCAAGATTCAAAGCCTGAAATAAAAACACACTACGAAACTGTTTGAACATGCAATGAACACATTCAGATCATGGAGCTGTCACATAGTTTCACAAGCTCAGGTCAAAACAGATTTGGAAAGAATTTAGGTGAACAGCTGCTTATATACATGTGTGTACACAAAATAACCATGTCATTTGAGATGCAGCAAACACAGGCAAAGTATTCAAGTGAATGCTTACAATATTTAGCAAACAACAGAACAAACTCAACAGAAAACTTGTAGGCATTTGTTTTTGGACAACAAATCAAGTTCAAGTATTCCCATCCATCGAAATCAAGCTTGGCATTCAATATTTATTTATTTTCCAGTATTGGACAAACTATATTTGGCAAGCAATTTTAACATTTCTAGAAATTCAATCATGAAATGATCAATGTGATTAAGGAGTCAAGTTAGGCAAGTGTTCAATAGTTTACATAAGCCACAAGTTTGGATAGACAAGAATACACAAAATAGTTTTGGCAACGAATGTTATCCAGAAAATTACAATCTAATTTTTATGGCAAAATCAATTCGTGTTTGTACAGATTTTACAAAGGTGGAACTAAACATGGAAGTGCATAAATCACGCAAGAGTCAATGGAAAATAAATATTTTGTTTCCAAATCAATAAAAAGATTCACACGTTTTTCAATCACGCAATTCTGGACAAGGCAGAGAATCAAATTCAAATTCGTGCAAGGGGATATTTCCAAGGGGCCACAAGAACAATATCTTTTTCCATAAATTCTCACAAATCATAAGCGTCGATTCAACAAATCAGGCAAGCCATTTAAAATGAAATCAGAGATTCTAGGATTTAAAAATCCTATTTAAACACCTATATCCTCATTGATAATAGGATCGAAAATACAAGCCACAAATTTAGAGAGCAAAAAGAAAGTCAAAATCATAATACTCACGAGTTTTGATCGCAGAGCATAGGCCAGATCGGAGTGACCAAGAGCAACAAGAATCAATAGCTATCAGAGAAGATTATCCAATTTTTGTGGGTCACGATCTGAATTGAAGAAAAACCCGAACTTGATCGTCATTGCCATTTTTAATTCCCGGATAGAAAGAAGCAATCAAGCTTAATAAATGAAAGAGGGTCGGCCATGTTTTAATTTAGTTTAAAGGGGGTTTTTAATTTGTTTTATTTTTAGTGTTTTATTTTTTAAACTCTTGTAAAATCATCGTTTGTGTTTCTAGTTTTTCGTAAAAACTAGGTCATCTAGTTATAGGATTTTAACTAGAAGTTTTCTAATGTTTGTAATAACTAGAGTTTACTAGCTACCGGTTTGTAGCTAGGGGAAAATCTGATTTTGGGTTTAAAATTAGTATGGGGTTTTGAACATAGGATTAGAAAAGTTGTGAGTGGGTGTCGTGAGTTTACAGGGATTTTATAAGCGTAGAGATTATTTTAATTCGAGTATAAAACCTTGGTGAATGCAGCAGTAGGCAGGGTTTTCCGAAGTTGGGTAAAATCCATCTTATTTATTTTCTGCATTTATTTTATCTACTATAATTTGTTCTGTGATATTTTTTAATATCTCTAATTTTTTTAATAAATCATATTCATACCCCCTTTTATGGTTAATCTAGATCCAACAAGTGGTATCAGAGCTTGGTATTTTATTAACTCTAGAGATGGTGTTCCCTAGTTATCAGAATAGCGAGAGTCAGTCTAGTGATATTCCAACTATTTTCAATGGGATGGATTTTTTAATTTGGAAATCAAAAATCGAATTCTATTTAAAATCTGTAAATTTGAATATTGGAATATTATCGAAAATTTGGGAGATATGTTAGATAAGAAGAATAAGGTTTTTAATGCTCATGCTATGCATATTATTTATTCCTATCTTGGTATTGATCAATCAAAATTTATATCTCATTGTTTAACGTCACATGATATCTGGAAAACTCTCGACAAGTTGTATGGAACAGACAACAACTTCTCGAAATCCCAGAAGGTCAACTCAGATTTAGATCTATGCTTGAAAGGAGAAATATATGAAAATTCAAATGGATCAGACGATGGAGACTCAACTGATGATGAGACAAAATTTCTCTTATGAAGATTTGGTTTATATGTGTGCTAATTTAACAAAAACTGTTGATGGTCTCCATCAGAAAAACAAATCTTTAAAATCTAAAAATCATGAGTTGAACAACAAAAATTACTATGTGGAGTCAAAACTTTCAAATGTCATGAAATTAGAAAATTCTGACTACGTAAATATTTTGAAATTGAAAACCGATCTCGTTCATCTCAATAAAAACATTCAAAAGATTGAAGAAGAAATTCAGATTTTAAAAGATAAAGAGATTGAGTTAAAAGTACAAACAATTTTTTGCAAAAAGAATTTAATAATTTTAAGGCCATCAAAAATTCCAAACATGAAATTGCTGAAAAAGAAAGTTTGTTGAAAAGTGATTTGATTTTAAATGAACTTGAAAAAGAGATTGAAAATTTCAAGAAACTTGAATTTGGAAAACAAATTAAATTTGTATCTGAAATCTTTGAGTCCAAGACCAAAATCAAACTACTTGAAAACAAAAATTTGACTTTGAAACAAAGTGATACCAAAAGGAGAAAGATCATCATTAATCATTGTCTAAATCTAATGAAAGAAAATTCTGATCATTAATCTTTGTCTAAATTTTGAAATCTGGAAATTCACTTTATTTGAATAAAACTCTCACATTTTATTCATTTCCAATTCTTGAATTCAAAACTGTACAAAAATTATAATTATTTTAAAGTTTAATTCTTTTATGATTTTTGAATTCCTAATAGTGCTGAAGCATTCTTGCTATATCTTGAACACTATTAATTTGAATTCTAATTTGTTTGAAGATCTGAAAAACTAATGAAATTTCACACACCTCTGATGTTTTGAGTTTCTTCCAATTCATTATGGAAAGACTTTAAAATTTATACTCATTACAGCACACTACTATTTTTCAATGGTGATAATTTCATTTTTTTTATTGGCTTGGATATTTCTTATTTGAAAAACATTTGGCTTGATGGTATCGGATATTCATGATCATTTGTCTTAGATATTTGTTTGTTGAAATCATTTTTGAATCTCACACACCTCTTAGATTTGAAATTAATAATCTTATGTGATTGATTCTCAGTATCCCAAAATTTACATTAATTCAAGTGATTTCAAATAAATTGTTTTATTTTTGAATCATGAATATCTCAAGCTTGATGTAAATATTCTGAAAATTTCTCTTGTGCTTGTCAGATATAATTGTGAAAAATTCTTTGAAATTCTGGTCCTGAATCTCACTTTTATTTCATGATCATTTGATTTGAATATTTGTTTGTTTGAAATCATTTGAAATTATTAATTCATGAATCTCACGCACATCTTGGATTTGAAACTTATAATCTGGTGTGATCGATTCATTGAATCTTGAGATTTTCATATTCCTTCAAATGATTTAAAATAAACTGTATTTTTAATCTTGCATCATGATACATTTTTGTGACTTTTAGAAATATTTGTGAAAAAATCTCTCGACAAGTCTGTTTTGAAATTGACTATTGAGCTACTCCGATAAAAGAAATCGTTTTTGATTTTTTTTATAATTGCTTGTTTTTGGTATCATCTGCTGTTTAAATAAAAGGTTCAAAAATTTTCTGATTGACTTAATATTCTGAATAGAAAATCTTTCTTGTGATGCATCATAAAATTCACTCTGAAATCATGATCACTTACTTGGGTATTGTTTTGTTTTTAATTATTTGATATTGTTTCATATCTTGAATCTCACACACTCCTTGGCTTTGTTATTAATAACCTTGTGTGATAAATTCATTGAATCTTGAAGTTTTTCACATTCCTTCAAGTGATTTCAAATAAATCATTTCATTAAATCTTGGATCATGATTTGTCTCCTTAGACTTGTTGTAAGATTTTATGAAAACTTTCCTATGAAACTTCTTCTGAATTTCTATTGTTGCTCTGATAGATGGAATGGATCTTAATCATTTGATTTATTTGCTTGGACTTGGTGATTGGATATGGTTGTCTAAGATATCTTATTTCCACCAGGGTGGTATAAAAATCCCCATTAGTAGAGACATCAAGTGGTATCAGAAATGCTTTAAAATTTTCTCACTCATCTAATTTGATTCTTTATATACTATTTATTTTCATCTTGTATAGTTTCTTCATATCCCTCTTGTCTTGTATAGATTTTTCAATTCTCTCTTATAATTGATTTTTCAACTTTAAAATCATTTTCTGATTATTTATTCAGAAATTGAAATCAATAACCAAAAAGAACTATATTTAGAACTCATCAAAATTATTATCAGATAATTGAGATTACGATGAGTTGTGACTATAGTATATTTCACAACGAGAGAAAATTTTATTTAAATTTTCATGATAATTAAACAATTTTTATAATACCTTTGAATTGCGGTTATTTCACGAACATCTCCTTTATCTACCATTATTCTACCATCCATCATGATTTTATATTAATGTGGAGAGTTTAATGTTTTTAAAATCATCTTGAATAAACAATGAAAATATTTGTGATGGAACTGTGATTATATTATATTACAGAATTAGTGATAATTGAAAATTTTCAAGAATCCCGGTACAGTTGACACTACAACAAAAACACTATATTACAACTTTAATTTTACAACTGCCACAAAATACCTGTTGTAATAAAGGTTTTTTACAACGGTCATCCTCTGAAAGTTGTAATAAATATATTTTTAACAACTTTTCTTTTTTGCCAGTTATAATAAACACCTTTTAATATCTTTTCCTCTTTCCCATTGGTATAATAGATTAATAATTATTAATAAATAATTTGAAATAATCAATATTAACAATTATTTTTCAATAATTAATAGTAAGTATAATGATGATAATAATAATAATCAATACTATTAAATATTTTAATTAAATAGTAAATAATCAATAATTAATATTCATAATTAGTATAGTAAATAATAAAATTATTATTAAATAATTAATTCTTAACAACTAATAATTAAGAACTAGTCATTAATATTAATAATTAAGTAGTAATAATTATTATCTAGTAATTTTATTCTGGTAGTTAATAATTAAATTAGAAAGTTGTTTCAGCTGTTCTTTTTTCTATTTGTTGTAATAGAGACCTATTAAATATTAATAAAAACTAATATTTAATAATTAGTAATATTCACATTTAAGACTAATTAATAATTAGTATTCAATGATAAATTTATAAACTAATACTAATTATTATTAATTACTATTAGAAAATTATTACTTAATAGTGAAGAAGTAGTAGTTATTTTTTTATAATGGCTGTTAAAAATTTAATATTAAAAATTAGTTTTAATATATGTTTGATCATTTTTCATCAGTTTTAATAGTGTTTATTCCAACTCTTCTCATTCGGCAATTTAAGTTAATTCAGGCTGAAGTTTAGGCCAGGCTGAAATTTAGGCGGCAATAGCAAAAAATTGGCTCCAAAATCGTTCGTTCCCCAAATTTAGGCGGCAACATCAAAAAGCTGCCTCCAATTCACTTCTAAATCAAAATCAAACCCAAAATCGCAATCATTTACATCACTCCGCTATTTGCTCTTCGCTTTCCACTCGTCCCTATCAGCTCTCCACTCTCATCTCTTGTCTCTCAGCTCTCGTCTCTCCACTCTCAGCTCTCAGCTCTCATCCCTCGTCTCTCGTCCCTATCAACTGGTTTATTTGGATCGGCCTGCTCGACCAGTTTGGGTTAGGGCCATGTTTTCTGGGTGCTCCGGTTGTTTTTGGGTGATAACGGCAGGGTGCATCGTCATAGGTGGAGGTATTATGTTCGGTGGTTTTGGCTTTGCATGAAGCTGGTGTTGTTTGGGGTTTTGATGTTGGGAGTTTTTCTGATAACTGAATGTTGGTTGTCTTCCACAGCACCCCTCAGCCGAGCCACCAGTGCCATCCACAATCTTACATTCGAGCATCTGTGCGTGCTTTTATTTTTTGCTGGTAAGAGAATATTCCAATAAATGTTTTTCCAATTTTCATTTGTGCTTATGCTTCTGAAGTTGTAAATGCAGAAAGCCTGAAAGCTCGCGATTGACCATATTTTACGAAGGGAAAGTGACGGTGTTTGATAATTTTCCTACAAGTAAGGCAAATGATTTGATGATGCTCACAGGTAAAGGATGTGATCTGAAATCAGAGAAATTTAAAGCTGCAAATTCAAATTCGGATTTGAATGTGGTTGCTGCACCTGCTAACAGTCCAGTTGTGCAACCAACATCCGTCCAAACTATGGCTTCAGGTAAATTCATCGCTCTTATCATAGTCTTCGGTTCATATACCTTTAAAAAACACCATTTAATCTTCGATTTCATCGTTATAATTTCATGACTGAAGGATCTAAATTATCAGACTAATATATGTTGATTAGAATCCTTGATCTAGATTATCAGATTAATATATGTTGTTCATTCAAATCCTTGTCTCGCCGAAGGCTTAAATGACAATGGTGTAAACGAGCTATTATTCATCATGTGCTAAATGACAAAGGCTAAAATGAGTTGGTTAAGGAGGGAAAATTATAAGAAAATTTAATTATGTTTCTACATACTTTCATTTGAGGTGAGAAACTAGAACAAGTAGATTTCATAATCTTACAGCTCATATGGTAACAACTTATTTCAAATATTTCTATCTAGTTTTTAATTGTACTACTATTGTTTTAATTTCCCTTTATTGCAGTGGGGCTGCTTTTCTCAAGATGCATTAGGGACGTGGAACCTATACTCAACATGAAAACTTCAAAGAACATGTCGTAGATCCAAGTGAGAGAGGGGACGCCTTGACCATCAACCTTCGCCAGAATCATGTGTATTTTCTTATTGTTCTCATAAAAATAAGCTTTGTAACTGGGTTGATGGATTTCAGAGGCATATGAGAAGGACAGTTGTAATTTTGTACATTTTTATGTGGTATTTATAATTTGTATTCTGAATATAAAGTTGTGATTTTTATTAATGAATGGATCATGATGCCTTTAAACTGACATCCATTTCTTATGTTATGTATCTATTTATCGTTGCACATATATAATGTATATAGATTTTTATGCATATAATTTGTGGATATATTACAATCGTAAAATAATTGTTGTAATAAAATATATCACAACGGTTATAAACAGATGTAAAAATTATAACAACAACGGTGCACAAAAGTTGTAATAAAGTTTATTACAATGGTGGAAAACAGTTGTAAAATATACATTTCACAACGGTGTTGCAACGGTGCAAAAAAGTTGTAAAAGATTTTAGTCTATTATTACTTCTTAATAGACGACGGTGGCTCCACCATTGTAAAAAGTCTTTTACAACTTTTATCCACCATTGTAATATGTTCAATTTGTTGTAGTGTGAGCATATTTCATAATGTGATTAATTTAGAAATTTATTTCACAAACCATTTCTGTACCTACCACGTTTCTATCACCCATATTGGTTTTATATGCTAAGGAGAATTTCTTTTGAACCAGAAAATAATAAAAATATAATATTCATAAGTGTTTCTCTAACCTCATTTAAAAACACAAGCTCTGGTTATGCATGATTATGAGATTATTTATTTTTAACCTCCAACTGACCTCATTTAAAAATCCAAGATCTGTGTAACACCCCACCTCCGTTAAGGTCACTCATAAAGGGAATGTCTTAACTTCGATGGAGCGTTTTAGCTAAAAGATGCAGATAAATTACAAGATAGACAAATAAAGCAGCGGAAAATAAAGTCATTTTATAAACAATGTGGTTCAGTCAAGCTTTTACAACAATTATCTCAATCATACTTAAAAACAACACATAGAACTTCTGTCTTGATTCAAAAACTCCCAAGTATAAAAGAAGCATAAAAATAACAGTGATATTCCCAAATAAAGCATGAACCAGCCATAGCAGTGGAAGAGAGAGTCCAAAGTAATACATCGACTATCTTCGAGTTTGGAAAGAAAACTGAGCTAAGTGGTAACATTTCCTCCCTGTGAACCTGGGGGGGGGGGGGGACAGAAGAAAAGAGGCGAAACAAACTAGGTTAGACATAAGTCTAGTAAGTCCAGTAACTTTCAGCATGTAAATAGGCAAAAACATCATGACATGAATAAACTGAATATAAGACAATACCGTGATAACAAGGATAACATACGATTAGCATAGATATGATAAGGCAAGATAAACTGAATGCGCTTCTACTCTTTCTCTGCTTCGCTACTACCTTGTTATTCTAATTTTTATATCTCTGCACCCCCTAACTAGTGTCCCAACTAGTAATCTGTGTAAAATGATAATATGATAACGTGATCCCAATTTCCACAATAGTGGTAGCCTTTAGGTGTACATCTAGTATGAGGATCTTACCTCAATCAGCCTAATTTCCATGAAGATGTTAGATATACCCTTACTACCCTATCTATCGGCTCCTTAGTCGTATTAATTTCCTTGTGTTTGTGTCAATCGGCCCTCTCTTGCGTGTAGGTACCCTGTGCTGGTCCCACCATAAGGTGTATCAATCCTTATGATAGCGACCCGACACAATTCAAGATGCACGGTGTATAACTACTGATGCCCAGTGCCTGCTTTTTCCCACTCCGATGTACGTGCACGCCCGTAATCTATCGGAACTTACACTGACGTACCCCCTGCCGCTATTTTGACCGCTTATAATCAGCCCAGTAATCGTGCCCCACCCTGCCTAGTTTTAGGGTACCTTGATACATCCATGTGGGTTACTGCTGAAATGGGTCCCCGTTACTAAGGTTTATTACTAGTTAAGTTTGTGGGCCTATATTTACTAATATTTCCCACCAACCCGATATGTACTTAACCCTACCACAGATTCAAACATGTTTACTTAATGGTTAAGTTTGTGGGCCTATATTTACTAATATTACCCACCAATCCGATATGTACTTAACCCTTCCACACATTATGTCATATTGGTTAAGTGTTGTCCATCCATGTCAACTTAACCCACCTGCTCATCATGTCATGTTGGTTAAGTGTTTCTTATTAACCCTTCTCACTCGTTATGTTGGACTAGTTAAGTGTTTCCTATTGAGTTAACCCCGTTCATTCATCATGGTATATTGGTTAAGTATTTCCCATTAACTTAACCCCATTCGTTCATCAAGTTAAATTGGTTAAGTGTTTCTTATTAGCTTAACCCCACGCGTTCATCATGTTGTATTGGTTAAGTGTCATCAATCAATTCAAGTTAACTTAACCCACCCACTTGTCGTGTTACATTGGTTAAGTGTTGCCTTCTTGTGTTAACTTAACCCCTCCACGCATCCTGTTATATTGGTTAAGTGTTCCTCTCTTGTTTAACTTAACCCTACCATTCATCGTGTCATATAGGTTAAGTGTTTCTTTATTAACTTAACCCTTCTCATTCATCATGTTGTACTGGTTAACTTAACCCTGCTCACTTGTCCAATTAACATGTTATAATGGTTAAGTGTTCTAAATTTACTTAACCTCACCTTCTTGTCTAATTAACATGTTTAAGTGTTCTAAATTTACTTAACCCCATCTTCTTGTCTAATTAACATGTTATAATGGTTAAGTGTTCTAAATTTACTTAACCCCGTCTTCTTGTCTAATTAACATGTTATAACGGTTAAGTGTTGCCTTAGTTAACTTAACCCTACCATTCTTAACATGTCTTGTTCATTAGCATTAATCGGTTTATTAATGCACCAACCTCTCACATTATATCTATGTTATTGCGGTTACTCGATGTGCCGGGCGGTTCCGGGCAGTTTTAAACCACAACTCAATCTAATCTCGGGTTTTTCTTGGGCATGATGCACTAAACTCTTACATTAGATACGTGTTGTTGCGGTTACTGGATGTGTCGGGCGGTTCCGGGCAGTTTTACACTGCAACTCAATCTAACCTCGGGTTAAGCATGTTTATCTTTTAGCATATTTACCATTTATGTCCAAATCTAGATTTTATATGCTAATTACCCCCAAATTCACAAAACTAGTCATGTTCCAATTCTCAAGTTATACCCCAACAAAGCTGATTGCAAGTTATGCCCCACAAATTCAAACTCAAGTTGTTACTCAAAATAGGTTACACTCAATTTTCCCAAATTTGCAATAATAGTCATGCCCCAAAAATCACGATATAACACATGCCCTAAGGTTTAGTCATATTGCACCGTACAAAATATTCTCCAGAAACCCCCAATCATGATTCAGTATAAACTATGCCAAATTATAGCTTTAATTACAGTGCATGCCAATTACCCAAAATCCCACTTTAGGCGCGTTCACATTTAACAGTTATCCATATCTTACTATTGGTTTTTCATGCCTAAGCCATACATTACTATACACAACAATCTCCTTCTTCCAAGTCATAAACTATAATATATATATAATATGCCCCAATTTTAGGTCTTAAACCACAACATGTATTATGCCTTACATGTTTATAGTCCAATTTACGCTCCAAATCCCAAGTCATATGTCCAATGTATTTTATGCCTCAAATCTCAAGTCATATGTTTGATACACTTTATGTTTTAAATACAACATGTGTTATGTCCTCATATCCATTACAAATCAGTTATGCCCAATTATACAAAATTTAATACTTTTCCAATTTTTGCGCTGGCCATGTCCAAATCATGTATTACGTCCAAATTATCCGAACGTACGTTCATCTCTTATGAGATTTGGCTCAGGCTCGCAGTAGCCTGGCTATAAAAACAAAAAGGGAAGAAGGAAAGAAGAGACAAGGAATGGACATAATAATATCAATGAGATAGATCCAATGGATATAGAAAGACAGATAGAAATAGGCATAATCTCATATTCAAATTTATTACAATGTCAGAATCACAATTTAAATTTTATTTCTGAAAGTGACATGAACTTACAAATTACAGAACGGTCTTGAATTCTGGGATCTGATTTCTAAATTTGATTAGCTATTCCATTGATGTAGACTTTGATTGTTAACTTGAAAACTCTAATTTGATTGATTAAGGTGGATGCTAGGTCACTTCAGGTTTTAGCAGCATATAAACGCTTATGAATTCGTGTGGAGAAAACAATAGGTTTTGGGGCCTTTTTATAGGTGTATAGGGAGATTTAGAGCCTTCAAATCAGTCTAGAAGTCATTAGAATCATCTAGAGCAGAATACCACGTCACACAGCGAATCATAAAGCGACACGTGGCAAAACACGTCATCGGCCAGATCTGGGCCAACAGGGGGTCGACTCCACTATAGGGGGGTCGACTCCCCCGGGGGGTGTCGACACCCTGAGCAGGAATTTTCCCGCTCAGCCCATTCTGCTTGAATTTCGAATTTTAAACTTGGTTTGAGATGTTTAATTATTATTTATATTTTCTGTTTAAACATGAAATCTTCTGAAATCCCTAACTTCTTCATACGGAGTCCGATTCACGCAAACTCGGACTCTATCTCAAGTAGAATTCCGAGACGAACGCAATGGCATAACCCATTTCCTTTAACTCTCACTTTTAAAATTAAGTGTTCTTTAATTCGTTACTTTAATATTCACAGGAAATATGGGGTGTTACAATCTGGTTATGCATGGTCAGTATGCTCTTAAATAAAAAGAAATGGAAATAATTTGCTATAAATAATTTTTTTAATGAAATTCTCCTTGGTGTGTAAAAACCAGCCTATCAACCTATTTTCTAATTTCTTAAATGTGTTAATATTTTATGATGTATTATCATTTGTTGATTGACAGCTATTGGGATTTGAGATTATTTGATTATGTCACTTAAATTGAATATATAACTTTAGTCCAAAATCCATCATTGTTTTGTGCTTTTTTTAATATAAGATTCTTTTGAAAATAATTGAAAATCTTTTGTTTAAAACTCTCTCCATTTTTATAAATTTCATCGTAAATCCATCATTCAACAATGTGAAATTTGCCACTAGTTCTGAGTATATTATTAAATTTGTTTGACTGAATTATATTTACGATGATCGTTCCTTCTCTTAAGCTAATATTATATTTTTAGTCAATTTTTCATCACTATTTTAGTTTCTGTATCCTTTTGATGATAACAAAAGGGGAAGAATGAGTTAAGATTTTGATCGATGAGCAGATATTCTTTGAATATTTTAATATTGAAGTTTCAATTATTGTTTTTCACTCATGCACATATCTAAGGGGAATTTTTGTTGTAGGTTGAGCATTCAAATATGGGGAGTTTAATTATTCACTATCAAACATATTTATTATAATATTATTTATAATATTATATTCAAAATCTTAGTTTGTGTTTGTCATCATCAACAAGAGGAGATAGTTGTATTTGATAATTCTATGATTTTTGTTTGATGATAACTAACATATATTTATTATTATAAATGTGTTTGTAATTGTACTGTTGTACTACATCATAGACAGAATATAATATTTATATATAAATAGAATACTACTCAACAAGAATTTAAATATTCAAACAGTATTTTATTTAAATAAAATACTTTATTTCAACATCTCAACAGTACAAATTTACAACTCCACTATTTGTACATTTAACAGAAATACAATTCATTCACGTTCAGTTTCATTTGATACACTATTCCTCACTACATCACTCTGTCACTCGATTACATTTCACTCAAGTTGTTCACATACATTCGTACACTCGTATGCAGTCATATTCATTTGTCTTCTATCTGCCTCATTGTCAGTACAGCCTTCTGCTTACCTGTCACAGAAGAAACACACACTGTAATCTTGAACAGAAATATATTAATATTCTAGCAGATATAATTTTTATTTTAAACATTTATTTGCTTTAGAATTTTGGTATGTTTCTCATCATTTTTCATGACTTGATCTGATTTATTTGGACATCCATCTGTGTCTAGACAGCTTGTGATATTCACAGTGATTCACTGTAAATACCACAAGGTAAACATCGTCTGCGGTGCTTATATATATATATGTATGTATATATATATATTCATTCTCTGGACGTACACTGTACATGTATACACATACATTGTATGTATATACACATATTTCCGTGCATGGACAATACGATCTAATATCGTGTTTGGACTGAACCAAGAAATTCAGTACATATGCAGACGCGAACACATATATTCATACACATCTATGCATATATATATATATATATATATATATATGCGTGTGTGTGTGTGTGTGTCTACACAGCAGGAATAGGGGTTCAACAAGTGAGCAACTAAGGAGCGGCCACAATGGACCATGCTATAACTCAATGCAAACACGACAGTGAAACTCGACATGGAAAACATAAATGGACAGTAAACCAAATGTACTTAACAAGCTATATGGTCGAGCATATTACAAGTCAAGTGCCAAGCATCATGGTGCAACAGTGAAGAACCACACAATGACGTGGTTCAGAGAAAAGAAGACAAAACAAAATGGTTCAACATGTTTACAACTGTTTACTGCACAATCTTAAGTTTTCGTGCAAGACAACAAGAATATAGAATTTCTCAAAACATAAAATTCTCATCTATATCACAAATCTTGGTACAACATAATAATGTTTCAGCATGTACAAGATAGCTTACTCAGACAAGTGAAAGTGTGACAAACAGCTAGACAATAAGAGCATGCAACAGGTCAGCAAACACATGTGTGCACAACTTCAAATGTGAAATGCATGGTAGCAAGAAATATGGAGCAGCTACAAACATGGCATCGGCAAGCTACATAAAATCAGTATATAATGTATACATGTTAATGTATACATGTTCAAGTTATGAAAAGGGTGCACACATGTATAAATACAAGGGAGTGCAAGCAAGATTCAAAGCCTGAGCTAAAAACACACTACAAAACCGTTTGAACATGCAATGAACACATTTAGATGAGAATGGAGCTATCACATGATCCTACCAGCTCAGGTCAAAACAGCTTTAGCAAGAATACAAGTGAACAGCTGCTTGTATACATGTGTGTACACACAATAACCATATCATTTGAAATGCAACAAACAAAGGCGAAGTATTCAAGTGAATGCTTACAATATTTGGCAAGCAACATAACAAACTCAACAGAAAACTTGCAGGCATTTCTTTTTGGACAAAAAATCAAGTTCAAGTATTCCCAACCATCAAAATCAAGCATGGCATTCAATATTTAATTTATTTCCAGTATTGGACAAACTATATTTGGCAAGCAATTTTAATATGTCCAGAAATTCAAGCATGAAATGATCAACGAGATTAAGGAGTCAAGTTTGGCAAGTGTTCAACGGTTTATAGAAGCTACAAATCTGGATAGATAAGAATACACAAAACAGTTTTGGCAAGGAATGTTTCCCAGAAGATTACAATCCAATTTTTATGGAAAAAATCAATTCATTTTTTTCCATATTTTACAAAGGTGGAATTAAACATGGGAGTGCATAAATCACGCAAGAGTCAATGGAAAACGAATATTTTATTTCCAAAATCAATCAAAGGATAAACACGTTTTTCAATCACGCAATTTTGGACAAGGCAGAGAATCAAATTTAAATTCATGCAAGGGGATATTTCCAAGGGGCCACAAGAACAATATCTTTTTCCATAAATTCTCGCAAATCATAAAAGCGGATTCAATAAATCAGGAAAGCCATTTAAAACGAAATCAGAGATTCTAGGATTTAAAAATCCTATTTAAACACTTGTATCCTCATCGGCAATAGGGTCGAAAACACAAGCTACAAATACATAGAGCAACAAGAAAATCAAAATCATAATACTCAAGAGTTTCGATCGCAGAGCATACGCCAGATCAGAGTGACTAAGAGTAACAAGAATCAACAGCTATCAAAGAAGATTATCCAGTTTTTGCGGTTCATGACATGAATCAAAGAAAAACCCTAACTTGATCGCCACCGCCATTTTTTATTTCCAGAGAGAAAGAAGCAATCGGGCTTAACAAATGAAAGAGGGTCGACCATGTTTTAATTTAGTTTAGAGGCGGTTTTTAATTTTTTTAATTTTCAAGTGTTTTGTTTTTTTAAACTCTTGTAAAATCGTCGTTTGTGTTTCTAGTTTTTCTGTAAAAACTGGGTCATCTAGTTATAGAATTTTAACTAGAAGTTTTCTAGTGTCTGTAATAACTAGGGTTTACTAGCTACGGGTTTGTAGCTAGGGGAAAATATGATTTTGGGTTTAAAATCAATACAGGGTTTTGAACATAGGATTAGAACAGTTGTTAGCAGGTGTCATGAGTTTACAGGGATTTCGTAAGCATACAGATTGTTTTAATTCGAGTATAAAATCTTGGGGAATGCAACAGTAGGCAGGTTTTGCCAAAGCTAGGTAAAATTATTTTCTTCATTTATTTTATCTATTGCAATCTGTTCTATGATATTTTTTTAATATCTCGAATTATTTTAATAAACTATATTCACTTCCCTCTAGGGTTAATCTAGATCCAACATTGTTCAGCTCACAACGATCCACACAAAATCTCAACTAGCCATCTGCCTTGGTTGCAAACACAACCAGTGCACCTCATTCGGATACGCTTCTCATAATGAACCTTTTTCCTCAGAGGTGACGAACTTGCACCTCTAACTCTTGGTGTTCCTTAGGAACCATCCGCCTAAGAGGCATAACAATAGGTTTAGCACCCTCGACCAAATTGATTCTGAACACAATCTCACGATGCGGCGGCAAGTCTTTGACATCTTCAAAGACATCCTCAAACTCATTAGCGATCAACACAGATGACAAGTCTTCCTGTGGAATCACAAGCGAATATAAAAAGCTCACAAAGATGTTATCTTCGGGCTTACATCGAATCAAAACCTTTTGCCCTTCCACATTCCCGACTCTCACCTTGAATTTCTCGCAATTCACCCTTGCCGCATACCTCTTGAGCCAGTTCATGCCCAAAATAATCCCAAACCCAGCGAAGTTCAAAACAAAGCAATCAGACACAAAAGAGCAACCATGACTCGATAACACTAGACCACGACAAAGCATACATAAACTGAACGAACCCCCAATTGGATTAGTCACGATCAATGGTCTATCACAAATCTTGGGTTCAAAACCCAAGCGACACACAAGCTCATAACGAACTTCTCGTTCTTCTGATAAGGAGTCACAATATACGAACGAACATACTCAAACAAAGCTTCAGAATCAGAAACATACTCCAACACTAGTCGACCATTTTTCTTTAACTCCACAAACTTTTGAATAGAATAGACTTCTGAGTGGTCGAAATGAACTTTGTCTCAAACTTGACTTGGAACTGAGCCCTCATGATCTCATCTTCTGGGGTCTCAAACGTTACAGAGTTCCACCAATCCATGGCTCTACACTTTAGATTCCTCAATGAAAGCTTTCTCTTAGTTGTGTCGCCAATGCCCAAGTCACCAAAGATCCTTATGTAAGCATCCATCCATCTCTGAACCTCTTCAGTCGGCTTTGTACCTTTAAACGACTATCCTCCAAGAGAAGTGAAGTCTTTGCATAGCTTCGTGAAGTCCACAGCTCTCGGAACCTGCACTTAAACTACTACATCAAGCGCGGCTGCTCCTATAGTGGGTACCCTTCTCATGAATGCTTCCATCATGGCCTCAAACATAGCTAGGTAGTTTGGTGCACCGCCATTGCCCCCTCCAAGAATAGCCTTCTCCCTAGTAGTGTGTCTCGACGATCTGCGACTCATTCTAAATCTATAATATAGAATGATTAGCCCTCATGCGAGAAAACTGCTGTGAAGTTCAAATGCCATTATACTATATACTATTATATAGTATGCATCCATCAGAAATCTAGACATACATCTCTCTTATGTCATTACATACTTGAACTTTGGCTAAAATCGATAACCAAAGCTCTGATACCAAATGTGACGACCGCCCATAACACCTGCACTTAACAAGAGGAATAATACATTGTAAGGTGTGTCAGGCAGCCATGGACGATCATCAAGGTAGGTAAACATACGCAGTATCTGTCGTAGAACTCACAGCGCAAGGATAAAATATAAAAGAACATATACAACAGGTAGAAATAGTGGAGCATCACATAGTAGAAATTCAAACTTCCATATCATCCTGACAATATCCATATAACTTTGGAATACACTTTGTAAGTCTGTACATGAAGCCTCACTACATAACCCTCAGAGATTGCATCAAATAGAACAACTGCGGAAACACCCAATACGTATAGTAGTAAAAATAATATATAAGCCTCCAGCTTGTCTTCGATCAGCAGCACCGTCCACTAAGATCTACCATATATAACCTGCTACTCAGCCCGCCCATCCAGAACACCGTAGATGAATAACCCAAGGTAATAAGAGGAAACATAAAACCTTGAATTAGACAATAGTCTTAGTGAGCGATAAAAGAGATATCTAACATCATCAATAAAGTATATGGGAATAGGTAGATAAAAAAACTAATTTACCAAAACACCAGAGAAGAACTCAACCTCATCTTCCCCACATCGGACAGTGATAGCCTTTACAAACAAGCGTTTCAAACATACATCCATGGCAATCAAAACAACCAGTTATATCTCATGTAAACCATCCTAGCCGAGATCGACATTCTTCAAGCACAAGCCCCAGAGGCCTAAACTAATATCAGACAAACATCCAATAAACATCTCCTTCGATGTCAGACAATCTACGTGAGACGATATAAGCAAACAAACAACATTCATGACTGACTCAGCCTATCACCGCCAATCCTTCTTTGAAACCATCGTTAATCGTATGACTGGCTAAACACCTTGCCATCAACTGTCAAGGGATAATGGTAACCCCGGTTCTTAGCAAAAACACCATATGCCATACAACGAAACGTATCTAGGCCATTCCAACGCCCAGCGTACTCGACCATACAACCAGTCTTTTAGACGGCTCTATTGTACCCCTACTTTGAGCCTGCTAGAACCTACGACAACAATAATCTCTCAGCCTTCAACACCTCTAGTCGTCAAGACCTGCGATTTTTCACAAGCTCAAAACACCCTTAAGAAACCATTATTCACCAACTCAAAATACCCTTGAGTTGTCTTCACATTCGTTGCATCTCCCCGATCAACGAATACTTCACATCACTTTGAACATTCCTCCTTGAATTCGCATCGAAGCTATAATCATCGTCGACTCAAAACAAGTTGTGTTTGGTCGATTTTGCATTCCATAGCATTTCCAGCTTTCTTTATATGAAAAACTAAGCACAACGTCAAAATTGCCTTCACACTGTTTGTTGAATGCTACAATATCTCTACGTCCAATTCTGGATCATTCTGGTATGAAAAACTAAGTAAAACCTTCTGGAATGCTATCATATATGCTAGTTCAATTCTGCATCAATCCGGTGTGAAAAACTAAGTAGAACATCAAAATAGCTTTTCGCAGCGTTTCTTGAACGCAATCAATGCTTTTGGGCGGTCCATCCATCTCTACGGGTCGTTTTTGCTTAAAACAACCTTTCACAGCGCTTCTGGATCGCTATCATTGCTTCTGGGCGGTCCATCCTCTCCTATGGATCGTTTTTGCCTAAAACAACCTTTCACGGCATTTGTCAAAATGCTATCTAAAGGCAACGATCCATCCTCTTTGCCAGACCAAGAAAAATGCCATATTCCATCACATTTTCAAGGCCGATCCACCCATTTTTGCCTTGCGCGATCCATGGTTGTTGTGTTCCAGATTTTGATTTTTGGCCGATTCTTTCACTTTTCTTGGTCGACCTGCTCCTTTGCCACTACTTGAGCCATGCCAAAGCCTCTACAACACCGATCCATCACAGATGTCGCACGATCAATTATTTTCACTTCGATGCATGCTTTTCAACAATGTTTTTTCAACCACTAATAAATCACATTAAAACAACAATCATTCAAACAACGATCTTCATTACAATAACATAGAAAGCTTACCGATTTAGGTTGCTAATTAGATCCTATGGTGATTTGAGTTAAAAACAATACTTACATCCATTAGATCTATGCAAAAACAACTTGAAATGATGAACATGAGATCAAAAAACCCATATACTTAATTGAATCCGTGCGAGAGATGCATATCACTTACCATATCTTCAATCTAGCTCAAAATAGATGAAATACGAATCCGGGCAGCGAAGATCTATCTTCAAACCACTTGATTTGATGGGATTTACCTTCGTTTGATGTAGATCTAGCTCTCTTCGATGTAGATCTTCAATCCCTACTCGTAGATCTAGAATTTTAATGGTGGAAAGGTGTATTTGTTTGAGCAAGAATCAATCACAAGCCCAATCAAATGAGAGATTGAAGAAAATAACCCCCTCTCCATGTCCCTAACCCCCTATTTATAGCCTTCCGCCAGCCCATTAATGGGCCTCTTTAAATCAGCCCATTAATAGCTTAAAACCTGAACAGAAAATCATGTAGCAATAAAACAGTGATTTCTCCCAAACCGCTGAACCAAATCTTTAATGTGACCACCCTATGGAATGGGAAACATCATTTCCCTTTCAAAAGTTATTCCATATCCAAAACTGATAGGGGCAAAATGATCACAAATAAAATAGGTAAAAAAATATGGACATGTCTCACATCCCCATAAATAACATATTAAAATATGAGAATGATCCAACCCTAAGGGAATAAAATAAAAATATTTTACGATCCTCCGATACGTAAAATGCGGGTTGTTACATAGCCCTTTTGCTGTTATTTAAAAAAAAGTCTATATATAAATTATAAGGAATATACTCAAAATGAACAGGATGTGATGTGTGATTTTCAATGTTTGCACGCAAATTACACTATCTGTCCAGAATAAAACAATGTCCATTCCTTGTAATTTTAAACACGTCAACTATTTGGGGAAATTTATGAAAATTATAACAAAAGACTTTACTAGAATTTAATTTCCAGCAAATCGGATCATAGAAAATATTCTAGTCATTAGTACAGATTATACATTAATTAGTTAGATCAAGAGATTTGATTTAGGAAATTCTTTTAGGATCAAACTTCACTTGAAGACTGGAGAACAAAATGAAGACAGGCAAAAGCTTTGGAGATAAGAGGAAGAATGGCAGCATCGATCTCTTAGATAATAGAAATGATTGTAAAATTTATAGGAGTAACATATTTATCTTTTTGGAAATTAGTGGGCATTCTTTAAGAACTTCAAGGAGGCCGCTTAAAATACTAAAGTGTTAATGGGATGACCATCGACAAATTTCTACTCAAAGCAAATTTGCGGTTAGACTTTAGAAAAAGCTAATTTGATTAGGAGGACTGTGGAAGAAAATGAGTCAATTGTATATTTTGATCTTTTCCTAAATTAGGGAGATATATGATATTGTGAATAGGAACCCATAAAAGTTTTATGTTTGATAAGATACCTTCACGATATAATGAATTTTTGGTAGGGCCTAATCAAGAAATGGGGACAAAGATGGAACATTAGAAGTTTTTGTGCCATCATAGAAATTTTGCAGCACGGACTTCAAGATTCCACAATATTTATTTAGCTTGGTTCGACTACATATGGAAGAAAAAATCGAGCAAAGACATGAAAATATTAAATTTTGTAGCCTCTTTTGAAAATTTAGGATTTTTGGTTGCGTTATGGTTGCTAGATTGGATGGTAGGAGATAACTGCAATACAAATGCACCAAACACTCATATAGAAATTATATGCATGTTAAGATATTTTACATACATACGACATCACTTATTACACATACACGTTAGGATTGAGCTCACTTTAGTAGGTCTGTAATGCATAATCACTGTGAGTCATGGATGTTTTATGGATGTATTTAAAATAACATTGGGTGTATAACATGGTTGTTTAGAACAAGTTGTGTTTTTCTCCCCTTTAGACAGATTTCGTGAAGAAATCTATTTAAGGGGGAGAGAATGTGACACCCCGTAAAAATATACCTGAAAGTAATTAATAGGAAAGTAATAAAATATAAACGGGCTGAAAAATGGAATTTTTCACCATTATGAATTTGACCACGAAAATATTTTATTTATGTTCATGATGAAATTATAATACGTTTTCATATATAATATGTTGAAAACGGCGCTCATATGAAGAAATTACAACTTAAAGAAACCATACGGTAAATATGTGTATATATGTGAATGAATTAATAATATACATCTAAGAGGTAAAATAATTAGGATAATAATAACATTCCCTTAGGTAGATTTGAATTTTAAACGAAGAGATAAATATAAGGGGACAAGAATAATGCTAATAAGGTAAGAAACAAACTAAATTGATTAACGTTATATATAGTAAAACTTTTCAGCCCCACGTATTTTTATTGGGAAAATCAGTGACCAAGAGGTCGACCTCCCCCTAGAAGGAGTGTCGACCGCCGGTCAACCGCCCTTCTAGGAGAGCGGTCGAACGCTTGGCACCTGAAGTGCCTAATAAGGCTAGGTTTGGGTTAGGTTTTGGGGTTAATTTATAGGAATGAACAACCAAGATTAAATTTTAATAATCCTTCGGTCCTTGTTTACACAAACAATATAAATAATCCGCTAGACACCACACCGAGACCTAGCCACCCTCTCTATCTATGCCTCCATTCTACCGTTGATTCTAGAGAAATTCATAATAGGTTTTCTTCTTCTCTCAAAATATATTCTACTTTTTCTAATCTCTTTTCTTATAGAATTTGAACTAGAATATAGATCTGGAATCAAATGATTTATATATATAAGAATTTTAATTATTTGATTCTTATGTATATAGATCTCTTGGGATTGGAGTTCGCATCAAATAGACAAAACATTGTTAGATCCACGGCATTTCCAATCACTGTGAGTGAAACTAGTAATTACTTAGTCATATTCTACATTTGTAGATTGTTATATGGATTAGTATACCTAAGGAGATTTGGAATAACGATAATATCAAACTATGAAACTCCCAAATCTCCTGTTTTTATATTTATTTATTTCGCAAGAATTATTAATTGATATTGTGTTTGTGGATTTGTTTTTGTAGCAGATGAAGAACATTTGGGTGATAAACTTTTATTTGATTTATCATTTTTATCTAAATCCCTGTTTTACATGTAAAAAGGTCTAGATTTATTTAGTTTTATTATTTGAATAGGTTTGGATTTCCATTCTAAATGGATAATCAGAACGTATACATATTCCAAACAAATCAAATGTCGATGTTTTTATGAACAACGTAAGAAGGGTAAAATAGGTAAACAAAGGTCTATGTATATATATGTATTCACGAAAATACATGTATATATGTATATGATTTACACCTCGTTCTTGATTCATTACTTAAATTATTCCAATAAACCCAGGGATGCAAGTTTTAATTTTTTATGTTGTATTTTTCCATTACTGCTATCATTAATTATGCCCTTATGTCATTATGCCATGTGTTTAGCGGTCTGATGTGGAAGTTAAACTTGTATGCCTTGAATATAGATTAAATTGATAATTTACATCGTTAAACGTTTCTTCATCCAAACGAAAACTAGTGTTTATTATACGTATTAAACATTCTATTTATGTAGTGTAATCAGCGTAATAATGACATAACAAATACGTTGTTAGAATTTGAAATGTCCTCATATAATGGTTACTTGTGTGTGTATATATAGAATGGCTTATATATATTAAATAATGACACAAAGACATGAGGTTAGTCGTCATTTGTGGTAGAAGTCTGCCTAGAACCAACCGACAAAGCCAGCAACCACAAGTGGGTCTGGCTAATGTGTGAGGTTTGGGTGCCATGGGCCATTCAAGTTTAATACACAATGACACGAGGTTAAATCCATTTGCAGTAGAAGTCTGCCCGGAACCGCCATGCATATTCAACATCTACAGGTAGATGGTTTAATGCGATAGGTCCAGTGTGTGCGTGTGTGTGTGTATATATATATAAACCTATTATGTGTGGAAATAGGCAGGTTTACTACACCTTGGGAAGGTCATAAGTGACTGACTCTCTTCTTTTCTAGTTTGGGCCTTAAGTGGTTATGACTAGGATCCTTTGCGAAGGTTTATTCTATGAACATGTACCAAAGTCATGGGACCCACCTTTATTAGATTCGAAGTAAGTCTATGGCTCCTCCTTCTCTTAAAGTGGTTAGGCATAGCGATATCGGAGTAGGGTAGTTCGCGGGAAACGTCCACTTTCTCTAAGAGCTTGTAAGGGCCAACCAAGGGACGTATTTGGTTTACATGATATGTAGGATGCTATTTAATTCACCAACTGTCTAAGGGAAGTTTTAAGCGGCATAAGTGTTCTACCGTAATATCAGTTAAGCGGTAACATGTGATGTCCGCCAGAGGGGTCTTAAATGGCTATGTGCAGGCCTACCTTAAAACCGGTATTAAGCGGCGAGATTCTACTTCTCATATTAATTGTGAGAATATAGACTTGGGAAGAGTGACGTATTAGGACGGAGTCTTAAGAGGCTAGGGTCCTCCTCAGGGTTATACACTACACCAAAAAAGCCTTCGGTAGCGTTTAAAAAACGCTACCAAAGACTTTGGTAGCGTTTTAGAGAACGCTACTACAGGTCACGTAACTAAAAGTCTGATTTTTCTGTTGCGTTTCCATAAACGGTGCCAAACTGAAGCAACCAAATATTTTCTGCAGCGTTTAAAAAATCCAACCAAAACTAACATATTTTGGTTGCGTTTGTGCTTGGCTCTTTTGTTGAAGTTTCTGTAGCATTTATTTTATGTAACTAAAAACTTGTCGTTGCATTTAATTTATGCCACTGTAAATTCAAATATTATTTTACGTTTGTTTCAGTAACGTTTCAGAAATGTTGCTGAAATGTATTGATTGTTTTGTAGCATATTTTAAATGCTACTATCTACTGGTAATGGCTTACATTGTTTTCAGTAGCCAGCTTTATAATAATCATACCAAAATCATCCACAATCATATAAAGATCATATTTAAAACAACAATCAACCAATCATATAATCAACATATTTATATAATTGAAAACAAGTAATTACAAAACTACTATCCATAACCATTTAGATAATAATTGTTTGACAAAATGAGCAAGTTCACATACCACAAACATTTTCAAAGAGTTTTACTTAACTACCGACTATTATCATATTACATATAACAATTGAAGCAACGTCCGTTGTTGGTGATGGTCTTTACTCCGAAAAAGCTAATTACCTGTAAACACATTCAATAATCAACAATAAGTGTTTGTCATGAATTATCAAATAACATTCAAATAATGGTAATTGATTGTTATTAAAACAAACACATAAATAATTGAAATGAATATCAAATAACATTCAGACAATACTATACATTATGATTCATTTCAAACGAAAGTACAATCAATGAAATGCTAACTGGAATAACACTAACATACGACAACCCTACTAAGCTGCCACTTCAACTAATACACATTGGTTTACCTAATATTCATCTTCCCGCAAACACAGTAAGACTTGCAAGGCGCAGATATTGTTAAAAATCATCATCAAATTTATTTCATTTTTGTATTTCATGATCATTATAGAAATTTGGAAACATTAAACCAACAAACACAGTAAGACTTGCTAGCAAGCAAAATTCCAATATTGTTTCCTAAACGTTTCCAATAATAAATAACATTGGAAAAAATTTGTTATATTATTAATCTAACTTCTAAGAGGGAAAAAATATATTCAGTAAATGCAATACTGAGATGGGGGATCCTGAACATCAACGCTACAATCTATTGGCCCACCAACAATATCAAATGCACATAGACAATCATACATTATTAATTACCATGCCTCTTCTTGTGTATGATCTGAAATAAAGCTTGCTTAAATATATAATGTTGATGGTGCATTGAGCTTTACTAACTTATTACAAGTGTGAATTTTAAAATTGATATTGAAGGTGGTCAAATCAAAATTGATATTGAAGTTAAATACTGCTCACAACATCAGCAGTTACAAGGGTGAATTTTAAAATCAGAATCAACTGCATATATTTATAGTGTTAAAATTTGTAGTAATAACTTATTACAATGCACCTTGATCAATGAAATGCAAAGCTTGCACTGCATAGCTTGCACTGCAAAGCTTGCAATGCAAAGCTATGCAGTGCAAAGCTTGCACTGCATAGCTTGCACCGGCAAGCTTGCCGCGGCAAGCTTTGCCTGCAAGCTTATGCAGTGCAAAGCTTACACTGCAGGCAAAGCTTTGCAGTGCAAGCTTATGCAGTGCAAGCTTACATTCCATGTACTTCTTGTTTGGTAGTTT
The DNA here is from genome assembly GCA_030737875.1 of Allium sativum. Taxonomy (NCBI): domain Eukaryota; kingdom Viridiplantae; phylum Streptophyta; class Magnoliopsida; order Asparagales; family Amaryllidaceae; genus Allium; species Allium sativum. The sequence goes on along the minus strand of CM060910.1, from coordinate 889,321,140 downwards.
TTATTGATTTTTGTGAATTAATAATGTTTTGAAAAGACCTAAAACACTAAGAAAAAAATCCAATTTCAGTTCTCTTTTTCGGGGTTGAATTCCAAAAAATTATATGACATGGTGCACCGTTTTCATCTGTAGCTTAGTTTCAGTTTACTATCATTATTGTCCATGTGTTGACCAGTGCAAATATTAGGGCGGTGATAAAGGAACTTCGAAACTAGACGAGGGGGATAAAAAATTCTGCGAACTGCCAGACCCACACTAGATTCAGTGACCCCTTCCCGAAGTCATCTCCGAATTCAGCACCCCTCCCTTGCCGAAATCCCCCCTTTATCCAATTTTAGAGTTTCTTTATCACTTCCCGGATATTGTACCACAAGAAGAGGTCGTTAAGTTTTAAAAAATAAAACAAACTATTGCATGAGTTTTAGTTTAACCACCAAGTCCTCATTTCCATCCCAAGTCCCAACCGTCTTATATGTTAAAGAACCATTTCTAGAGGTAAACCATTATGTATCTGGAAGATTTTACGTTGAAAATAAATGTTTATACTTGATATGTAACTAGCGACTATCTATTTCGTACCACACGTTTATACATGATCATCTTTAGTTTGGTCTTAGAATTATTTCATAACCACTCATTTTTGTCACTTGTTTATGCGTTACTTTGGGTATCACCTTCAAAAAAACACATGGAAAATTATTCTCCAGTCCAAAGTTTGTTTTATAAATGATATCATATTTTAAATATTGAATATAGACGAGAGAAAATATAAATACATTTAGATTAACTCTATGTTATAAATAAGCATACGGAGTTTGTTGAAGAAATATTGGATTAAATTGCAATATTTTTTATACTTGGTTGCTGACTATTCATTTTTTTGATATTAATAAAAAGCATTCCTGTATCATAAGATTTCAGAAAGAACAACTATATTTTCATAGAATAAAAATCTTTGTATCTATCGGTTTGACTACACTGAATTTTACAAAACAATTGGGCATCACATGGGTCGAGATAGACAGCTAAAGCTTTTCTTATTTTTTATATTATTGAACTTAGATTAACGAAGTCTCGAAGTTTAAATTATCATATATAATCACTTGTGATGCATAGCATCAACTAAAAGTTGTCCACAGTTTTTCAAAACAAAATGCTTAAAATTCATATGGTCGATTAATTCAATGGTCTCCATCAAACACCCTTTAACCAAACTTCATGATTCAATGCCAGTCTAACATGTTATTTTGAACATCACAATCAGGGAAAAAAGGAGCCCCCACCCCCACCGGCAAGCTTGCCGCGGCAAAGCTTTGCCTGCAAGCTTATGCAGTGCAACACTGCATAGCTTGCACTGCAAAGCTTTGCCGCAGTTGCATTGCAAGCTTTGCACTGCAAAGCTATGCAGTACAAGCTTATGCAGTGCAAAGCTTGCACTGCATAGCTTGCACCGGCAAGCTTGCCGCGGCAAAGCTTTGCCTGCAAGCGCGCGACAAGCTTTGTCTGCAAGCTTATGCAGTGCAAAGCTTGCACTGCATGCAAAGATTATGCAGTGCAACACTGCATAGCTTGCACTGCAAAGCTTGCCGCGGCAAAGCTTTGCAGTGCTAACCATATTTACAGTTCTAAGCGTATTCCTACATTCACAAAGTGTGATTTACTGTTATGCTAACTTTTCAAATGCTAAAGAAAATGATAGATCTTGAATAGTCTGATAGGAAGAATACATAAAAAAAATATTGTTAAACTGAAATATAATACTTACTTGAATTTGATTCCCCAATGACATAGGCCGTCGGCCAAGCTACGGTAGTTCCAAAAGCATCTTCCATGTATGTGCACTCCGATGTAGGTCTCCACAATAATGCGTCATTAACTCTCACATAGTCTACCCAAACTTTTACCGCATCATTTCCTAAAGGAACACAGTGCACCGTTGATGTTGGATCAGTTGAAGAGATAGTTCCTTCGGCCACTACTCGTCCAGTTTCAACCACGTCAATCAACTTGCATTTATTATTTGCTACCAGAATCGAGCCATGCTGGATAAGTAAACCAAAATAAAAAATATTTTTTACAAGATAGATCAGTCAAAATATTATGTGATTTGTTATGAAAACTGAAATGAAGCATTTACAACATAAATGCAATATATTTTACCACTTTACCATGATGATTCAGTGTCCAATAAATTACCTGACAAGTTGATTTAGCCTTGTAAGGAGAAGTTGAAATGTTTGTTGCAGCCTTGAAAGGAGAAGACACGAAGCTTGTTTTTTCAGCTACAACTTTTGACTTTGGCCATGCTATTTTCTTGCCAACGGCCTCTTTAATGCATGACATTTCTACTGTGGGGCGCCACAAGTACGCATCCTCTTTTTTTGCGCAGTCTACCCAAACCACCACGGCTAACGGACCAAGTGGAATACCGTTCACAATCATGTTTGAATCACTTGAGCAAAGTCTACCTTCGGCAACCAACACCTCATCCTCATACCAATCATAAAGCTTGCATTTGTTGTTAGTGCTACTAGTTTTACTCTAAAAAGAACAATAATTGTATTTAAAGGAAAATATACGTATATACAATCACAAACAGTTACCGTGAATCATAAATTTTACCGTAAGGTCTTCTATCATATGTCCTCCCAAAGCAACAACACGATTTGCAGGCCATGCCACTGACTTATCCTTAGCTTCTCCTAATATAGATAAACTAGATGTAGGCCTACATAAATAAGCATCTGGTCTCTTTACGCAACTTACAACAACTTTCACAGTATTTGGTCCAATACGGATGTCATTGACAACTTCATTTGGATCGGTGGATACCACTCTTCCTTCGGCCACAATTTCATCGGTCCCATCCCAATTCAACAGCTCGCATACGTTGTCATTATTCCACAATTCCTTCGGCCATAATTTTCTCCACATTTCTCAGATTTTCCTTTGCCACATGCACGAAATTCAAAACTCCTTGCTGATACTCTACACTAGTCCTATGACAAAAATAAAAAACATAAAAAAAATTAATATTCACATATATGTGCTAATTCTTCAAATAAATTTAAGTATCATATACTCACCTATTTAAATTCACCCAATCTTTTTCCATCGGCGATATATACAAGTGCACTTAAATCTGCACCGGTTTAACAAAAATCTGCACTGGTTTAACAAAAAATCTGCACTATGTTTAATTTTCTGAAACTGCACTCCTTTAAAATACAGCTCTTGTTAAAAAAAAAAAAAAAAAAAAAACTGCACTTGGTTAAACAAAAAATCTGTACTTGTTTAACAATAAAAAACTGTATTTCTTTAACAAAAATAAAATGCATTTGTTTTGCTTAAAACTGCAGTTTTATAATTATAAAAAAACTGCACTTAAAAAAAACATTGATATATACAAGTGCTGCGATTTTCATAACGATATAATAGGATTAATTTTGAAGCGATAGAAATTACCATTTTAAACAAGTTTTTCGCGCCCTTTCTAGTGAATGTGTGTTAGTTTTTATTCCACTCTTTGGACTATTTTTACTTTTGCTTTCTTTTATTTTGTGTTTAAAAAACAAAACAATGATGATTGCGTTGTTCATTTGTTGCTTGATCCACTTGTTGTATTCACTTAAATTTAGTTTTGTTGGTGTATGCTTGTTTTTTTTAGTTTGTTCTATTAGAAAAAGTTATGCATTTATTGTTAGATTTTGTGTTTTTGTTTCCGCTTGTATTTCACTGCATTCTCATTTAAAAACCAAAGGCACCCGAAATTTTTCATTTAACTTCTTAAAATTTATGTTGTTTACTTTAGTGTCTTTGTTTTGTTTGTCTTGTGCATTTGCAATAAAATAAAATAAGTAAATCAACACAGATAATTTGTAATATTCACAGTGTGCTAAATGGTAGTGCATCACTGTTTTTTTTGTTTGGAATGTTATTTTATTGTTTTCAATTTCCAATTTCCAATTAATTTGACTTCATTTTAGTTCCTGACTGTTGCAGTTGCTGCATTTGCATTTTAAGTCATAATTTCTGTTACACTGAATTAAAAAAATTGCATTGCATCTTTATATCTACACTGCATTTAACTTTATTTATTTACATTTGCTTATATATGTTCTCTCTTGTTCCAAACATTTCATCTCTTCTACCTCATCACTTACAAACACATTACATTTTAACAGTCAACTATCTGACCATCACCACTTCTTCGTTCCGGGACAATCCTCCAGCAAATTACTTCTTACCAATTTCATTCACAAACCAATACTGCTACAAACTTTCGTGCGACAATCCAATTCAATGTGCTCTTCCATACACCACAACTCGAAACTTCTGCTTCCTTTTCTTCACCTGCATGCTCCACGTCAAAGTGGTGAACCTGAACCCCTGAGATACAGCAGCTCCATCTTCTTCCTTTTCTTTTGGAACTTTGCAGTCCCACTGTGTTGCTTCATCGGACTTTCCTCACGCTGATAGTAATTCTTCTCGAATCACTACACTCACGCTCAGATATTACATTGCATAAAAACAAAGAAAGCGACATCAACGGCTGCATTTGCAATGAAACAAAGCCTCGACTGTTTTGTAATCGAGTAGCTCGTCCATCGCTGTTTCTGTTGTTTTTTTTAAACCAGATCTTGTTATTGCCTACGGCTTGCTAAATAAAGTACATGCACTCGACGTCAGCGAGGAACGAACCAGTTTAATTTGGAAAAAGTTTAATTAGCCCACATGTGGTTTGTTTGTATTCCCGTTTAAACGAACACGTAGGGATATGAGATGGTGCGCTGTTTAAGATCAGGAAGTAGGACTCTTCTTTTTGGACTGTATGCTTTGAGTAGCCAAAATTGCTACTGCTACTGTTGTTTGAAGCATTGAAAAGTACGGTCATAATTGGTCGGAGAGGGCCTTACTATACAAGAGTTTGGAACATACAAAGAGCAAACGGATAATTAATTTAGATATTTCTAAATGAAATACTAAAGAATACAAACACATTTCATCGATCTATGACGGTCGTACAAAATTAGTCCATCTTATGAGCATATGAATTGGTGCAGATTTGTATATTTAAGAGAAAATATAACTCCAGAGTCGTATATGACTCTCACGATTTCTTTTGTAACATACACAAGTCATTTTAAATATAACAATTGCAACTAAAAATCTATGATTTATCTTTTAACTATTTGAGTTTTCCACAAATATCAAATTTCTTATTAAAAAAATTTCATGTGCATTATTTCTGATTTCATTACAAGCGCATGATATTTTGGAAGCTATTGGAAAAAAAACAATAATATAAACAAAATCAATTCTGGAGCAAGTGTAGTTTCCTTTTCTAATCTTTTAGACTTCTTTATCATTTTGAAATTATTTAAGGTTTTCAAAATTTCCAGACCAATAATTAGATATTAAATTGCTTCCTGTTTCTCGTCAATATCTCACGCTCAGATTCATAGCCTCCCTCCCCACACGTTACTTCATTGCACACTCATCACATATACGCTGCACAGAACAGATCGACATCTCCCCTTCTTCTTAGAACACAGCTTGCATGCTGTGCTTAAACCCAGCTACACTTTTATAACCAAACCCCACCCTGGCTCTTACATATATAAAATATTGGAATTTATAGTGGAGGGTTTGTTTTCAAATTACTGGTTATTGTAGTATTTGATACAAAGTTTTGAAGTGGCGGCGTGTTTATTGAAGATGCGAAGAAAATCAAGGAAAAATAGAAACTGCGTATTTCAGTGTTTATATAGGAAGCTACTTACTTCGCAGCTAAGTATTTGGCTACTACGAGTTGATGTCATATTTTCTTTCTTAAAGTTAGAACAAAGTCACTATAGTCATTATCGCTATTATAACAAGATAATACTTGAAGTTTACATGTGAGGCAATGTGGAGTACATTTATAATTATACTGCGTCTTGAAGTGAATACTAACATCTCAGAAATAAAAAATATCAGCCACAGAAATGGGAAGAACAACTAATATAAACTGAAGTATTTCTTCACAAGATTTGTCATTCATTCTCCGACAAAGATAAATGAAAAATACAATTTTTGGTACATTTATATTGCGTGTTAAACAACAAGGAGTATATAGTCAAATAACTGATTGCACCTACTGATTATACGTAACATCAAGGAGTATGTTACATTTATTTAAGCCACCAAAAAACAAATAAGATAAAAGCACAACTGGGAGTATATAGTCAAATAAGGCTAAGGCATTTATAAAATGTAGACATATGAATACCAATTCTGTGAGGATTTTGCAATTTTCTGTTAAGATTATTTCATACTTTGACCCAGACAATGTTTTAATTATGAACACTCCAAGGGGAATCTTCATCTCAAAAAAGATGCTTTTGAAAAATGGGAAGAGTAACTCTTCAAGGAAAAGTAGATTAACCGTTCCACGGGTTTATCAATAACTGATCATTGTTCTGATACCATGCATCTACAGCTAGGTGCAGGATATATTGGAAAACAAGAACCAAGTGAAAGTGTGAAGATGCAGTTGCACACAGAACAATGGGGCCTCGCCATCATTCACTTGCTGATACATTAAAACTGAACTGAATGCATCAAAGGATGAGAAAATAATATTGGCATTAACAAACATTTCTTACTCTCTATTAATTAGTACTACTAGATAATAACAAATTTAAAACTATATATTTCAATAATCACTACAGAGTGATGTTTGTTTCAGTTAGTTAACATTTGATTGATATGCTAGTGCCATATCATTGCGATTATCCATATATTATAGTTAGTTATGTCAAATAATAATCATAATACTTGAAAAACTCATTGTGTTGCTAATCATTGTGATTCCAGAATATAGTGATTTTTGTTATCAAAAAAAGAAAGAAAAAAACATGAAAATGTGTGGGGTTTCATTTTCATGTCCTATAAGTGGATAAATTGTACTTAATTATGCGAATTTGTTATGCATTCTAACGTCATCGACATCATCGATTACTTGTTGATATGCTAGTGGCATTAGCATACACCTATTGATAATTAATATATATAACTATTGCAACTACTTTTAATGTCTGCTTAATTTGATGGTCATCAATCATAACAGGACATACCAGGTTTGTAATTAACTTCTAATAACATATATAAATGTTCAATCAAGCAAACCGCAGGGAAATAACATATATAAATGTTCATTCATATAGTCATATTATCTGCAATAAGATTCAATGTACTTGATAAATTTATGTTTTAATCAAAAGGATAAATGAGCAAATAATTAAATATTATTTGTACAAAGTAAAAGGTGTGTTAAACTTAATCCCTTCCAGACATTGCCAGGTGTGTCGTATAAGACTCAAAGCTTTAAGTGAGTTAACCATGGTCAAGTTCTTCACGTCTTTTACATTTAAACACATCCACGATTTGTAAACTAACAGCGCAAACAAAAATTACTGTCTTAAGAACCTAAACAAATTAGTGTGATTTGTTACCTTAATCTGAAACGCCTGAACAAAAATCACGATTTGAAAGCAAAGCTGTAGATCTGTGAATCAAAAAACAAAAATAGTTAGAAAACAACAGCAAAACATACGTGGATCTAAACGAAATCAAAGAGGAGAAGGAGCGAACATGGATTTGTTGGTTGAAGGAGAAGGAGCGAACGTGGGAAGAGTAGGAATCCGATCTAAAAGGACAAAACGTTCACAAATTTTCGATTGAAGTAGAAGTTGGGGATTTGTGGATTTGAACAGAAATTGTGATGGAAGAAACGATACGAGAGGATAACGAGGAAGCTAATTTGGGTGGGGGGAAATGAAATAAAGGGGGGAAAAGGTTAAACGCAACGGAACCCTACAAATGAAGAAAATAAAAAAAGTTTGATGCATTTGAACGTAAACGCCGCCATCATGAGTAACATATCCACATTTTCTTGTAGTGATAAGAGATCACATCCACATTTATTAAATAAGTCAATATAAGCCTTCAGTGACCGAGAATTCCCACCTCGTTGAGTCTTCACCCTAAATGCACTAATGGTGGTCTTAAGCGATTGACTCAGATATCCACCTCATTGGTTAGATACTTCTTGTTTATGTGTGTGTGTTCTTGTGTGTTTCGTTGACATACCTTGATATATATATATATATATATATATATATATATGTATATATATATAACCCGCTAAATCTAGGGTATGATTTTTAAGTAAATACTATTTTCAGTCACACAGGACTTTATGTTCTGACCCCTCTCCTTAACTTATCCAACATGCCAGTAGGTGGAGTAGATTCAATGGACGAAGAAATGATGGAGACTGAAGAGAACAATGGAGATATTATGCTATTATTAGTAATCACTACTATGTTGCTTATGGAAACTCTTAATGATAAATTTTAATGATGTACTTATTGAATAATTGTACCCTAACGATCTATGTTTGAATTTTGTAGCTTTTTTATAAAACGGTACAACCTATTTTGGTATTATACTTTCTCGTTCCACTTTGTGAGATTCCATAATGCTATGTTTATTTGTTATTCTGTGCAAATGTATTTCCTTACCGGAACCAACAACGATCCATTTAGAGTGGCTCTAAGTTTAATGGGCCTTATCTAGGTCAAAATTTAGGCCCACTCCAGGCGAGTTGTTAAATTTCGATGAATGGAATTGGGAATTATCGTTTATTTGTGATTGGTTTGTAAAGTTTCGTCAGTGATTTGAAGTCTTTGTGAATTCATCATCATTTTGAATATAGTTCAAAACATTAGTCTTCCGCTAAATCAGTATGGTATCAGATCCAAAGCGATCCATAGGTTTGGCATTGCTTCAGATTGTTTTAGTTTTGGCTCAAAGTTCATTATTGGTCATTGATCAGAAATCATCGTTGATCCGAGTTCTGAAGTGGATTATAGATCGACAATATTTCAAAAGTTCTATTGTTGTTCGGATTGGTTTCTGAGTTCTGAAGTATCGTCTTGAAGGTTGGAATATATTGGATCGTTATCTCGAGAATTTGAAAAGTGGTTCATTGATTTCGTAGTTTCAATTGTAATTGTCTCGAGAATTGGTGCAAAGTTCGATATTTCATCCAGATTTGTTTATCACTGTTTCAAATTGAACTCGAGGAGAATTGATTTCGACTGTGAAGGATCTTCATAGTGAATCAGTTACGACAGTGAATCAGTTACGACAGTAAGTTGGTTACGACTGTCAGGTGGTTATAATAGCCAAGTGGTTACGATAGTAAATTAATTGTTTCATTTCAACTTAAGAATGCCGCCAAGACACGCAAATATAAACCGAAATGTTAAAGATTTTAATGGCCAGGAAGATGAAACTCAAATGGAGGAACATCTTAATGCTAGAATTGATGATGGTATTGGACGTTTGGAGAGAATGATTTTGGACATGAACCAAAATCAAAGGCAAAAGACTCCACCTACATCGGAAAATATGTTTGGTGAGGTAGAAGACCGTGGAAGCTATTGATCTCAACAGCGAGAAGATATGGGATTGCAAATCCCTCAAGTAATGGATAAGCGATGGGAATCAGGTATGGGAACAAAAATTCCAGAATTCAAGGGTGGTATGCAAGCTGAAGAATTTTTGGATTGGATTGCTACTGTAGAAGAAATTCTTGAATATAAGGGAGTTCCAAAAAAGCATCAAGCTAGATTGGTTGCTGCAAGATTAAGAGGAAGAGCTACAGCATGGTGGCAGCAAATTAAGTTGACTCGAGCGAGGATGGGAAAGCCAAACGGGGTTACATGGGAGAAGATGAAGAAGTTGATGAGGGCTACATTCTTGCCTTACAACTATCAATCGTTAATGTATCAACGATTGCAGAATTTACGGTAAGGTACTTGTTCGGTTAATGATTACACAGAAGATTTTTTTTCCAACTAATTTCTTGTAATGATATATCAAAGACTGAGAAGCAGTTAGCTATAAGGTATATTGGAGGACTTCGGGTTTAAACTCAGGATGGTTAATATGTTTGATCCAAAATCAGTTGCCGAGGCGCATCAGAGATCTCTTTCATGGGAGAAACAAGTTAGGCGAGGAAGTAGTTACTTGACTTCTAACTGTCAGAGTAAGAAGGCTGGTAGCAGTGCTCCAGCTAGTAAATATGTTATTCCAGATCCTACCAAGGCAAAAGGAGGCAGTAGTATGAAATGTTTTAATTGCCAAGAATTGTTCAACAAAGTTCTAAATGTACCAAGCCTAAGAAGAGAACTATGGTCAAGGACGATAGTGAAGTATGCAACGATGACGTAGGGTTAGATTTTTCAACTCCACCCGGGTTTGATGAAGAACCAGAAGAAATTGTGACTGGTGATGAAGGTTATAATCTGATGATGAAGAGAATTTGTCTAACTCCAAAGTCAACCGACGAATCTAAATGGTTACAAAGCAACATTTTCCAATCTACATGCACTATCTTGAGAAAAGTAAGTTGATACGTAATTGACGCAAGAAGCTATGACAATATCATTTCAGAGGAGGCTACCCAAAAGTTTGGAATTAAGATAGAGAAACATCCTAGACCTTACAAGCTAGCATGGTTGAAGAAAGGCAGTGAGGTAAAAGTTTCTAAACAATCCCTTTTATGGTGGCCTAAAATATATAGGTGAAATTTGGTGTGACGTTGTGAATATAGACATGTATCATCTTTTGTTAGGAGGCCATGGCAATATGACAGGGCTGTGCAACATAATGGGGGCACAAACAACTACAATTTCATATTCGAAGGCACTAAATTCACGCTAGCTCCAAAGAAGCATATTCAAAGTAAAGCACAACTAGACCAGAAGGCGGAGACTGTCAGTTTGCTTTCATTAAAAGACTTTATAGACAATGTGAAAGAAGATGGCGAGGTTTACTTGCTAGTGGGATTTGATTCTGCAGAGATTGGGGAAATTTCTGGGCTAGTAACGCCATTGTTATGTGAATCTGAAGATGTGTTTCCGAAAGAGCTACCAAATAGTTTACCGCCACTCAGAGACATCCAACATCAAATTGATTTGGAACCAGGTGTTGATTTGCCTAATAGGCCACATTATCGTATAAGTCCTGCAGAATACGAAGAGTTGCGACGACAAGTAGAGGAATTATTGACACAAGGTCGAGAAATCCTTAGTACTTGTGTTGTGCCTGCATTGCTAGTTCCGAGAAAACATGGTTTATGGAGGAAGTGCACATACAGTCAAGTTATTAATAAGATCACAGTGAGATATCATTTTCCTATTCCACGTTTGGATGATTTACTGGATCAAATTAGTGGTTCGGTTATTTTCTCAAAGATTGATTTGAAAAGTGGATATCGTCAAATCAGAATCAGACCAGGTAATGAGTGGAAAACTGCTTTCAAGACACATGAGGGGTTATATGAATGGCTCATTATGCCTTTTGGATTATCAAATGCGCCAAGAACCTTCATGAGGGTGATGAATCAAATTTTCAGGCCTTATATTGGGAAGTTTGCAGTTGTTTACTTCGATGGTATTCTTATCTAAAGTGCTAGTCCAGAAGAATATCTACAACATCTACCTGCAGTTTTGATCATCTTGCGTCAAGAACAATTCTATGTCGCAACAAAGAAATGTATATTCGTGACCTTAAGTGTGCTATTTTTAGGATATTTGTATCCAATAAGGGTTTGCAAATTGCCAAAGCAAGATTACACCAATCAGAGATTGGCTACAGCCAAAGATAATCATAAAAGTGCGTAGTTTTCATGATTTGGCGTCTTTTTACAGGCGATTCATTTCATATTTCAGTATCATTATGGCTCCAGTGACAGATTGCATGAAAGGAAAATAATTTTTTTGGATAGAGAAGGCAGAACATGCTTTTGATAATATTAAAAGTTTGTTGGCTTCAGCGCCTATTCTAGTGCTTCCATATTTCCATATACCATTTGAACTTCATACTGATGCTTCAAAGGTTGGTGTTGGGGGAGTGCCGAGTCAGAATAGGAAGCCTATTTCTTATTTCAGTAAGAAACTATCAGGGGCGGAGATAAGATACAATACCTATGATATTTATTTTTATGTTGTGGCTCAAGCTACCAAGCATTGGAGACATTATCTTTTTCATAAAGAATTCATTTTGTACATGGATCATGAAGCATTAAAGCATCTCAGGGTCATGATAAAGTAGCAGCTGGACATGCGTCAAGGATTGCTTATCTGCAACAGTTCACATTTGCGGTGAAGCATAAGTCAGGAGTTACGAATAAGGTAGCCGACGCATTAAGTCGGAGGAGCAATCTTTTGACCATAATAAGAGTTGAAGTATTTGGATTTGAATCGCTCTCAAAATTGCTGAATACAGATCCTTATTTCTCAAAGGTTTTGGAAAGGGTCAAAAAAGGTGAAATTACAGATTTTTCACTGGTAAATGGTTTTCTTTCAAAGGGAATCAGTTGTGCATTCTAGATTGTAGTCTTCGAATGAATATAATCCAAGAGTGTAACGACCCAGAAAATCTGAACCAATTTAAAATTTTAAATTGGCTAAAATAATGGATTTTAAATATTTAAAATAAATATTTTAAATAATAGAGATGAAACGTGAGTTGAATCGACAGTTGAAAACGAATATAATTAATTATAATTATAATTATAAACAAGGCCTGAAATGGCGCTGTAGTTTCAAAAATTGAATTCAAACTGTGTCGGACTGTACTGGGTGCAAAACAAAACAGATTTTAGTGAAACCAAAAATATTTAAATCTGTTAGTGAATACCTTTCTAACGAATCTGAAAAATCGAATTTTCATAGCGGAAAGCAAAAGTTATGGCCGAATGAATTTTCAGAAAGGTTGCTATGGAATTTATATAGCCCGTGAAATTGGCCATTTTGCATACGACCTCGGAATTCGACGAAACCACTTTTTTTGATCCGGGATGTGAAGTTATTGCTAGGTTTCAAATTTCATAATTTTTGAGGCTAGTATGTGAGCGTGGCGAAGGAAAATGTGTTTTGGTCAATTACAGTTAAATTGGATCGACCAGAAATGGGCGTTTTTGCAAACGGTCTCAGAATTCGACGAAACTAGTTTTGTTGGGACCGTATCGTCAAAACATAGTTAGATTTATTTTTCTGGAATTTTTCGAATCAGTTTGTGGCCCTGGCAAATTGAAATGTATGTTCAAATTGAATATTGAATGTAATATATTTTAATTTGAAGGAAAACTGACTGAAACAGTCGAATGGGCCTACAAAACATATTCCATTGTGTTCAGAATAGGGGTAAAACGCTAGGGATGACAGTCGTTGGGTTTAGATTCGTGGTCGTGTCAGAAAACCCCTTTAAAGCTCCACCGGCCAATCAGAATTTAAAAAAAAAAAAAAACCTCGTTTCTCTCTCCCTGACGAACGACGGAAACGCATTCGAATCTTCCCTCCTCGATTCCGATCAATCCACGCAAAATTAGCCCCTCCTCCAGTTGAAGATTTTGTAGTGCTCGGAGAGATCTTCAAATCCAAATGTAGTTTGGATTTTTTCGTTCAGCGTTTGGAGAGTTTCGACGCTGGGAAGATCCGTCGTTTCGAGCCAGATCACGCCTCCACCGCCGCGCCGAGTTGAGCGCCACCACCCTCGTTCTAAGCGCCTCTCCAAGCTCTTCGCCGCTGCGAAGGCCGGTCGTCATATCGCGCATCGATTCGCGCGAAATCTGGTGACCTAGTTTCGAACAAACAAAGAGAGGTACGGTTTTTATTTTCTGAACTGATTTTAACAGTTTAAAACCATTGCAAACTTCGAAAATTCATATCTTTTTCGTTCGTTAACGAAATTCGATGAAACAGGAAACATCATGACCGTGTGCACGTCTTCTACATTTTAGAAGAGACCGCATATTTTTCTGAGCCTTCTGCTATTTTTGATGGAGTGGAACCCAATGTGAGATTTCTAATTTATAAACAAGATGGAAAACGACGATGTATAAATTATATAGTCGATGTATAAGTTATATAAGCGTTTTACACCTCTTGTTTAAGCGTTGTATAAGTTGTATGTTCGATGTATAAGTTATATATGCGTTGTAAAAATTATATCTGTGTTGAAATAGAAGTGGATTGCTATATATATATATATATATATATATATACACACACGCCCCTCGTCCACAAACCATGGACGATATTTATTGGTTGTGATTGGTGTGAAAATTGATTGATAGCGAATGGTTGTTTGGGATTGTTTGTGGTTGATATTGATTGATTGTGGTTGAAAAATACCCATTTGTGGTTGAGAAATATTTGGTTGAAACCACATAGGATTAGTTTGTGGAAATGAAATAAATATATACATGCCGCCTGCGTGCAAACTAGATTCATGATTCCCATTGTCAAAAACCGCGAGGTTTTAAGGTAGAGCGAGAAGCCGTACTAGGGACGGTCCCGGTTTTAACTACCTTGTCGTTATGCCGCCGAAATTTTGAATAATATTCATGTGTTTGAATTATTTTCATTTGCTGAAACTATATTTATTCGTTGAATAGAAAACCTTCATGTGTTGAATCAATATTCATTCGTTGATTAGAAATTCATGTGTTGAATGGTATTCGTGTTTTAAATATAAAAATCACATTTTTATCTATATATAGAAACTATAGAAAACCTTCATGTGTTGAATCGATATTCATTCGTTGAATTGAAATTCATGTGTTGAATGGTATTCACATTTTGAAATAAATTGATTTATAATAAAAATCACCTTTTTATCATCTATATGAGCTATGTAAAATGACCTTGTTTTAAAATAAATTGTTTTACAATAAAAATCCTATTTTTATCACTTATATACACTATATAAAATAATAGTGTTTTGAAATGAATTGTTTTACAATAAAAATCACGTTCTAATTATATACCTGAATTGTTGAAATGTGAAGTGTTAAAAATAGCCACTCGTTCAAATAAATATGCATGAGTTGAAATATTCATTAATTAGCTAATGATATGATTTTTGCCTATGCATGCAACATTAGAATGAATGGTGCTTTTAAATCAAATGGAATCAAATATGAAGTTGAATGGAAAATGATAAGTGATAAGAACTGTATATATGTACATGCATATTTATTGAACAGGTTATAGCAAAGGGGCTAGAGAAGAGGAATAAAATTTTTGTGCCCGACAAATAGGTACACATTTACTGTTTTGTTTGGGTGATGATTTTATGAGCCTGTTGGCTAGCCGCTTGGCTTTTCCCTTTTCTTTTTGACATGAGACGCCCGTGTCGCTATTTGGGAATTTTCCCAGCCCCTCCAGTACAAAGGAGGTTATGGCGAATTTTTCCAAAATTTAAAGGCGTTAGTAAAATATTTGAAGTGGAAAAAAATATAGGAATTTTTGAATGAACTATGTTTATATAAATATATAAATATAAATAAAATTAAAACGAAATGTGGTCGTGCAGTTCATGTTTTGAAACCGTGATTTCAAACGATTAGTACGGGAGATCCGACCATTAGATTTTCCTGAAATCACAACCGTTGGGTTAGCTTTGGAAAAATCTTTCCAACAGCACCAACTTTGTAAAAATCCAACGGTTGGATTGTCTGGAATGTTTAATTCAAATCTGAAGAAAAATAGCGCCAGAAACGATTATATTTATATATATATAAATATAATTATATTTAATCGAATAACGACGCTGCAGTTCGCATTTTGAAATCGAAACTTCAAACGATTGTACCGGGAGATCTGACCGTCGGATTTTCCCGGAACTGGAACCGTTGGATTCGCTTTGAAAAGATCTTTCTAATGATGTAAATTTTGTGAAGATCCAATGGTTAGATTTTCAGATATGTGTAAATCAAATCTGAAGAAAAACAGCGCCACGGCCGCGTTATGGCTCGAAGCGTCGTTTTGAATAAAATGGCTATTTTAAAATAAATAAAAATAGCGATAAATCGTTGTAAAATATTATAAACAATATGGATGTGATTTAGAAATTAACTGAAGGTTGGCCAAGTCGAATGGTTTCCTAAGTGTTGATCTGATGTTGGTTTCGGCCTTCGGGGTTAATATTTGGGAAATCGTTCTCTTACTGATTGACGGTTAGTGACTAATGAATTGAAATGATGCATGTATATGTTAGTGTTGCACTTATTTATTATATACGCGAGTTGCTCAGAAAGACCGGGTATTTCTCATTCTGAATAATTGAATCGACGATAATAAATCGAAGATGAAGACGATGGTCGAAGACCGGAGATCTTCACCTCGTTCGGATGGTAACCGAGGTCCTGATTGGGAGGCATCCCGAAATATGGATAATGAGTGGTGATCGTCCAGACGTACGTGGTGATCGATGGGTTTGCGAGGTATATAGTGCCTCCGGTTTCATTCAGACCCAGAACGGACTTGTAAATGGATCGTGTGTCTGACATTGGATTTTATTCTGTGTCGATTGATCTCTATTAAATATGCATCTGTTTGGCGGCAGAGAATTTATTCTTTTGCTTAACGCTCTTCTCTAAAACGTACGAGCTCAGAGGTTGTATATCGATGGACATCAGTCTCATGGCATGAATTGCCTGTGTGGCATGCTAAGATGCAGTGATCAGGGCTTCTGTTGAAAAGCAAAGTCTTGTGGGGATGATCAAAGCACCGCCTGTGTGGCGTAGCTTTGTGTATAACGTAAAATCGCGAGCCTCACACCCCGGTATGAACCAGAAACGGGAGAGGACATCAGGGAGGGCCTACGTTTCTTTCTAGCTAGGGTGGTGTCAGTGACCTACCAACCCTGACATTTATATACTTTTCACCTGTGCGGTTGTTGCTGTTGCGAGGCGCCTCGGTTAGATCGGACGATCCGGGTCCGATGGAGCCATTCGTTGGCTCATTTACACCCCAAAGGGTGGGGAAACGCAGTGTTCAGGAATTTTAATCCACATCGGTGGACCGGCCCTGACGATCCAAAGGCTTGACGGAGTACTTACCTGAGGGGCGGGCTAGAGCGTCTCGAATTCGGTAAGGACTATCTTTTGTCTTGGTTCATGACGGAAATCCAATTTCCAAATACGTGACTGTGCGGTTTTGATTGTATATATATATGGCGACATGATATATGGTACCCATGCCGTCTATGATTAATATTTATGATGTGAAATTGTTTTCAAAACATATAAACACTAGCAATAATATCAAATGCCTTTGTTTTATTCGTATCAAGCATATTTTGGCCATTATAAGATAAAAACTCTATCCTCCGGTTTGCGTTGCATTGTGTGATGGGAACTGAGTCTTATAATGGTTTCATTTTTATAAAAAGCATTGCGATGATTAAAAGAATGATTTCTTTTAAAGCACTGGTAATCCAATGGAGTAAACCCGTTCCACGAAAGTGGCGTGGTCCTGTGATTAGCCAAATTATATATGTGTTGAGTAGATTTCTCATACCAGTCCCATGACTGACTCGTAGTTTGTTTCACTTTCAAACTCGGGTGCCCCATTTTCTACACGGGCAGCCTTGTATTCAGGTTTAGCTGGTTCTTTCTGGATAGCTGGAGCTGAAGATGGTTTCTATCATTTATCTCTTTTTATGCTGTTCAGCTCCTATTATACATTTTGTTTATTTTCCGCTGTAGACATTTATGTATAGCTGAACTGCAATTGTACTAAGTAAGATCCTGTATACTGTGTAACTCTGATGATTACGTTTATCCAGTATATTCTATTGTTCATTATCTAGTGTATTTCATTATTATGTTCTGCTATTATCTGTTTTTGTGTTATATTCCAATGATAACCCTTGTCTCCGTCTGTACGGGAAATGGGGTCGTCACAACGTGGTATCAGAGCCTTGGTTAAGCTTAGTTCTGGAATATAACATATTAACGAACTCATCATAAATAGAACTAGTAGTGTTCTAGGATGGGTAACTCTATACAGATAGGATCAGTAATATCCTAGTACGAGTAAAGCAGAATGAAATTACACCTCGACAGACACATTTACATTTGAAGTATATGTTTCTATGTTTTAAAATACCTTTTCTGTGACCTGACATTTGATCTGCCATTTGCAGAGGTACTAGAAAAATGAGTGTCAGAAACAGGAGAAATGCAGAACCCGATCTAGAGGCTCTATTTAAGAGATATCGAAATCTGGGTGGAGCACAATTCTCGGGCAATGAATCTATTATTCAAACTCAAGCTTGGGTGAGCTCTGCGGAAAGAATATTTGAGCGTTTCCAGCTGAGAGACGACCAGAAAAGATTAGTAGCATCTTGGGCGCTCAATGGAGAAGCTTTGATATGGTGGGAAACAATCATAAAAGATAATCCAGAAGGTGATATCACCTGGGATAGATTCAAAGAGAATTTCCTAGGAAGATTTACTCCTCCCGAAGCGACGGAGCGATTATGTGATGAATTTTCTTATCTAATACAAGGTGATATGACCATCCCAGAATATCATAAGAAATTCAACGAACTTGCTCACTTTGCTCCTCATCTGATTCAAGATCCAAAGAGGAAAAATCTGAGATTTATTCATGGCCTACAAAGGAGATATCAGAATAGTGTACTAAGGAATGTGAAGCTTCCTTTTTCTGAAATGATATACATGGCTTATCAGTATGAAGATCTCCATAAGAAAGGAATGTTATGTGACAAAGAAGAAGTCTGTTCTGGTGACAAAGCAGAGTCGGAAACTGATATTCCTGAAGCTAGTACGAGGTCGGAGGTCAATAAGAAGCCCAGTGCCAAGAGAAAAAGGGTCGAATCTGGGAACGAACGAATAACGACCGTCACGTGCTCAAGCTGCAATAGAAAAGGACATTTGGCGATAAGTTGCAAATCTTGGAACAAACGAAGAAAAAGTGGAATTAGACCACTAAGAAACAAAGGAACCCACATGGGGAAAGGAGATGCCATAAGTGCCACCAAGCAGGTCATATTGCACGGGAGTGCCAACTCTCAAAGAAATCTGAAGCAGTACATATAAATGAATTGGCAGAGACTTCCGAGCCCTCAGCTAGTCAAGAAAGGGCTGATGTTTTAGAAGGCACGCTCAATGTCAAGAACATTCCAGTTAAAGTACTATTTGATACTGGCGCATCATGAAGCTTTATTGCAAAGAGTGCAGTCAAGAAGTTAGATTTAAAATTGAAGAAGCTCAAGGAACCAATGACTGTCCAAAATCCAGTTGGGGGTTCTATCGGCCTTAGTTGGGTTTGTGGGGTGCCTGTCTCTTTTTCTTGCTATAAATTCCCTACTATCTCTGTCATTATGAATTTTAATGAATTCGATCTTATTCTGGGATTGGATTGGCTAACCAAATATGAAGCAGAGGTTAGATGCGCCGAGAGAGTTGTTAGAGCTAAGATTAAATTAGGGAGTTATATAACCATACCGTGTGAAGGTCAGAAATTCAATAGGAAAGACTTCTGGGCAACTCTCGATGTTTCTCCAGCCCAAATAGAAAATATCTCTGAAATCACAGAGAATATTCCCGACCTAGTGAAAGATATTCCTGTCTTCGAGAATTATGCGGATGTGTTTGAGGAAGTTGTTCGCTTACCTCCGCAGAGAGAAATAGATTTCAAGATTGCTTTGATTCCGAATGCAAGGCCGGTAGTTCACGCTATTCGAAGAATGTCCTTGAAAGAGAAGGAGGAATTAGACAATCAAACATGACAGCTCGTATGGAAGGGTCTGATCAGGCCTAGTTTCTCTGATTGGGGTGCAGCAGTGGTCTTTGTCCCGAAATCTGATGGTACTCTACGGCTATGTGTGGATTATCGTGATTTGAACAAGCAGACCATAAAGATCAAATATCCATTGCCGCGAACAGATGATTTGTTGGATCGATTAAATGGAGCACAGGTATTCTCTAGGATGGACCTAGCTACAGGCTTCCATCAACTTCGAATTGCCGAAGAGTGTGTTCCAATGACAGCGTTCAGAGGCCCCGACTTATTCTACGAGTGGTTAGTAATGTCATTCGGCTTATGTGACAGGCGAAGTAAAAAAGATTGAAATTGAAAAACCTTACTTCCTTGATTTTCATTTTGTAAGAAAAGTCCATTCCCCCGGCCAGTACTTAACCAGGCCGGGTTATTACATTACTTCTGATGAATCAATCATTTCATGGATCAAATGAGTTTAGGCATTATCTTTTCCCTTTGTTTCCAAAAAAGAAAAAAGAGACACTAATGGTAACAGTAACGCTCCCGCTTACTTCGTCGATCTGATGAACAGAGTATTCAGAGGAGTATTGAATAAATTTGTTCTGGTTTTTATTGACGATATTCTAATCTTCTCTAAATCAAAGGCCGAACATGAAAAGCATCTGGAACAGGTTCTAGAAATTCTGAGACGGAATGTATTAAAAGCCAAATTTTCCAAATGTATCTTCCGGCAAGATGAAGTAAAATTTCTAGGCCACGTTGTATCGAAAGAAGGAATTGTTGTGGATCTAAGCAAAATCACAGATATTCAGAATTGGAAACAGCCCAGTACCCCCACTGAAGTCCGCAGTTTTCTCGGATTGGCTAGCTATTACCGGAAGTTTGTTAAAAACTTTTTGAAGATATCGGGTCATTTAACGAAGCTTACAAAGAAGCACTCTAAATTCAAATGGACTCCTGAAAGTGAGGAGGCTTTTGAAGAGCTATAGTTGAGATTAACAACTGCTCCAGTGTTAACCATCATCGATGGCAACCAAGATTTAAAAGTCTGGACTAATGCTTCTAGAGAAGGCCTTGGTGCAGTGTCAATGCAAAGGGGTCAAGTGATTGCTTATGCTAGCCGTCAACTGAAGCCGCACGAGAAGAGCTACGTAACTCATGATCTTGAGTTATTGGCTATTGTGTTCGCTTTGAAAATCTGGAGGCACTATCTTCTGGGTGAGAGATTTGAACTATTTATAGATCACCAGTCGTTAAAGTATCTGTTCACTCAAAAGGACCTGAATCTGAGGCAGCAACGGTGGCTGGAGTTTCTTGCAGCATATGACTTTGAAATTATATACACTCCAGGGAAAGCAAATGTCGTGGCCGATGCGTAAAGCCGAAAGAATGAGATGATCGCCAGTTTTATTATCAGGACTTCATTGATAGATAAAATATCTGCTCTTCAAAAGGATGATCACTTCATTCAGAAGATCAGAGAGGTAATTCAGAAAGGCGAGCCCTCGAGTTTTCAAGTTGATAATGAGGGGATTCTAAGGCTGAAAGGTCGAATCTGCGTTCCTAACATTGCTGAGCTCCGAAAGGAAGTTCTGGATGAATGCCACAAGTCAAAACTTAGTATCCATCCGGGAGTAAGCAAAATGTACAATGACATCAAACGCACTTTCTGGTGGAAGTCGATGAAGAGGGACATTTCTTTATATGTCAGCTGATGCCCTACTTGCCAGCTAGTCAAGAGCGACAAAAAGAAATTGGCTGGATTGTTACAACCGCTAAAAGTTCCTGGTTGGAAGTGGGAATATATTTCTATGGATTTCATTGATGGTCTGCCCAGAACCAGAAAAGGGAATGACAGTATTTGGGTGATCGTAGATCGCTTCACGAAGACCGCCCATTTCATACCTGTCAGATCAAACAGAACTGCTCAGAGTCTGGCGTAGATATACTTCAAGGAAATAGTTAGACTGCATGGAGTGCCGCTCAGTATAGTCAGTGATAGAGATACAATATTCACTAGAAAATTCTGGGAAGCGTTTCAAGTCGAGTTGGGAACGAAGTTGAACTTGAGCACCGCTTATCATCCTCAGACAGACGGTCAGACTGAGAGGGTGAATCGTATTTTAGAAGATCTATTGCGGGCTTGTGTTATAGATTTCGGTGGATCATGGGAAGACCATCTACATTTGGCTGAATTCTCATATAACAACAGCTACCAGGCGAGTCTGACAATGTCGCCATTCGAAGCATTGTATGGTAGACCGTGTCGATCTCCTGCTTGTTGGGTCGAACTCGGTAATAGACTTGTGTTAGGGCCAGACATGATTCGAGAAGCTGCCGACAAAGTCGATTTTATTAAGAAGCGATTACTCGCCGCTCAAAGCCGACAAAAGAGCTATGCCGATAGAAGAAGAAGAGATATATCCTTTGCTGTTGGCGACTACGTGTATTTGAAAGTGTCGCCGATGAGAGGAGTTATCCGGTTCGGTAAAACTGGAAAGTTGGCGCCCAAATTCATAGGTCCGTTTCCTATTCTGGAACGGATCGGAACTCTCGCTTATAGAGTTAAATTGCCTGACTGGTTGCCTGGAGTTCATGATGTATTTCACATATCTCAACTTCGAAAGCACGTTCATGATCCAGACTTGATCGTCGAAGAAGCAGCTCAACAGGATATTGAAATTACTCCAGAATTAGCTGTGAGACGAGAGCCGCTAAAGATCATTGGCAAAGAAACCAAAGAGCTGAGGAACAAGAAGGTTCACTTAGTCAAAGTGCAATGGAGTGGAGATCCGCGGGAATGTACTTGGGAAACTGAGGAGAGCATTCAGAAAGCCTATCCCAGATGCCGAGTAGATATCTCTGATTGACTCTGGTGCAAGGTACATTTACCCTACTTTGCATTACCATTTAGTTCTCTACTCTGTTGTTATTTTCTTTCCATGGGTGTGCACTTTTAAATTCTATAGTCTGAATGATTTTAAAAAGAGTATAGAAATTGATTAGTATATTTTTGAAAAGTTGAAAACAATTGGATTGGTTGTGGTGTTGTGTGATTGTACATTTATCAAACCACTTTCGACTTTGTTCCTTTTCGGGGACGAAAAGTTTTAAGTGGGGGAGATTGTAACGACCCAGAAAATCTGAACCAATTTAAATTTTTTAAATTGGCTAAAATAATGGATTTTAAATATTTAAAATAAATATTTTAAATAATAGAGATGAAAAGTGAGTTGAATCGACAATTGAAAACGAATATAATTAATTATAATTATAATTATAAACAAGGCCTGAAATGGCGCTACAGTTTCAAAAATTGAATTCAAACTGTATCGGACTATACCGGGTGCAAAACAAAACAGATTTTAGTGAAACCAAAAATATTTAAATCTGTTAGTGAATACCTTTCTAACGAATCTGAAAAATCGAATTTTCATAGCGGAAAGCAAAAGTTATGGCCGAATGAATTTTCAGAAAGGTCGCTATGGAATTTATATTGCCCGTGAAATTGGCCATTTTGCATACGACCTCAGAATTCGACGAAATCACTTTTGTTGGATCCGGGATGTGAAGTTATTGCTAGGATTCAAATTTCATAATTTTTGAAGCCAGTATGTGAGCGTAGCGAAGGAAAATGTGTTTTGGTCAATTACAGTTAAATTGGATCGACCAGAAATGGGCCTTTTTGCAAACGGTCTCAGAATTCGACGAAACTAGTTTTGTTTTGACCGTATCATCAAAACATAACTAGATTTATTTTTCTGGAATTTTTCGAATCAGTTTGTGGCCCTGGCAAATTGAAATGTACGTTCAAATTGAATATTGAATGTAATATATTTTAATTTGAAGGAAAACAGACTGAAACAGTCGAATGGGCCTACGAAACATATTCCATTGTGTTCGGAATGGGGGTAAAATGCTAGGGACAATAGTCGTTGGGTTTAGATTGGTGGTCGTGTCAGAAAACCCCTTTAAAGCTCCACCGGCCAATCAGAATTTTTTTTAAAAAAAACCCCTCGTTTCTCTCTCCCCGACGAACGACAGAAACGAATTCGAATCTTCCCTCCTCGATTCCGATCAATCGACGCAAAATTAGCCCCTCCTCCAGTTGAAGATTTTGTAGATCTCGGAGAGATCTTCAAATCCATATATAGTTTGGATTTTTTTCGTTCAGCGTTTGGAGAGTTTCGACGCTGGGAAGATCCGCCATTTCGAGCCAGATCGCGCCTCCACCGCCGGGCCGAGTTGAGCGCCACCACCCTCGTTCTGAGCGCCTCTCCAAGCTCTTCGCCACTGCGAAGGCCGATCGTCATATCGCGCATCGATTCGCACGAAATCTGGTGACCTAGTTTCGAACAAACAAAGAGAGGTACGGTTTTTATTTTCTGAACTGATTTTAACAGTTTAAAACCGTTGCAAACTTCGAAAATTCATATCTTTTTCATTCGTTAACGAAATTCGATGAAACAGGAAACATCGTGACCGTGTGGACGTCTTCTACATTTTAGAAGAGTCCGCATATTTTTCTGAGCCTTTTGCTATTTTTGATGGAGTGGAACCCAATGTGAGATTTCTAATTTATAAACAAGATGGAAAACGACGATGTATAAATTATATAGTCGATGTATGAGTTATACAAGCATTGTACACCTCTTGTATAAACATTGTATAAGTTGTATGTTCGATGTATAAGTTATATATGCGTTGTAAAAATTATATCTGTGTTTAAATAGAAGTGGATTGCTATATATAAATATATATATATATATATATATATACCCCTCGTCCACAAACCATGGACGATATTTATTGGTTGTGATTGGTGTGAAAATTGATTGATAGCGAATGGTTGTTTGGGATTGTTTGTGGTTGATATTGAATGATTGTGGTTGAAAATACCCATTTGTGGTTGAGAAATATTTGGTTGAAACCACATAGGATTAGTTTGTGGAAATGAAATAAATATATACATGCCGCCTGCGTGCGAACTAGATGCATGAATCCCATTGTCAAAAACGGCGAGGTTTTAAGGTAGAGCGAGGAGCCGTACTAGGGATGGTCCCGGTTTTAACTACCCAGCCGTTATGCTGCCGAAATTTTGAACAATATTCATGTGTTTGAATTATTTTCATTTGCTGAAACTATATTTATTCGTTGAATAGAAAACCTCCATGTGTTGAATCGATATTCATTCGTTGATTAGAAATTCATGTGTTGAATGGTATTTGTGTTTTAAATATAAAAATCACATTTTTATCTATATATAGAAACTATAGAAAACCTTCATGTGTTGAATCAATATTCATTTGTTGAATTGAAATTCATGTGTTGAATGGTATTCACATTTTGAAATAAATTGTTTTATAATAAAAATCACCTTTTTATCATCTATATGAGCTATGTAAAATGACCTTGTTTTAAAATAAATTGTTTTACAATAAAAATCCTATTTTTATCACTTATATACACTATATAAAATAATAGTGTTTTGAAATGAATTGTTTTACAATAAAAATCACGTTCTAATTATATACCTGAATTGTTGAAATGTGAAGTGTTAAAAATAGCCACTCGTTCAAATAAATATGCATGAGATGAAATATTCATTAATTAGCTAATGATATGATTTTTGCCTATGCATGCAACATTAGAATGAATGGTGTTTTTAAATCAAATGGAATCAAATATGAAATTGAATGGAAAATGATAAGTGATAAGAATTGTATATATGTACATGCATATTTATTGAACAGGTTATAGCAAAGGGGCTAGAGAAGAGGAATAAAATTTTTGTGCCCGACAAATAGGTACACATTTACTGTTTTGTTTGGGTGATGATTTTATGAGCCTGTTGGCTAGCCGCTTGGCTTTTCCCTTTTCTTTTTGACATGAGACGCCCGTGTCGCTATTTGGGAATTTTCCCAGCCCCTCCCGTACAAAGGAGTTTATGGCGAAATTTTCCAAAATTTAAAGGCGTTAGTGAAATATTTGAAGTGAAAAAAATATAGGAATTTTTGAACGAACTATGTTTATATAAATATATAAATATAAATAAAATTAAAACGAAACGTGGCCGTGCAGTTCGTGTTTTGAAACCGTGATTTCAAACGATTAGTATGGGAGATCCGACCATCGGATTTTCCTGAAATCACAACCGTTGGGTTCGCTTTGGAAAAATCTTTCCAACAGCACCAACTTTGTAAAAATCCAACGGTTGGATTGTCTGGAAGGTTTAATTCAAATCTGAAGAAAAACAGCACCAGAAACGATTATATTTATATAAATATAAATATAATTATATCTAATCGAATAACGACGCTGCAGTTCGTATTTTGAAATCGAAACTTCAAACGATTGTACCGGGAGATCTGACCGTCGGATTTTCCCTGAACTGGAACCGTTGGATTCGTTTTGAAAAGATCTTTCTAATGATGTAAATTTTGTGAAGATCCAACGGTTAGATTTTTAGATATGTGTAAATCAAATATGAAGAAAAACAGCCCTACGGCCGCGTTATGGCCCAAAGCGTCGGTTTGAATAAATTGGCTATTTTAAAATAAATAAAAATAGCGATAAATCGTTATAAAATATTATAAACAATATGGATGTGATTAGAAATTAGCTGAAGGTTGGCCAAGTCGAATGGTTTCCTGAGTGTTGATCTGATGTTGGTTTCGGCCTTCGGGGTTAATATTTGGGAAATCGTTCTCTTACTGATTGACGGTTAGTGACTAATGAATTGAAATGATGTGTGTATATGTTAGTGTTGCACTTGTTTATTATATATGCGAGTTGCTCAGAAAGACCGGGTTTTTCCCATTCTGAATAACTGAATCGACAATAATAAATCGAAGATGAAGACGATGGTCGAAGACCGGAGATCTTCACCTCGTTCGGATGGTAACCGAGGTCCTGATTAGGAGGCATCCTGAAATATGGATAATGAGTGGTGATCGTACAGACGTACGTGGTGATCGATGGGTTTGCGAGGTATATAGTGCCTCCGGTTTCGTTCAGACCCAGAACGGACTTGTAAATGGACCGTATGTCTGACATTGGATTTTATTCTGTGTCGATTGATCTCTATTAAATATGCATCTGTTAGGCGGCGTAGAATTTATTTTTTTGCTTAACGCCCTTCTCTGAAACGTACGAGCTCAGAGGTTGTATATCGATGGACATCAGTCGCATGGCATGAATTGCCTGTGTGGCATGCTAAGATGCAGTGATCAAGGCTTCTGTTGAAAAGCAAAGTCTTGTGGGATGATCAAAGCACCGCCTGTGTGGCATAGCTTTGTGTATAACGTAAAATCGCGAGCCTCACACCCAGGTATGAACCAGAAATGGGAGAGGACATCAGGAAGGGCCTGCGTTTCTTTCTAGCTAAGGTGGTGTCAGTGACCTACCAGCCCTGACATTTATATACTTTTCACCTGTGTGGTTGTTGCTGTTGCGAGACGCCTCGGTTAGATTGGACGATCCGGGTCCAATGGAGCCATTCGTTGGCTCATTTACACCCCAAAGGGTGGGGAAACGCAGTGTTCAGGAATTTTAATCCACATCGGTGGACCGGCCCTGACGATCCAAAGGCTTGACTGAGTACTGGCCTGAGGGGCGGGCTAGAGCATCTCGAATTCGGTAAGGACTATCTTTTGCCTT
This sequence comes from Allium sativum, assembly GCA_030737875.1. Taxonomy (NCBI): domain Eukaryota; kingdom Viridiplantae; phylum Streptophyta; class Magnoliopsida; order Asparagales; family Amaryllidaceae; genus Allium; species Allium sativum. The sequence goes on along the minus strand of CM060910.1, from coordinate 889,293,826 downwards.
GGTTCATGACGGAAATCGAATTTCCAAATACGTGACTGTGCGGTTTTGATTGTATATATATATATATATGGCGACATGATATATGGTACCGATGCCGTCTATGATTGATAGTTATGATGTGAAATTGTTTTCAAAACATATAAACACTAGCAATAATATCAAATGCCTTTGTTTTATTCCTATCAAGCATATTTTGGCCGTTATAAGGTAAAAAATCTATCCTCCGGTTTGCGTTGCATTGTGTGATGAGAACTGAGTCTTATAATGGTTTCATTTTTATAAAAAGCATTGCGATGATTAAAAGAATGATTTGTTTTAAAGCACTGGTAATCCAATGGAGTAAACCCGTTCCACGAAAGTGGCGTGGTCCTATGATTAGCCAAATTATATATGTGTTGAGTAGATTTCTCATACCAGTCCCATGACTGACTCATAGTTTGTTTCACTTTCAAACTCGGGTGCCCCTTTTTCTACACGGGCAGCCTTGTATTCAGGTTTAGCTGGTTCTTTCTGGATAGCTGGAGCTGAAGATGGATTCTATCATTTATCTCTTTTTATGTTGTTCAACTCCTATTGTACATTTTGTTTATTTTCCGCTGTAGACATTTATGTATAGCTGAACTGCAATTGTACTAAGTAAGATCCTGTATACTTTGTAACTCTGATGATTACGTTTATCCAGTATATTCTATTGTTCATTATCTGGTGTATTTCATTATTCTGTTCTGCTATTATCTGTTTCTGTGTTATATTCCAAAGATAACCCTTGTCTCCGTCTGTACGGGAAATGGGGTCGTCACAAAGAGCTTCATGGCGAAGGTCATGTTGGTAGAGACCATACATTACAGCTGATTGTGGATTCTTATTTTTGGCCATCAATGCGGAAGGAAGTTGAAAAGTTTGTGCAAAGGTATCACATTTGTTAAGTGTCCAAGGGGACGGCAAATAACGCGGGTTTGTACATGCCATTACCTGTTCCTTCTCGACCATGGGTTGACGTGAGCATGGATTTTGTATTGGGTTTTCCAAGAACACAGCGATGCAATGATTCCATCTATGTGGTTGTTGATCGATTTTCGAAGATGGTTCATTTCATCGCTTGCAAGAAAGCGACAGATGCAGTGAATGTGGCCCAACTATTCTTTCGGGAAATATATCGACTACTTGGATTACCAGATTCAATTGTTTTAGATCATGACACTTGGTTTTTGAGTCATTTCTGGCCAAGTTTGTGGAAAATGTTTGGTAGGGAACTGAAATTTAGCAGCGCCTATCATCCGTAAATAGATGGACAGACCGAAGTGGTGAACAGATCATTGGGAAATTTGTTGAGAAGTCTTGTTAATGATAACTTAAAAAGTTGGGATTCTAAATTGTGCCAGGATGAATTCACGCATAATCATGCTGCCATTCGCATTTATGGATTTAGTCCCTTTAAAATTATGTACTCAGTGGTACCGAAGGGCCCGTGGATCTAACTCCATTGCCACAACAAGGTGGAATGCAGAGAAAAGCCATTGACATTGTCTCCAATTTACAGAAACTCCATCGAGTGGTGCAGAAACGGTTGGTTTAAACGAGTCACAAGTACAAGCAAGCTACTAATCCAAAACGTCGACATGTTGATTTTCAAAAGGGTGACTTTGTATGGGCAGTATTGACGAAGACCGCTTTCCTGCTGGTACATACAACAAATTGGCTTCAAGAAAGATTGGACGTTTGGAAATTATTGAGAAGATAAATCCAAATGCTTATCAGTTAAGACTACCAATTCATATTTGCACAACTGATGTTTTCAATGTTAAACATTTGCTACCATGCTATGAGAATGATTTGGTGAAAGAGACTGCTTTGAATTTGAGGGTAAATTCTTTCGAGCTAGGAGAGGATGATGTAGCGCAGGCATGTATGGGATTGGTGAATGGGTGTGTCAACACCAACAATTCGTGTGTCGATGTCGAATGAAGTGTTTCTCGTCATCAAATAAGCAGTTGTTTTCCTGTTCGGCTTTTGGTATCGGTGTCATTTCCTCAAATTTGTTTCATTATAGTATCAGTACAGAAGTCACCAGCTCTATGAGTTTCTACTACTTCTGTTGTCGGCTTCTATAATAAAGTTTCTTGGAAGCTTTCAGCTTCAACTTAAACAGAATTTTCTTTTGGCTCTCAGAATAAGCTTCTTTCTACTATCGGTACCGGTTCAAGAAAAGGGGTTCCGGTTGGCTTTAATTAGTGTCGGTATTGTAGCTTTGTATTTCTGCTTTGTTATGTGTTGTATTGTTTTAATATCGATCTGCTTGTATTTGGTTTCAGCATCGTTTAACGGTATTACTAGTGTCGTCCTATTCTACAAACACTATAAATAGACGAGTTGAGTACTTTATAATAGTTAACTGTGTAGTTAAAGCGCTTAGCGGATGCAATGCGGTGAAGGTCCAAAAAATCATAGCGGAGATAAAGCAAGGAAATAGCAGGATATATCGGATGATTCTAAAATAGCACACGTAGCTCATTCATAATGTTTTTACGAATATAAAATCGGTAATTAAATGAAAAACCAGCACTCGGTTTAACTATAATTAGTACAATTAATTTAAAAAAAAGGTGCAAATATCTGTAAACAAGAATAAATTGCTATTTAACTTATTTGCATTTTGTAGAATATTGAGTATTTTCATTTCTAAGAATACATATTCAAAAATTCAATTAAAAAAACCTTTGTAACTTTTATAATGCATATATGTCATTTTTCAGTTCGTTTCTTTCATTAAAATACAGCGGGAATAGTGTAATATAGTGAAAATAACTGGATATATCTGGAATAGCGTAATATAGCGGGATTTAAGCGGAGAGGCTATATCATAGGATATTTTGGAAAAGCATAGAAGTGGTAATCCGCTACGGGATATAGCTGGGTAAAGGCGGGATAGTAGTGGGATTATAGTGGGATAATAGTGGGGCATTAACTGCACAGATAGTTAGTTGATTTTGATTTGTGCTGCCATTATTGGGAGCTTTGTTTCTCCATTCCCACTTACGGTATCCATTTGTGGATCAACGATTTTGAAGATCACCTTTCCAGCATCAGCGGATCAACGGAGAGTTGCTGATCACTGTTCCGGCATCTTTGGATCAACAGAAATTGTGATTCTGTTCATATCGAAATCCATCAAGATCTACAGGGTTGAGTACCTTTCCAGCATCGATTTCTATAACACCCCGTAAAAATATATCTAGAACTAATTAACAATAAACTAATAAAATATAAACGGACTAAAAAATGGAATTTTGCAGCATTAAGAATTTGGCCACGAAAAATCATAGCGGATGCAATGCTGTGAAGGTCCAAAAAATCATAGCGGAGATAAAGCGAGGAAATAACAGGATATATCGGATGATTCTAAAATAGCACACGTAACTCATTCATAATGTTTTTACGAATATAAAATCGGTAATTAAATAAAAACTAGCACTCGGTTTAACTATAATTAATACATTTTAATTTTAAAAAAAGGTGCAAATATCTGTAAACAAGAATAAATTGCTATTTAACTTATTTGCATTTTGTAGAATATTGAGTATTTTCGTTTCGAAGAATATATATTCAAAAATTCAATTAAAAAAACCTTTGTAACTTTTATAATGCATATATGTCATTTTTCAGTTCGTTTCTTACATTAAAATACAGCGGGAATAGTGTAATATAGCGAAAATAACTGGATATATCTGGAATAGCGGAATATAGCGGGATTTAAGCGGAGAGGCTATATCATAGGATATTTGGGAAAAGCATAGCAGTGGTAATCCACTACGGGATATAGCTGGGTAAAGGCGGGGTAATAGCGTGATAATAGTGGGGCATTAACTGCACAGATAGTTAGTTGATTTTGATTTATGCTGCCATTATTGGGAGCTTTGTTTCTCCATTCCCGCTTATGGTATCCATTTGTGGATCAACGATTTTGAAGATCATCTTTCGAGCATCAGCGGATCATCGGAGAGTTGGTGATCACTGTTCCAGCATCTTTGGATCAACAGAAATTGTGATTCTGTTCATCTCAAAATCCATCGAGATCTACAGGGTTGAGTACCTTTCTAGCATCGATTTCTATAACACCCTATAAAAATATATCTAAAACTAATTAACAATAAACTAATAAAATATAAACGGACTAAAAAGTGGAATTTTGCAGCATTAAGCATTTGGCCACGAAAACATTTTATTTATGTTGACGAAATTCTGATACATTTTCATATATAATATGTTGAAAACGGTGCTCATATGAAGAAATTACAACTTACAGAAATCATATAGTAAATATGTGTATATATGTGATTGAATTAATAATATATATCTAACGGATAAAAACAATTTGGATAATAATAACATTCCCTTAGGTAGATTTGAATTTCAAACGAAGAGATAAAGATAAGGGGAATTGTGATTATGTTCTGTTTCCGGCAACATTGGGTCAACGAAAATTGTGATTTTGTTTATCTCGAATTCCATTGAGATCTACAGAGATGAGTACATTTCCGACATATATCTTGTAGCATCCCGTATTTTCTGGTCAAATAATTAAATTATTTTATTGATTAAATGTTGTTTGGTTTAAATTATATTAACGAATTCGTTTACTAAATGACGTTAGAATGTATAATTTATAATTTTATTATAAAACAAGCTGCAGTGGCGCGGTAGTTCGTAATATTGCATTTTGTACTTTAAATGGTTGTATAGGATCCAATATAAGTCGGATTTCTATGAAACAAGGAAAGTCTGAATCTATTGGATAATATTTTTCTAATGAAAGAGAAAAATCGAGTTTTCATATGGTAAATTTTGTTTTAAGTCCAAATCAAATTTTAAAATAGTCGCTATGGAATTCGTTATAAATTATAATGTTTATTTATATAAATAAAAGGGTTTTTAAATATTTTTAATATTGAATTGGCTTGGATTTCAACCCGGAGTATTTTATTTTGAATCTACATGAAATTTTGCGCAAGTATGTCCAATTATAATATTTTAATATTGAGGTATTTTTGAATTGGTTTATTTTAATTTAAATTGGACCCTTAAAAAAGAACATTATTCAAACGACCTCCGTTTTCGACGAAACAAATTTTATTTAGACCGCAATAGCTAATTATTGCTAGATTTCAAGTTTTGCGTCAATTAGAGTTAATTTGTAAGCACAGCGAAATTAAATGCAAATAAAACGACCATTTGGACTCGAACGAGCGCCGTTTGACAAAATGGATTAGGAATTCGAACGAAACAAGTTCCATTAGGACCGTAATGTCAAATTATATCATGACGTACATTTCCATAGCAAACAGAGTTTGTATGTGAGTACAGTAACTAATAAACAACATTCAGAAATGGCGATAGGCACGAAATAAAATATCGCTGGTCACGTTAACTTAAAATAATAGTATTTCCCTTTATATATACCCTTTACTGTCAGCTTAAAATCAGAATTCTAGTCCAAACACTTTCCAGCATCCGTATTTTTGCAGTTTAGTCCTAAATAACTAAATAATTTCTTTCTTTCATTTTGTAACGAATTAGCCAAGGGAACTAAAGAGAAGTTGAAGATCTGAGTGTGGTCTGCCTACGTTTTAAATTTGGGGAGGTCTCGTGGCCTGAGGTGGCCGGAATCGACCATAAACTGTGAAAAGTCAGTTTCGTTTTTGGCGGTTTTGACGGAGGTAGAGGCCTTTCTAGGTGATGTTGTCCAAAGAAAAATTGAAGAGGGGAAGTAGGGATATGTTTTCTCTTTGGGGTGGTCGGTCTGAAACTGGTCGTGGGGATGAGTTGGTTGAAAACAAGGAGTTAGAGGGTGTTTTGATGAACAGAGATTGGTATTTGGTGATTTTCCGGCGGCTAGGATGGTCATTGGGCGATAATGTGTGAAGGTCAAAGGAGGATGGTGAGGCAGATTGAACGCCGGTAGTGGCGTCAATCATGGTGGCCGATGGAGTGAGTGGTGGCGGTTCAAGTCGTTTCCGATCGAATGGTGATTTCAGGCGATACAGGCAGAGTTAGGGTTCGGGACGACCAGCCATAGCAGCACCTCAGTGAGGCGGAGGGATGGACGTGGTAGCGATGGGTCCGGTGTAGTGTGTCAACGCCGGCGATCAATTGAAGTTGGAGAGTGCATTGATGAGGTGAGCTACGGGTTTCTGGAGAAGCAAGTATCGGGTTTTCCACTGGCAAGAAGAAGACCGTTTGATGAACTGTACGGGTGATGTGGAATTTTTTAATATGGTAATTAGTAAGGTAATTAAAATTTAATCGGTACAGATTGGTTTAAATTCAAGTTGAAAACATGGTCTTGTTTTTGTTCAGATATCGGGCTTGAGGAGGAAGACCGCGTGAAAACAGTATTAAGGATGACGTGGTTAAACATTTAAAATGATAATTAAGGTAATATTAATTTAAGGTTAATAATATTTAATTTATATATATAATGTAGATTTAAGCTTATACAATTAATATTTCGTTCATATGTTAACGAAATTCAACGAAATAGGATTCGTTGGGATCGTGGCGAGGAGCACCACGCTATAGAGCAGAAATGGTTGGAAACAGAAGCTATTGGATTTTTGTATAATTTGAAATGTATGTTTGAAATTATGTAAAACAACTCGACCACGCGACGATCGTCAACTAAAATAATAGTGAGTTAACTCTCACATTTTCCGGACTGCTATGATGTGATAAATTCATATAATTAAAATATCGTTAATAATATATATTGGTTGACTAGATGCCTTGGATGCTTATGGTTGATTTAATGGTTGTTGTTAATTATATTATCGTCGTTAATTTATTAATTTAAATTTTCATGCTCTCATGAAATGTTATAATAATCTATGATGCAGGGAAGAACAGGTTGGAGGAATCCAACGGATTCCTCAAACAAAATGTATATTGTTTGTTGATCATATTATTCATATATATGAATTATTTACCCAAATTAGGGGTGGCAGTTAGAACCGAGAATCGAAACCCGAACCGAACCGACCCGAAAAGACCCGAAGCCGAATCAAACCCGATGGGTCTCGGGTCGGGTCTATGTGATGAAAAATACCATCAAGACCCGATCAAACCCGACCCGAAAGACCCGACCAAAAAGTATTGAAATATGTGCATTTTTAATGTTATTATTCAACAGGACCCGAACCGACCCGACCCGACCCGAAGCTTGGATCGGGTCAGGTCCAGATTTTTGAAATGTATAGTTTAGACCCGACAAAACCAGACCCGCCTAGAACAGAGACCCGATGGGTCGGGTCCGGGTCCATCGGGTCGGGTCTAATTGCCACCCCTAACCCAAATGAGATTGAAACTTGTTTGGATGTTGGTAATTGAATAGAAGTTGATCGTTGTTGTGAATTTAATCAATTGACAGTATTGATTAAGTGGTTGGCAGTGATGGCCTAAAACTTATTGTTTTTAAGACGTCGTTTCGCCGTTGGGCAAATTGACAAAGTTTAAAGTTATAAAATTTAATTTTATAACTAAATTGAGTTTTCAAGTTTATTTTACACAATTTATTTAAAATAGAAGTTTTATAAATATATTTATATTTTATAGACGTGTTTTATAAATGGGATTATTAAACGTTTTATATAAGGAATTATTATGTCATTTATAAACCGAAAATCATATACTAACTTATGGGTTAGTAAAATTAAATAATTGTTTCATAAAACAATTAACTGATATTTTAAATAAATTAAGTTATTAATTAATTTAAGGAGGAAGATAAATGGAAATTAGTTAAAAGCTTAACTGATGTTTACAGTGGGCAAAGTCAACTGTTTTAAAAATTGGAATTAATGATTGGGATAGTATCCAATTAATAGTTTTACGAATATTAGGATGTTGTTAAAAGTTACTTAATCTTTGATTAACTGTATTTTTGAGTGATTATCAAATTGTTATTTATTAATTAAGTTAATTATTATTTTTATAACCATTGTAAAAGGATTTAATTATCCTATCTTTAATTAATAATGAAGTTAATTGATGAATGATTTAGTATTGAAATAAACTACCTTTATTCGGTTAATAATGAAGTTAATTATTATATTAATAATACTTAAAGTTATTGCTCTAATTATTGGAATTCCTTTCCACAAGGAGATCGAATTATAATGAGGTTCCTAATTAAGAAAAGGTTATAAAAGGATTTTGTTATAAATCCCAGAATTTTATAAACATAAGTTTGTAGAAGACTCTCGAGCTAAGGTAGTATTGAAAATAAGCTTTGAACAAAATGAAACACCCTACCTCCGTTAAGGTCACTCACAAAAGGGAATGCCTTAAGTTTGGTGGAGGGTTATAGGTACAAGACACAGAAAATTTTACAAGACAGATAAGTATAAGCAGCGGAATTCAAATCATTTATTGAATATGTGGTTCAATACAAAAGCACTACATCAAATTGTCTCAAAACAACTTCCCAAAACATTACAACATAATTTCTGTCTTGATTATTTAATAAAGAAGCATAAATCATAAATAAACTGCATAAATCCCCAATGATAATGTCCAAGAGCCATAGCCAAGATTGAGAGAGAGTCCAAATCATACATCTACTTTCTTGAAGCTTGCAAAGGGTCTGACTAAGCTGTAGTATTCCCTCCCTGTGGACCGGTGGGAATGAAAGAAAACGGGTCAGAAAATAAGTCTGGTAAGTTCAGTGATTACTAGTATTTAAACAAGGAAAAGGATCATGACAGTAATAACAAAACATAGGATAATACTCTAATATAAGATAAGAGGAACATGTGATCGCACCCATTACTATAATCTTTGTACCTACTTAACCATTGGATCCACCAGCCCTACGTATTTATAACAAACGATCCCCTTAATGATCGGCTCCTACTCGCATGCATTCATATCCTGTGTCATTCGGCCCCGCTTGACTATAGATACCTGTGCTGGTCCCACCATGGGGTGTATCAGTCCCTCTGGGGGAAACCCGACACGATTCAAGGTGCACAGTGTATACTACTGATGCCCAGTGCCTGATTTTTCCACTCCGTAGTACGTGCATGCCCATACTCCGTCGAACTCTACACTGGCCCACGAACCGCCGACGTTTTGACCACTTATACTCAGCCCAGTAATCGTGCCCTACCCTGCCTAGTTTCAGGGTACCATGATACATCTTGTGGGTTATTGCTGAAATGGGTCCCCGTTACTAGGGTTTTCTAATCAACATGTTTATTTCGCTAAGTGTCCAAGTTTACTTAACACCACCCATTCGTTTAGAATCGGTTAAGTGTTTTCCTAATTGACTTAACCTTACCAATTCTAACTTAGCTTTAATTTGTTAAAGCACCAACCACTCACATTAGACAGGTCTTGTTGTGGTCATTGGATGTGCCGGTTGGTTCCGGGCAGGTTTACACCACAACTCAGTCTAACCTCGGATTCTTTTCAGGCTTGATGCACCAACCACCCACATTAGACAGGTCTTGTTGTGGTCACTGGATATGCCGGTTGGTTCCGGGCAGATTTACACCACAACTCAGTCTAACCTCGGGTTAGGCATATTCGTCTTTTTCTATATTCACATTTTTTATATATGTCTAATTTCTTTATGTGAATTAAAATTAATTTGATCATGCCATAATTATCCTTTGATTATGCTCACCATAAATGGTATATCAAATATACCATTTTATGAACAAATCTATGCCATGAATTTTCATATTTTCCCATCGCTACCCCCGTGGAACGTACGCATGAATCACATAAAATGTTGGGCTAGTAAATTAGCCCAACCCATAAACAAGGAAAGGGGTAATAAACAAGAGACATGAAATAAAGATAAAATAACATAATTTCAACTTGTCATGTGAAACTTGGCATAGAGGTATCATTTAACTTTAACTAAATGGGCAAAGGTGAACTTGTGACTAAGTTGGGTCTAGTTTGACAAGGGTCTATCATGGAGGTTCAACATATAATCACAGTTTCAATCCACAATTTAGCATATTAACTTATGTATGTCAAAACATAAGAAAACTATTATCAACGTATTTGGATCATAACTTAACATAATGACTTATGTGTTAAAACATAAGAGGAGTACAATTCCAATTTTTTTAACATAAATAGATTCAATCCTAACATGAATATACATGAGTGTTGATCTAACATATAAGCATGTGTCTAAGATCATAAACTTGCAAATAACCACCCATTTTACAACATGACATGTTCTACCATTTAATTGGTAAAATAAATCCATTACCCAATCATAATAGATTCCAATAACACACAATATGTTCATCACCATAAGCATATAGACATGATTAATATACAATATGTTCATCACCACAAGCATGTAGACATGATTAATATACAACATGTTCATCGCCACAAGCATATAGACATGATTAATTACAGCGATACTTTAAGATGAACGAAAATCAAATCTTATACATAAGCATCATTCTATATTCACATTACAACATGTCACGATTTATTAGAAGGAACATTTAAATCTACGTAATAACCAACTTACAAACTAAAAGGAATTCTTGCGTTCTGAAATCTGAATTTTGAAACTTGTTAGCTCGCCTTTGATATACAGTGTTGAATTTGATAATCTTTTAATTTGATTTAGGTTCTTATCTTGTCTTTGAATTAGTGACGGCTACTCCAAGTTTTCCATTGACAGCATGATAGTTCTAGGATTATTTTTGTGTTAATTTTAGGTTTTGAGCATAGGGTTGTGTATACAGAATTTCATCTCAATTTGAGCCGTCAGATGATCCTAGGGTTAACCACAGCCATCCAGTGAAGATAGGGTGACACCTCAGCCCTAGTGACTCAGCTCCGAGTCACAAAATCGTCACCTTTCAGATCTGCCCGGGGGGTAGGTCGACCCCCAGGTCGACCTGTAGGGGGGAGGTCGACACTTGGGTCGACCCCCTGGTCGACCTGGGTACTGGGCGGGAATTTTCCCGCCAAGCCCGCTTCTGTCTTCTGATTCGAATTTGAATTTGTTTTCGAGCTGTTTCAATTTATTTGAATTTTTCTGGAATCTTCCGACAGCCATAACTTCTTCATACAAAGTCCAATTTATGCAAACTCAGACTCTATCTCAACCGGAATTCCGAAACGAACACAATGGCGTAACCCGTTTCCCTTAGTTCTCACATTGTAAATTAAGTATTGTTTAATTCATTACTATATCGTTAACAGAAAATATGGGGTGTTACATTCTGCCCTCCTTTTAGGATTTCGTCCCCGAAATCTTCAAGTCGAGAAGAACTTATATCCTACCATCCAATCGGCCATCTACTCAACCATCAAACACAGGCGCCCATTGTCCTTAAAAGATTTCTAATGCTTCATGATCATATGCATTGTGTGTATATGTCCTTATCTAATGCAAAATCAGGTGGTCTACTGATTCAGTTAACCTCCTTAATGCATATTATGTCAGTGTCATGAGTCCATTATGAATGCAATTTTTCCTACTCAAAATTTTCTATATGAGTGCACAATCATTCATACAAATGTAACGTCCATATGATAACACATCAAGTTTCAATCCATACACAAATACATATATGCATATGCAATATGGAAGTGACTGAGCCGATCTAATACCTAACGTGTGTGTATATGCATCCACTAGCAACCATTAACAACCACTTGCAACCACTTGCAACCATCAATAATAACATGTTTCAATTACATGTTTACATCCAAATGGGTTCCCACCTAAGGATAAAGGATAGGATCGAAAAGATAGATACGAGCATAAACTTAAGGAAAAAAATATTAAGAATGTACCCTCAAAAAGAAAAGGGAAGGCTGCACGTATTCGGTCCTCAGTTTCCCAAGTTGCGTCTTCCTCGGTGCCGCTCCATTGAACTTTGACGAGCTTAACTTCACGGTTGCGTAGCTTTTTGACTTCTGTTCCCAAGATACGAGTTGGAACTCTTCTCACAGTTGCTTCTCATTCAACTTCAACTTCCACTTGCATACTTGGTTCTACCACTTCCGCAGATTTGTGTAAGCATTTCCGCAGGTGAGAGACATGAAAGACATTATGAACCCGGCCAACCTTTCGGGGGGCTGTACCCTATAAGCCATCTTCCCAATCTTCTCGATGATAGGGAACGGCCCTACAAATCTTGGTGCTAACTTCCCTGCGGATCCAAAGCGAATGATGTTCCTCAATGGAGATGCTTTAAGGAACACCTTGTCTCCAACTTCGAACTCAAGGTCAGTTCTTCTTTTGTCTGCGTAGGACTTCTGTCTGTCTTGGGCAGTCTTCATTCTTCTTCGTATCCAGACTACTTTATCTGAAGTTTCCCTAATCATGTCTGGTCCAAGTATGAGCTTGTCTGTGGACTCCCACCAGCAAGTTGGTAACCTGCACGGTCTTCCATATAAAGTTTCGAAAGGCGCCATGCCTATGATGGCTTGGTAGCTATTGTTGTAAGCAAATTTCACCAAAGGTAGATGATCCTCCCATGTACCCCCGAAGTCAAGAATGCATAGTCTCAAGAGGTCTTCTAATACTCTGTTGACTCTTTCCGTCTGGCCATCGGTTTGAGGGTGGTAGGTCGTGCTTAAGCATAACTGTGTGCCTACAGCCTCTTGTAAACTCTTCCAAAACTCGCTCGTGAAGATAGGGTCTCGATCACACACTATGCTGGAGGGTATCCCATGGAGTCGAGCTATCTCTTTGAGATATATGGATGCTAGAGATGAGGCAGTCCTTCTACTCTTGACGGGTATAAAGTGGGTGCTTTTTGTGAGCCTGTCCACTATTACCCAAATGTTGTTATTGCCCCTTCTTGACCTAGGCAACCCATCTATAAAGTCCATCGAGATGCTATCCCATTTCCATTGTGGGACTACTAGAGGATGGAGCAGACCACCGAGCTTCTTCTGCTCCGCCTTGACTTGTTGGCATATTAAACACTTAGAAACAAATTCAGCTACGTCTTTCTTCATGCCATTCCAAAAGAAAACTCTTTTGATGTCTTTATACATTTTGTCTTCGCCTGGGTGTATGGTCAGCTTGGAATGGTGTGCCTCTTCTAGAACCGCCTTTACCAAATCCCTTGTTTGGGGGACCCATAGTCTTCCATCTCGTCTCAACCAGCCCTTGGCATCAATGGAGTATCTATTGAGGTGACTGGAAGTCTCATCCCTAATTAACTTTTCCATCACATCGGCTAGCTGAGGGTCTTCTCTTTGCGCGGCTCCGATTGAGTCTAATATAGTTGATCGCACTTCCAATGTTGCTAGCAAGCCAGGTACAAAGTCAGAGGAGGGTTTGAAGTTAAAGCTTGCTATGAACTCCAAACTTTGCCTTTCCAAAAATAGAGGGCTTAAGGCTAGCTTCTTTCTACTTAAGGCATCTGCTACTGCATTGCCCTCGCCAGGAGTGTAGGAAATCTCAAAATCGAACGAGGCAAGAAACTCCATCCATCTTTGCTGCCTCAAATTGAGATCTTTCTGTGAGAAAAGCTATTTCAACGATTTATGGTCAGTATACAGTTCAAATTTCTCACCTAGGAGATAATGGCGCCAAGACTTAAGCGCAAAAACGATGGCTGCCAACTCTAGGTCGTGGGTTGGGTAGTTTTTCTCGTGTACTTTCAACTTCCTTCCACCATAAGCCACTACCTTCCCTTCTTGCATCAGAACGGCGCCTAGTCCCGTTCCGTAAGCATCTGTGTAAACTGTAAACATCTTGCTTCCATTAGGCAATGTCAGAACTGGGGCTGTTGTTAGAGCCCTTTTCAAGCGTTGGAAAGAAATATCGCAATCCAAATCCCAATTGAAAGATAGGTTCTTCTTTGTCAACCTTGTCAGTGGAGCTGAGATTTTTGCAAAATCTTTGATAAATTTTCGATAAAAGCCTGCTAGCCCGAGAAAGCATCGGACTTCGGTTGCGTTCCGAGGAACCTTCCAATCTTGCACAACAACCACTTTCGCGGGGTCCACAGCTATCCCCTCTTTTGACACCACGTGTCCAGGGAACCTAACTTCTTCTCCCCAGAAATGGCATTTGGAGAATTTCGCCTTCAACTGATGTGCACGTAGAGTATCCATGACTTCTTTTAGATGTTGAGCATGCTCTTCCTCATTCTTTGAGAAGATCAAAATATCTTGTACGAAGACCACCACAAACTTATTGAGGAATTCTCGGAACACCCTGCTCATTAAATCAATGAAGTAAGCGGGTGCATTTGTCAAGACGAAGGGCATGACAAGCCACTTGAGGAAACCAGCTGGAGTTTTGAACGCGGTCTTATCAATGCTGTCTTCAGCCACCCTTAGCTGATGAAACCCGGTCGCCAAATCTAATTGGGAGAAAACAGACGCACCTACAAGCTGATCGAACAAATCATCTATTCTCGGGAGTGGGTGCCTATTCCTTTTGGTCATCTTGTTTAGCTATCTATAATCAACGCACAACCGAAGGGAACCATCCGCTTTAGTGGCGAACACTACTGGAGCACCCCATTCAGAAATACTCCGCCTTATAAACCTCTTCTCAAGCAATTCTTTAACTTTCTTGCTGAGTTCTTTCCTCTCCCTCGGAGCCATATGTCTAACGGGAAAAGCAACAGGTTTTGCGTTGTCTACGAGGTATATGCGGAAGTCTATCTCCCGCTTCGGAGGTAAGCCCTTTACCTCTTCAAACACATCCGAGTATTTACGGACTACCCTTACAGACTGCAAGTTCTCAACGGACGCATTAATAGATTTTAGATAACTAAGCATAATGGAGTTCATGGGATTACAAGAAATTTTGAGAGTGTAACTGAGGCGAGTCATGAGTCTAACCATTCTCTTTTCACAATCGAGGACATCACCATTACTGGATAGCCAGTCCATGCCTAGAATCAACCTAGAGCCCGTGAAGCCCAAAACAAAGGCATTACATTTAAACCCAACGCTTAGTATAGATAATTTCAAATCCAAATAAACCTTTGACAAATAAGCTAAGCCCCCAATTGGATTTGAAACAACCAAGGGAACCTCTACTATACAGGTGTCTAGGTGCAGAGATTCCACTAAAGCAGTAGATATAAAAGAGTGCGATGCGCCAGAATCAAATAGTGTACGAACAGGATGATAAAAAAGATAGACTAAACTTTCGACAGAAATATTTCTACCTCTTTCTTGCGGAGGTGCCGTGAGAGCGTGAACTTGTCCTCCAGAAGAAGGTCCAGCTCCCTGCCCTTGCTTCCTTAGGCAAGCCCTTGCCATGTGTCCTGTCTCACCACAGTGGAAACAGCCACCCATCTTCCTTTTCTTCTTCTTGTAGTCTTTGATCAGATGTCTAGGAATGCCACAGAAATTACACTTTCTCTTTTCACGGGGTTTGTTGTTCTTCCCGCCTTTCTTTGAATCAGCCTACTTGTTTTGCGACCCCTCCCCCTTCTTATCTTGAGGAACATCCGCTTTTGCCTCATTCTTGCCCTTGTCTTCCTCATATAAGAGTGCCATGTCCACTAACCTCTCGTAAGTAGCTCCCATAGGTATATGGGTCATAGCCAAGCTGTGAAGTGGCTCATTCAATCCTTTGACAAAACAGAGAGCCTTCTTATAAGGAGTATTCGCTAAGTCCAATGCAAATCGGGCCAGCTGATTGAATTGAGTGACGTACTCCTTGACCGTCATACTTCCTTGCTTAAAAGATAAGAACTTTTCCAGCTGTAGACTTCGCTCAGCTTGTGAGAGGAATTTCATCTCAAACCTTATTCTAAAATCCATCCATGTGTCAACTGGTCTTTCAGCGTTAGTGACTTCCCACTAATAGGAAGCTTCGTCTTTGAGCAACCATACAGCCAGCTGTATCTTCTGCCTATCGTCCACCTCGAAGATAATGAACAAATCCTCAGTTTCTTTGAGCCAGTTCCTAGCTTCTACGAACGATTCAGTTCCCTTGAAATCCTTTCCACCCATGGCCCTAAAGTCCCTACAAATCTTTGAGAAAGCATTTGCACGAGGAGGAGGAAGAGGAGCTGTTGCAGCTGGAGGAGGAGGAATATCTGCTGGGCATGCGTCGTTGGCCCTAGCCTCTAAGTATCTCCTGAACCAGCCAGGTATCGGTACACCCTCTGGAAGGTTAAGATTCCCAGACATGCTGAAACGAAAAAGAAAAGACTAAAAATGAAGGATAGAAAGATAGTGCATATGGAGATTATGCCTTTTTAAATTTAAAACAACACACTTTCTTGTAAACTGCTTCTTTATATTTCTTTTTTGAAAATAATTTTCAAAAACTCTTATCTAATCTGGAAAACCTTTGCTCTGATACCAAGTGAAACACCCCACCTCCGTTAAGGTCACTCACAAAGGGAATGCCTTAAGTTTGGTTGAGGGTTATAGGTACAAGACACAGAAAATTTTACAAGACAGATAAGTATAAACAGCGGAATTCAAATCATTTATTGAATACGTGGTTCAATATAAAAGCATTACATCAAATTGTCTCAAAACAACTTCCCAAAACATTACAACATAATTTATGTCTTGATTATTTAATAAAGAAGCATAAATTATAAATAAAACTGCATAAATCCCCAAGGATAATGTCTAAGAGCCATAGCCAAGATTGAGAGAGAATCCAAATCATACATCTACTTTCTTGAAGCTTGCAAAGGGTCTGACTAAGCTGCAGTATTCCCTCCTTGTGGACCTGGGGGGGAACGAAAGAAAAGAGGACGAGAGAAAACGGGTCAGACAATAAGTCTGGTAAGTTCGGTGATTACTAGTATTTAAACAAGGAAAGGGATCATGACAGTAATAGCAGAACATAGGATAATACCCTAATATAAGATAAGAGGAACATGTAATCGCACCCATTACTATAATCTCTGCACCTACTTAACCATTGGATCCACCAGCCCTACGTGTTTATAACAAACGATCCCCTTAATGATCGGCTCCTAATCGCATGCATTCATATCATGTGTCGTTCGTCCCCACTTGACTGTAGATACCTGTGCTGGTCCCACCATGGGATGTATTAGTCCCTCCGGTGGTAACCCGACACGATTCAAGGTGCACAGTGTATACTATTGATGCCCAGTGCCTGATTTTTCCACTCCGTAGTACGTGCACGCCCATACTCCGTTGGAACCTACACTGGCCCACCAATCGCTGACGTTTTGACCACTTATACTCAGCCCAGTAATCGTGCCCCACCCTGCCTAGTTTCAGGGTACCATGATACATCTATGTGGGTTACTGCTGAAATGGGTCCCCGTTACTAGGGTTTTCTAATCAACATGTTTATTTCGCTAAGTGTCCAAGTTTACTTAACCCCACCCATTCGTTTAGAATCGGTTAAGTGTTTTCCTAATTGATTTAACCCTACCAATTCTGACTTAGCTTTAATTTGTTAAAGCACCAACCACTCACATTAGACAGGTCTTGTTGTGGTCACTGGATGTGCTGGTCGGTTCCGGGCAGGTTTACACCACAACTCAGTCTAACCTCGGGTTCTTTTTGGGCTTGATGCACTAACCACCCACATTAGACAGGTCTTGTTGTGGTCACTGGATATGTCGATTGGTTCCGGGCAGATTTATACCACAACTCAGTCTAACCTCGGGTTATGCATATTCGTCTTTTTCTATTATCACATTTTTTTATATATGTCTAATTTCTTTATGTGAATCAAATTTAATTTAATCATGCCATAATTATCCTTTGATTATGCTCACCATAAACGGTATATCAAATATACCATTTTATGAACAAATCTATGCCATGAATTTTCATATTTTCCCATCGCTGCCCCCGTGGAACATACGCATGAATCACATAAAATGTTGGGCTAGTAAATTAGCCCAACCCATAAACAAGGAAAGGGGTAATAAACAAGAGACATGAAATAAAGATAAAATAACATAACTTCAACTTGTCATGTGAAACTTGGCATAGAGGTGTCATTTAACTTTAACTAAATGGGCAAAGGTGAACTTGTGACTAAGTTGGGTCTAGTTGTCCTGTAAATTTGACAAGGGTCTAGCATGAAGGTTCAACATATAATCACAGTTTCAACCCACAACTTAGCATATTAACTTATGTATGTCAAAACATAAGAAAACTATTATCAACGTATTTGGATCATAACTTAACATAATGACTTATGTGTTAAAACATAAGAGGACTACAATTCCAAGTTTTTCAACATAAATAGATTCAATCCTAACATGAATATACATGAGTGTTAATCTAACATATAAGCATGTGTTTAAGATCATAAACTTGCAAATAACCACCTATGTTATAACATGACATGTTCTACCATTTAATCGGTAAAATAAATCCATTACCCAATCATAATAGATTCCAATAACACACAATATGTTCATCACCATAAGCATATAGACCTGATTAATATACAATATGTTCATCACCACAAGCATGTAGACATGATTAATATACAACATGTTCATCGCCACAAGCATATAGACATGATTAATTACAACGATACTTTAAGATGAACGAAAATCAAATCTTATACATAAGCATCATTCTATTTTCACATTACAACATGTCACGATTCATTTGAAGGAACGTTTAAATCTATGTAATAACCAACTTACAAACTAAAAGGAATTCTTGCTTTCTGAAATCTGAAATTTGTTAGCTCGCCTTTGATGTAGATCGTTGAATTTGATAATCTTTTAATTTGATTTAGGTTCTTATCTTGTCTTTGAATTGGTGACGGCTACTCCAAGTTTTCCATTGACAGCATGATAGTTCTAGGATTATTTTTGTGTGAATTTTAGGTTTTTAGCATAGGGTTGTTTATATAGAATTTCAACTCAATTTGAGCCGTCAGATGATCCTAGGGTTAACCACAGCCATCCAGTGAAGATAGGGTGACACCTCAACCCTAGTGACTCAGCTCTGAGTCACAAAATCGTCACCTTTCAGATATGCCTGGGTGGGGTGGGGGGGAGGGCAGGTCGACCTATAGGGGGGAGGTCGACACTAGGGTCGACCTGGGTCTAGGGCGAGAATTTTCCCGCCCAGCCCACTTATGTCTTCTGATTCAAATTTAATTTGTTTTCGAGCTGTTTAAATTTTTCTGGAATCTTCCGACAGACATTACTTCTTCATACTAGTCCAATTACGCAAACTCGGACTCTATCTCAACCAGAATTCCGAGACGAACACAATGGCGTAACCCGTTTCCCTTAGTTCTCACATTTTAAATTAAGTACTGTTTAATTCGTTACTATATCGTTAACAGAAAATACGGGGTGTTACACATAATAGAAGCGATGTGATCGAAAAGGAATTTCCAAAGTGAAAGTTATAAAATGGATTAGCATTCAAGAGGTTTGGAATTTCGTTTTTTTAAACGAAATAAAAGTTATGAAATGGACTAGTATGAAAAGGATTTGAATTTAATTCAAATCGTGTAAACAAGATTTGGAAATATGATTCGCAAGCTAATGTAGAAGTTTCAATGAGAGCTTATTTAATTAAGTAAAAAGAATTAACTTGTAAAGTGGGGTTTCAAATAAAAGAAAATGGTTTATAAAACAATAGTAAATGTAAATGAAATATCAGGTTTTTGAGTTGCAAACTATTATTATCTTGAGATAAGAACGTTGTCGATCAAGGTCTAAGAGGTAATTAGAATACCCCAACTTGAACGACTTCACTATTATCGAGAGATGGTATTAGTTTGTAACGGGTAAGGATGTGGAACGATTTATTATTTTCTTAAGGAAAAGAATTACAACTTAAATTTGCAAAATATTTAGAAATAAAATAAAGTTTGTTGGGTTTTTCCATAATAATGTTCATTTGGTATCGTTGATCAATAACAATAGTATGTAGGTAATACCCCTATTCAAAGAAATAAGCTAACAGTTTCTGGTTTCAGGAAAATGTAAATAAAAGGATAATATTGGTTTTGAAATGGAATTATAATAAGCGTGATTGTTTTAAAGCTAATAAAACCATTTAAGGTTATATTATAAAAAGCACGTTGTTTGACTATATTTTGGTCGTATAAAAAGGTAATTAAATCTATAGTGAGTGCTTAAGTGTGTCTGTGTGTGTATATATATATAAATATATATATATCGATATTTCCAATGGTAAAGGAAATGGAAGTGGGTTTTAGAACGATAGCAATATTTTCAAATATAAAAAAATATGAAAAGGGTTTTGAGAATATATAAACGACGGTTCCAAGATAAAAGGAATAAAAGATATTTTCGAAAATATAATAATATTTCCTGACAAAGGAAAAGGAAATGGAAGTTTGGTAAATACAAGAGTATCAGTTAATGTTTTCATAGTAATGAAAAATAGAAGAATTTTGATGAGGTTAAATTTAAGGAATTGATTATAAGGATCGATGAAATGGTTTAATGAAATGTTTTTTTTCAAGGAATATTTTATATAAAGGACCCGAGGTACTAATGTACTTAACAATACTGTTATGATTTGATAGTTAAACAACCAACTATCAAATGAATTATTCTATTGGACCCTTTGAACGTGTTGTTTCGAAGAGATCGAGATGGGGACTAAACAACCACTTCGAATCAACTATGCTAACACGACTAACTTGCAGGCTTAAAGATGGAGCATTGAAGACCGTTGATCTTCATGAGAAGAAGAACTACTTGACAATTCTCTCTGAAGTGCAACCAGAGTTATTTGGATTGTGATTCTGTCGTGATTGAATCCACGGATTTGCAAGGACTTCTTGCTACTGATCCTTGGGGGTGATTCCTATATAGGATGTGGTAGGAGGGTGCCTTCGGTTCATCCTGCTCCTGGATGACTTGTATGGACGAATGTCTAACAGAGTATTTCCTTATGAATCATGTATGTTGATTTTTACAAATATACCAAGTTTGGTGGCAGAGAAATTCCCTTGCTTAACACCCAGAGTATATTTGTGGACGTCAATTAGTGGTTTGACAGATCTAACAACGTGACATTCAAAGTGAAGGGTGACCAGATGTTCCAAAAGAGTATTTAAACCTCAAGCCTCATCAACCGGGAAATGGAAAAAATCATATAAGTCGCATGGCTATGTGGGTCGCACCCATTATGGTATATCATTACCTGATCTGGAGAAATCAAATGCCTTCGGTTGTCCTTTTATTTTATTTGTATGCTATCGGTTCGTTTGGCTGGCCCCCAACCGTGGTAATGATATATTTGGTACTCTCAAGAGAAATGAGGGGCCGATCATGTTTATCCTAGGTTGCAAGATGTTCTGCTTGAACCCCAATGTATTCATCTCCGGAGGTACACTGTCGGGAAGGTGGTCCATACCTTGCCATAGTTGGAATCCATTCTCCAATAAGCATCTTGCGGTTTTTGATTACATACTATACATGTAGAGCGTGAGATGCAAGCGTTCTACTAGATTATTTATTTATGATTTGATAGACGCTATAATAATATCACTGGATTTTGATATATCAAAGATGTTTTGGGTTATAGTAAGGTAAAAACCATCCGTGTTTACGTGTGGACTAATCTTACTATTATCCTTTTCTTTAAAAAAGGATTTGTAAAGTTAGACAAGTTATTTGTGCTGTGAATTTATCACTGAAAGTATTCCAGACTGATCCGAGTGAATTTTGCTTTGCTTCAAATGTGCTCGGGTCAGACCAAGTATATTTCCAGGTTAGGTTCCACTTGGAGTACAGAAGATGGGAGCAAGAGGCTTCACCGTTAGTTATATAAAGTTTATTTCCGTTATGACATATATATGATGTACTCTGATGATTGGTATGTATATACAGTTCATTTTGTGTAAAGAGAATTGATATATTATATTTATTCGTTCTGCTGTGAGATTCTGATGTTCTTCTTCTTTCTTCTATTCTAATATTTCTTCCTTCCTTTTTTCATCCTCTAATTTCTTTCTATTAACAATCTGGGTTTTCGACACTTGGGTTTTGGCAAGTAATACAGTTTTATGTATTATTGTCGAAATTCGAGTGTCGAATTTTTCTGGGTTGTTACAGATTCCGATCAACGGAATTAGGAATTATCATCTATTTGTGATTGGTTTGTAATGTTTCGTCGGTGATTTGAAGTCTGTTGTGAATTCATCATCATTTTGAATATAATTCAAAACATTTGTCTTCCGCTACGTCATTGATGTTAAATTGCTGTTATTGGTTTTTATAGAAATCATCGGTTTAATTGAATAAGAAATGGATAATTATATTGAGTTAACCATGTTTGTGATGCAGGGAAAACTTGTTGGAGGGATCCAACTGGATTCATCACCAGTAGTTGTTAAATTTTATATATTATGATATATGCTGAAAATATGAATTTGTGATGCAGGAAATGACAGGTTAGAGGAATCCAACAGGATTCCTCACTGATATTGATAATGTTTATCAAATGTGATTAGATGTGTTCGATTGGATGTGAAATTAGTTGATATTTCATTGTTTGGTACTTTAGCAGTTATTTGTCTCTTTAGTACCATCGATAAAATAAAAGATTGTTGGAATTGATGTTAAATCGATTTTGAACGTTTTCAAAGTTATATTTATATATGTACTTTAATTAAGATTTTTGTTTTAAAAGTAAGCGCCTAAGTTTTATTTACGTTTTGATAATCACTTAAATTATAATTAATGGAAATTCCAAGATATGATTAAATAAATGGTTAAGCGGTACAAACTTGTCATTTTAATGAATTGGATGTTAAAATGGTTGCGACATAAAGGAAGTTTATAAGATTTCAAAGTGTTGAAATGGATTGATAGGATTGTAAGTATACGAGGATTGATTAAAGAGTTGAAAAATATTTTTTTGTAACTGATGAATGTTTTTGCAAATGTTGTTTATAAACATATGAAATGTGATTAAATAGCATTTCATGAATGAGATTAACGAATAAACGGAACTGAAAGTGGAATATGGATTTGGCGTGTAACTGGATTTGGGACAAATACTTGTATTTGAGATTTCAAGTCAGGATTTGACAAAAAGTAGTTGTAAATGGGAATACGTATATCAACTGAGTTATACATAAAAATAATTGTGAAATGGATTTCTTTTAATAAAGGAATTTGTCAAATAAGAGTTAAATTTGGGCAAGTTGATTAAAGAATACATGAAGTAAAAGGTCTCAGTTATTTGCAAAGTAATTGCAAATAGAAAAAATTTGTTTAATCAAAAAGGATTAATGGTTTTGGAAATGAAATCTGTAACATTTGTTTATAAATGTTAAATTGAACTATTTCAGTAAATAAACATAAGATTTTGTGAAAGATTGTCATATATGAATTTAAACAATGAATAATAATCATTGCGAATGATTTGTAAAATAATATTTATAAAGAGATATGTGAACGAGTCAAAATATGATATATTTGGTTGAGTCGAATAACTTTCTAAGTATCGATCAAATGTTGGTTTAGGCCTTAGGGAATGCATCCTTCGACGATTATTCACTTACCAGCTTACGTTCAGGAGCCAAAAGAGGCTGAAGTGAAGTGATAATTGAATATTCTTATATTAAATAAGAAAAGGAAATGTTTTCCTAATATGGTAAAATTTAGAAGTTTGAATTAACGGATGGTCAATTAAAGAGGCTAAATGTTGGTGGGTGTTGATTCGATGAATTCATTTTCTTTTTATGGATGAATGGTTGTTTATTTGATAGTAAAATAACCGACTATCAAATATGGCATATACGATTGTTGGTACGGAAAGACCAAGATCGAATTTATATATGAAAACCATTCCCAATCAGTGAATACAAAAGCGTGAAGATATCAGATGCTAGTTGAAGATAGAGCAATTGAAAACCATAGATCTTCATAAAACGGAAGAACCACTTATAATCTCTAACTTGTAACCAGAGATAAAATTGGATTATGTCGTGGTTTAAATCTACAGATTTGTAAGGACTATTTGCTACTGATCCATAGGGTGATTCCTAGGATGTGGTAGGAGGGTGCATTTGGTTCAACATGTTCCTGGATGACTCGTATGAACGAATGTCCAACAGAGTATTTTCAAAGGGGTCACGTAGTTGATATCTTCAAACGTACCATAGTTGGTGGCGGAGAAGACTACTTCTCTTAGCTTAACACGCATAGTAGTTTTGTGGAACTCAATTAACAATTTCTGGTGGATCTAACGATATGGCATTCAAAGTGAATGGTGATGTGTTGTTATGAAGGGTAAGTATAACCTCAAGCCTAATCAACCAGGAAAATGGCAGAAATCGGGTTGGCCGCATGGCTATATGGATCACACCCATTAGGATATATCATTACCTGATATGCAAAAATCAAATGCCTTCGATTGTACCTTTTTATATGCTTTTGGTTCGGCTGGCTAGTCCCCAACCGTGGTAATGATATATTCAGTACACTCAATCGAAATTAGTGGCCGGTCATGTTTAGCTGAATTGCAAGATATTCTTATTGAACTGCAGTGTATTCATCTCTGGAGGTACATTATTTGGAAGGTGGTCTCATACCTTGCCATAGTAATCCATACTCTAATAAGCACCCGCGGTTTTTGATTATATACTATGTACGTGAAGCATGAGATGCAACCATTTTGCTAGATGGTTATTTATTTGATTTAGACACTATTATAATATCAGAATAGTGTTGATATAAATAATGTT
Source organism: Allium sativum (assembly GCA_030737875.1). Lineage (NCBI taxonomy): Eukaryota > Viridiplantae > Streptophyta > Magnoliopsida > Asparagales > Amaryllidaceae > Allium > Allium sativum. Next base: position 889,269,147 of record CM060910.1, on the reverse strand, counting down.
TTTGGTTATCATAAGGTAAAAACTGTCTGTATTTATGTGCGGACTGCTCTTACGATTATCTTTTCTTTCAAAGGATTTTTAACTTCAAATCAATTGGATGATACCTATAAACTAAGTGAATTTTCTCACGCTGGTTCACCAGACCGATCTGTGGAGTTTGCAATGCTCGGGTCATACCGAGTTTTACAAGTTCAGGATAGGATGCTACGAACTTCAGGAGACGAGCTAGAGAAGTTCAGACATATGATTCGTATCTAGTGTTATTTCGCGGTGTGTTGTATAAGAGGACATGTTGTTATAACGGTCCAGATGTATTGATTATCTGCTTTACTCTGTTGATTGTAAGTATTATTTCAAGCTCTCAATAAAGATTTATTTCTATATTATATTTTATTCTGTTGTGATATGAGACTTAGTGTTGTATTGGTTAGTTTGATTCTTCTTTTTTTCTATTCGAAAATTTATTTATTTCTACTTCTCACCCTCTAAATTCTTTCAATTGGCATATAAGTTTCCAGTGCGCTTTGGGTTGGAATTGTGTTATTTGGGTCAACTCAAAGGGTACCGAGAGTTCAGGTCGTCACGATAATTAGATGCATTCATCATCGTATGAAGTCAATTTCAGCAGACTGAAAGTGGTATAGCAAATGATGAGAATAAGGCAACAGATAGAGACCAATTCAATAATCTATTCATTTGATAAGAACAGCAACATGCATCCATCTATAAGCTAGAAGAGTGAGATTAACTCACTGATTTGGACTTGAATTAACTTAAGGAACTTGATTTCTCCTAGGCTAGGTTCTTCTAGCAACGACCCAGGCTTACGTCTTCTATTAATAATCAAATTCCCTTTAATTTGGTTTGAATTTTAGGAAAATTTCAGGTGTGTTTGGTTTGACGTTTTTGATTCATTTTCCGTTTTCCATTTTGAAAAATACTAAAAACATGTTCCCTTTATCATTTTTGAAAATTAATTTTTAAAAATCTATCATTTTCAAAAATAAGCCCAACAAAGAAAACTCAAAACAGTTTTCTCTCATTTTCACTGTTTTGAGGCCCACTTGAAAAAAGAAAAACCCAAAGCCCAAAATAAAGAAAACACATTTAAAAAACCGTATTCATTTTCTGACCGCATAATTTCGCTTCACCGATTCATTGAACATACTAAATTCAGGGAAAATCGGAATTTTTTTGTTTCTCTCGTATGTCCCTTGATTCAGTTTAACTAATTCGTCAATTTTTTGTTTAACAGTGGTTCCTTCTCTTCGGCATGGATTAGGGTTTTATCTTTGGATTCGAGCTACTTATGTTTCATCCATTATAAGGTAAAATCGAAACTATAGCTCTTTTTGTTTCATGTTTTTCAAGTATTTGTTTTGCTTTCAATTTAGATAAGGTCGTAACGATTTATATAATAATTGGTCTTCAGATGAACGGTTTTCTGTAGTTTGTGTGTTCTTTTGTTTATGCTTTTACTATATAGTTGGATAGTTTTGTGGTGATTTTGATGATTGTTTTTGATGGGTTGTAGCAGTTTTTATTGAAATGAATATACTGCAAATAAATTACAAGCTTTGCTGGAACAAATATGTGAACACTATTGATTACATACATAAATAATGCTTGAGGAATTAGTTGCAGTATTCATTTCTTAGTGGTCAAGCTCATAAATTCATATGTGAACACCATTGAACAAATTTGTATGCTTTAATTAAAATACATGGTGCTAATCAATGAATAGTTGAGAGAGCGAGAGACTTGAAGCTACACACGAAAAATAAGCTTTAATTATGTATGCTTTACATTTCGAACTAGTCAATTCTAATAGAATTAATCTATTATTGCTATAAAATTTCTATAAAAATTTTGTTTCAAGTGTAATGAAGGTATGGTTCAAGTTTTTTGTTTCTGGACCTGGAGATTTATAGAACTGTTATGTAATTCATCTTTTAAGTAGGTCTAGTGCAATTTGTAGAATTATTGTGACAGCCGAAGTAGCCAACTGTGCATTATCTTTTCGGCTTTTTTAATACCATATTTTGAAGTTTTGTTTTATCCTTCCCAGTTTAATCATGAACATTTAAATTGATGCCCTAAAGCATAATCTGATAGAACTGATACTACCTTATCTGTATAGCCGTTTGCTAAATGCTGACAATTGTTATATATGAAAAGTATTTTTTCATTAAAAACTACATAATATAACTATGTTTCATATGGAGAGCAATCACCTTCATTGTCTATATTCATCGAGCCAAAGTATCAGCTTAGGATTAAACATGTTGATGGGTTTGAGGTATAGCATGTGCACTCGTTATATAAGCATGTGCATTCACCACGGCTTGGTGAGAAACTACAAGAACCATAATTTGAGCAAGATGAGTATATGACATGTTAGCACGAAAGTGAAAGACAGCCTTATAGGAATCTTCTGGTTGACAATGGGAATGATCAGGCATGGTTTGGGCAGAATCCACAGCATTGATACTCGAACGCATGGAAGAAATGAGCTGTAGTGTAACACCCGCGATTTTAGAACGTTCAAACTGACAATGATACTCAATTGTCAACTTAAACAAATCAAAAATACGGATAGTTATTGGGATTTATATAAGAAAAAGAAGAGAAGAAGAAAAAAACAAACACAAAATCTCACAGCGGAAGGACAAAATATAATAATTAAATAATAGTTAATGAAGCTATTAAAACATACAATTGATTTTATTTTTCAATAATTATTAGAGTTAACTATAATAAACGTACCAATATTTGTAGCGGAATAAATAGTAATAAATGGTCTATTGAGCTCTATCTTGATTTCTATAATGGTATCTTCAATAACTGAAAACTCAGGCTGACCCGATCATAAATGAAAATACAAAAACACTCGGATCATAACTAAAATATTCTCATATTAGTTAAATAAATTTTATGTGATAATATGAGTGCAATAACTTAAGAGAGTTACGGGAGATTCCATCTCTTAAGGATCCATCAAACTAGATACTACATAACATAATACGCTGTTACAATAATGTCTATGGTTAAATATAAAATATTAAAATAGGGTAAGCGGGATTACATTTTTACCCTTACACCATCTATAATACTGTAGTCTATACAGATACAGTAAAGTCCACAGTACGTAGTGGCTATCAGAGGGCACTCCATAGGTATGGTACAAATCAAAGTCATAGGGGGCTCGATCAGGATAAATATGACAAGGCATCGAGGCAATACCCATCAGTAGGATTCTACCCGATGGCGGACCCAGGCCGGTGGTAACACAGAGCCGCAACTACCGCCCACCCCAGACAATACTCCCAAAATCAAAGGCGCCAATCATTCACAAAGTAATGTATATGGTATTGAAGAAGTATGTTTGTTTAGAGGAGCTAGCTCACATTAACCTGGGTATGGCTCCTGTTTTTGTCATTTAATTATGACCCGAAGGTCAAGGCTATCCATCATCGTTCTCTTTCTTCAAATCCAGTAATCGCCTCCAAATCCATCCTACTTCATTCTGTAACTCCACCGCATACACAGTTGTTAAAGTGGTTTTCGGTATTGGTAGAGAGCATGACAATATCCGATCCCAGTTTCTTTAACAACCTATCGTTTACATTTTTCACACCGGTCGGTTTTTTTACATTTCAAAGGGGTTCGTACTTCATATCAAAATATCATATTTTCCTAAAATCATTTCAATATTCAAGTGAGAATATTATTCATCGTAAAATCTACATTTAAACAAATTTAAAATCTTGAAACAATTCCCACTTTAAAATAATTTGAATATTAAAATAGTTAAAAATATATTTGAAATAGTTTAGATATATAATTGAAATAGTTTGAAAAATATTAGTTTGTATTCAAAATAGAGTAACCAAGTTTAGTAAAATCTATGGTTAAAATAATAAAGTAGTTTATAAAATAAATAGTAAATTATTAAAATGGTTGATTTAAAATAACTAATAAAATAAAATAGTTGTAAGGTAAATCAGTTTATAAAAAAATGATTATTATAAACTAGTTTATAAAATAAATAGTTAATTATTAAAATGGTTTATTTAAATTAAGTAATAAAATAAAATAGTTACAAGGTAAATAGTTTATAAAGGAAATAATTAATATAAAATAGTTTTTAAAATGTTTTAAAATACTATAGTCGGAATTAGAATTGTTTCTTCAAAATTTAACCAAAACTGAATCATATTTCAGTTTCAAATATCTCGACTAAATTTCGGTATCTTAACACAAAAGGATTTGACTTCCCATTTATCTTTCAATTCAGTTCAACAGTTAGATTTCAGATAATTCGATTTTATAATTTGATTCAAATAATTGAATTTCAATTATAATTCTCACTTTGAATTTTCACTTATAAAAATCTCGAGTTCACAGTTCAATTATTACTATAAATCAAGTTAATTTAAAGTAAATATCAAAGATTCAATTCGATAAATTTATATTTTATATTCAATTCAGTTTCAACTTCAGTTATTCACATTTACGAATTCCTTAAATTTGAAAATTTTAATTTCAAGGCTTAAAGTTCAAATTTAAAGAAAATAGATTAATAACATCATTTATTTGTCTTTAAAACAAAATTTCAAAATTCAAGTTTAAAAACAATTTTTATTAACCAATCGGTGTTTGTATATAATTTTCTTTCTGTAACAACCCGCAAATTCTGAACCAATTTAAAAAATTTATTTTAGAAAATTTAATGAATTTTGGGAATATAAAGTGATTTTTTTTAAATAATAATGGCTAGCATTTATTTTAATCGAAGTTAGAACGAATAAATTTAATTTAAATATAAATGGAATTAGAAATAACACAGTAGTTTGAAAAGTCAAACTTGAACTTTGACTGACCGTACATGATGCAAAATTTAACGGATTTTAGTGAAACCAAAAATATTAGAATCTATATAAAAATATCTTTCTAACGAATCTGAAAAATTGAAATTTCATAGCGGAAATCAAAAGTTATGACCAATTCAATTTTTAGAAAGGTCGCTGTAGAATATATATATATATATATATATATATATATATATATATATATTAAATATGGTCCGAAGGGCTACTTTTCACATATGAAGGAATTTCGACTCGAAACCACTTCCATTGAGTTCGAAATGATGTTTCTGCATTGAAAAATAGTAAACACTTATATATTTTGAGTTTCAAAATTTATTTGTGTAAAAATGTATTTTTAATATTAAATATATTGGCGTTGAAAATAGTCATTTTTCAAACGACCTCTGTTTTCGACGAAACCACTTTTGTTGGAACCGGAATGTCAAATTATTGCTAGATTTCAATTTTCAGAATTTTTCGAATTAATATGCGAGCGTGGCGAAAGAAAATGTGTTTTGACTATTTCAGTTAAATTTAAACGGCTTAAAATAGCCATTTTTTAAACAGTCTCAGAATTCGACGAAAATAATTTTGTTGGATTCGTATCATCATAAGAAAGCCAAAATTATATTTTTTAGAATTTTCTGAGGTCGTATGTGGCCCCGGCATAATTTAATGTACGGTCAATATTTAATTAATTAATTTTTAATGCAATTTTAAATAAAAATCGTACATATTTCGGAATTGGGCCACGGGACCTATCCCATTGCGTTCAGAAGGTGTCAAAACCTTAAGAACGACAGTAAGCAGGCCCAAATCAGAGAAAGTCCGAAAATCCACCTTTTAAGCACGATTTTCGAGATTTAATATTAAAATAATTAGGCCGAAACCCTAATTTGACATGGCCAGCCGTCGGGGCTGTTCAATGGCCAGAATTGTCCGATTTTCAAACCTCAATAACTTTTGATCTATTCAACGAAATTCAGCAAATCACATATCAAATCGAAGAGAATTCCGAGCTCTTCAAATCCATACGGCGATGATCGAGTTTCAGTGCACGTATTTCGCGAATTTTAGGCCTGAAGTGGCTGCGGTTTTTGGTGTATGGCGGGTCCTAGGGGGTGCGAGTTGCCCCATGCTCGGCGCGCAGGCGGGTCTCGGGGAGGCCGACGAGGTGGGGTATTCTGATTGGAGTACGGTGGTCCGGTTGGAGATGCGTGCAGAAGCTTTCACGGCGGTGAATGGGTTCAGCGATGCGTTACGTGAGGAAGAAGGTCCTCTTCTTTTTTTTAATTTATTATTTTATTTATTTAATATTTAATTTATGCAATCTTTAAAAATTAATAACTATCTCGTACGAGGTCCGATTGACGAACCGTAAGTTGCGTTGGACTCGCCTTTCCGAGATCTTCGCGATGGCGCAGACCAGAGTTGATTCCGAGACAGTCGAATTTTCAGCCATATCAATGTGAGAATTTCTGATTTTAACATTTAATTAATTAAATAAATTGTTTTATTGCTGTTAAACGTCTATTTGTGTGTTATACATGCAGAACTGTGATGTAGTGAATTTTTGTCTGTGATTTGATGAATTGTTTTGTACTGTATTGCTTGGATCTGTTATTGTATGAATAGATCTGTATTAAATCAACAAATATATCACTTATATGATTTGTTGTGTTAGAATTGACAACGAACAATATACTACATATATGATTTGTTGTGTTAGAATTAACGGCAAACAAATATATTACATATATGATTTGTTGTGTTAGAAGTGACGACAACAAAATCTTCATTTTGTTAAATAGGAAAGTATAAAAACAAAATGTTCATTTTGTTAATGGGAAAATATGGGAAACATAAAATATTCTTTATGTTAAAATAAAAAGTTAGAAAAGTGTCTAAACATAAAATATTCTTTATGTTAAAATAAAATGTTAGAAAGGATTTAACATAGGATTGAAAAGAGATTATTCTATTTACATTTTTGGTAAATTATAAAATTTAAAATGATATTTTTATTTGCTTTTTATATATGTAAATAAAAACCTGAATTTGGGAAAGGCATTTTTGTTTAACATTGTTTTTGTTAAATGAAAGAACAAGATCAAACAATACATTTTATTTGTACATTTTACTTTTGAATAAAAGAACCATTCTTTTATTTGTGTTTTTCAACACAAATAATAACATAGAAATTGAACCATTCTTTTATTTGTCCCTCGACACAAATATTAACATTGAAATTAAATTGCTTCTTTTCATTTGTGTATTCAACACAAATATATCATAGAATTGGAGTCACATTTATTTGTGTCTTCATCACAAATATGAACATTGAAATAAAGTTATACTTTTTATTTGTGTTTTCAACACAAATATTACATAGTAAATAAAGCTATTCTTTCTATTGTGTTCTTAAAACAAATATATGCATAGCAAATAAAGTCATTCTTTTTATTTGTGTTTCAACACAAATATATACTTAGAAATAAAATCATTCTTTTTATTTGCATTTACAATGCAAATATTACATAGAAATATAAGTTTTACTTTTTATTTGCATTCCACCATGTAAATAAAAGGTTGGAAATGAAAGTACTTTTTTTTTTTGGCATTCTACAATACAAATAAATATAGGGATTAAAAGTTCACTTTTCATTTGCATCTCACAATGCAAATATTCTTTGAAAATAGAAATTATTCTCTTATTTGCATTTTCAAATGCAAATATACTCTGAAATAAAAACTGTCCTTTTATTTGCATTTTCAAATGTAAATTTACATTGAAATTCAAGTTTATTCTTTTATTTGCATTTACTAATGTAAATAAACATTAAAAATAAAATTTATTCTTTTATTTGTATTCACAAATGCAAACACATATTGGAAATAAAGTTTTGTTCTTTTATTTGCATTCGCAAATGTAAACATGTTTTGAAAATAAAGTTTGTTCTTCTATTTACATTCAGCCATGGATATATATATAGAAAATAGAAATTGTTCTTTTTTGCATTTACCAATGCAAAATGTATATTGAAAACAAATTATTCATTTGCATTCACCAATGCAAATACAAACATATATTGAAAATAAAGTTTAAATCTTTGTTTGCATTTATCAATATATATGCATTGACAATTAAGGTTTATTCCTTTATTTGCATTTATCAATGTAAATATTCGATGAAACTATAGTCTATTTTCTTTATCTACATTTTCCAACCCCAATGTACACACTTTTATACATTTAATAGAATTTGTTTAAATTATACTTTGAAAATAAATTTTGTTCTTTTATTTACATTCACTAATGTAAATATAATTTATAAACAAAGTTATCCTTTGTTTGCATTCATAAATGCAAATACTCTTTTAAATAAATTTGTTTCTTTTATTTACATTCAATAATGTAAATACACTTTGTAAATGAGGTTCTTTTTACATGCACACAAATATACTTTTAAATAAAATAAAAGTCACATTAGTTATCTGCATTCCTTGTTGCAAACAAAACCTTAAAATAAAGTTCATCTTTGTTTGCAATTCATTAATGCAAACAAGTCATCAGATTTAAAATTATATTCTTGATTTATAATTTTGATATGAATAAAGATTGTTTGAAATAAAGGATAGAATTTAAGAGTTACATTTTAATAACTAAACATTCACATTTTTATCATTAAAGTAGAATAGACAAAAACACTCATTTTGTCTAAATTAAAAGAATAAAACAAAATATAGCATTGGCATGTTTATTAGATTTGAAACACAAATTATTCATTTTTGTAAATTTATATTAGTTAAAGTCAATCATTCATTTTTGTTAATTTACATTAGTTAAAAATAATTATTCGTTATAGTCAATTTATACTAGTTAAGCCAAATTTTACATTTTGTCAGAAATATTCATTTTTGTCAGAATGAATTAGTTGAAGCAATTTGTAAAAAGATATATATATATATATGTTTGGCAAGATATATATACTTGTCAAGATAGGTTAGTTAAATCAAAATATTTATCATTTTGCCTCATTAGAATTGCCAAAACAAAATAACCATTTTTGTTTAGAGTTTAAATTAGCAAAATAGAAATTGTCAATAGGGACAAAGTTATTATGCTTATTTATTCATTGCAATAGCGATATTTTCTAGTCATCATTATATGTATTGTGTATTACACTCTCATTCACAAGTTACCCGACTTGTGTATGTGATTGGGACGATAATTTTTCACACATCGCCCAAGTGCATAAATTAGTTTATCATTTGTTTGTTGGTTGAAACCCCACACGGGTGTTCGGATGAAAATTTATATACACTAATCCCAATATTTAATTGTTTGTTGATCGTTAGATCGACAGGCTGTGATGAGCGTTATTATTTAATTTTAACGCTTACACAGTGGAAACTACACTTTGGATGTAGATGGATGACTTGATGATTATACTGTTTTCGTCATATATATGATGTGTGTGAAATCCATATAATCCAAATTATATGGTAAATGTTTGAGTCGCATTTCGATTCAGGTGTTCTTTTAAATAAGAATATTTTTACATTAGAAATCCTTTTTATATAAAGTGCATATATTTTCATAATATATTTTTAATCAACTATATGTTAAAACAAAGAATATTGGTAAAAGAAAGAATTTGTAATATAAAGAATACCTTTCATTTAGAGTCTTTATATAAAGAATATTTTTTATGATTATTTTAAAATATGTTTTTAGAAGATTACTAGCATCTGCAATTATATTTTGTGATATGAAATAAATTGAGATGTGAAGAGGATTTACCGTGGACGATGTTTTAAACGACATTTATCCTTTAATTCAATTTACATTGAAATTATTATTTGGAACTTATGAATCTATTTTGTAGATTTAAAAAGGGGATTTTCTAAAAATCAAGTTTTTCAATTTAATATATTAAATTGGAATTAAGTGGAAATTCGATTGGTAATAATCGAAAGAGGCTTCGGTAAAAGAAGACCGATATTATATATGGAATTTAAGAGGCTTTGCCGTTATTCCATTTATATTATTAGTCCGATACAGAAATTTATATCGAATATGTATTGATTTGATTTCTGTGTAATTCCATATTTTGGAAATTGATTTATAGATTTTATTTTCCGAGTTTATCTTTGATAAAATTAATGAGAATCTTCTAATACGAATATCTTATAAAAAGAATATTCTGAGTTGGAATGTGGCGTAATGTGTGATTTTCCAATGGTTGATTCTTAATCCCAAAATACGCGAGTTATTCAGAAAGACCGGGTTTAACCCATTCTGAATAATCATCACGACGATCAAGAGTCAAAGATGAAGACGGTGATTGAAGACCGAAGGTTTTCACATCGTTGGGATGATGATGACTGGTATCTTGAATTGGGATTGGCCTTCCAAGGCAAGGTATTTGGTAATGATCGTCCAAACGCATTTGAAGATTGACGAACACATTGTTTCGCTCAGACCCAGAGCGGATTTGTAAATGGATTGCGTGTCTGACATTGTATTCCTTTCTACTGTATTTTTGAACGCTACTGATTATATATTTCTGTTTGGTGGTGAAGAATTTATTCTTTACTTATCACCCTTCTCTAAGACGTATGAGCTTAGAGGTTATATATATATATTGGTAGATGATCAATAATATGGTAGGGTCTGACAATGTGACATGCTAAGATGCAAATGATCAAGGCTTTGTTGAAAAGCAAGCCTTGTGGCTGATGATCAAAGCATAGCATGCTTAGGCATAGCTTTGTGTATAACGTGACTTCGCGAGCCTCACACCCCGGTATGAGTCCAAAACGGGATATGGACCGTAGAGAGTGCATACGTTTCTTTCTAGCTAGAGTGGTGTTTGGGCTTTAACACGGCCTGGCATTTTACTATGTGGATTTTGGATTGAGGTACCTCGTTTTTTATAGGCCGAAAGTGGTCATATTATAGGTCCATAAGGACCGGGAAACGTATGTTCAGGCATAACTAATCCACAACCTTTAGGTAGGGACCGGCCCTACCGCATCCAAGGGTTGCCCATAGGTGTGATCCTGAGGCATTTGCTAGAGTGTCTCGAATCGGAAGAGGACGATCCCTAGCCTCGATTTTATGACAGAAAACCATTTCCCAATACGACATCACGGTTTTGATTGTAAACTTATATATGGCGACATAGTATATGGTACCTATGCCGTCTAAGATTAATACATTTATATTGAAATGTTTTAAATATATATATATATATACACACTAATAATAATATCGTTCTTACGTATCAAGCATCTTTTGACCATTATAAGGTAAAACCCTATCCTCTGGTGTGCATTGCATTGTGTGATGGGACCTGGGTCTTATAATGGTTTCATTTTTCTAAAAAGCATTGCGTTATTTGACGATTTACTTTATTTATGCACTGGCAATCCAATGGAGTAAACCCGTTCCGCATTAGCGGTGTGGTCCTGTGATTAGCCTACTTATTAGATAAGTTAAGTATAGAATTCTCACACCAGTCCCACGACTGACCTGTAGTTTGTTTCACTTTGCAAACTTGGGTGCCCTCTTTCCACATGGGCAGTCGAGTAACTTTTTGCAGATATAGTTAAGCAGGATCCTGGATTGAAGTCTGAAGCTGAGTCCAAAATATTGATGGCCTTCCGTTGAGATTAGTTCCGCTGCAATGTATTTAATTTATTGTAAATGTATCTTCCGCTGTATTATTTATTGATGTACTCTGATATATTCTGTACTCTGATGTAACATTTGTTATTGATGTTATAAAAGTCAGTGTTGTTGTTCTGATGTGTTGTATGCCCAAAGTTAACGTACGCGGGTTTCGAATAGTCTTAATCGATCTTGCGATAGATTGGGGTCGGGCGAAAATCCGGGTTGTTACAGCTGGTATCAGAGCCAGGTTAGCTCAAATCTTTGGGGTACAACTCGTTAGAACTAAGCAGAAGACTCATCAGAGGTTGCATTAGTAATATCCAATAAGAATACTCATTAGAGATAGGATCAGCAGTATCCTAGAATGAGAATACTCATTAGAGATGGGGTTAGCAATGCCCTAGAATGAGTCAGAGTGGAAAATTCATAATTAACGTACTTGTTATTATATATAGTTCGATTTTAGAAAATATGATTTTTGAATATATAAAAGTTATATATTTTTGAAAATTTAATCAACTAATTGATTGATGGTTGTGTTGTGCGAATATGAATTCAACTAATAAAATTATTAAACAATTAAAGAAAGAAAATTAAATTAGTTAAATAAAAAAATTTAGCTTCATTTCCTTTTCGAGGATGAAAAGATTTTAAGTGGGGGAGATTGTAACAACCCGCAAATTCTGAACCAATTTAAAAAATTTATTTTAGAAAATTTTAATGAATTTTGGGAATATAAAGTGATTTATTTTAAATAATAATGGCTAGCATTTATTTTAATCGAAGTTAGAACGAATAAATTTAATTTAAATATAAATGGAATTAGAAATAACGCAGTAGTTTGAAAAGTCAAACTTGAACTTTGACTGACCGTACAGGATGCAAAATTTAACGGATTTTAGTGAAACCAAAAATATTAGAATCTATTTAAAAATATCTTTCTAACGAATCGGAAAAATTGAAATTTCATAGAGGAAATCAAAAGTTATGGCCAATTCAATTTTTAGAAAGGTCGCTGTAGAATATATATATTATATATGGCCCGAAGGGCTACTTTTCACATATGAAGGAATTTCGACTCGAAACCACTTCCATTGAGTTCGAAATGATGTTTCTGCATTGAAAAACAGTAAACACTTATATATTTTGAGTTTCATAATTTATTTGTGTAAAAATGTATTTTTAATATTAAATATATTGGCCTTGAAAATAGTCATTTTTCAAACGACCTCTGTTTTCGACGAAACCACTTTTGTTGGAACCGGAATGTCAAATTATTGCTAGATTTCAATTTTCAGAATTTTTCGAATTAATATGGGAGCGTGGCGAAAGAAAATGTGTTTTGACTATTTTAGTTAAATTTAAACGCCTTAAAAATAGCCATTTTTCAAACAGTCTTAGAATTCAACGAAAATAATTAAGTTGGATTTGTATCGTTATAAGAAAGCTAAAAATATTTTTTTTAGAATTTTCTGAGGTCGTATGTGGCCCCGACATATTTTAATGTACGGTCAATATTTAATTAATTAATTTTTAATGCAATTTTAAATAAAAATCGTACATATTTCGGAATTGGGCCACGGGACCTATTCCATTGCGTTCAGAAGGTGTCAAAACCTTAAGAACGACAGTAAGCAGGCCCAAATCAGAGAAAGTCCGAAAATCCACCTTTTAAGCACGATTTTCGAGATTTAATATTAAAATATTATTAAAATAATTAGGCTGAAACCCTAATTTGACATGGCCAGCCGCCGGGGCTGTTCAATGGCCAAAATTGTCCGATTTTCAAACCTCAATAACTTTTGATCCGTTCAACGAAATTCAGCAAATCACATATCAAATCGAAGAGAATTCCAAGCTCTTCAAATCCATACGACGACGATCGAGTTTCAGTGCATGGATTTCGCGAATTTTAGACCTGAAGTGGCTGCGGTTTTTGGTGTATGGCGGGTCCTAGGGGTGTACGAGTTGCCCCATGCTCGGCGCGCAGGCGGGTCTCGGGGAGGCCGACGAGGTGGGGTATTCTGATTGGAGTACGGTGGTCCAGTTGGAGATGCGTGCAGAATCTTTCACGACGATGAATGGGTTCGGCGATGCGTTACGTGAGGAAAAAGGTCCGCTTCTTTTTTTTAATTTATTATTTTATTTATTTAATTCTTAATTTATGCAATCTTTAAAAATTAACAACCCTCTCGTACGAGGTCCGATTGACGAACCGTAAGTTGCGTTGGACTCGTCTTTCCGAGATCTTCGCGATGGCGCAGACCAGAGCTGATTCCGAGACAGTCGAATTTTCAGCCATATCAATGTGAGAATTTCTGGTTTTAATATTTAATTAATTAAATAAATTGTTTTATTGCTGTTAAACGTCTGTTTGTGTGTTATATATGCAGAACCGTGATGTAGTGAATTTTTGTCTGTGATTTGATGAATTGTTTTGTACTGTATTGCTTGGATCTGTTATTGTATGAATAGATCTGTATTAAATCAACAAATATATCACTTATATGATTTGTTGTGTTCGAATTGACAACGAACAAATATACTACATATATGATTTGTTGTGTTAGAATTGACGGCAAACAAATATATTACATATATGATTTGTTGTGTTAGAAGCGATGACAACAAAATCTTCATTTTGTTAAATAGAAAAGTATAAAAACAAAATATTCATTTTGTTAATGGGAAAATATGGGAAACATAAAATATTCTTAATGTTAAAATAAAAAGTTAGAAAAGTGTCTAAACATAAAATATTCTTTATGTTAAAATAAAATGTTAGAAAGGATTTAACATAGGATTGAAAAGAGATTATTCTATTTACATTTTTGGTAAATTATAAAATTTAAAATGATATTTTTATTTACATTTTATATATGTAAATAAAAACCTGAATTTGGGAAAGGCATTTTTGTTTAACATTGTTTTTGTTAAATGAAAGAATAAGATCAAACAATACATTTTATTTGTACATTTTACTTTTGAATAAAAGAACCATTCTTTTATTTGTGTTTTTCAACACAAATAATAACATAGAAATTGAACCATTCTTTTATTTGTCCCTTGACACAAATATTAACATTGAAATTAAATTGCTTCTTTTCATTTGTGTATTCAACACAAATATATCATAGAATTGGAGTCACATTTATTTGTGTCTTCATCACAAATATGAACATTGAAATAAAGTTATTCTTTTTATTTGTGTTTTCAACACAAATATTACATAGTAAATAAAGCGATTCTTTCTATTGTGTTCTTAACACAAATATATGCATAGCAAATAAAGTCATTCTTTTTATTTGTGTTTCAACACAAATATATACTTAGAAATAAAATCATTCTTTTTATTTGCATTTACAATGCAAATATTACATAGAAATATAAGTTTTACTTTTTATTTGCATTCCACCATGTAAATAAAAGGTTGGAAATGAAAGTACTTTTTTTTTTTTTTTTTGCATTCTACAATACAAATAAATATAGGGATTAAAAGTTCACTTTTCATTTGCATCTCACAATGCAAATATTCTTTGAAAAATAGAAATTATTCTTTTATTTGCATTTTCAAATGCAAATATACTCTGAAATAAAAACTGTCCTTTTATTTGCATTTTCAAATGTAAATTTACATTGAAATTCAAGTTTATTCGTTTATTTGCATTTACTAATGTAAATAAACATTAAAAATAAAATGTATTCTTTTATTTGCATTCACAAATGCAAACACATATTGGAAATAAAGTTTTGTTCTTTTATTTGCATTCGCAAATGTAAACATGTTTTGAAAATAAAGTTTGTTCTTCTATTTACATTCAGCCATGCATATATATATAGAAAATAGAAATTGTTCTTTTTTGCATTTACCAATGCAAAATGTATATTGAAAACAAATTATTCATTTGCATTCACCAATGCAAATACAAACATATATTGAAAATAAAGTTTATTTCTTTGTTTGCATTTATCAATATATATGCATTGACAATTAAGGTTTATTCCTTTATTTGCATTTATCAATGTAAATATTCGATGAAACTATAGTCTATTTTCTTTATCTACATTTTCCAACCCCAATGTACACACTTTTATACATTTAATAGAATTTGTTTATATTATACTTTGAAAATAAATTTTGTTCTTTTATTTACATTCACTAATGTAAATATAATTTATAAACAAAGTTATCCTTTGTTTGCATTCATAAATGCAAATACTCTTTTAAATAAATTTGTTTCTTTTATTTACATTCAATAATGTAAATACACTTTGTAAATGAGGTTCTTTTTACATGCACACAAATATACTTTTAAATAAAATAAAAGTCACATTAGTTATCTGCATTCCTTGTTGCAAACAAAACCTTAAAATAAAGTTCATCTTTGTTTGCAATTCATTAATGCAAACAAGTCATCAGTTTTGAAATTATATTCTTGATTTATAATTTTGATATGAATAAAGATTGTTTGAAATAAAGGATAGAATTTAAGAGTTACATTTTAATAACTAAACATTCACATTTTTATCATTAAAGTAGAATAGACAAAAACACTCATTTTGTCTAAATTAAAAGAATAAAACAAAATATAGCATTGGCATGTTTATTAGATTTGAAACACAAATTATTCATTTTTGTAAATTTATATTAGTTAAAGTCAATCATTCATTTTTGTTAATTTACATTAGTTAAAAATAATTATTCATTATAGTCAATTTATACTAGTTAAACCAAATTTTACTTTTTGTCAGAAATATTCATTTTTGTCAAAATGAATTAGTTGAAGCAATTTATATAAAGATATATATATATATATATATATATATATGTTTGGCAAGATATATATACTTGTCAAGATAGGTTAGTTAAATCAAAATATTTATCATTTTGCCTCATTAGAATTGCCAAAACAAAATAACCATTTTTGTTTAGAGTTTAAATTAGCAAAATAGAAATTGTCAATAGGGACAAAGTTATTATGCTTATTTATTCATTGCAATAGCGATATTTTCTAGTCATCATTATATGTATTGTGCATTACACTCTCATTCACAAGTTACCCGACTTGTGTATGTGATTAGGACGATAATTTTTCACACATCGCCCAAGTGCATAAATTAGTTTATCATTTGTTTGTTGGTTGAAACCCCACACGGGTGTTCGGATGAAAATTTATATACACTAATCCCAATATTTAATTGTTTGTTGATCGTTAGATCGACAGGCTGTGATGAGCGTTATTATTTAATTTTAACGCTTACACAGTGGAAACTACACTTTGGATGTAGATGGATGACTTGATGATTATACTGTTTTTGTCATATATATGATGTGTGTGAAATCCATATAATCCAAATTATATGGTAAATGTTTGAGTCGCATTTCGATTCAGGTGTTTTTTTAAATAGGAATATTTTTACATTAGAAATCCTTTTTATATAAAGTGCATATATTTTCATAATATATTTTTAATCAACTATATGTTAAAACAAAGAATATTGGTAAAAGAAAGAATTTGTAATATAAAGAATACCTTTCATTTAGAGTCTTTATATAAAGAATATTTTTTATGATTATTTTAAAATATGTTTTTAGAAGATTACTAGCATTTGCAATTATATTTTGTGATATAAAATAAATTGAGATGTGAAGTGGATTTACCGTGGACGATGCTTTAAACGACATTTGTCTTTAATCCAATATACATTGAAATTATTATTTGGAACTTATGAATCTATTTTGTAGATTTAAAAAGGGGATTTTCTAAAAATCAAGTTTTTCAATTTAATATATTAAATTGGAATTAAGTGGAAATTCGATTGGTAATAATCGAAAGAGGCTTCTGTAAAAGAAGACCGATATTATATATGGAATTTAAGAGGCTTTGCCGTTATTCCATTTATATTATTAGTCCGATACAGAAATTTATATCGATTAGGTATTGATTTGATTTCTGTGGAATTCCATATTTTGGAAATTGATTTATAGATTTTATTTTCCGAGTTTATCTTTGATAAAATTAATGAGAATCTTCTAATACGAATATCTTATAAAAAGAATATTCTGAGTTGGAATGTGGCGTAATGTGTGATTTTCGAATGGTTGATTCTTAATCCCAAAATACGCGAGTTATTCAAAAAGACCGGGTTTAACCCATTCTGAATAATCATCACGACAATCAAGAGTCGAAGATGAAGACAGTGATTGAAGACCGAAGGTTTTCACATCGTTGGGATGATGATGACTGGTATCTTGAATTGGGATTGGCCTTTCAAGGCAAGGTATTTGGTAATGATCGTCCAAACGCATTTGGAGATCAACGGACACGTTGTTTCGCTCAGACCCAGAGCGGACTTGTAAATGGATTACGTGTCTGACATTGTATTCCTTTCTACTGTATTTGTTGAACGCTACTGATTATATATTTCTGTTTGGTGGTGAAGAATTTATTCTTTACTTATCACCCTTCTCTAAAACGTATGAGCTTAGAGGTTATATATATATTGGTAGATGATCAATAATATGATAGGGTCTGACAATGTGACATTCTATGATGCAAATGATCAAGGCTTTGTTGAAAAGCAAGCCTTGTGGCTGATGATCAAAGCATAGCCTGTTTAGGCATAGCTTTGTGTATAACATGACTTCGCGAGCCTCACACCCCGGTATGAGTCAAAAACGGGATATGGACCGTAGAGAGTGCATACGTTTCTTTCAAGCTAGATTGGTGTTTGGGCTTTAACACGGCCCGGCATTTTACTATGTGGATTTTGGATTGAGGTACCTCGTTTTTTATAGGCCGAAAGTGGTCATATTATAGGTCCATAAGGACTGGGAAACGTATGTTCAGGCATAACTAATCCACTACCTTTAGGTAGGGACCGGCCCTACCGCATCCAAGGGTTGCCCATAGGTGTGATCCTGAGGCATTTGCTAGAGTGTCTCGAATCGGAAGAGGACGATCCCTAGCCTCGATTTCATGACAGAAAACCATTTCCCAATACGACATCACGGTTTTGATTGTAAACTTATATATGACGACATAGTATATGGTACCTATGCCGTTCTAAAATTAATACATTTATATTGAAATGTTTTAAATATATATATATACACACTAATAATAATATCGTTCTTATGTATCAAGCATCTTTTGACCATTATAAGGTAAAACCCTATCCTCTGGTGTGCGTTGCATTGTGTGATGGGACCTGGGTCTTATAATGGTTTCATATTTCTAAAAAGCATTACGTTATTTGATGATTTACTTTATTTATGCACTGGCAATCCAATGGAGTAAACCCGTTCCGCATTAGCGGCGTGGTCCTGTGATTAGCCTACTTATTAGATAAGTTAAGTATAGAATTCTCACACCAGTCTCACGACTGACCTGTAGTTTGTTTCACTTTGCAAACTCGGGTGCCCTCTTTCCACATGGGCAGTCGATTAACTTTTTGCAGATATAGTTAAGCAGGATCCTGGATTGAAGTCTGAACTGAGTCCAAAATATTGATGGCCTTCCGCTGAGATTAGTTCCGCTGCAATGTATTTAATTTATTGTAAATGTATCTTCCGCTGTATTATTTATTGATGTACTCTGATATATTCTGTACTCTGATGTAACATTTGTTATTGATGTTATAAAAGTCTGTGTTGTTGTTCTGATGTGTTGTATGCCCAAAGTTAACGTACGCGGGTTTTGAACGGTCTTAATCGATCTTGCGATCGATTGGGGTCGGGCGAAAATCCGGGTCGTTACACTTCCTATGGCCAAGTAATACTTAAAATTTAATTTTAGTATTTTGGTAAGGGATATATATCATTTCAATCCAAATCAAGGTCATAGGTATTTATCATTTCAACCTACGTTCTTAATTCATTTTAATGATTAATCCTGGTTTTATTTGATTCCCGTAACATCTAGTGTGATGGTTGGAATTAATCAACAAAAATCAATAACATACATAAACAATGTCGATAACAAGATGGATTACATATTTACACATTAAACAAATAAATTCAAGGCATACATCAAAATCAACACATCTAAACAGTTCAGTAGTATCAATTACTAGTCATCAGGTATGAGATTCTTTTTTTTAACTAGAAATTAATCCATAACAGTACAATTTATATAATAGTTAAATTAAATTATACAGTCTATGCAGATTTAACATAAAAATGCAATTTAAACAATCAAACAGCAAACAATACAATCACATCATGACATGAATTTAATTTAATTAACAATCAAATATTTTAGTTAGATGTGAGTGGGTTTAATCACTTACTTTGGTTTCAAACGAGACTGAAATCCAAATCTTAGCCCAAAAAACAACGGTCTCAGAATCAGTTCAAATTAGTACATTGCGAAGAGTTCGTTGATACGATTCTAACGCAACAAATCACATGTCAATTGAAGCTCGTATGAAAAAGTTATTGATGTTTAAATATTTGAACATTTAAATTAAATAAAAACAAAATAAAATAAACCCACCCATACCCTTCTTTCCATGTCAGCTCACTAATTCCCTGCGCCTCCTTTCTCTTTCGCGTTCATTCACTTCTAGGAAAGTTTCACGAACCCAAAACCGCCACTTTGACCATGAGCTGCACACGCCTGGGACCTTCATTCACCTCGCTGAGACCGTCGTCGTGGCCTCCTCCTCTTGCCGCGCCACCTAGCCTCGACCGGCCATCCCCGGTCCCTGACCCAGACGCGCCAACCAAGCCCAAACCCACTCGAGAACGGCCAAATTTCTAGACTCCACGACGCAAATCAGCGAAGTCCACCGTACGGATCTATAGATCGCATTGAGCTCTTCGATATTGCCATATAAGGGTTTCGATTTTATTTAACGAATTGAGATAGATTGAGGGGGGAAGAAGGAGGAATTTCAGCCATTGAATATATTTTTTTGGCGGCTAGACAAATTTTAGGGTTAGGGCAATATTAAATTATTATTTTCAGCGTTTAACTTGTTTATATAGTTCAGTGCCGATCCGGGCTCCATTCGTGCCGAACAAACAGTCAAACTATATGTTTTAACACGTTCTGAACGCAATGGAATAGGTTAAGAAGCCCAATTCCACTATCTACAACATGTACCCTTTTAACAGCATATCATTTCATGCAAACTATGTACAAATTATAATCACTAAAAATTAATCAAGTTTATTTACTTAAAATTAAATTCAACAGTTTAAAATCTCTAATCAAATCAAAAATAGAATCCAAATAAATTTCATAAATATTTTTTTTATAAGAATTTCAATATTGATTTTCAATAATAATTTGCACAAACCAAAATATTTAAATATTAAGTTCAACTCATTATAAATCAACATAAACAAAATAAAATTTTTAATATTTAAAAATAATTTTGTTCACAAACATATTAAATTTAATATTTTAAATTGTCGGAAAAAACTTGGGATGTTACACTCTCCCTCACTTAAAACTTTTCGTCCTCGAAAAGGCGTAGTACGAAATTGCCAATTCATATATGTTTCGCCATATAATTTCTTATTCAACTTGTCTCGTTTGTTAGTGTACATAACCAATTTCGTTAAAAAAACAAAAAACAAAAAATTGAATCGTGAATTACCAAACCTCGATTTTTCTGAAAATTTGAATTACACATATCTTAAAATTTACAAGTCGAAATTTAAAATTTTCTCTTTTATTAGAAAACTATATTCCAAAATATCCAAAAGATTCTTGTTTCAAAGAATTCCGACTTATTTTGGATCCTATACATTCAATTAAACTTTAATTCGGAAAATTACGAACTACAGCTTCGCGATGAGCTCGTTTTAATTAAATTTATTAATTTGTTCAATCTTCGTTTAAATTTATAATTTATAAATCAATTCACTTTTATTTTCACAAAACAAGTTAAACATTTATTTTCGACTTGGAAATATTGATTATCCTAAGTCGTCGAATATCTAACCATCAACAGCAATACAATTTAATTCATAACCAATCAATTTATTTTACTAGCTTATTTCATTGATTTGGTTTATCTTCATTACCTAGTTAAATTCGATTTCAAGCATAACCAAGTTTATATCGTTCATTCCATAACTTAAATTTCATTTGTATTTATAACTCATCAAAATTTTCAACATTCATTATTCATACCAGTACTTGTATATTATCCAATTTTATTCCAATAACACGTTAATTTTTGATTAATTGGTAAGTTATATATATGCTATGGAAATGTTTGATTTATACAAGTTCGATAGTTCAGTTTATTTTGAATTTATTGTTTCAACCTACAAAGAGTTTTATTTTAATTATAGCTCTCTTGGATTCATTTTCTTATTACGTAACTCAGAAATTTCTATAATTTAAATTTAGTTCATTTCAACCATTTGAAATTCATTACTATTCAAGAACTTAAAATTTTCACTTCGGGTTCGTTTCCAAATCACTTTAAAATTATATATATATATATATATATATATATTATCTTTTATATGAAACCATAATTTAAAGGATTTTAAATGGAATCCAAATTTCCAAACAAAGTGTAAAAATTCTAAGTGGTCTCCCCCACTTAGTTTCTGGAAAATAATGTCGATAATGCGTGCACTCAGCACCGAAATCATATTCCAAAGGCAAAGGGAAAGCATACACTTATTTCAAAATTCATCTGAAAACAATTTCTATATGAAACAACCTTTAAAATAAAAATAAAAATAAAAATATATTATTTCAAACCATTTGCAAAACGATATTACAAAACCACCCAAAATTAAATTCTCAAATTCATATTTAATTTCTTATTTCATTACCAATAAATTTTCAATATTTCATTATCAATTTATTTTCAATATTTATTTCTTAAACCATTCAATAACCAGTAGTTTTAAATTATTGATTAATCGAGTGATAAATGATGAAAATTTAATATTATCAACAAAATTCATATATTTTCAAATAATTTTATATATAAATAAAATATAATTCAAAACAATATTATGTCAATGAGTCATATTCAAGCGTTTAGGAATCCCTATCGATGCCTTAGCGTCCCACGTACCGACCATAATTCATAAATACTCAATGGAACAAACCGACATAATCCAAAATCATTTTATATCGAAATTACAAGTACGCTCTCTTATGTACACTCAAACTCATTCTAGGGTATTACTACCATATCTCTAATGAGTTAATCCCAAATAGAGCCAAGGTTTTCGCTAAACCAAAGCTCTGATACCAAATGTAATACCCGCGATTTTTTACCGTTCAAATTGACAATGATCCTCAATTGTCAACTTAAACAAATCAAAAATACGGATAGTTATTGGGATTTATATATAAAAAAAACACAGAATCTCACAGTGGAAGGACAAAATATAATAATTAAATAACAGTTCATGAAGCTGTTAAAACATACAATTGATTTTATTTTTCAACAATTATCAGAGTTAACTATAATAAACATACCAATATTTGCAGTGTAATAAATACGCCTGTTAAGCTCCATCTTCATCTCCATAATGGTATCTTCAATAACTGAAAACTCAGGCTGACCCGAGCATAAATGAAAAGACAAAAACACTCGGATCAGAACTAAAATATTCTCATATTAGTCAGATAAATTTCATGTGATAATATGAGTGCGATAACTTAAGAGATGTTATGGGAGATTCTATCTCTTAAGGATCCGTCAAACTAGATACTACATAATATAATACGCTATTACAATAATGCCTATGGTTAAATATAAAATATTAAAATAGCGTAAGCGAGATTACATTTTTACCTTTACACCATTTATAATACTATAGTCTATACAGATACCGTAAAGTCCACAGTACATAGTGGCTATCAATGGGCACTCCATAGGTACGGTACAAATCAAAGTCATAGGGGGCTCGATCAGGATAAATATGACAAGGCATAGAGGCAATACCCATCGGTAGGATTCTCCTGAATTGCGGACCCAGGCCGGTGGTAACGCATAGTCGCGACTACCGCCCACCCCAGACAATACTCCCAAAATCAAAGGTGCCAATCAATCACAAAGTAATATATATGATATCGAAGAAGCATGTCTGCTAAGAGGAGCTGGCTCACATTAACGTGTGTATGGCTCCTGTTTTAGTCATTTAATGTAACGACCTGGATTTTTAGCCATTTTATTTTGAACATTTAAATTGGTTTTAAATATTGTATTGATAATTTAAAAGGATTTTATAATGAATTTATTTAATAAAACGATATTTAAACGTATAATTTATAATTATAATTAAAACGAGCTCGAAAACGCGCTGCAGTTCGTAATTTGGAGTTTTGAACTTCAACTGAGAATACAGGATTCGATATAAGTCGGATTTCTGTGAAGCAAGAAACGTTAGAACCGTATTGATGATAATTTTCATATAGAAGAGAAAAATTCAGATTTCGTATTATAATTTGTTAATTATGGCCAAATCAAATTTTGAAATAGTCGCTGTGGAAAATCGTTATTTAAAATATACGCGTTAAAATAGCCGTTTTGTAAACGGACTCAGATTTCGACGAAATCAGTTCCATTGGGACCGTATCGTTAAATTATTGTACAATGTTGAATGGCGTGGAAAACCGATGTCGTATGTAACCACGGTAGCCGTAAACGCTCGTTCAGTGCAATTAAATTAATTCAACTGAATAAAAGGGATATTAGAGTGTAACTTGAACAGACGATCGAATCAGGCCACGAAACCAGTTCCGGAGAGTTCGTAGCGTCGGATATAGTCAGGGTAGGTATATAGTTTGTTATTTTTAGAGATCGGCAAATTTGGTGTTCAGAAGGGCGGTGCGGTACGCGCCAAAAACAGTCTACCGAGGCAACAGTCTCAGAATGCGACGAAACTAGTGCCGTTGGGTTCGTATCCAAGAATTTTTACTAGATTTCAAAGTTTCAAGTTGTTTCGATTTATCTGGTGATCGTGAAAAATTTAAACACATGTTTATTTCTGGTTTTATAAAGGAAATTTTTCCAAACGATGTCAGAATTCCAAGAAACTTGTCCCATTGGGTTCAGAATACCTTTTTACACCAAGATTAGTTTTTTTATCAGTAGACAGAAGTCTACTGTGGTTAGTTTTACTTGATACTTTACCGCTAAGTTTCGTTATAATATAATAATATTATATAATAACAACTGTGTGTATTGGCAATAGAATTGAACCGTGCTCTCCACGTTTTCACAGTAGTGTGCCTGCCAAGCAAAGGGTTTCCGTGCGTATCAAGGTATTTTGAACACCGTGATTCCCAAGTTATCAACTTGTATAAATCAGACCCATCGTTTTAATCCCTAAAGCCCCAAATTCATTTCGTTCCTTTTTCTTCAGCCATTCCAAAATTCCAAGAGAACCGTGATCTTCAAGAATAAATTAAAAATATATTCTTCAATATAAATTCCTAATTTCGAATGCTTTGAGTTCCTCTCAACACAAGCTTTCATTTCATGTATGTAATATACAACTCGAAAATGGTTCAGCGAGGTAAGGCTGGAGGCTACTGGAGTGGCATCGGAGAGGGTTCATGCAGATAGAAACGATGGCAGCATGGGGTCTGAGCGGCAGTCAGTCGGGTTGGGGAGCTGGTGTTAAGTGGAAACGAGGGTCTGTGGGAGGATGGGAGTTGGAAACGTGGAGGATAGGGTGTGTGCAGTTTTTGATACTTCTACTGGGAAGGGGATTTATATTGTTAAGGGGAAAATGGGTACCGTGGTCATTCTTTTGAGAAAGGTGTTGTGAGTTTTACAAAGGGCTTGGTGAAGTGCTGTTAAGGGGCGGAAGGGAACCATTGGTTTGGAGTGGGGACTTGTGTTGGACACAAGAGAAACACGGTGACAGTGAAGTGGGGATTATTGGGTGAAGTTGTGGTGATTTACGAAGTGGGAGATGGGAAATGTTAATGGGAGAAAGGGGTTAATTTCTTGAACTGGAAGGAAGACAGGCTTGCTTTTGAAACCAGTAGAGGAATAAAGGGGGATACACACTGAACGGTGGAAGCTGCAACTTGGTTATTGTCTGTCCGAAGAGGAGTTTTGTAGTGGGAGCGGAATCAGTGAAAGGAGAATAGTATACCATGTTTAGAAAAGAGAGTGTAGAGAAGAACCTTGAAAGCCTAAATACAGATTACACTGACCTGCCACAAGTTCCCTGGCCTGATCGGTATGTTGTTCATTTGGTAAATTTACACATGACTATGCAAAATAAAGAATAATGTCCCATTTGTTGAGCAACTCAGAACCTTTCAAGAACGTTTCCAGGAAGTAGAAATGGATATTATTGGCGGTGACTTTATGAACTAGATAGTGGTGACGTACCCTCGAGAAAAGTATTAATGGTATTAAGCAGCAGATTTGCTTTGGGAATGCACCGTTCTGGAAATCGTTAATGAAGATAAGTAAGAGAAGCCAACGAAAACGGTCACATTGGAATCATAGCGAGGAGGTCTGCGCTGTGGAATTGACATCGCTAAGAACAGCGCTACTAATATCTCGTGATAAAATCAAACGGCTGTTTGATTTTAAATCGGAACATAAGCAGAACCATTAACTGCGAACGAGGTGAGTAAACTCACTAACTCCCTCTCGTTTATATTTTTATATATAAACGAGTTTTAAATATTTTTATAATGTGCAATGGTTGATTGGTTGAATAGTTGGTAAATTTGGTTGAATTGGTTGATAGGATTACACCATTAATTGATCATTAGTTCTGATATTTCATTTTGATGTGAAATAATATTATTGATGTTATTAACATCTGTGGATGCAGGGAAACAGGTTGGAGGGATCCAACTGGATCCCTCAACATTTATATTACCGTTTGTTATTTATGGTGATGTGTATACGATGATGGACTGTACTATGTTGAATCACCCTGACACTGGAAATTTAGTTATTTTAAATACCGTAAAAGATTTTCGAATATAGAAAAGAAATTGAGGTTTAAAAAGAGAACTTATTTCCAAAAGAGAAATTAAATTTTGAATGGAATTAAAAAGTAGAAACTTGTTTTATTAAAAGAAGAAGTTGTTTTTAAACGAGTTTATAATCATTGAATAAATTGAATATAAATGCTTTATTTAAATTTATATGGAAAAGTGGAAATTAGATTTGAAATCAATATTTGAGATGGGATTTGAACTTAGCAGAGTATAAAGCAAATCATAAACAAGATTTTTAACGATTGGAATAAAAATCAGATTTGTTTGCAAAGACTCAGAATAGAAGTTATAAATAGAATTTGGGGTTTAAGAGAATATGTATAAGTACGAAATCAAAAGATTATATATAAAAGGAATATATTCAGGATTAAAAGTGGATAATGGTTCAAAGGAAGTATTTTGCAAGTGAAATATTTATAAGGGAAGAACACAGCAGACGGTTTTGTGTTAAACATTTTGGATTTTGGAATAAAAATCCAAGGAAGAAATCTTGTTGTAAAGAAGGTGGAAACCGGATTTTTATCCTTATATACTCTTTATCTTATGGGTTTCGACAAATAGAATGATAAATGTCTGCATTGTTTAAATCCAGATATTTTGACTATCTTTTAAAATGAACAACGGAAGCGTGTGCGTCGCACACGGTATTTTATTCAAAACATCAATCATAACGCTGTTGTTATAAGAAATGCTTTTATAATTTTAAACAGCGATTATAACGCTGTCGTTGTAAGAAATGCTTTTATAAAACTAAACAGCGAATTTAGCGTTGTTGTTATAATAGAGGTTGTAAATCTATACAGCAATTTTAGACGCTGCTGTTATAATAAATGTCTTGGTAAATCTAAATAGCAATTTTTACGCTGCCGTTATAATAACGGTTTTAATAGCAATCTTAATGCTATGGTTATGATAAGTGTTCTATAATGCTAGACAGCGGTTTTAACGTTGTTGTTGAAAGAAATGTTTTATAAACCAAACATTTGAAGACAGCGATTATAACGCTACCGTTATAACCAATATTTTTATAAAGAAGGTGTGTTCGTAGATCAAATCCGAGAGACGCGTAAGCCATGTTTGGTTTAAAGTTGTGAGCTCTGACTATTTCAAAGTTAAGAATGTCGTTCAGTTAAGGTCTGAGAGGTAATTATACCCCAACTTGACTGACTGCATTATTGGCGGAGAAATGGTTAAGGCTCGATAGCAAGGGTTGGTTAGTGATATCGTTAGTTAACGAATGATTTATGATTTGAGTTATAATAACAATGTTTATAACGTCAGTTAATTCAAAGGATTTAGAAATGTTTTCTAACTGGAGTAAAAGATGTTTTCTCAATAAAGAAATTATATATATCGGAAATGTTTCCCAATAATCAAGAGAGAAAATAGAGCTTTGAAAGAACACGAAAGGTGGAAAATGGGAATTGGAAATGATAATATAAAAAGGGCCCAGTGTTGTTTGATGCTTAATTGATAGAATTTCCATTTGGAAATAGGACCGTTGATTGTGTGGATGTTTCTTTGTTAGTTAAATCACCGACTATCAAAGTTTTATTTTTTTTACCTCCATTGTCAATATGGAGAGACCGGGATCAGATTTGATATCTGAAAACCACTCCGTATTGGCGTAAGCGTTATGAAGAAACTTATGCTGAAGAAAATTGAAGACGGAGTTATACAAGGGCTATCCTGTTTACGGGTTAGTGCCTTCGGTTTGTCCAGACCCAGGACAACTTGTATGGACGAGTGTCTGACAGAGTATTTCCAAAGGGGGTTACGTATGTTGATTCCTTCAAACGTACGAAGTTGGGGCATAGAAGGGAAGCTTCTTTAGCCTAACAATCTGAGTATTTTTGTGGGAATCAATTAGTGATTTCCGATGGATCTGACGATGTGGCATTCAAAGTGAATGATGGCCAGATGTTCTGGAAGATAATTCAAACCTCAAGCCTCATCAACCCGGAATTGGACAAAAATCGGGCAGGCAGCATGGCTATGTGGGTCGCACCCATTAGGATGTATAACCACCTATCTAGAGAAATTCCTTTTGCTTCTTAAATCTATCGATGCTGTCCCTTTTCGGGAGGCGGTTGCTGATCCCAACCGTCGGTGGTATACATTCGATACACTCAAGCGAAATGAGTGGTCGGTCATGTGTGGGCCGGGTTGCAAGACGTTCTTGTTGAACCCAGTGTATTCGTCTCTAGAGATACACTATCGGAAGGTGGTCCCATACCTTGTCATGTTGGAAATCCAATCTCCAATAAGCGCCCTGCGGTTTTTGATTTTATATTATATATGGAGCATGAGATGCAAGCGTTCCGCTAGATTTATATTTATTTGATGTAGACACTATGATAATATCACCAGATTTTGATATCAAAATATTTTTGGATATCGTAAGGTAAAAACCGTCCGTGTTTATGGGTGGATCGGTCTTACGATTATCATTTCTTTCGAAAGGTTTTTGGAAGTTAAACAAATGGTTGGAGTTTACTCACACCAGTCCCATGACTGACCCAGAGTTTATTTTGTTTGTTTACCCTAAACTCTTGGGTGCCCAAATTTGTACGGGCAGTCAAGTAGTCGGGATTTTTCAGATTCACTTGGAGGAGCTTGAAGCAGGAGGCTTCACCAGTTAGCTATAGACTATCATATTTTCCGCTGTGTACTATGTTGTATCTGGAAACAGGTGTTTATAACTGTTCCAGGGATAATCGTTGTGCTCTGATAATGGTATGTATATACAAATACTGATTTGTGCTTCAAAGTTATATTATCTAATATATTTTATTCGTTCCGCTGTGAGTTTGTGATCTTCGTTTTCTCCTATTCTAATATTTCTTTCTTTCTATTTCTCATCCTCTAACTTCTTTTTAAAAATGATTCGTATTTCTGTGCAATTTGGGTTGGACGTGTGGTATGATTAGTCAACTCAAAGTGTACGGAAGTTCGGGTCATTTCATTTGGTATCAGAGCTGAAGGTTAAGTGATTACCTTGGCTCTGTGGCGTAACTCAATAGAGATGAGGTTAGTAATACCCTAGATTAAGTTTGAGTGTATATATATGAGCGCGTATTTGTAGATTTGATATAAAAATTGTTTTATATTGTGTTGGCTGGTTTGTTGAGTGATTTATGAATTCTGGTCGATACAGGATGTACAACTGTATCGATAGGTGTTTCTAAACTCTCGAACAGAACAATTTGACACAGTATTGTTTTAATGATGGGTAAGTGAAATAATTTTGCCCAAAGGATATTTTGATACAAAAGAGATAATTTTCTGAAATTATCGAATGTGTTGATTGTTATTACAATTAAATGGAATTATAAATATTGAAGTGGTTATTTATATAACCAAATTGAATTTGTATATGAATGAGATATACAAATAAGCTATATTGGAATTGGATTCAAACCAAAATTTGTGGAATTTAAATTCCGGGTGTTTAGAAAAATCTTTTGTGAGGTATTATAAAGTAATATAACATTACTTTAAAGTGTTTTGGATAAAATGTTTTTAAATGGATTTTTAAAGGGATTAAGCACTGAAACCACTTCAGTGGCGAGAAAATAATTCTGATAATGGACTGCAGCATTATCGGTATTCATTTTCGAGTTTCTGAGTGACGAATTGCTACCATAGTAATTTGGGAATGAAAAATTTGTTTGCAAAGGACAAGTTGTTTTAGAAATTCAAATGTTTTGAATTGAGTCGATTATAAATATATGTGTACAAATATATATGATTTCGAACTAATTTGAGATAAAACCCGGGAATTTTAATTCTAAAGATTTAAAATTTAACTTGTATAAGTTGAATAGATTGAAATGGTCAAAATGTATCAAATGAATTGGGATTTAACTTAAGTTAAATAAAACTGGATTGAATTAGAAATAATCCCGAATGAAATTAAGTATAGAGATGTTGAAATTCGAAATATTAAAATAGATTCGACTTATACTAAACAAGTTGAATACTTATATTGTATGTCGTTAATTGGAGTTAAGTTATTTTTGAGCCCAAGAAGAATAAGAGGGTTGACTTTGGAAAATAGAACTCAGTTTGGATTAGTGAATAGAAGTGATCCAATCAGAAGTTAAAGATCAAAGGTTGGATTGATTTGAAACCAACTGGAAATGGATATATGTATGATGAGCAGAATGGAAGAAAGTGCAAGAGATAGAATTATGCCCGACAAAAAGGTACATGTTTACAATATTGTTTGGGTTAATGATTTTATGAGCCTATGAGGCAAGCCACTTGGCTTTTTGATTTTCTTTTTGATTGGAGAAGGCCTAGAAAGGCGAGTTGTGGTTGTACCGATTGAGCCGTGCAGAGGAGATGCTGCCGAAATTTTTCAGAATTTAAAGTGTTAGAAAATTTTCAGAATTTTTTTCGTTAGTAAGAATAAATGAATATTTTAATTGAAATAAATTGGTTCAATTAAACTGGAGTTAAGAGGTGAAAAAACAAAAAGGGTTTTTGAACCGAGTTAATAGGGTATGTAGCATTATTTCCTACCTTAGCAATTTCGAGGACGAAATTATTTTAAGGGGGAAGGAATGTAACGACCTGGATTTTTAGCCATTTTATTTTGAACATTTAAATTGGTTTTAAATATTGTATTGATAATTTAAAAGGATTTTATAATGAATTTATTTAATAAAACGATATTTAAACGTATAATTTATAATTATAATTAAAACGAGCTCGAAAACGCGCTGCAGTTCGTAATATGGAGTTTTGAACTTCAACTGAGAATACAGGATCCGATATAAGTCGGATTTCTGTGAAGCAAGAAACGTTAGAACCGTATTGATGATAATTTTCATATAGAAGAGAAAAATTCAGATTTTGTATTATAATTTGTTAATTATGGCCAAATCAAATTTTGAAATAGTCGCTGTGGAAAATCGTTATTTAAAATATACGCGTTAAAATAGCCGTTTTGTAAACGGACTCAGATTTCGACGAAATCAGTTCCATTGGGACCGTATCGTTAAATTATTGTACAATGTTGAATGGCGTGGAAAACCGATGTCGTATGTAACCACGGTAGCCGTAAACGCTCGTTCAGTGCAATTAAATTAATTCAACTGAATAAAAGGGATATTAGAGTGTAACTTGAACAGACGATCGAATCAGGCCACGAAACCAGTTCCGGAGAGTTCGTAGCGTCGGATATAGTCAGGGTAGGTATATAGTTTGTTATTTTTAGAGATCGGCAAATTTGGTGTTCAGAAGGGCGGTGCGGTACGCGCCAAAAATAGTCTACCAAGGCAACAGTCTCAGAATGCGACGAAACTAGTGCCGTTGGGTTCGTATCCAAGAATTTTTACTAGATTTCAAAGTTTCAAGTTGTTTCGATTTATCTGGTGATCGTGAAAAATTTAAACACATGTTTATTTCTGGTTTTATAAAGGAAATTTTTCCAAACGATGTCAGAATTTCACGAAACTTGTCCCATTGGGTTCAGAATACCTTTTTACACCAAGATTAGTTTTTTTATCAGTAGACAGAAGTCTACTGTGGTTAGTTTTACTTGATACTTTACCGCTAAGTTTCGTTATAATATAATAATATTATATAATAACAACTGTGTGTATTGGCAATAGAATTGAACCGTGCTCTCCACGTTTTCACGGTAGTGTGCCTGCCAAGCAAAGGGTTTCCGTGCGTATCAAGGTATTTTGAACACCGTGATTCCCAAGTTATCAACTTGTATAAATCAGACCCATCGTTTTAATCCCTAAAGCCCCAAATTCATTTCGTTCCTTTTTCTTCAGCCATTCCAAAATTCCAAGAGAACCGCGATCTTCAAGAATAAATTAAAAATATATTCTTCAATATAAATTCCTAATTTCGAATGCTTTGAGTTCCTCTCAACACAAGCTTTCATTTCATATATGTAATATACAACTCGAAAATGGTTCAGCGAGGTAAGGCTGGAGGCTACTGGAGTGGCATCGGAGAGGGTTCATGCAGATAGAAACGATGGCAGCATGGGGTCTGAGCGGCAGTCAGTCAGGTTGGGGAGCTGGTGTTAAGTGGAAACGAGGGTCTGTGGGAGGATGGGAGTTGGAAACGTGGAGGATAGGGTGTGTGCAGTTTTTGATACTTCTACTGGGAAGGGGATTTATATTGTTAAGGGGAAAATGGGTACCGTGGTCATTCTTTTGAGAAAGGTGTTGTGAGTTTTACAAAGGGCTTGGTGAAGTGCTGTTAAGGGGCGGAAGGGAACCATTGGTTTGGAGTGGGGACTTGTGTTGGACACAAGAGAAACACGGTGACAGTGAAGTGGGGATTATTGGGTGAAGTTGTGGTGATTTACGAAGTGGGAGATGGGAAATGTTAATGGGAGAAAGGGGTTAATTTCATGAACTGGAAGGAAGACAGGCTTGCTTTTGAAACCAGTAGAGGAATAAAGGGGGATACACACTGAACGGTGGAAGCTGCAACTTGGTTATTGTCTGTCCGAAGAGGAGTTTTGTAGTGGGAGCGGAATCAGTGAAAGGAGGATAGTATACCATGTTTAGAAAAGAGAGTGTAGAGAAGAACCTTGAAAGCCTAAATACAGATTACACTGACCTGCCACAAGTTCCCTGGCCTGATCGGTATGTTGTTTATTTGGTAAATTTACACATGACTATGCAAAATAAAGAATAATGTCCCATTTGTTGAGCAACTCAGAACCTTTCAAGAACGTTTCCAGGAAGTAGAAATGGATATTATTGGCGGTGACTTTATGAACTAGATAGTGGTGACGTACCCTCGAGAAAAGTATTAATGGTATTAAGCAGCAGATTTGCTTTGGGAATGCACCGTTCTGGAAATCGTTAATGAAGATAAGTAAGAGAAGCCAACGAAAACGGTCACATTGGAATCATAGCGAGGAGGTCTGCGCTGTGGAATTGACATCGCTAAGAACAGCGCTACTAATATCTCGTGATAAAATCAAACGGTTGTTTGATTTTAAATCGGAACATAAGCAGAACCATTAACTGCGAACGAGGTGAGTAAACTCACTAACTC
Source organism: Allium sativum (assembly GCA_030737875.1). NCBI lineage: Eukaryota > Viridiplantae > Streptophyta > Magnoliopsida > Asparagales > Amaryllidaceae > Allium > Allium sativum. The sequence continues at coordinate 889,235,594 of CM060910.1, read as the reverse complement.
CCTCTCGTTTATATTTTTATATATAAACGAGTTTTAAATATTTTTATAATGTGCAATGGTTGATTGGTTGAATAGTTGGTAAATTTGGTTGAATTGGTTGATAGGATTACACCATTAATTGATCATTAGTTCTGATATTTCATTTTGATGTGAAATAATATTATTGATGTTATTAACATCTGTGGATGCAGGGAAACAGGTTGGAGGGATCCAACTGGATCCCTCAACATTTATATTACCGTTTGTTATTTATGGTGATGTGTATACGATGATGGACTGTACTATGATGAATCACCCTGACACTGGAAATTTAGTTATTTTAAATACCGTAAAAGATTTTCGAATATAGAAAAGAAATTGAGGTTTAAAAAGAGAACTTATTTCCAAAAGAGAAATTAAATTTTGAATGGAATTAAAAAGTAGAAACTTGTTTTATTAAAAGAAGAAGTTGTTTTTAAACGAGTTTATAATCATTGAAAAAATTGAATATAAATGCTTTATTTAAATTTATATGGAAAAGTGGAAATTAGATTTGAAATCAATATTTGAGATGGGATTTGAACTTAGCAGAGTATAAAGCAAATCATAAACAAGATTTTTAACGATTGGAATAAAAATCAGATTTGTTTGCAAAGACTCAGAATAGAAGTTATAAATAGAATTTGGGGTTTAAGAGAATATGTATAAGTACGAAATCAAAAGATTATATATAAAAGGAATATATTCAGGATTAAAAGTGGATAATGGTTCAAAGGAAGTATTTTGCAAGTGAAATATTTATAAGGGAAGAACACAGCAGACGGTTTTGTGTTAAACATTTTGGATTTTGGAATAAAAATCCAAGGAAGAAATCTTGTTGTAAAGAAGGTGGAAACCGGATTTTTATCCTTATATACTCTTTATCTTATGGGTTTCGACAAATAGAATGATAAATGTCTGCATTGTTTAAATCCAGATATTTTGACTATCTTTTAAAATGAACAACGGAAGCGTGTGCGTCGCACACGGTATTTTATTCAAAACATCAATCATAACGCTGTTGTTATAAGAAATGCTTTTATAATTTTAAACAGCGATTATAACGCTGTCGTTGTAAGAAATGCTTTTATAAAACTAAACAGCGAATTTAGCGCTGTTGTTATAATAGAGGTTGTAAATCTATACAGCAATTTTAGACGCTGCTGTTATAATAAATGTCTTGGTAAATCTAAATAGCAATTTTTACGCTGCCGTTATAATAACGGTTTTAATAGCAATCTTAATGCTATGGTTATGATAAGTGTTCTATAATGCTAGACAGCAGTTTTAACGCTGTTGTTGAAAGAAATGTTTTATAAACCAAACATTTGAAGACAGCGATTATAACGCTACCGTTATAACCAATATTTTTATAAAGAAGGTGTGTTCGTAGATCAAATCCGAGAGACGCGTAAGCCATGTTTGGTTTAAAGTTGTGAGCTCTGACTATTTCAAAGTTAAGAATGTCGTTCAGTTAAGGTCTGAGAGGTAATTATACCCCAACTTGACTGACTGCATTATTGGCGGAGAAATGGTTAAGGCTCGATAGCAAGGGTTGGTTAGTGATATCGTTAGTTAACGAATGATTTATGATTTGAGTTATAATAACAATGTTTATAACGTCAGTTAATTCAAAGGATTTAGAAATGTTTTCTAACTGGAGTAAAAGATGTTTTCTCAATAAAGAAATTATATATATTGGAAATGTTTCCCAATAATCAAGAGAGAAAATAGAGCTTTGAAAGAACACAAGAGGTGGAAAATGGGAATTGGAAATGATAATATAAAAAGGGCCCAGTGTTGTTTGATGCTTAATTGATAGAATTTCCATTTGGAAATAGGACCGTTGATTGTGTGGATGTTTCTTTGTTAGTTAAATCACCGACTATCAAAGTTTTATTTTTTTTACCTCCGTTGTCAATATGGAGAGACCGGGATCAGATTTGATATCTGAAAACCACTCCGTATTGGCGTAAGCGTTATGAAGCAACTTATGCTGAAGAAAATTGAAGACGGAGTTATACAAGGGCTATCCTGTTTACGGGTTAGTGCCTTCGGTTTGTCCAGACCCAGGACAACTTGTATGGACGAGTGTCTGACAGAGTATTTCCAAAGGGGGTTACGTACGTTGATTCCTTCAAACGTACGAAGTTGGGGCATAGAAGGGAAGCTTCTTTAGCCTAACAATCTGAGTATTTTTGTGGGAATCAATTAGTGATTTCCGATGGATCTGACGATGTGGCATTCAAAGTGAATGATGGCCAGATGTTCTGGAAGATAATTCAAACCTCAAGCCTCATCAACCCGGAATTGGACAAAAATCGGGCAGGCAGCATGGCTATGTGGGTCGCACCCATTAGGATGTATAACCACCTATCTAGAGAAATTCCTTTTGCTTCTTAAATCTATCGATGTTGTCCCTTTTCGGGAGGCGGTTGCTGATCCCAACCGTCGGTGGTATACATTCGATACACTCAAGCGAAATGAGTGGTCGGTCATGTGTGGGCCGGGTTGCAAGACGTTCTTATTGAACCTAGTGTATTCGTCTCTAGAGATACACTATCGGAAGGTGGTCCCATACCTTGTCATGTTGGAAATCCAATCTCCAATAAGCGCCTGCGGTTTTTGATTTTATATTATATATGGAGCGTGAGATGCAAGCGTTCCGCTAGATTTATATTTATTTGATGTAGACACTATGATAATATCACCAGATTTTGATATCAAAATATTTTTGGTTATCGTAAGGTAAAAACCGTCCGTGTTTATGGGTGGATCGGTCTTACGATTATCATTTCTTTCAAAAGGTTTTTGGAAGTTAAACAAATGGTTGGAGTTTACTCACACCAGTCCCATGACTGACCCAGAGTTTATTTTGTTTGTTTTCCCTAAACTCTTGGGTGCCCAAATTTGTACGGGCAGTCAAGTAGTCGGGATTTTTCAGATTCACTTGGAGGAGCTTGAAGCAGGAGGCTTCACCAGTTAGCTATAGACTATCATATTTTCCGCTGTGTACTATGTTGTATCTGGAAACAGGTGTTTATAACTGTTCCAGGGATAATCGTTGTGCTCTGATAATGGTATGTATATACAAATACTGATTTGTGCTTCAAAGTTATATTATCTAATATATTTTATTCGTTCCGCTGTGAGTTTGTGATCTTTGTTTTCTCCTATTCTAATATTTCTTTCTTTCTATTTCTCATCCTCTAACTTCTTTCTAAAAATGATTCGTATTTCTGTGCAATTTGGGTTGGACGTGTGGTATGATTAGTCAACTCAAAGTGTACGGAAGTTCGGGTCGTTTCATTTAAATTATGACCCGAAGGTCAAGGCTATCCAACATCGTTCTCTTTCTTCAAATCCAGTAATCGCCTCCAAATCCATCCTACTTCATTCTGTAACTCCATCGCGTACACAGTTGTTAAAGTGGTTTTCGGTATTGGCAGAGAGTATGACAATATCCGATCTCGATTTCTTTAACAACCAATCGTTTACATTTTTCACACCGTTCAGTTCTTTTACATTTCACAGGGGTTAGTACTTCATATCAAAATATCATATTTTCATAAAATCATTTCAATATTCAAGAGAGAATATTATTCATCATAAAATCTACATTTAAACAAATTTTAAATCTTGAAACAATTCCCACTTTAAAATAATTTGAATATTAAAATAGTTAAAAATATATTTGAAATAGTTTAGATATATAATTGAAATAGTTTGAAAAATAATGTATTTAAAATAGAATAACCAAGTTTAGAAAATCTATGGTTAAAATAACAAAGTAGTTTATAAAATAAATAGTAAATTATTAAAATGGTTTATTTAAAATAATTAATAAAATAAAATAGTTGTAAGGTAACTTAGTTTATAAAGAAAATAATTATTATAAAATAGTTTATAAAATAAATATTTAATTATTAAAATGGTTTATTTAAAATAAGTAATAAAATAGTCACAAGGTAAATAGTTTATAAAGGAAATAATTAATATAAAATAGTTTTTAAAATGTTATAAAATACTATAGTCAAAATTAGAATCGTTTCTTCAAAATTTAACCAAAACTGGAATCATATTTCAGTTTCAAATCAATCGACTAAATTTCGGTATCTTAATTCAAAAGGATTTGACTTCCCATTTATCTTTCAGTTCAGTTCAAAAGTTAGATTTCAAACAATTCGATTTTATAATTTGATTCAAATAATTGAATTTCAATTATAATTCTCACTTTGAATTTTTGCTTATAAAAATCTCGAGTTCACAGTTCAATTATTACTATAAATCAAGTTAATTTAAAGTAAATATCAAAGATTCAATTTCGATAAATTTATATTGTATATTCAATTCAGTTTCAACTTCAGTTATTCACATTTACGAATTCCTTAAATTTGAAAATTTTAATTTTAAGGCTTAGAGTTCAAATTTAAAGAAAATAGATTAACAGTATCATTTATTTGTCTTTAAAACAAAATTTCAAAATTCAAGGTTAAAAACAATTTTTCTTTAATCAATCGGTGTCCGTATATAATTTTCTACCCTATGACCAAGTAATAAATAAAATTTAATTTTAGTATTTTGGGAAGGATATATATCATTTCAATCCAAATCAGGGTCATAGGTTTTTATCATTTCAACCTACGTTCTTAATTCATTTTAATGATTAATCCCGGGTTTATTTGATACCCGTAACATCTAGGGTGATGGTTGGGATTAATCAACAAAAATCAATAACATACATAAACAATGCCGATAACAAGATGGATTACATATTAACACATTCAATAAATAAATTCAAGGCATACATCAAAATTAACACATCTAAATAGTTCAATAATATCAGTTACTAGTCATCAGGTATGAGGTTCTTTTTTTTAACTAGAAATTAATCTATAACAGTACAATTTATATAACAGTTAAATTAAATTATTCAGTCTAATTTAAACAATCAAACAGCAAACAATACAATCATATCATGACATGAATTTAATTTAACTAACAATCAAATATTTTAGTTGGATGTGAGTGGGTTTAATCACTCACCTTGGTTTCAAACGAGATTGAAATTCAAATCTTAGCCGAAAAACCAACGGTCTCATAATCAGTTCAAATTAGTGTCATCGCGAAGAGCTTGTCGATACGATTCTAACGCAGCAAACCGCATGTCAATTGGAGCTCGTATGAAAAGTTATTAACGTTTAAATATTTGAACATTTAAATTAAAACAAAATAAAATAAACCCACCCATACCCTTCCGTCCACGTCAGCGCACTAATTCCCAGCGCCTCCTTTCTCTTCCACATTCATCACTTCCAAGAAAGTTTCATAAACCCAAAACCGCCACTTTGACCATGAACTGCACACGCCTGGGACCTCCATTCACCTCGCCGAAACCGTAGTCGTGGCCTCCTCCGCCTGCCGCGCCACCTAGCCTCGACTGGCCATCTCCGGTCCCTGATCCAGACGCGCCAACCAAGCCCAAACCCACTCAAGGACGGCCAAATTTCTGGATTCTATGACGCAAATCAATGAAGTCCATCGTACGGATCTTTAGATCGCAGTGAGCTCTTCGATATTGCCATATAAGGGTTTCGATTTTATTTAACGAATTGGGATAGATTGAGAGGGGGAAGGAGGAATTTCGACCATTGAATAGATTTTTTTGGCGGCTGGACAAATTTTAAGGTTAGGGCAATATTAAATTATTATTTTCAGCGTTTAACTTGTTTATATAATTCAGTGTCGATCCGGGCTTCATTTGGGCCGAACAAACAGTCAAACTATATGTTTTAACGCGTTCTGAACGCAATGAAATAGGTTAAGAAGCCCAATTCCACTATCTACAACATGTACCCTTTTAACATCGTATTATTTCATGCAAACTATGTACAAATTATAATCACTAAAAATTAATCAAGTTTACTTACTTAAAATTAAATTCAACAGTTTAAAACCTCTAATCAAATCAAAAATAGAATCCAAATAAATTTCACAAATAATTTTTTTTATAAGAATTTCAATATTGATTTTCAATAATAATTTACACAAATCAAAATATTTAAATATTAAGTTCAACTCATTATAAATCAGCATAAACAAAATAAAAATTTTAATATTTAAAAATAATTTTGTTCACAAACATATTAAATTAAATATTTTAAATTGTCGGAAAAAACTTGGGATGTTACATGTAGGTGGAAGATCCAGAACAGAAAGGGCCACCAACAACTGTGTTGATCCACGCAAATTATTGTAGTCAAAGGTATGAAATAATCAATGCATTTTATTGGATAAACATTAGAAAATAACTTCAACTTTTAATAAACATGAAGTCAATAAATTTTGTATATCATTTAATATCCTTTCAATGCAAAAGACTAATAAACATACACCACAGAACAATAATGTGTCGAACTATGCATTGCGTAACATTAAATATTAAAGACAACAAATTTGCATTGCGCTTTTGAAAAATGGGGAACCTCTAGGTAGTTAAAACTGTAATTACTACAATGTCTCATTTCAAGTATTGGTCTTTAATTGGTTCCTGTAACATGAGGCCATTAAGGTTTTAGATATGGCAAGATATACATTATATTAATTGAGTTCCAATATTTTGTGTCATGCCATCTGATCTTTGACTTTCATATGATGACTAATGATATTGATTATGGTGCATTGCAGCTTCATCTTACTGTATTGTTTACAGTGATGTAGTTTTTACCAAGTTTTCATACGACTTTCAAAAGGCAGCCTACACAAAAAAAAGAAGCACATACTTAGTTTTCTATCAAGTTTAGTAACTGTTCCTACGATTTGTCCTTACAGTGTTCGTGTACGTAGTTGTTTGAAATTTGAAACAAACAAACTAAAAAAAAAATTGATAAGATTTTTGTTTACATTTTGTTGCGCTATTTTGATACCAAAAAAATACACTTCTTTACAGCCTCCTAGTTGCATTTCAAACTACAAACCTTCCTCCATCATCATCAGCCAACTACAAATATATTCTAGTATTTTTCTATTATAAATTAGTCCTAGTTGGTATTTTTCTGTTATAAATTTTGGTATTTTATATTCATTTATGCACATGTTATGTTGCCCATGTCAAAATAAAAACCAAGTATAGTTTGCCATTTAACTTAATGCTGCAGTTATTAACAGTTTTATGTTCAGTTATTAAATATAACAATTCTTTTGGTTTCCATGTTGTAATAACATAACTTTGAACTGTTGATAATATAGTTTACCCATAACGTATTACGCAGCTGATTTTTTTCAAAGACCGACTTTTATCGTATAACAAGTTATTAAAAGTATGTTTAACCCCATGAATAAATTTAGGTTCAACAAATTTTAGTACTCTTTGCATGTCATAAACAGTTTACAATGCCATTCAATCAGTAGACCAGGATAATTACTTTTAGCACTGCTAGTCCTTTCGAATGTCATATGCATGATAAATAAATGAATATAGTTTAATACCCTTCATAAGGCATAAACAGTTTAGCATTGCTATTAGCTACAATATTCATAATGAATAGATAGACAAATATGACTTAATGTAATATCCTTTCAATACCAGGTTTCAATGAATAGATAGAAAAAATAATGTGATAAACGGTAACATACATTTTGTTTTACATGCATTGCTCGTTTTGATAAACTGTTACATACAACTCCTCATTTATAGTTCAGGTACAATTTTATTTCTATTTCATAATTCATTCCATCTTTATTTCAGTAACATATTTGAATAGTTCAGGTACTCTTATTTTATTTACTTTTATGTTGTGATTCAGTAGATGTCTTGCTTTTGCACTATCGTTTGCAAATGTAACTCAGAAGCATGTGTTGCTTACAAAATTTATGGCTGATATAAATATCATATTGTTATGAAAGATGCTTGAGTTGTTCTCTTTCAACTTTCTCTTTATCTACCTTATCTCTTATATTATATATTTAAAACCGTGTTATGAACTTTTTTTATTGTAGTTTTATTCATGTACAATTCAGGCTCATGTAATTTAAAATATTGTATTCTCTTTAATGTTTAATCATTATGTTTAGAATTCGACTTATTATCTTTCATCGATTATCAGCTTTTAATTAGCAGCTTGATATATTCACTGTTGTTTTTTTTTCATTTATGTTTGAATTTTTCGTTTTGTTTTTTGTTTGATTTACAACATGTAGTATGTTCATGTAAACATGAAAAATGAATAGTATATATTTATTGAGGGCGACTATTTGAATATCAAAATTAGATACAATTAGTGACAAAAGTGAGTTGTTGAATCGTTTTGTCTTTATATGAAAGAGTGGAATTCATGATGTGATCGAATGGTGAATATTTGTTGTGTCATCAATTATATCTACATTTAGCGTCTAAATAGTTTTGTCCATATTATATATTACGTATTATATTTTAAACGTAAAATTTGTTTGAATTGCCAAAATGAAAACTCAAATTTTCAAAATTTGAAACTATATTTCAAACTAAATGGATTTTTCAATTTTTAGTTTTGAAAACTTATTTTAGAAAAATGATAACCAAACGCATTTTGAAAACAGGAAAAAATTGTGAAGGACAAAAAAACCAAAAAAATTGCCCAAGAGGCAAAAAACTTGTCCAAAAGGACAAGTTTTAGTGCAAAGTAGAAAAATATGGGATCCCCCTGAAATTCACCATTTGCACTAAAACTTGCCATCTGGGCAAGTTTTTTGGTGGTTGTCCTTTTGGGCAAATAATTTGGTGAGTTTGTCCTTATGGGAAAAATCCCCTTTTGAAAAATAGTGAAAATATTCAAAATGAAAAATTGAAAACTATGAAAACTCAAAATGTAAACCAAACGTACCCTTAGCTTTCAGGGTTTTGGAATTGACAAGTTTGTTTCTAGCGTTTAGACCATTACTGAAAATGAGAAAGTGGTGGGAGAAAACGAGCAAATTTGTTTTTCTCCATCTCATAAGTACCTTATTAATTGTCATTTGAAATCACAATAACATTGCCACTTGAAACAATAAAAAAAAAAAAAAACACGCATGTTAATGAATTTTGAAAAATAATTGATTATTCCAATAGCATCCAAATGTGAGTGAATTTTTCACACAACCTCATACAAATCAATAAGATAACCAGCACCAATATATAAGCATGAAGGATATATAGTACAATTGTTTAGGGCTGTTACGGTAGCGGTAAATTTATCATTACCATACTATTACCAGTCGATCGGTAACCGTTTTTGATTGAAATCGGTATATCAGTTAAAACGGTATGGTAACAGTAAATTTACCATTTGTAACGGTAAATTATCGGTAACATTTCTTCAATACCAACGGTAACGGTAATTTTACCAGTTAATTCTAAACATAAGTATACTCATCTGATATGTTTTATTACATGCATGTAAAACCAAAGAAATGATTATATTTAGTTCAATAATTAAGTAAAATAATTTCAGATACACTTATTTTCTTTTTCATTTATGTTTTCTGTAAACTAACACTACATATATAGTATAATAAATATGCACCGTGTACAAAAAACAAGTCAAGTTATAAACTTTGATGGACAAACGGTAATTTACCATTACTAGTGTAACGGTTACCAGATTGTTGGTATAGGAGTCTTCGGTATATCAGTCGGTTGGTAACGGTAAACAATTCTAGCTTACCAGTAAAAACGGTACGGTAACTGTATTTGTTAAATGGTAACGGTAACCATTACCATAACAGCCCTACAAATGTTATTATACAAAATAGCTTGTTCAGATCATCTTAGCAATGCATATTAAGCAATAAAAATTTGTCACCCATCAATTTATGAAAAAACCACAATTTATCTATTCCCTTTTAACTACGATTCCAATAATAACTTTTAAAGTAACCATAAAACTGGAATAAGCAATGATATAACATTTGAGAAAATCAGGTTCATCGATGTGCATACCATGCACTCTCCAAAAGTCTGCCTCAACAAGCATGTAATTACTCTTCTACTTTCTATTATGTTTTATTTTTATTACATAGAAGTCATCATGCGCAAGCCAGTTTTTTCACTGGGTTTGATTTACGTGCCTATCCAAAAATACACATGCTAGATTGCTAAAGGTTACATTAACATCTCTCGCTTCAGAATAGCTTTTTATGACTTCAATTACCTCAGGCTTCAAAATGTCATTCTGAGTTGAGGAATTGCAGAGGAAGTATAAAGCTCCAAGAGCATAACATACAGTGTTGCTAACTGGACTAGATAAGCACTGAATCATCAAAGGTATGCCCCCACACTGAGTTATAACTGCAGCATTTGCTGGATCAGCACATGAATTGCAAATTCCACCAGCACCAAACTCGATCAGCTTTTCATTTGGCTCTGTTATGCAATCAAGGAATAGCTCCAAAACATTTAGTTGCCGTAAGAATCCGTAATTGTAAGGATCATATGCAAAATTAGCCAAATGCGCAACTATCTTTTCTTTTGTCTCTTCATGTGTTGTCTTCTGAAACTCAGTTACAAGTTCTTGAAGGTATTGAGCACGTGGGGTGCCGGAATTCCCTGTTCGCTCTGCTTGCCTCTTATCATTTGTAAACATTGACTTCTGCGATGTATCTTCTTATAACCTGTGTGATTTGAAAGCAGATAAGCATCAAGTTATGCCATAGCCAACAAATGGTCCTTTATAACTTTACAGTGTATATTTCCCTAATTAGTTGTTTTTCTTTTGAACTCATTCGAGCAATATTAGCAGTGATTAATGTTATTGTTGCTGTCGAAGAATTCTATAATGATTCAAATGTCTGTTATATGGAAGGAGAATGAACAATAGTAAGTACAATATACAACTTGTTCTTCATGAATACAAAGAACTAACGTCTGATTGCACATAAATTTGAAAGAAATTCTAAGTTTAGATTTTCAGCTCTTGGTTGAACTACGCATTTTGAAACAAGTATCAATCTATAGATTACACTGACGTACACTAGGCATGTACAAAGAATAAACTAGTTTAGTAACAAAGGAATAACTGTTAAAATTCAGAATTTCACAGTAGGGAACTCAATTACCAAGTTCTTAGAAATCGGAGAGTGCACTGAACATACAGTTCAATCAAGATTAACAATCCAGATTGTTAAGTAAAAAATCCAAGGAATGCCAGCTATAAATGAGATGCCAAAATCACTCAATGTATTTTCCAAACGTTCCAAATGTGCAATCAGCTTATAAACAATAGACAATGTACATGAGAGATGAAAGGGTAAAGATAAATTTAAACCTAACTGGCTGCATAATAGAATCAATACAATTTCCCTATTAAGGCCGATTAAAGGTATCTGCCAAAGCACCTGAATTTCAGTCGTTCCAGCTCAAAGCCGGTAGAATGCCAGTCCCAGTTCCAGTTGACTTAATATATATTCTTCTAACCTTTGGGTGTTTTAACCAAGACGAATCAAAACCATTTTCGGTTTTAATCAACCATTGAATTAAAGGACAAGATCAAAAAGTACATTAACTTCAGAAATATTCGAATCGTCACCCGTTTTGATTTAATAATTCGAAACGTAAAGAATCATTAGAAATGTATGAATTCATCACTCTGAAAGCCTATAAACAGAAGTGGATAAGAAATGAAAACATACCTCAAGCAATTTCTAACCTCTATCAAAATCCAAGCAAATTCTACTTTCTCCTTATAATTATGGAATCGACACAGCTTAATCAATGAAGGCCATTTTTAGAGGCTTTGCTTTGCTTTTTTTTTTTTTTCAATTTTTCTGGAACGATGAGGAAAGTTGGATCTGACAACGAGAAAGAGGATGTGACTGATTCGGGTCAGGATTTATGAAATTTGAAGCTTGAAATGGATCGGGTTTTATGAAATTTGGAGCTTGAAATGGATCGGGTTTTATGAAATTTGAGGTGAAAATGGAATTTAATCTTATGGATGGGATGGGCTTTGTTGATTAGAGAGATGTCAGTATGGGTTGGATTGAGCTAATTTAATTTAGTAAAACTAACTTTTGGCTTAGTTAAATAAAGTTTAATTAAATTTACTTCTTTGTAAATTGTATACAATTATGTTTTCTTGATTATTTATACTTAATCTTATTATAGGTGTTATCTAATTGTGATATGTACAATTAAAGGTATCTTATGACAAATCAAGTTAAAGCTGGAGAGATTATTTGGAACTATGTTTGCTTATTTATGTGAGTCCATTTATTCTTTGCCAACTGCTTACAGTTCAAGCTCAGGGTGGCGTAGCTCTACCAAGGAAAAGAATGGAAAAGCATCTTACTTCTTCATGCTTACTTCACTTGGCTAGAGGGTATAGGATCAGTTGGTAAAACTTGGATCATGCAATTGGTGGTTGAGATTATAGGTTCAATGTTTAACAATTCAAGTAGAAATAATAGTATTTGTATCCAAACCAATGTCTCGCTTTTTCTAAGTAACTGATAAGAAGACCAAATGTCATTGAATTTATTTTTATTTTTATTTTTAATCTTTAAATCATTCCCATATTACCTTGCACCGCTAAAAAAGTTAGTGAAGCTTAATCTCTACTATAAATTACTTACCAGGAGTTTTTGCATACCAATTTATACCAAAAACATTATTCCTTCCACTTGTTCAAAACTTTTAACAGACTTCAGCAAAACGTGAAGGTCCGCTGTCGACTAATTTATCTTTCCCTTCAACCACTTACCCTTTTTTTTTTTTCCATGTAGTTGTTAAACCCACTGTTCAAATCTCCTCATTCCTTGTTTTTCCATTTCTACATTGCAACATAAGCAACACCATTGACCTTTAGGAACAGACGAACGAGGCGGCTTCATACAGTTAATGTGATGAGCCTCATCGCATCCATCACACAGCACAATTGACTCATCATCTCGATCAAGGAAGCAATCTCTACACAAGCAAGAACGGCAGTGCCAACACTGCCGATTTCTTTGTTGGCGACTAGCAATCTCGCTAGTTTTCAAGCATCGGATGTGGAATATTTTTAAGGGCACTGAGCATGTCCGCAAATCAAAAATTTCCTATCCTCGTCTTCACATGTCCCACATCGCTTGCACAAACGCGACAAAGCAGTTCTCGATATTTCAGGTGCCTCATCAGTCACCATGCTGGAAATAGAGCTTTCTCTTGAGGTGTTTGGGATCATTGCAGAGCCCTCTGCTGAGGTATTTACGTTTGCAATCAATGGTTCTTTCCCTTCGGTAACAAATTCGAGCTTCTCACAGATTGTACAATTATCATGCAACTCTTCGTTCCTGGAATCATTTTTAGTCTGTTCATTAGAAGGTTCAGAAGATTGTGTGGTGGTTGTTTCTTTATTACTGTTACACGAATTGCAGTACCAGCTTCTAGTAGGGATATCTTTGATGGCTGGCTTGAGACAGGAGAGATGGTAAGGGACGTCGCATGCATCGCATGACGACTATTTTCATCTGCTTTAAGCCCACACGTTTTACACTTGCAGAGTTGAGCAAATTGAGTTCCCGAGATGGAGATATCTAAAAGTTTTGCTGCAGAACCAACCACGCAACCTTGCTTTGAATTTTGTGGGCAAGCTTCCCGAACCAAATCTTCTTCAACCTTATCACAGCTAACCTCCTTTGACATGTCTGATAGACTGCATGCAAGAATAACCATTTCTTCATCAATTCGCCAGAATTTCTCCAAAATCTGCTGAAGATCTTCAAAAAATTCCCCTGACGACTGTCCTGTCCATAAACCCCACTTTTCATTTTAGAATCTAAATGCCTAATGTTAAATAATTTCTCGACCTTGATGCCTTCACAAACTAAATTGCACAACAAAAATTTCTCCGAACAAATAATATTGTAAAAGGTTTTTTGACATTTGATTTTGTTTTCATCTGCATCTTCCAGTTCATGTACTTTAGCTTCCGGTTTAGTCACAGCTTTATATTGACGATGGGTAAATCTACTCATCGGCCTAGCAGAACCCTTGGTTACATTAGTCTTATAAGGCCTTTGAACATTTGTGGGAGGCAAATAAATTAATGCATCAGTAATACAATCATCAATACCACCACTGCTGGCATCTGTCAATTGCAACATATTTTTCAGCACCTTTTCCTGATGGGCATCTTTTCTACCGCTGTCAGTCTCAAGGGCTAAAACGACGACTTTTTTTTGGAAAAGTCTGTCAGAAGTTCAAGCATGCTCCCTAGTCCTATACGAGATCAATCCTTCACGAGACGGAAAATTCTTTTTTAGGTTCAACGCTCCGCTGCATTTTCTCTTCGCCATTTCCAGAAACCCTAACTATCAAGGTTCGGCTAAAAAAAGATAGACGGCTCAAAATGTAAAGGAGATAGGATGAGAAATTGGTCGGATTTAGTATGTATTGTACATGAACGGTTGTTACAGTCAATGGTTCAATTCAGTTCCATCATCTGGGATCCTTGGAAGAGGATCAAGTCGGCCTTTACAAATAGTTTGATACACAAGATTATTGAGGTGCTCAAAATCGATGCAAAATTGTTAATTTTCTCGTGTACTTCATGATAAAAATATATTTTTGAGCATGATAAATGATTTTCAAAGTGAGAAATGTATTTGTGAGTTAATGGATATAGTCCTACTTATTATCATAGAAAATACAATAGTGCAGGTAGTTACTGATAAAGAGGATGAACTATAAGTTGGTAGTAAATTGTTGTTGCAAAAGAAGCACAATAATATTACATGACATTGTTTGCACCCTACGTGATCTTGAAAGATATTTCAGAAAAAAAGGTAGGATGTAGCACATAATAGTGTTACAAGAATCATGTTGTATACAATATATTAATACAAGTCGATATATGTCCAATGGTTTAACTCTACATACGTGGGGATTCTAGCATGTGATGTGACTTCATGAACAAAGCCCAAGCATCTAATCACGAGACAGTGGTGCTATACTTTATCTGTTACTTTATTACTTAACACTATATTCATAAACAGATGACTTAAGAAGTATTGCCATGAAATGGACACTGAAAGTTCCTCGATTCAGTGCAAAAGATAAAAGAGCATCAAACATTACCTTTACAAATTATCAAAAAAGGGATCAGCGTTGCTTTTATATCCACTGATGAAAGTTTAAAGACGGAAGATGGTGATGAAAAAAAAGCTACCGTGTATCTTTTTTAAAGCGATGAATCAAGTGGATGAGACAATTATTATTGCTGGCGGAAACAATCTAAAAAATGATGGGATATAATAGATAAAAAGATGGGAAAGATAATTAATGCAATGACATCGTTTTTTCCACAGTACTTGTGGTCTTTGTGCAGGAATGAAATCCCCTATACCCAATATTCTCTGTCCCCCTATACCCAACCAATCAGGACCCCCTGATTTCTACTTTTTGCAAATAACCCTTTTTTATCTCTGACTTAATTGCAAAAATGTAAAAATCAGTGGTTCTAATTGGTTGGGTACAGAGGGATAGAGAAATTTGGGGACAGAGGATTTGATCTCGTTTGTGCACTGCAAAATGCTCTTGTTTATCATCAAAGCTCATCATATTGACTCGATTATGTTCTCCTAAGTCAATAATCTAACATACAGTCAATGTTGTTAATCTATTTTATAAATCGTGTTTGAAATATTACTGTTACAAAAATCATCTACTTATATCGAGTGACTGAAAATAATATGCTCACAAATTATTGTTGACATTATTGTCATAAATAGCAACAAAAAATTTTGATTGTTTTTCTAATGACAAAAAGCAGAAATTTTTTGTGTATATGTATATATGTGTGTGCAGGGCCGGTCCTGGAAGTTTTGGTACCTAAAGCCAAAAGCGAAAACGAGGCCCTCACAAAGACGATAATGTATTACATCTAAACAATTTATATTGTTTAATAATAACTAGAAAAAGAAAATAATTTCAAAGAGCGCAAAACTGTGAAATGTTGTTAACTAGCCATTACAAAATTCATTAAAAATTACCAATTTCGAATTAATCCTAATTAATTATCATGAAATGTTGAAACTGTAAACTAATCCGTAAATCAATATACAACCACAAACCAAAAACTAAAAATTAAGAGCAAAACTGGATTTGCAACTCAGTCTTAGCACATATGTTGTTGTTCATAATTTAATTAATTATGTTTTACAACTCAGTTACCATAACTCAAGCTTACCAAGTAAAACATGCACTAGATTAAAAGAACTGGGCTGTTAACCTGAAAGTAGAAACATGCTTCCCATTCCATCTAAGCAATCCCACCTCAAACATTCGCTAAACAATTTTCCCAACCATGATCATTTAATCTTCACTCACTTGACTTAGAAAATGAGCAATATATAATAAGTAGTAAATTAGAAGAAAAACTGAATTAGTTGAGAGAGAGCATCTCAACACTCATTTAGGGGCAGAGTATGAATTGGTTGTACATTCTCAGATTGCAGTGCTTTTTATCCACGGGTTTTAGCAACAACGCTATTTAGTTTATAAACCAGATATAATTAAATAATTGAAAAATAAAAAAACATAGACATTGCTGTAACTTGTAAAACATACACAATTAAATATCTAAAACATAAAACAAATTCAATTATCCAAATTACATACCTGCAGTCCTTCGGCTTCAAGTTCAGCTGAACTCGAATTCACGCATCTATTGTTCGTACCCTAGCTGCTACCGTGGATGCTTGGAGAATCGTGATTTGGATCGTCCTCGTTTGGAGTTGGATCCTCGTCCCCTCGCCGTTGTCAAAGTTGTGCTCGCGATTTTTAGATTCACCGATTTCCAGTTGTAGATCGCGAGATTTTTTCTTTCTAAATTGACTGATCTGGTGCCCTAGGCGGTTGCTTTCCTCGCTTTAGGAAAGGGCCGGGCCTGGTGTGTGTGCATACATACATATTTTGAAACCTCCAAATACAATGGGCACCAGGAAAGCCAATGCAACCAACTTAGATTTAAGTGCTTGAATATTTGGTTTATTTTAAATATTAAAATATTGTATTTAGATCAATAATAAATTTAGATAGATGAATGATGAATTCATGAGGATTATCGATTTGGATATTGGAATTTCATGGATTGATGAACCTTGAGTTTAACATGATTTTTAATTTATTTAAAAGTTTATTTAAAATCCTATTTGAATAAAAATGTTGACGATCAATTAATATCACAGTATTGACGAGATTTAAAATCGATTAATAATAACTCGTTTTAATTAACTTGTGCGAATAGTATTTTTGCAAACTGTCTCGGAGTTCGACAAAACTAGTACCATCAAGTCCGAAAACGTATTTTATTGTAAGATGTCAAATTTCGTGATGATTGGACATATTGTGTGATCTTGCGTTGTTCAAACGCTTAGTTTTTAGTTTACATAATTTTTAAATTAATATAATTTGATTTCAAATTGCAACGTTATTTTGATTTTTCAAAATTTAGTAACATGTGTGTATTATTTTAATTTTGAGATCGCATTGTTGTTCCAAGCGTGACAACATCTTTATTTTATCATATGATGAAATTAATGAAAAGGGTTTTTCCAAGTAGAAATAACAACAACTAAGCCATAAATCCCAAACAAACTGGGATTGGCTAGAGATGAAAAAATAATTTAAAAGCTTCAATAAAAGTAAAATAAAGTTTAAAATAATTAAACTGATAATAAAAGTAGTTGTAATATGACAAAAATTGAAAATTTATTGATATGGATATGGAACCTTATGATTTTTCCAAATAGAAATAAATAAATTGGAAATTTGTTGAAATAACAAATTGTATATTCAATTTTTATACCTATAATATAAAAATAATCTTACTAGAAAATAGGAGTTTAATAAAACAGATGAAAATAATTTTTGTGATTAAAATGGGAATGATAATATTTAGTTCACTTTTTTATTTTAAGTGGAGAAAATATATGTAATAAATATTTTTTATTTAAACTATTGCAACAAAAGTGAAGGCTCAATAAAATTTGATAATACTAGGATTTATCGTAGATATGAGATTTTTATAATTAATAATCCATTTCTACTAAAAATAATGAGAAAAACTTCTATTTTCAAGAGTTAAATTGAATATTTACAAAACATTTCAAATTAATAAAAAATGGTCAAATTAGCCTATTAGAGTTTGTCAAATTTTGAGAAGTTTGTTTATGTTATATAAAACATTATTAAAAATGTAACTTAATGATATAACGGGAGAAAATAAAAGAGATCAAATATGTACATTCTCTTATAGGATCAATAATGACCATATGGCCCAAGTGTTAGTGTTTGTGTCCTAGAAACAATATATTTGATGAGATTAAATAACAATATTGACATTATTTATTTTGAATAGATGATTTTATTATGTTATATATTTGTTACATAATATAAATATATTAATAATAGAAAATGGATAGACATTCTCTTATAGGATCAATAATGACCATATGGCCCCAGAGCCGGTCCTAGGACTTTTGGTACTTAAAGCAAAAAATGAAAATGAGGCCCTTCCATAGAAGCAAATGTATTACGTCAACACAATTTATAGCATTTTTGAACACTGTAAAAATAACATTGAATAATACGATATATTAATGGTTATTATAGTAACAAAACAACAAAAATTATAAATGTGTAATGCACTAGTTATAATTTATCAAAAATATTTTCAACAATAATTTAAAGGAAAAATTCCTTTTTACTAATCGTTGGACTAAAATTCTGTAATCACAACTTCTTGTTCCTATCAAAACATGGTCATTTATCGATTAATGTTTTTTTTTTTCCCCATGGAATTTCTTTTTTTAAATCATGATAACAAACAGCTTGACGCTTAGATATAATTTTCATCCCCTTCTTTTTGCATTGGGCTAAAGTTTATACAACTTGAAGATCTTCAATATAACAGTGAACAAATGTACAACTAGATAAAACAGTTGAAACAAAAATCGTCCATGCTGATGGTTTAAAGCCTCAGATAACTCAGGATAACATCATCATAATCTACAAAGATTAAAAAAAGATGGGGGCATTAAGCTGTGAAAGCCAGAAAACGTCTCCTAAGACACAAGCATGAAGCTATGGATAATTCATGGGACCTTTGTGTATATTTTCCCCACTTTTGCCTTTTCTAATGCTGATAACATTGTTTTACATATATGCGAACGCGACTGAGTGGACAGCAATAAACATTAAACAATATATACAATCACAGTCCTATAGTTGGCTACAGAATACAGTTATATAATTAAATTCAAAACCTAACATCTAATTATCTGAAATTCCAAATTATTGAATTACTTACTTAAGATCCTATTCCTTCGCACCGCAGTTCGGCTTCAGCTTCAAGACCGGTTCAAATGAAACTTCCGTCACCCATGCCTGTCAGCTGCCTTTCAACCTTCGCCTACTAGGAGTTGGAGAATTAGGATTTGGAACGCCGTCGTCCGAAGATGGGTTGTTGTCGACAGCTGATTCGTTGTTTGTATCGGCGATTTCACGATTGATTCGGTTTGGGAATTGGATCGCTGTTTTCTTTTATCTCGATGGACGGATCGAATGGTGGCCTAGCTTCCCCGGTGCCCTAAGCGTTTGCTTTACTCGCTTGTGCAAAGGGCCGGGCCTGTATGGCCCAAGAGTTAGAGTTTGTGCCCTAGAGGCAATCTATTTGATGAGATTAAATAACAACATTGATGTTATGCTTTATTTTGAATAGATGATTTTATTATGTTATATATTTGTTGCATAATATAAATACATATATTAACATAATAAAAGTTCTTAAAATAATAATACAAAAGTATATGGTTCAAGTAAGTGACTTGAACATAAGATTGTATAATATGATATGTATTGTAGTTCCTAAAAGTCCCTAGTCAAGTTTCATTGTAAATAGGACGAAATGAAACATTGAAACTAGTACGTAGATTTACTGATGATCATATCTCATTGATCATTAATATATAAGATATCAAAGTTAATACATAAATACATGTTAGAGAACAATGTATTGGGAAGACCCGACATAAGAAATCATTATGGAACATGATTTATAGTATCATAAGTAATTTTCATAATGACAGTAATGTAATGGTCCTCGAACCTGAAATCGTTATATTTTTATTCGAAGATTTATGTGCTTTGATATCATCAAAAATTACCCTTAACAGAGTAAACGATAAAAATGAGTATAGGGCACATCTTGAATTGATTGAAAAAGTATGAATGATCTAGATGAAATTTAACCCTACAATATACGTAGTGATATCCACAAACCTCTTGATCGAGTGAGACTATGAAATGCATGGTCGTACTCAAATACTGATTTATTTTATATAGTCTACTCATACATCACGATAAAAATATTAAATTATAAAGAGAATGATATGTTCCATGCCTTGAGTTTAATTTTGGATATAGTGGCTAAAATGATTAAGTTACATTGAGACACTGATCACAGACAAGGTTGTATCGAATCATTGATTTTATTATAAGTTGGGTAACAACGATGTATTACTAGATGTTGTTCACTGTTTAAAATTTTTAATGTAATTCAAAATTATTGTCAACATTATAATAACCTACATGGTCACACACTAAGAACGTTAAAATGGAAGAACTATTTTTTGAGTGATTAAATATATCAATCGACTGACATTTTAAATCACGCAGGAATAGATAGTCTGCGTTTATCTTCGTTTAATTTGGTTACGCTTGTTTTAAAAAGGGGATCTCTCTCTCTCTCTTTGAGACGCAAACAAAATCACTCAAATTAAAAAGCTTGTTTTAAAAAGGGGATATCTCTCTCTTTGAGACGCAAGCAAAATCACCCAAATTAAAAAGGCAGAAATCGTTGGCCTTCTTGGCTAAGTACCTCGTCTTCCTTTTCGAATTCATGAGATGATCGAACAGCCATTCGTGTGGATACCGTAGAGATGTTGGCCATCAAGGTATCATTTGTGATTCGTTGCACTCGGTTCTTTATCACCATCGAAAAGGTAAGCAATTCTTGGTTTATTGGTTTTTGATTGGATCCTGATTTATGGGTTTTTGATAATTGATTCTGCTGCTGATTTGTTAATAAAACCCAACAATGGTATAAGTGCTACTTGCAAAATAATTTATTGAGTTTGCTTTAGTATTTGGTTATGCATGTGTAATTTCTTGCAAAAATTAATTGGTATTATGAATTTGTTATTTCAAAAGTAATTCTTGTTGTTGAAAATAATCACAATAATTCTCTGACATTTTAATGGTGTTATGAACACTGATGCAAGAATGTAAACTGCTTGTTATATGAATTTGTTTCTAATGCAAAAATTCATGTTCTGGAAATTTCACTGAACACGATTGATATATGTTCTGTCTTGTTTAAGTTTAATATTCTCCGAAATTTTACATGCAGACAGTATTGATTAATGAAGATGGTGCCTAGCGCAAACGGTAAGGTTACCAGGCTGGTAATCTGGAGCGCACAGGTTCAAGCCCCGGCCTCTTCACGTAATGTGAGGGAAAGGCTGCGCGTGCTAATCGACCACCCCAGAGCCCGGAAAGCCGTGAGAATAGTACCAGATGGGAGACTGTCTAGGAAGTCCTCACGCTTGAGTATGGGAGCCTTCGGCACTGGGTATCCACCACAGTATTGATTAATGATATTGTTCATGTTTAATATATAATCGAAACTGGATTCGTGTGTTGATAAAGATTCTTTAGTTGTTTATTTAATCCTGACACTGGTGATGACCACTCTGTTATACTATTCTCAATAGTATTTGAGTTAAAAAAATTAATTGAAGTGGAGAATTTATTAAAACATACTTTATCATCTGATATTGATCTTGTTGACTCTGTTATATTTATCAAAATCAAAATAATTATGTTTTGGTCTATTAATATAAGTTGGATATATATAATTCATTCAGAGCTGAAACATCTTGATTCTTATATACATGAGATAATGTTTGGTTCACAACTATGTAATATATTTCTGACTCTCTGCAGTGTAGATCAGTAGTATAAGAAATATCTTGCTCTAATGTACTGTTTGAATACAATGATATTTGCATATTGCAAATATGATTTGCAGTTGGTCTATTAATGTAAGTTGGATATATATAATTCATTCAGAGCTGAGACATCTTGACTCTTATATACATGAGATAATGTTTGGTTCACAACTATGTAATATATTTCCATCTCTCTGCCGTGTAGATCAGTTGTATAAGAAATATCTTGCTCTAATGTATTGTTTGTACACAATGATATTTGTATATTGCAAATATGATTTGCAGTTACACTCAACTTTGTAATCAACATTTTGAAATGCTCTGACCCATACAAATATGATTTGATATTACATTTATATAATACAGTCATGCATTTCAGTAGAAAAATCCCTCTAAACAATATATATATATATGTTTGTATGTATGTATGTATGTATATGTATAAATTAAATCTGAATCTAATGTCTTCCAATGAATAACACCCATTAGTGTCATAATAAATGATTGTAGGTTATGCCAAAGCATAAGTACATTGTTTATTATGGTTATATGCAATAAAGTAATTGTGATGCTCAAATGTTTAAACTTGGGTCTGCATTAACTAGGCAGTCATGATAAGATTATAGGCTTAGAGACATACAGCATGAAAGCTTCAATAAATGGAAATGACCAAAACTTGTTCATCGTGTTGTCCAAGAACTGTATAAATGATACAATTGACATGAAAAGATTGTGTTTTGGGATTAGCCAAAGCTAACTCAAGGCATGATCTATTATGGATCCTGGCTCACTAAAAAAAGTTACACATATTTTGCAAAAGAGGGTTATAAATTTATAGAGTGCGAGCATGCACATATTAATTTGTGCATGCACTTGTATGTAACTATATGAAAATTTATCCTTCACGTCACTACATAGATGTTCCGCAATTATATGTTTTGTACCTCCTGTAAATGTTTATACCAGCATGCGGTTATAATTTATATCTCCTCTACAGGGTCGGCCCAACAATATTTAATGCCCTAAACGAACATGTTTTTAGTCATTTTTTAATTGCCCAACTTTAAAAAGTAACAGTACTTTTATGTACACGAAATCACTGGAAGAATTCAATTTTTTATTTCACTCATAGTAGGTGTGTGCACGCTGATGTTCTATACATTAGGAGGATGACTTATCCTTGTTTTTGTATTATCATTTTTTTCTCATCACCAAAGCACAAATGTGAAGATTTGGTACTTTGTTTGCACTTTAAACCATCTCAGCCTTGAATGATATTTTTTGTTGAGTCAAAGCGGGATTAAAACTTTTGATGTAAATTAACTTAACATTAAATTAAAAAGAAAAGATATACTCCCTCCAATCCACAATACATGACGTTTTTCAATTTTTCACACAAATTAAGACAATCAAAATTTGACTTATTAACCCTTTAATTAATCTTCACTTATTAAATGCATTTTATCTTTTCATCAAAAAATGCATTCCATGCACATGTGTCTTCAGCTTCCACCAATTAAATTTTAGATGGAAGCAAGATGCAGTCGATGCATGCATTGGAACCATGAAGGAACAACTACATGAGCATTAATGAGGGGTATGAAAAGTTTTTGAAGAATGGTAAAAAAGAAAATAAAATGCTTATTTGTCTAAACGTCTTATATTTAGCAAATTGATATCACCTTTAAAACGACATGTATTTTGGATTGAAGGGAGTATGAGAGACGGGAATCATGAAATCAGTTATATTGAGCATTCAATTGTTCTAGTTGGAACTAACAATGGATGAGAATACCACTGCTAGTCCAAATGTTGATATTCAAGAAATTGATAAAGAAAATAATCTTTGTTATTTAACCTTTGCTAATTTCCTTTTTTGCAATTTACAGAGTGTGTATACCATTTACAGTCTGTCACCTGACTATAAATGGTCTCTACTTCTATATGACTTAATATAAATTATTTGATTCATAATTCGTATTCATTCAACAAACATATCAATTCGTTTAACAACCAACGAATGATATAAACCCAAATTAACCAATATCAAAACCAACAAGGGCGGACCCAGGAATTACCACTAGGGTGGGCTAAATTTAAAGCAACCATTTTTTAAAATTATAATTTATTATGCAATTTCAATTAGTACTACAAAACAACGATCACAAGAAAAGATTCAAAATAATAAGAAGTGGCTTCATATTCACTTTTAATACATAACATTTAGCTTAATTGTGCACGACGGGTCTTCGCAGAGTCAAATTCATTAATTACAGAATCCAAATCAATCTTCCAAGCAAAATCACGCTTTAAATAAGTAGACATGCAATCAGCAAGAAATACAACCTAATGACCTATTAAATGTCATATGAAGAATTAGCAAAGTTTGACATTATCAGATTTAATAGAATAACAAACAAACTAAGGTACTAATATAATATTTTTATTTAAAGACAATTAGATAAATGAACTCAACAAGGTAACTGATTTTCGTCTTTGAATAGTATCAATCATTTCAGTTTTTTTCTTTTTTCTTAAAACTACATTAGACAAATCAAACTTTAGTGTTTTTTTTTTAAAACAAATCAAAGTACATTTGAACAACCGTGAATGACAAACTTAAATTGATTTAAACAAACTAAAGTTTGATTTGCTTAATCAATTTGAACAATCGTGAATGACAAATGAAACATAATTATGGACTGTTGAATTTAAACAAATCAAACATAAATTGATTAATCAAACTTTAGTCCCATAAAAATCAAACTCAGATCAAAGTACATTCTAACAAGCAACAAATGAAACATAATTACGGACTGTCAATTCATTCAGAGTTTTTATTTTTTTTAAACTAGTAAACTACTTTAGACAAATCAAACTTTACTACTTTAGTCCCATAAAAATACAACCTAATGACCAATTGGTTTAACAATCACAAACGAGAACAATTCAGTAATACCTGAATTGATTAATCTATCGAGATGAGTGCTGAGATGCAATTAGAAGAACAATTCAGGAACAATGAAATCACAAAGGGGGTAATTTAGGGTTTTTCTTTCAACTAATCAATTTCTAATTTAATAATTTGAAAGAGAATGAAAATCACCTGTAACGACCCGCATTCTACACATCGAAGGATCGTAAAATATTTATTTCTTTCACATGCGAAGTCGTATAGTCATGTAACTTTGGGGGACGACTATTGGGGTCATTTCTCATGTTCATGATTTTTACCGATTTCTAAATGACTGTTTTGCTCCTAGATGATCTTGTTTCGGCCACAACTTTTGACTGGAAAGGAGTTTTGACCTAAAACTACTTCCATTAGATCCGGATGATGGTTTAACTTTCCGTAGAGTGGTCACATTAGCCAAACGGACTCACTGTTTGGGAGATATGGCTGAAACAAGTTTCAGGTGGTGAAAAACAGTTTAATTGGGCTTAACTAGGCGATTAACAGCTAGGCCCAAAGGGGAATTTCGGGATTAAGAGTATAAGAGGGCTGTTAGGGTTTAGAGAAAACCCTTTTTCTCACTTTCACAGCCGTCGCTTTCATTCTTGGAACCCTAGTAATGGCTACCAACAACTAAAACACCACAAATCACCTCCTAATCGCTAATTGAGCCAAATCTACATCAAATCAAAGAGGATTAGCACAAGGATCGAGGTAGAGCTGCTGTGTTGCATTGGTGTTCGCACCCAAATAGAAAATCATTTCAGATCTAAAGTTTATTTGTGGCAAAGGTGAGTGATTTGCAAGGTTTCTCACTAATTAGGTTAATTAAGGGTAATTAGTGTTGATTAGCGAATTTATACATTAATGAATTCTGGAAAAATATTTAAAATTTTTGAAATAATGTTTTAGGCCTCTGTTAGAAAATTTGGCTAGTTTGTTAAGTTTTACTAATCCTATCATTAGTTTGGCTTAAACATACTTAAGGGAAAATATGGGATTCGTCGTTTCTATGTGTTCCTCACTGGTTGACCTTAAAAATTTATCCACCTCATCTCTTAGAAGTCGTCCATTATTTATTTTCCAAAACCAACATCGCCAAAAATTTAGCTTGTTCGCAACACATTTTTCATATTCGATAACCAACATTTGACATTCACTCGTATTATGAAAATCATTTTGGTTTTCAAAAATTTCGTTAAAACCCGTGTTGCAATTGTTTTGATTTTCAGCAATTTGCTTAGCCATTTGCGCTAACAGTCGTCTCGCCTCAGATAAATTCTCATTAATCATAGAATGACATTTTTCATATTGGGGTACAACCGTTTGATGAAATTGGTGGAAATTATTTGAAAAAAATTCAGCTTGAAATTCAGTCTGATTTGAATTGAAACCAAAATCATTTAAATTTTGAAAAGAATTGCAATTTTGGTTGTACATGGGGCAAGCGCGCATGTACTAGAGTAGAGAGTTTTTCGTCGAAAAATCAATTACAAAGTTGTGGCTCTAAAGAAGCTCCTGAAAAATATGTTAAAATTAACAACTTCGGATTATATAAATACAAGCCTTGGCCAGGTTCGGACAGGGATTATCAGTGTGCCACGAATCACCGTAGAAACACGACTGAAGGTTTAAGAACCTGTTTGAGTTCTAGGCTCTACCGTTCCTTAGACACCTCAGAGAGTATCAATCCTAATTGTCAATTTAATGAATATTTTGTCCTATGAGCTTTGGGGAATCCTCGATTTGATTTCAAAAATAAACTTTTCAATTAATCCCACGTTCGTTTTAAAATTTTAAACCACACATCAACAGGCAAAATATTCAGTCATAGAATGAACAGTCTCAGAACAGTCACAGAATAGGAAATTGCAGGAAAAAAAATTTACAAGCAAGCTGATCTCCTGCAGAAGATTTTTACAAGTGATTTCTATATACTTTTCATTGCAGCAGCAATCCCTGTAGAGTTAGAAAATACTCACCTAGATCGGCGATCCGTCCAGTGCAATTGAGTCGCGCTAGCGCGTTCACACCGCACTTGGTGTGCAACTGCTCGAACCCTGAGTAGTCCGCTGTTATTTTGTTGTTGTCGCCTCCTATTAATTGCTTGACTGCGCTGCGGCATGGGTTCGGGCTAGGAGCCAGAAAAAAAAATTAAGACCTTTTTCAAATTGCCTTTGTAACTGTTTTCGAAAAATCCCTCAACCCCTTTTTTTTTAACAGAAAAAAATAAAACAAAAGGACAGAATAATAATAAGAAAAAATTAACAAAACAAAACTAACACTTAAAAGAAAACAAATCTCTCCCGACTAAACATGCTCAAAAATTCAACAAGTCTCACACAACAAAACCGGTCTTGATGGTTTCTAGAGGAAAGAAAGATATTAAATTCACAGAAATAGATCAAAGAGGCACGTAATCCTTCTTATTCTAATCCTCTTATCTATTTAATTCCACCTTTAGGGTCTGAAAAGTGGATCGAAACCCTATTCTCCCTCTCAAAACACAGTAACCCAATATTCTCTCTCCCAAAACAAGAAAAAAAATCGACCAGAGTAAATCGCACCCGCTTCTTTTCTCTATTCCTATTTCCTAAATCACGTTGGTTTTCTTCGAATTGGGTTTGGCTCCGATTGGGTTTCAGGATCCACTATGGGTTTTCGCGAGTTCACACTGGGGATTGGGTGCGAGATGAACGGTGGATGGACTGGTTGTGCGTTGCGGATGAAAGGTTGAGGCTAGTGGCGGTTTCGTAGGTGATTTTGAGGAGCGATTGAAGCGATGGTGAATGGTTTTGAGCGGTTATACAGTTCTGAGTGGAGTTGGAAGACAGTGGGTCTTGTCAGAGGACTGATGAATTTAGGGTGTCTGAATGTTTTGAAGAGGGTAGCAGGGTTGATGGACGTTGGTGTGGTGTTGATGACAGAACTTGGTTGTGGATTTGCAGTTTATGGTGGAAGGTTGGTCTGTGATTATGTATAGGGTATCAAGGGAGTTTGGAGGCAGACTTTGTGAAGGGTTGTGTACTGAAGGTGAACAGCAAAACTGGGCTTTGTGAATTTTGGAAGGGTGATGGGCTGATGTTGAGGGGAAAGTCTGATGATGATTGGCTTGTGTTGGGAAGGGGTGTTGTATTGTGGAGGCTGTTGTGAGGTTTGTGTGGCACGTCAGTTTGTTGGAGGATGATTGGTGAAAGATGTGTGTGGTGGAAAGTAGTTCTTGTCGGTGGTGATGAAGATGGCAACAGTATGGTATTTTTGGAAAAGGGGGTGTGAACTGAGTTGATTGTTGATGTCTGCTTGTGTAGTGGAGACAGTATTTGAAGGGGTGTACTTCGGATTGAAGAGATGAACGTTGTATGGGTTTTGTGGATGTTGGTGGGTAGTGAAGGCTTGTGTTGAAGGAGGGAGATTGAGGAATTTGCGTGAGTAGTGGAAGGAGATGAAGTGATTGAGGGTCTGTGTTGAAGTTTGAAGGCAAGAAGTTGGTGTAGAGGATTGTTTTGTGCGACTTAGAGACGGGGAGTCTCTGAATATGGACGATGCAGAGATAGAAATAGAGAATACAAAGATGGTGAAGGGTATGTAAAGAGAAAAATAACACAAGGCAAGAAAAAAAAGAAGGATATAAATATTGGCAGAAGGATTTTTTTTCCAGAAAATATAAAAAAAATGAAAAGAAATTGTACAGGGAAAGAATTGAAATTGGCAATGAAAGAGGAAAGAAATCAAACACAAAATTGCAATATTTTTTTTCTTTTGGTAGGAAGATTACAATATCATTGACTAACACCAAATCAAACCAATCAAGATTTTCTTTTTCTTTTTTCTATCTATGCTAGAAAACAAAAGAAACAAAATAAAACAAAAATATTTTTGTGTTTTTTCTTTTTTTTTAAAATAAAATAAAATAAAAATTAACCCGAAGGATCTACGAATTTAAATTATTTTGGTCCCCGGCAACGGCGCCAAAATTTGTTTACGAACAAATTATACAATTGTAAACAACTGTAAAATCCGTTCGGCTTTCCTAAACAACAAGGATTGTTGTAGAGCATGTCGAACTCTGGGACCAAAAATATTTTAATTAATAAATCCAATCAAGTTATTTCAGGATTTTGACTGATTGAAAACACAGAAATAAAAAGAGAGATTTATATAATAAGAGAAAGCAATTAGGGAGCGATGATATAAATTAGATTAATATTCATCAATAGCCAAACAGATTAATCAGATCTAATTCATGTTTCTGTCACAAACATGAATCAACGATTATTAGGTTTATAGAAACAAATAAGTAAATAACAAGTATAGCCTATGCAGGAGCTCAGCTCTTAAACAACCATAGGCTATCAGGACAGATTCACTATTTTATTTCTAAAACCCTAAATATTAAATCTAAATCTGATAAGTGTTAGATCGAACTCGAATATACCCTGTGAAGGAGCACAGCTCTTAAACGACACAGGGTATGAAGGTTCAGATCTAACCCTTAGTTCAAATCTAGATCTACATACATGAACTTCTAATCTTTTGGCTATGTGATTCATATTGAATCATATCTATTAGCGTCATCACCCCCTAATTAAAGAGGATTAGCTAGACATAGCTAAAAGAAAAGAAAATAAAAAGAAAATAAATGACATAAATAAAATGCAAAAAAAACTAAATAGAAGAGAGAAAGAAGAGTTTTATTCCAAGAAAAGGATTACAGAATAAAACTAAGTGTGTTTTACAATGAATGAGATAAAGTATATTTATAGCTAATATGACAAAGGCTACTTGGCAAATTCCATAATGTGGGACTAAAGAATTAGCCCAACTAACACATAAGCTAGTGTGACCACAGTTGTAGAGTGAGAGGCCTTGCAAATGAGCTAATGTGAACGCGTGCATTGTGTGAATGAGAAGCCTTGCAAAGGAGCTAATGTGAACGCAACATGAGTGAGATGCCCTGCAAATGAGCCAATGTGAACGCAATATGAGTCTTTATTGAGCCAAATCTACCCAACTGAACTCTATTTGCAACCGTTCTTCAAGCTTTAAACTCTTCAAGCTTTAGTAATTTCAACTTCACTCTTTTTAAGCAAATCCTTCATGTTTTATCCATCAAATGCTCTAAACCAAGCTTTTTATCAACAATATGAAAACACAGCTATAAATACACAATATCAATTATTTTAAATAGAAAACTAGATAAATAAGCGGATAAAATATACACATTTACATGTATATCAGGACGAGGGCATGAAATACTGAAGCAATCATCTCGCTGGGTTCTTCTTAGATGGTACGCTATCCTATACCAGTGTAGTTAATTTTTTGTGCCGTATTTGGAAATTGGATGGTGAGGTAGATCTCAAATCGGATGGTATGCATTTTTATTTCAATTTTTCTAATGAAATTGATAGAGAGAAAATCCTTAAGTGTGATCCTATTTTTATTAGAGGCCGTGTGTTTATAATTACGCGATGGGATCCTACCATTGGCAATTCTCAAGCTCAGATTAAAAAAGTACCTGTGTGGGTTCATTTCTATAGAATTCCTAGTATACTTTGGACTCTGATAGGGATTAACTAGCTTGCATGTCACGTTGGCAAGCTAATATGTTTTGATAGCAGCACTGAAAAACTTCAAAGATTTCAATATGCTAAAGCTTTGATTGAAGTATCATCTGAATTTGAATTACCAAAGAAAATAGATGTTGATGGGCTGGGAGATAAATGCCCATTTGTTAATTTAACATATGATTGGAGACCTCGGATTTGTACATCATGCAAAGTTTTTGGCCATGACACTAATGAATGTGAACTCAATGATAAGGCTACGATGGAAAATGAGAGGCAGCAACATATGCAGGGTGTTGTTGGCACTTTTGAAAATAATTTTCATGACAAACCACATGTTCATAATGCTCAGTATAAGAAGAAGAGATATAATATCAATACTTGGACATCAGTTAACCTTAAAGCTAAAAAGTATTGGAGGAAGAAAGATGCTACTAATGATATGGCTACTGCTAATGTTGTGGATGAAGAGCCTAATGTTAGTACGAATCCTTTTGAAGCTTTAGCAAATGAGCAAGTTGAAAATGGAAATATTGACGCAGTTGTGCATGATGTTCACACTAACACTAATGTGCAAGCTAATATTCAAGAGGTTGGACAAATCACTGAAGGCAATAATCAAGGAGTTGAGCGGAACTCTGATAATGCTGATAAGGCACATGTCACCACAAATCTTGCGGCTGATGTTAATACTAGTCCAGAAGAACAAGTCAACAATTCCCAGATAATTGCAGATCATAGTTCTTAACATACCAATCTAGATGTCGATATGGAGAATCTGGTAGGCAATATCTTCGATGATACTCCTGTCAATGGTGCCAACTCTGCTAAAGGATACCTAGGTAAGTCCTCTACCACAATGTCTCCCGTTGCCTCAAAGTCTCCTGTTGCCACCAAGTCTAGCGCTCCAGAATCCTCATCTTCTCAACCCTTAAAAGCATTCCCTTATGGTAACCTAAAACTACCTGCAAACTTTCAGCTACCACCTCCCAATGTGTCAGGTTCAGGATTGACCTTCCTTATTGTTAATCTTGCTTTGCTATCCACTGCGGTGCCCAAAAATTCTCTTCCATCTTTTCAAGTCAAGAATAATAAACTAAAAGGAAAATTATGGGCAGACGATGATCTTGATGAGGGATATGATTATGGTCCAGAAGATGTGATGCCTCTCACTAGTAAAATGAAAACTTCCCGAAGGCACACGAGAAGAATCTGATGTATGACCCTTCTCTCAATTGATATGCTTGTGCGGATCTTCCCTAATTGGCATTCGTGTACATTGTTGAAATCAGTTGTGTACTTTAATGTTTTTGTAACAAGTGGATTATTGATGCTTGCCTCAGTATCATGGTCTACTGTTCCTTTCATGAAACTCACTGAGTATGCAAGAAGAGCTATTGAGAAATACTATTTGGTAGTGCAAGGCGTGGAAATTAGGCAATTATCATTGGAATTAGTTTATGATGAGAGTTTATGTATGATGAGAAGTTGTGTGATCTATGAGGGTTATTGCGAGAGATGGTTAGTTTGTTATACCATCTCTACATGATCGAGAGATTTTATATTGTAAATACCATTTGATGAATAAATGTTTAAGCCTAACTTTCAAAAAAAAGGATGAGAATGAGATAATTAAATTTATCAAATTCAAGAAAGGTTCGAGAAGGGAGTACCACCAATTTTACTCCATGCGACAGTTAAATCTTTAATTAGATTTGTTCGTTAAGTGGTAATTAGATTACCAATAACACAGTGAGTGTTAGATGTGGAGTACTACCAGTTTTGCTCCATGGGATGAATAGGTTAGGATCTGGATTAATAAAATAAATGGTTACTTTGGTAAGGCTCGATAATCCTTAGTTTGGTTTAAATTGTGAAAAGATATAATAAAATCTTTTGCAATGGTTTTCAAAGAAAGATTTAAACAAGAGGTTTAAATGAATTAAATCTTTGATAAGATTAATAAGAATAATTCCCAGTATAAATAATATTTGAATAGATGAATATTCTGGATTGAATGAGGCGTATGGTGTGTTTATATATCACTTGATTATAAGATGCGCTAATTATTCGGAAAGACCGGGTTTAACCTATTCTGAATAATTGTTATGACGATTAAAAGTCGAAGATATTGAAGACGGCACAAGACCGACAATCTTCACATCGAATGGATTACTATTGATGCCCTGGATGGAGCTGCAGCCTTGAAGCGGTTATAGTGGTAGTTGTCTAGACGTACTTGTTGATTGTTCGGGTATGCGAGAACCTCTCTCCTGCATTGGACATATGGGACGAGGAATAAGGTGCCTCCAGTTTCGTTCAGACCCAGAACCGACTTGTAAATGGATTGTGTCTAACATTGTATTGTGTGCTATATTCGTTGATCTCTGCTAAATATATATCTGTTTGGTGGCGGAGAATTTATTCTCTTGCTTAACACTCTTCTTTGAGACGTACGAGCTTAGAGGTTATATATTGGCAGAAATCAATGGTATAATATGGATTGGCAATGTGGCATACTAAGATACAAATGATCAAGGCTTTTGTTGAAAAGCGGGGCCTTGTGGTTAATGATCAAAACACAGCTTTAAGTAGCATAGCTTTGTGTATAGCGCTAATTCGAGAGCCTCACACCCCAGTATGAGTCAGAAACGGGTTAAGGGACGCAAGGAGTGCATACATTTCTTTCTAGTTAGAAGTTTTGTCATGGTATGGGGGCCAGACATTTTAACTTATGTGGATGTTGGATTGCGAGGCGCCTCAGATATAGAGCCAACTTAAAGGCTCGAGTGATAGGTCTGATACCGAAAAACGTACTGTTCAGGAATAACCAATCCTCAAAAGTAAGTGAGGACCGACATTGTAGGATCCAAGGGATCAGCAGAGTCCGAGTCCTGGGTCATCTTGTTAGAGGTGATCTGAACCGGTAAGGAGACCATCCCTTGCCTTGAATCATGTTGGAAATCCAATTTCCAATACACGACTTTTCAGTTTTAGTTGTAAACCTATATGGGAACATAATATATGGTACTTATGTTGTCTATGATTGATACACTTATATTTGAAGTTGTTTTTGACACAAAGCACTTATAGTAATATCAAAATGATTTGTTTTAAAGCGTACCAAGCATGTTTGGCTATTATAAGGTAAAACTTTATCCTCTGGTTTGTGTTGCATTGTGTGATGGGACCTGAGTCTTATAATAGCCTTATTTTTCGTAAAGCATTGCATTATTTCTAAATTATTTTATTTTAGAGTATTCATGGGAGTGAAGTCATT
Organism: Allium sativum; assembly: GCA_030737875.1. NCBI lineage: Eukaryota > Viridiplantae > Streptophyta > Magnoliopsida > Asparagales > Amaryllidaceae > Allium > Allium sativum. The sequence continues at coordinate 889,201,768 of CM060910.1, read as the reverse complement.
CCGTGACATACTGTCTGGTCCCGTGATTTACCCTATTTTAAAGTAAAAGTTTAATAACTTATTTTAGTTCTCACATCAGTCCCATGACTGACCTGGAGTTTATTGTTTTCGCATAAACTCTGGATGCCCATATTTTCCACACGAGCAGTCAGTAGTTTTAGTTTTGCAGATTTCTATTTAACAGGATCCTGGTTTACAGCTGGAGCTATATTCGAAAAGCTTTGTACCGTATATTTCTTTCAGTTGTGGTAGTTGATGTATTTTCGCTTGTATTTATACATTTTATTTCTGGTGCTATGTATCTTATTCTCTGATAATTGTATTTTTCCGCTGTATAATATTTATTCGCACTCTGATATTTTTTTACTCTGATGTAAATTGTTGTAATAACAATGAAAGTTATGTCGTTCTGCGTTCCGATGCGTCGTGTTCTCAAAAAATCCGCGTTCCGGTACGGTTTAGGCCGGACGGGGATTTCGGGTCGTGATACCACACTTATTACATCGTAAACAAACCACACTTGTTATCAAATATACGTTCATCCCGACCAACTCTAGCATGAGATGCTCAAATAGGGCACTCGGTACCTCAATCCGAACTTCCCCATGTTAAAACATGGATCGCCGTTAAAATATTGCTCCACTTGATAATCTCTTTATTTTTCATGTCTTTTCACCCCGTAAAACTACGACCTAGTTTGGATGATTCTCTCGTTTATTGCAAACGGATTAGCTCTAAAATTGTGGATGATGTTGTTTGTCGTGAGAGTTCTTCCATCTGGTTATCATCAGAATGAAGAGAAACCAAAGATATTTCCATAAAGTTCGTTTTTATTGATAGTAATGTGAGAGTTGATTTGTAAGATGGAAAGCTATTTACAACATGCATTTTGTTTGATGTTAGGGGAAAACTAGAGAAATCCGCGGACGGAGTTTAAGAAACCAGTTTATCCGAGATATAATGTCAGTTAAACCGACAGTTCATATTTCTTCCTCCCGTTTTATGTGGAACGCCACATGACAAAAAACTATTGAGATGTACTTTATAGTTTATAACTCCTATAAATATCGTATACTTGTTAGATCATTTGTATCATTAGATCCTTTATCAATACACGATTGTATTATAAAAATTAAATCTTTTGCCAATATACGATTGTATTACAAAAAAAAATAGACCTTTTGTATAATTAAATCTTTTGTCAATACACGATTGTATTATAAAAAACTAAATCTTTTGTCAATACATGATTATAATATAAAAATTAGATCTTTTATATTGTTAGATCTTTTGTCAATGCACGATTGTATTACAAAAAATTAAATCTTTTGTCAATACATGATTGTATTACAAAAATTAGATCTTTTGTATTGTCATGATTGTATTACAAAAATTAAATCTTTTGTCAATACACGATTGTATTACGCATTCAATTATGCCACAATTGTCATGTCAAACTGTGTTTACAGCAACGACAGAATGCGTGACCGATGGTGCACTAAATTGGAGCGGTACAGAACCGTCACCAACAGACAAGAAGAAGACTATTAAGTAATGTCTGAGTCTAGAAAGGATTCTGAAACAATATTATCGTCATATGCACTAATTGACATGATAACAATTTGTTTTCTAGGATAAAACGGACCAATTCTGCAGTGCGGTGCCAGCAAACAGAGCCCCGACGAACTAAAGAAGATTATAGAAACTAGATCAGAGGATTTCTTTGAAGAAGAGGCAGTAATATGAGAAGATAAAAAATGTTATTTCTATCTTGTATTGAGCCATGTATTTGTAGGCTAGAGAAGGTGCCCATTTGAGCATTAATGACCGTTGAATTGGAAAGGTTGCGATCCTTTAACCACGCCGTGCATTAATGTGCTTGCTCGTTGGAATTCCAATGGATGTACCCATTCAGCTGAATGGACAAGGATTCCTAAATTCCTCTTCCTCTTACTCATTTATTTCAAACAGTTGCACATTGGAAATCAAATGGTTGTACCCATTTAGATGAACATACATGTCTTCTCAAATTCCTTTCTCTTGCTCATTCATTTCAACAATCTCCCACATGAATGAGAATTTGTTCTTGGTTTCATGAACTATTTATCGCATCAGTCAAAGTAGCACATGGGCGTTGAACTTTCCTAGTGATTACCAATTTGAATCACAGGCGAATCAGTAGACATAGAATGTCCTTGAACTGTAAGTCTTTTGTGTAATTCCAAAGTAGATAACACACGATAGATGTTTCCTATAACCCTTCATTCTCTGTATGTGTTCGTTTTTGCCTTGAACACTTTCCTGGTCTCATAAGTGCTTAGAGAATTTGACCTCATAATTCTCTTTGAAGCAGCGCCTTCGCATTTATGTAGGTGATTCTGTAAAGAGTATTCTCTAATTCCCTAAATACATTCATCATTAAAAGCATTAATGCTTATCCTTATTCAACATATAAACACTGATTTATCATATGAATGGTTTGTGTATAATAGTGCCATTAAGTTTCTCTTAAACTTCGTTGTCCCTTTAAACCTAGATCTTGGGATCTCCAGCCAACTAGGTGGGGTTTCCATTTTAGAAAAACCTTTGGTCTATAGGCCTTAACGCCATTCTCATCGATAAGGTTTGAACTCTTTCTCGTCGCAAGCCTTTTGTAAGTGGATCTGCTAAGTTACCTTTAAATCGTATGTAATCTATTGTAATAACCCCGTTAGAGAGAAGTTGTCTTATTGGTTTATGTCTACGATGAATTATGCCTAGATTTACCATTATATAGTGTGCTATTAGCTCTTCCAATAGTTGATTGACTATCACAATGTATACATATTGGACGCATAGATTTGCTCTAATTAGGAATGTCTTCCAAGAAGATTCGAATCCATTTTGCTTCTTCTGCAATTTTATCTAGTGCAATAAACTCTGATTCCATCGTAGATTTAGCGATACAAGTCTGTTTGGATGATTTCCATGAAACTGCTCAATTCCTTAATGTGAACACATATCCACTTGTAGACTTTGTATCATGTGATACAATGATCCAATTTGCATCACTGTATCCTTCCACTATTGAAGGATAGTTTGTATCGTATAGACCATAGCCCTGTGTGTACTTTAGATATCCTTGAACTCTGATTATCAATTTCCAATTATGTTTACCATGATTGCTGGTAAATCTACCTAGTTTGCTTACAGCATATGCGATATCAGGCCTAGTACAGTTTATAACATACATGATACTTCCTAATATACGAGAGTATTCTAACTAGTAGATATCATCACCAGTGTTCTTTACCCAATTTTGGTTCATATCTGCTGATGATTTTGCAATAGTTAGATTATATTGCTTGAATTTTTTCAAGTATTTTGGTGATGTAATGCGATTGGGATAATGCATATCCCTACGGTGTTCTCATAATTTTTACACCCCAAATCACATCAGCCAGTCCTATGTCTTTCATATCGAATCTAGAGGAATAACATATCCTTTGTAGATGTTATTATGGACTTGTGATTGCCTAGGATCAACAGGTCATCAACATCGAGACAAACAATGACATATCCAATATATGTGTGTTTTATGTACACACGTTTATCCGATTCATTTATCGTGAATCCATTTGATAACATAATTTTATCAAATTTCTCATGCCACTGCTTTGGAGCTTGCTTAAGGCCATACATTGATTTTACCCGTTTGCAAACTTTTATTCGCATTTTCTGAGATCAGAAACAATTCGGGTTGTTTCATGTACATTTCTTCCTCTAGTTCACCATTTAAGAATGCAATTTTAACATTCGATGTATTTCTAAGTCATGTATGGATGCAATTGCAATAAACATTCTTATTGACGTTATCCTCGTTACGGGTGAATATGTACCAAAATAGTCCAGGTCTTCCTTTTTGTCTAAATACTTGGACTACCAAACGAGCTTTGTACTTGACTATTTAACCATCATGTTTCAATTTCTTTTTAAATATCCAACTATTACCTTAGGTGTTACATGCTTGAGGTAAATCAACTAATTCTCATGTATGATTGGACATAATGGATTCAATCTCATTGTTAATTGTATATTTCCAATTAGAGACATCGCTGGAAGACATAGCTTGTTTGTATGTCAATGGATCATCTTCTAATATGAAGGTATAGAAGTTCACTCTAAAGATTTTTAAAGTCCTTGACCTTTTTTTTTTGTTCCTCCTCTTGTTGCAAAGCACTACTTCGCTGAGTGTTATTTTGTTCGGCATTCTCAAGAGAATAAGGAACTTCATCTTCGCTTGGTCTTTTAAGTGTATGATTTTTAATACCTTGTTTCAACGGGGAATATATGTTCGAAAATCTAACATTTCTCGACTCAATGATGGTATTTTCATGAAAATCATCAATTTCAAGTTTGTGTAATAAAAATCGATATGCGGGCTGTTTTGTGCATGTCCAATGAATACACAATCAATTGTTTTTGGTTAAATTTTCACCTTCTTTAGTTTTGCTTCCTCTACTTTAGCAAGACACCCCCACACTCTTAGGTATTTGTAGGATGGTGGTCTATTTTTTCAAATTCATTAGGAGATTTAGATGTTTTCTTTCGGGGTATTTAACTTAAATATGATTTGCCGAAAGAATAGTTTCTTCCTAAATGTTTATCTGAAAAACCAAAACGTAACAATAAAGCATTCATCATTTCTCTAAGAGTTCTATTTTTTCATTCGGCTACACCGTTGGATTAAGGTGAATATGGTGTTGTAGTTTGGTGTATAATACCATGTTCAGCGCAAAATTCTTCAAAAGGGGATTCATATTCTCCTCCTCTATCACTTCTTAAAGCTTTGATTTCTTGTTGATTTGATTCGCAACTTCCATTTTATATTGTTTAAACACATCGAATGCTTCACCCTTACTTGTAAAAAGACAAACATAACAGTACTCATACAGCCATCAATAAAGGCAATAAAATACATATCCTTCCTCTAGTTCAACATATTGTCAAATCAAATACATCTGTATGTATTAGATCTAGAGGTACAGTGTCTCGTTCAACATGATGAACTAGATTCTTGTCAATTTTGCTTCTACACAAATTTGACACATACTTAAGTATAAATTCTAGATTAATCAATTTCCGCAATGTATCAAAATTTACATGCCTTAATCTAGAATGCCATAAGTTAGAAGAGAAATTTCTTTCACTTCTTAGTAGCATTCTCACATTTTCTCTTGTTAGTCTTGTCTGACTCAACTACATTTGTTTTGACAGCAATATTTTTGATTATTTTTTTCTCAGAATTTTTGGTATTTTCCTCAATGCGCAGTCGAACTATGAGCTCTTCCATTGCCATTTCCTTATGTTTGTGTTTAAGGTAATTCTTCAAGTTCTTCCAAAAAGGAAGCAATTTCTCAATAGTTGCGGTAACTTGAAAAGACTCGCTAAGAATCATCTTTTCATCTCCTAGTTGACGGATGATAAGTTACAATTCTTGAGTTTAACTGATCACCGTCTTTGAGTCAAGAAATTTTGAAGTCAAGAAATTTTTCAATAATGAATTTCTTCACGCCTACATCTACAGTTTTGTACTTCTTTTCCAGAGTCAATCAGAGTTGTTTGGACGTTGCAACATTACAATAGACATTGTAGAGGCTATCATCCAAACCACTCAGAATGTAGTTTTTACATAAAATGCGAGTTTTTTCAGAGAGTAAGAGCCTCTACTTTGGTAGCATCAAGTTCGAGTTCGGTTACCACAAGAGCATCTTCAGTCAGAAACTTGACGAGGCCCAATGTTATTAAATAAAACATCTTTTATTGCCAACGCTTGAAATTAATTCCACTGAACTTCTCTGGCCATTCTCCATTGGGCAGAGCCGTTGTTGGAAGCACAGACTTTCAAATTTATATCACAATTCTTTCAAATAGACTTTCTCGTGTGTAGCTGTCTTGAAAATAGTATAAACAATTGTCATCCTTTTTCTTTAAACAATTGCCTTTGATATATAAAATATAAAATTTCTTTAAACAATAGTATTTATAACATCATTTCTCTTGAATATGTAAAGTACATCTTATTTTCTTGAAGGAAAAAAAAATCATCCATGAAGCACGTGTTATCATCGCATGTGAAACGTGTCGTAACCCTTGTGTTACACAAACAATTTGTTTTTTTAAAAAAAAAATCACGTGTGTAACACCTGTATGTATGTATAAATATATCCATTATACATATACATATGTGTATGTGTCTATCTATCTCTATACACACACACACACACACACACACACACATATACACACACACACACACACACACACACACATATATATATATATATATGTATGTATATGTGTGTATATCCATTTATACCTATCCATACGAGTATAGGTATGGATGGACACACACACACACACATATATATATATGTGTGTGTGTGTGTATGTGTGTGTGTATATATATATGTGTGTGTGTGTGTAAAAGAGAGAGAGGGAGAAGTGTTCAATGGCACCCCAAGTAGTGAGCACATCATTTGCCCTCTTCTCTCATTTAATATAAATTAAGATAGTGAAAGGAGGGAGAAGTGATGGAAGGAGAGAAAAACGGAATGTATGGCGGAAATCAAGAGACATTTAGATATGCTGCACTGTTTAGGATGTCACTGAATGCTCACCATATATATATATATATATATATATATATATCCTATTTTCCGCATGGGCAGGTAGTAGTTTTGGTTTTGCAGATTTATATTCAAAGGAACCTGGTTTACAGCTGGAACGGTATCCGGAAAGCTTTGTATCCGTGTATCTTCTTCAGTTGTATTTTATATTATTTTCCGCTGCTATGTAATTTATTGCAATCTCTGATATTCGGTAAATGTGTAATATTGATTTATACTCTGTATATTTTTGTATTCTGATGGAATTGTTGTAATATACAATGAAATGTTCTTCCGTCTGCGTTCTTTTGTGTTGTTCTCAAAGTATCCGCTCTTTCCTTACCGGGATATATATATATATAAAGCATTTCAAGCTATGCAACACCCCAATAGTCTTTCTGATTTTCACCAGGCATTCTCGAATTTGTCTTCCCACCAACTCTCTCTCCCACCCCGTTAAATGAACGACCATTATTTGAATGCAAAAAGAATGCCATATAACCTCGACATATATGTATGTGTGTGTACACACACATTTTAAAATAACACGTATGTACCATATAGTTTGAACTGAGTATGCTGAAAATTATCCAAAACAAAATAAACTGAAACGACCCCAACTTAAAACCACCCTCCATGGCAGGTGCCTATGTTATGAAAAATATACACTAACCTAAAGGTGTAACAACCCGTAAAATGCGAGCCAGTTTGAAATTTTTATTTTGGCAATTTTAGCGAATTTTGATTATTTAAAATGAAATATTTTAAATAATATCGACGAGAAATTTATTTTGAATTGAAATTCGACGTATATATTATATACGTCGTCGTTAGAATATATAATAATTATATATAATTATAAAAGGAATTGAAAATGGCGCGGTAGTTCGAAAATTCGATTTCTAATTTCAAATGAATATACAGAATTCAATATAAGTCAGAATTGAACGAAACAAGAAATATTTGAATCTGTATAACTATATCTTTGTAACGAAGTTAACAAACTGAGATTTCATTTTAGAAATGATAAGATATGTCCAGTTTAAAATTAGAAATAGTCGCTGTGGAATTTATATATATTTTTATATATATAAGGCCCTTAAAAATGGACATTTTGCAAACGACCTCGGATTTCGACGAAACCAGTTTTGTTGGGTCCGGGATGTGAAGTTATTGCTAGGTTTCAAATTTCATAATTTTTCGAATCAATATGTGAGCGTGGCAAAGGAAAACGCGTTTGACCAGTTTCCGTTGATTTTAATCGACTGGAAATTGGCCATTTTTCAAACGGTCTCAGAATTCGACGAAACTAGTTTTGTTAGGACCGTATCGTCAATACGAAGCTAGAAAATATTTTTCTGGAATTTTTCTAGTTAGTATGTGACCCCGGTAATTTGAAATGTGCGTTTAAAATTCAATATAGTGATTTAAATGAAAATTCAAAAGGAAACTGATTGTAACAATCGAATCAGCTTGCGATACATATCCCATTGTGTTCGGAATGGGGGTGAAACGCTATGGACGACAGGCGGTGGGCCTCGTTTAGAGGTCGTATGTAAAAGTCAACTTTTAGAGATTATATAATATATATATAAAAAAAAAAAAAAGAGAAAAAACCTTTCCTCCCCCTTAAAAACGTTCTGGCCCCCCCCTTTTACCTTTCAAAACAAATAATTCGATTCAGAAAAAAAAAAAAAAAAAAAAAAGAACAGCGAATCGCGCCCTTCCAGGCTGCAACCGCCGCCGCCACGGGTGGCCATCGCCACCGCCGTCGATGCATGACGTCGCAGCCGCCACCTCCTTTCCCCCTTTCGACTGGCGACTGGCGCGAAGACCCCCCCCAGCAGAGAGACCACCGACGCCGCCTCGAAGAGCCTCCCGCACCCACTGACGAACCCACCACCGCGCGAGCCACCCTCCGCCTAACACCTGACCGCGATATCCTCCTAGCTCCATCCAATTCCGACAGTAACCCCCCCTCCTCGAAAAAGGTATGGTTTTCCTATTTAATTTAATTTATTTAATTAGGTTAAACTGAAATTTTTTTAAAGTATTAAAAACTGATTTTTTTTAAAAACTGAATTTATAAAAAAGTGAAAACTGAATTTTTTTAAAAGGTATAAAACCGATTTAAAAGGAATTTTAAAACTAATTTGTTTTTAAAATAAAAACTGAACTGATTTTGTTTTAGATATTAAAACTGATTTTATTTTATGATTTTTAATTGAAAAGATATGATTTTTAGATTTTTAAAGGATTAAAAATATGATTTTTTATATTTTTAAAGTATTAAAAAAAAATATAATCTTTACTATATATATGATGTAAAAATATGATTTTTGTTTAATGTTAAGAACGGATTTTGAAAAATGATTTTTAAAAATAATTTTAAAACTGATTTTTGAAAAGTTTAAAAACTAACTTTTGAAAAGATTTGAACTTTACAAGTTAAAAGATTATATTTTTATAATATGATAAAAATGATATTTTTATCATATAAAGATGACATTTTGAGTCACGAAGATCAGAAATTATATATGGATATATATTGTTTCAAAAGGAGGATTTTCTATATAAAAGAAACATGTGTTTTGAAAGAAGATTATATTTTGTTTTAGAAAGCAAAATATAATGATAAGATTTTTTTAGTTGAAATAAAAATTCGATTTTTATATATGGAACTTTGAAATAAAAATTCGATTTTTATATATTGAATAACATAGTAAAAATTCGATTTTTACATATGTAGAGAATACGGGCGGAGGTAACAAAAAGGCGAAACGACGAAGACTTCTGCAAATGAAGAGCCGTGGAGCTAGGATAGCTTTCGGTGAGAACTTCTCACTCAAAATTCTCTTTCTAGTTATATATATATACTAGGATGCAGACGGTGCTTAGTAGCACCCGACACAATCGTCCACAGACCATGGACTTGTTTGTTTGGCTGTTTGGTTATTAATTGTGATATTGGTTTGAATGTGGTTTGAGGTGTGAAAAAAAAAAAAAATCGAATCGATAAATTGGTTAGGATTAGACGTGCGCCGTTATAAGGCGAAGGAGTAAGGCTAGGTTAGACCCTTACTCCAAATTTTGTGGTTTGCATAACGAAAGTGAATTTGATTGATGTGTGAATGGCGTGGGCCTTCACTAGACCGGGGATAAGGCTAGGCCTTGTCCCGTTTCTAGTATCGTGCCGTTATGCCGCCGAAATTTTCTAAAATAAGTTAGAAAAATAAAAATATCATTTTATTTAAAGAATGAATTGAATAGAAGTTCATATGTTGAAATAAAATGTGTTATCGTTAAAAATATAATTTTTAACGTGAATGTGAATAAATAAATATTCATTTACAAACCGGATGGTTTGTTTATGTACACTTATTTGAATGACATTGATTGGGTCGATAAATTTTACACATCGCCTAACTGCACAAATAAAATATGTGTTTGATTGTTTGAAACCCCACACGGGTGTTAGGATGAAATTTGAAGTTCACTCATCCTGATTGATTAAATATGTCGATCGATTGATTGACAGGCTGTTATAAGCGTTGAATATCTATATTTGATGTTTATACAGTGTAGTGCACTTTGGTTGATGGTTGATTATTTTCAATGCTATTATATACATGTGTTGTATGAAAATCCATATAATTAATTTTATATGGTAATTGATTGGGCCTCATTCCAGTTTTGAAAAAGAAATATTTGAAAAAGAAATATTTGAAATAGGATATTTGAAAATAAAGGAATATATGAAGCCGTGTTGATTAGATTGACGCCATTTTGACGTGAACGATATTTATATCGATTTTAAAAACGATTTCGAAATGAATTGAATTGAAAACGATTTCGAAATGAATTGAATTGAAAACGATTTCGAAAGGAATTGAATTGAAAACGATTTCGAAATGAATTGAATTGAAAACGATTTCGAAATGAATTGAATTGAAAACGATTTCGAAATGAATTGAATTGAAAACGATTTCGAAATGAATTAAATTGAAAACGATTTCGAAATGAATTGAATTGAAAACGATTTCGAAATGAATTGAATTGAAAACGATTTCGAAATGAATTGAATTGAATATGAATTCGAAATGAATTGAAATTTGAATTGAATAGAAATGAATTTTGAAACGAATTTTAAAAAACTATTTATATAATTCGTTTTAAATAGTAATCGACGAAGTATATATTATATATATTTTATATATAATATAATGGCCTGAATAGAACGCGCCGCGCCGCGGAAGTTCGCGAATTTCGACCATTTATTTCAAACGGACATTACGGGAGATCCGACCGTCGGATTCTCCTAAAACCGGAACCGTTGGGTTCGTATCGAAAAGAGCTTTCTAACGAATGTTAGAAATTTGAAATCTAACGGTTGGATTTGGAGATACGTCCAAATCAAATTGGAAAAAGGTCGCTGTAAGTGCAGTTCGATGGCCATTGTTGGAAATCGACTGTACGGGCCTTGATAAAATTATTAAAAATAGTAATAATTTGTGTAAAATCATAAGAAATGATTTGGGAAGAATTGGGATGAAAAACTCCATATTTGAAAAGATAAAAATAGATTTTTATCGAATTGAACTAGTTTTGAACTAGAATTATAATTCTATTTATTTTTAAATAAATAAATTGAATTCGAAAAGGGTTTTAAAAATAACCAAAATTTCCAATGATTGCATTGGGATGGATTTGAATCGAAATTGTCTTCGGAATATTTCGATGTTGGGATTCGTGATTATACAGATGTTGATATGGAAATTTGAAAGATATATATTTATATCGTTATTTCCAATACGACATTTGTTAGTCGTAGAATTCGATATTGAATATAAGCCGATATATTTTCTATTCAGAGCCTTGTATTGAATATCGAATGTGATTTGGGTTTGTCGTGAATGGTGTCTTCATTAACACTGTTCTTGAACCCAGTTGAGAAATGATTAAATCTTTTTATTTAGATTTAATGAAGTGTACCAATTAAATAATATTTAATTGGAATTGAATTGATATTGATTTTTGGGTTTATCGTGAACAGTGTTTTAAATAACACTTGTTCTTTAACCCGATAATTAATGAATGTGATTTGGGTTTGTCGTGAATGGTGTCTTCACTAACACTGTTCTTGAACCCAGTTGAGAAAAGATTAAATCTTTTTATTTAGATTTAATGAAGTGTACCAATTAAATGATATTTAATTGGAATTGAATGGATATTGATTTTTGGGTTTATAGTGAACAGTGTTTTAGATAACACTTGTTCTTTAACCCGATAATTAATGGGATGTGACTTTGGGTTTATCGTGAACCGTGTTTTAAATGACACTGATTCTTTAACCCAGTCACAGATTAAAACTAAGTGGAGTTTTAATGAATCTTTAATTAGATTGAAAAGATCGAGAATGGAGTATCACCAGTTTTGCTCCAGGCGATAGTTAAATCTTTAATTAGATTTGAACGTGAAATTTAGAAACTAACTGTCGGTTAGCTAAGTAGAATGATTTTCTGGATATTGATCTGATGTTGGTTTCGGCCTTCGGGGTTAATATTTGGGGAATTATTCTCTTGATTAATTTACGGTTAATGACTAATGAATTGGAATGAGGCGTATGTTGTGTTTGTGTAACACTTTTATAATATATACGCGAGTTATTCGGAAAGTCCGGGTTTATCCCATTCTGAATAACTGATACGACGATAAGTCGAAGATGAAGACGATGGTCGAAGACCGGAGGTCTTCACGTCGTTTGGGTGATAACTGATGATCTTGATTGGGCTGTACACCCAAGAAGATGGAAACAGTTAGTGATCGTCCAGACGTACTTGGAGATCGATGGATATGCGGGGTACTAGGTGCCTCCGGTTTCGTTCAGGCCCAGAACGGACTTGTAAATGGACTGTGTGTCTGACATTGGATTTCATTCTGTGTGACTGATATCGGTTGCATAGAGTGGTTTGCCTGTGTGGCATGCTAAGATGCAAATGATCAAGGCTTCTGTTGAAAAGCAAAGTCTTGTGGTTGATGATCAAAGCACGGCCTTTGTGGCGTAGCTTTGTGTAACGTTTACCTCGCGTGTTTCACACCAGGTATGAACCAAAAACGGGAGACGGACCTCAGGGAGGACTTGCGTTTCTTTCTAGCTAGAAGTGGCGTCAGTGGTTTTACACGCCCTGACGAGTTTGACTTATGTGGTTGTTGCTGTTGCGAGGCGCCTCGGATTGATCGGTCGTTCTCGAACCGATGGAGTCATTCGTTGGCTCGTTTGCGCCCCAAAGGGCGGGGAGACGTATTGTTCAGGCATAATAATCCACATCGGTGGACCGGCCCTGACGATCCAGGGGGCAGTTGCGGCTGTTCCTGAGACATGGTAGGCTAGATTGTCTCGAATCGGTAGAGGACGATCCCTGGCCTCGGTTCATAGACGGAAATCCAATTTCCAAATACGTGACTTTGCGGTTTTATTTGTAAACCTATATATGGTGACATAGTGGCATGGGACGCTCATGTCGCCTATGATTGATACTTATGATTTGAAGTTGTTTTATACACTATGCACTTATTATAGTATCAAATGATTTGTTTTAAACGTATCAAGCATTCTTTGGCTGTTATAAGGGAAAACCCTATCCCCCGGCTTGCGTTTGCATTGTGTGATAGGACCTGGGTCTTATAACAGCTTCATTTTTCTTTATTTAGCATGGCGCTGTTTGTTTATGCACTGGTATTCTTGGGAGGAAACCCGTTCCGTGTTATACGGCGTGGTCCCTTGATTTACCTAATGATTTAAAATAAAGATTAACTGTTTTAGTTCTCACACCAGTCACATGACTGACCTGGAGTTTATTGTTTTAACCTAAACTCTGGGTGCCCTTATTTTGACACGGGCAGCTAGTAGTTTTGGTTTTGCAGATTTATATTCACAGGATCCTGGTTTACAGCTGGAACGATATCCGGAAAGCTTTGTATCCGTATATCTCATTCTAGTTGTGTATTGTATTATTTTTCCGCTGCTATGTATTTAAATGTAATTTAAATCTCTGATATTTCTGTGTGATATTCATTTATACTCTGTATATTCTTGTAATCTGATGTACTGTTGTTATATATAGTGAAATGTTCTTCTGTATGAGTTCTGTTTTGTCCTGTTCTCAAACGATAGGGCGTTTCGAACGGCCTGGATCGGTTTAGCGACCGGTTCGGACCGAGCGAAATCCCTTGCCGTCACAGTTGGTATCAGAGCTTTGGTTTACAAAGCTCAGAGAACAAGGCACCTTAGAACCATACGAAAGAATTCATCAGATATTGGATTAGTAATATCCAATGGGGATGACTCGTTAGAGATGGGATCAGTAGTATCCTAGAACGAGTGTGAAGAGTATATTTTTCAAAATGAAAACAAATTTTTGTTTTGAAAATTTAAATCAATTATTCGTATTTGATTATCTCTTTATATTGAGTTGGACAGTCCAGTATATAAAGATTTTGCGTATACGTCTGATCCACGTGTATTTGAAATTTTAATATACTGGATAGATATAGAGTCACATTCTAGACACTCGGGGATAATTCTGATGATGTGGCCACATCATCAGTATTTATATTCGTGTTTCGAAGGTGTGATATCTATATATTTCCATTAGACTGGTGTGAGAACCAAATCTTATATAGCTAGAACACTTTGTTGTGAATTGGCATCAAAAACAAGATTTTCAGTATATGTATCAAAATTATGAATTTGAAACTTTAATTCACTAATTGATTGATGTCTGTGTTGTTTGTTTAATTGTTTGATAATTTTGAACCATTATGCCTAACTGAATCAAATATTGACTTGTATTGAAATTTGGTCGCATTTGCTTGCATATACATGTATATCATTGAACAGGTCATAGCAAGGAGGCTAGAACCAGAGAATAAAATTTGTTTGCCCGACAAATAGGTACATGTTTACTACATAATTTCCTGTTTTGTTTGGGTGATGATGATTTTGTGAGCCTATTGGCTAGCCGCTTGGCTTTTTCTTTTTCTTTTTGAGATCTGAAGGACCGGGGAAGCTATTTGAAATTCCCCGATGCTCCCGGTGCAGGGGAGGTTATGGCGAAATTTTTCGAAAATTTAGGGTGTTAGCCAAATTTTTGAAATTTTGAAAATTCTCAGAAACTGAAAAGTTGGAGAATGGAAGCCGGATCGAACGTAGAGTTAATTAATCAAACCACTTTCGACTTTGTTCCTTTTCGGGGACGAAAAGTTTTAAGTGGGGGAGATTGTAACAACCCGTAAAATGCGAGCCAGTTTGAAATTTTTATTTTGGCAATTTTAGCGAATTTTGATTATTTAAAATGAAATATTTTAAATAATATCGACGAGAAATTTATTTTGAATTGAAATTCGACGTATATATTATATACGTCGTCGTTAGAATATATAATAATTATATATAATTATAAAAGGAATTGAAAATGGCGCGGTAGTTCGAAAATTCGATTTCTAATTTCAAATGAATATACAGAATTCAATATAAGTCAGAATTGAACGAAACAAGAAATATTTGAATCTGTATAACTATATCTTTGTAACGAAGTTAACAAACTGAGATTTCATTTTAGAAATGATAAGATATGTCCAGTTTAAAATTAGAAATAGTCGCTGTGGAATTTATATATATTTTTATATATATAAGGCCCTTAAAAATGGACATTTTGCAAACGACCTCGGATTTCGACGAAACCAGTTTTGTTGGGTCCGGGATGTGAAGTTATTGCTAGGTTTCAAATTTCATAATTTTTCGAATCAATATGTGAGCGTGGCAAAGGAAAACGCGTTTGACCAGTTTCCGTTGATTTTAATCGACTGGAAATTGGCCATTTTTCAAACGGTCTCAGAATTCGACGAAACTAGTTTTGTTAGGACCGTATCGTCAATACGAAGCTAGAAAATATTTTTCTGGAATTTTTCTAGTTAGTATGTGACCCCGGTAATTTGAAATGTGCGTTTAAAATTCAATATAGTGATTTAAATGAAAATTCAAAAGGAAACTGATTGTAACAATCGAATCAGCTTGCGATACATATCCCATTGTGTTCGGAATGGGGGTGAAACGCTATGGACGACAGGCGGTGGGCCTCGTTTAGAGGTCGTATGTAAAAGTCAACTTTTAGAGATTATATAATATATATATAAAAAAAAAAAAAAGAGAAAAAACCTTTCCTCCCCCTTAAAAACGTTCTGGCCCCCCCCTTTTACCTTTCAAAACAAATAATTCGATTCAGAAAAAAAAAAAAAAAAAAAAAAGAACAGCGAATCGCGCCCTTCCAGGCTGCAACCGCCGCCGCCACGGGTGGCCATCGCCACCGCCGTCGATGCATGACGTCGCAGCCGCCACCTCCTTTCCCCCTTTCGACTGGCGACTGGCGCGAAGACCCCCCCCAGCAGAGAGACCACCGACGCCGCCTCGAAGAGCCTCCCGCACCCACTGACGAACCCACCACCGCGCGAGCCACCCTCCGCCTAACACCTGACCGCGATATCCTCCTAGCTCCATCCAATTCCGACAGTAACCCCCCCTCCTCGAAAAAGGTATGGTTTTCCTATTTAATTTAATTTATTTAATTAGGTTAAACTGAAATTTTTTTAAAGTATTAAAAACTGATTTTTTTTAAAAACTGAATTTATAAAAAAGTGAAAACTGAATTTTTTTAAAAGGTATAAAACCGATTTAAAAGGAATTTTAAAACTAATTTGTTTTTAAAATAAAAACTGAACTGATTTTGTTTTAGATATTAAAACTGATTTTATTTTATGATTTTTAATTGAAAAGATATGATTTTTAGATTTTTAAAGGATTAAAAATATGATTTTTTATATTTTTAAAGTATTAAAAAAAAATATAATCTTTACTATATATATGATGTAAAAATATGATTTTTGTTTAATGTTAAGAACGGATTTTGAAAAATGATTTTTAAAAATAATTTTAAAACTGATTTTTGAAAAGTTTAAAAACTAACTTTTGAAAAGATTTGAACTTTACAAGTTAAAAGATTATATTTTTATAATATGATAAAAATGATATTTTTATCATATAAAGATGACATTTTGAGTCACGAAGATCAGAAATTATATATGGATATATATTGTTTCAAAAGGAGGATTTTCTATATAAAAGAAACATGTGTTTTGAAAGAAGATTATATTTTGTTTTAGAAAGCAAAATATAATGATAAGATTTTTTTAGTTGAAATAAAAATTCGATTTTTATATATGGAACTTTGAAATAAAAATTCGATTTTTATATATTGAATAACATAGTAAAAATTCGATTTTTACATATGTAGAGAATACGGGCGGAGGTAACAAAAAGGCGAAACGACGAAGACTTCTGCAAATGAAGAGCCGTGGAGCTAGGATAGCTTTCGGTGAGAACTTCTCACTCAAAATTCTCTTTCTAGTTATATATATATACTAGGATGCAGACGGTGCTTAGTAGCACCCGACACAATCGTCCACAGACCATGGACTTGTTTGTTTGGCTGTTTGGTTATTAATTGTGATATTGGTTTGAATGTGGTTTGAGGTGTGAAAAAAAAAAAAAATCGAATCGATAAATTGGTTAGGATTAGACGTGCGCCGTTATAAGGCGAAGGAGTAAGGCTAGGTTAGACCCTTACTCCAAATTTTGTGGTTTGCATAACGAAAGTGAATTTGATTGATGTGTGAATGGCGTGGGCCTTCACTAGACCGGGGATAAGGCTAGGCCTTGTCCCGTTTCTAGTATCGTGCCGTTATGCCGCCGAAATTTTCTAAAATAAGTTAGAAAAATAAAAATATCATTTTATTTAAAGAATGAATTGAATAGAAGTTCATATGTTGAAATAAAATGTGTTATCGTTAAAAATATAATTTTTAACGTGAATGTGAATAAATAAATATTCATTTACAAACCGGATGGTTTGTTTATGTACACTTATTTGAATGACATTGATTGGGTCGATAAATTTTACACATCGCCTAACTGCACAAATAAAATATGTGTTTGATTGTTTGAAACCCCACACGGGTGTTAGGATGAAATTTGAAGTTCACTCATCCTGATTGATTAAATATGTCGATCGATTGATTGACAGGCTGTTATAAGCGTTGAATATCTATATTTGATGTTTATACAGTGTAGTGCACTTTGGTTGATGGTTGATTATTTTCAATGCTATTATATACATGTGTTGTATGAAAATCCATATAATTAATTTTATATGGTAATTGATTGGGCCTCATTCCAGTTTTGAAAAAGAAATATTTGAAAAAGAAATATTTGAAATAGGATATTTGAAAATAAAGGAATATATGAAGCCGTGTTGATTAGATTGACGCCATTTTGACGTG
Source organism: Allium sativum (assembly GCA_030737875.1). Taxonomy (NCBI): domain Eukaryota; kingdom Viridiplantae; phylum Streptophyta; class Magnoliopsida; order Asparagales; family Amaryllidaceae; genus Allium; species Allium sativum. Next base: position 889,183,727 of record CM060910.1, on the reverse strand, counting down.
AACGATATTTATATCGATTTTAAAAACGATTTCGAAATGAATTGAATTGAAAACGATTTCGAAATGAATTGAATTGAAAACGATTTCGAAAGGAATTGAATTGAAAACGATTTCGAAATGAATTGAATTGAAAACGATTTCGAAATGAATTGAATTGAAAACGATTTCGAAATGAATTGAATTGAAAACGATTTCGAAATGAATTAAATTGAAAACGATTTCGAAATGAATTGAATTGAAAACGATTTCGAAATGAATTGAATTGAAAACGATTTCGAAATGAATTGAATTGAATATGAATTCGAAATGAATTGAAATTTGAATTGAATAGAAATGAATTTTGAAACGAATTTTAAAAAACTATTTATATAATTCGTTTTAAATAGTAATCGACGAAGTATATATTATATATATTTTATATATAATATAATGGCCTGAATAGAACGCGCCGCGCCGCGGAAGTTCGCGAATTTCGACCATTTATTTCAAACGGACATTACGGGAGATCCGACCGTCGGATTCTCCTAAAACCGGAACCGTTGGGTTCGTATCGAAAAGAGCTTTCTAACGAATGTTAGAAATTTGAAATCTAACGGTTGGATTTGGAGATACGTCCAAATCAAATTGGAAAAAGGTCGCTGTAAGTGCAGTTCGATGGCCATTGTTGGAAATCGACTGTACGGGCCTTGATAAAATTATTAAAAATAGTAATAATTTGTGTAAAATCATAAGAAATGATTTGGGAAGAATTGGGATGAAAAACTCCATATTTGAAAAGATAAAAATAGATTTTTATCGAATTGAACTAGTTTTGAACTAGAATTATAATTCTATTTATTTTTAAATAAATAAATTGAATTCGAAAAGGGTTTTAAAAATAACCAAAATTTCCAATGATTGCATTGGGATGGATTTGAATCGAAATTGTCTTCGGAATATTTCGATGTTGGGATTCGTGATTATACAGATGTTGATATGGAAATTTGAAAGATATATATTTATATCGTTATTTCCAATACGACATTTGTTAGTCGTAGAATTCGATATTGAATATAAGCCGATATATTTTCTATTCAGAGCCTTGTATTGAATATCGAATGTGATTTGGGTTTGTCGTGAATGGTGTCTTCATTAACACTGTTCTTGAACCCAGTTGAGAAATGATTAAATCTTTTTATTTAGATTTAATGAAGTGTACCAATTAAATAATATTTAATTGGAATTGAATTGATATTGATTTTTGGGTTTATCGTGAACAGTGTTTTAAATAACACTTGTTCTTTAACCCGATAATTAATGAATGTGATTTGGGTTTGTCGTGAATGGTGTCTTCACTAACACTGTTCTTGAACCCAGTTGAGAAAAGATTAAATCTTTTTATTTAGATTTAATGAAGTGTACCAATTAAATGATATTTAATTGGAATTGAATGGATATTGATTTTTGGGTTTATAGTGAACAGTGTTTTAGATAACACTTGTTCTTTAACCCGATAATTAATGGGATGTGACTTTGGGTTTATCGTGAACCGTGTTTTAAATGACACTGATTCTTTAACCCAGTCACAGATTAAAACTAAGTGGAGTTTTAATGAATCTTTAATTAGATTGAAAAGATCGAGAATGGAGTATCACCAGTTTTGCTCCAGGCGATAGTTAAATCTTTAATTAGATTTGAACGTGAAATTTAGAAACTAACTGTCGGTTAGCTAAGTAGAATGATTTTCTGGATATTGATCTGATGTTGGTTTCGGCCTTCGGGGTTAATATTTGGGGAATTATTCTCTTGATTAATTTACGGTTAATGACTAATGAATTGGAATGAGGCGTATGTTGTGTTTGTGTAACACTTTTATAATATATACGCGAGTTATTCGGAAAGTCCGGGTTTATCCCATTCTGAATAACTGATACGACGATAAGTCGAAGATGAAGACGATGGTCGAAGACCGGAGGTCTTCACGTCGTTTGGGTGATAACTGATGATCTTGATTGGGCTGTACACCCAAGAAGATGGAAACAGTTAGTGATCGTCCAGACGTACTTGGAGATCGATGGATATGCGGGGTACTAGGTGCCTCCGGTTTCGTTCAGGCCCAGAACGGACTTGTAAATGGACTGTGTGTCTGACATTGGATTTCATTCTGTGTGACTGATATCGGTTGCATAGAGTGGTTTGCCTGTGTGGCATGCTAAGATGCAAATGATCAAGGCTTCTGTTGAAAAGCAAAGTCTTGTGGTTGATGATCAAAGCACGGCCTTTGTGGCGTAGCTTTGTGTAACGTTTACCTCGCGTGTTTCACACCAGGTATGAACCAAAAACGGGAGACGGACCTCAGGGAGGACTTGCGTTTCTTTCTAGCTAGAAGTGGCGTCAGTGGTTTTACACGCCCTGACGAGTTTGACTTATGTGGTTGTTGCTGTTGCGAGGCGCCTCGGATTGATCGGTCGTTCTCGAACCGATGGAGTCATTCGTTGGCTCGTTTGCGCCCCAAAGGGCGGGGAGACGTATTGTTCAGGCATAATAATCCACATCGGTGGACCGGCCCTGACGATCCAGGGGGCAGTTGCGGCTGTTCCTGAGACATGGTAGGCTAGATTGTCTCGAATCGGTAGAGGACGATCCCTGGCCTCGGTTCATAGACGGAAATCCAATTTCCAAATACGTGACTTTGCGGTTTTATTTGTAAACCTATATATGGTGACATAGTGGCATGGGACGCTCATGTCGCCTATGATTGATACTTATGATTTGAAGTTGTTTTATACACTATGCACTTATTATAGTATCAAATGATTTGTTTTAAACGTATCAAGCATTCTTTGGCTGTTATAAGGGAAAACCCTATCCCCCGGCTTGCGTTTGCATTGTGTGATAGGACCTGGGTCTTATAACAGCTTCATTTTTCTTTATTTAGCATGGCGCTGTTTGTTTATGCACTGGTATTCTTGGGAGGAAACCCGTTCCGTGTTATACGGCGTGGTCCCTTGATTTACCTAATGATTTAAAATAAAGATTAACTGTTTTAGTTCTCACACCAGTCACATGACTGACCTGGAGTTTATTGTTTTAACCTAAACTCTGGGTGCCCTTATTTTGACACGGGCAGCTAGTAGTTTTGGTTTTGCAGATTTATATTCACAGGATCCTGGTTTACAGCTGGAACGATATCCGGAAAGCTTTGTATCCGTATATCTCATTCTAGTTGTGTATTGTATTATTTTTCCGCTGCTATGTATTTAAATGTAATTTAAATCTCTGATATTTCTGTGTGATATTCATTTATACTCTGTATATTCTTGTAATCTGATGTACTGTTGTTATATATAGTGAAATGTTCTTCTGTATGAGTTCTGTTTTGTCCTGTTCTCAAACGATAGGGCGTTTCGAACGGCCTGGATCGGTTTAGCGACCGGTTCGGACCGAGCGAAATCCCTTGCCGTCACAAAAGGGTTGCGAAATAATGAAAGAAAAAAAAAAGCAGCAGTAAATTAAGGACTCGCAAATGTTTCATGTATGTATGTAACCTTCAGTCTTCGTTGATTACAGTTTGATATGATCACTGCTGATAAGAGATGGAATATGAGCCTGTATTTGGATCCTTTACAGCTTTGAAGTTGTCTACACTCATTCCAAATTTCCCCAAAACAGATTCCCATCTCCTTCAACTTTCCTATATTTCAAATATTATGGACTATCGATTAGTTTAGCTTCTTAAGAAGCCCATAAACAAAAAAAAGACCACGCAGTGAATATGCTTATAGTGAAACCTTGACATATGTGGGGGGAAAATACACATTCCTGTGCATGTGCATAATTTGAAACTTCACAACACACACAAGGTTCAACAGCACCCCAACCCCAATTTTGAAGGAAACCCTTAACGTCCACCATCGGATCAAATCAAATGGATGGATTTGAAGCTTCCTTGCTCTTGCATGTGACATTTTTCATTCTCTCACATCCATTGATTGGATGAATCCAATGGACAAATTTTAAGGGGAACCACTGAACCTTGCTGTCTCTCTCTGTGTGTGTGTTAGGGTAGGGACGGGTTAACAGTAGACAGTCAAATTATCAATTACCGATCATTTCTTCCTTCATTTTTTCATGCTTTTCAGCTGCCAGTGGCTCTAGTCGTCTTAATGTTCTTCTCGCCTGTTCATTTGTGGGTTCCACTTCTAGTACTTTTTTCAAGTCTGTAATAGGAAATTAAAATAATGGAAAAGCATGAAAATTGAATACAGAAAACAAACTTAAAAACATGCATAAGCTGTGCATATCTGTTTGTGTATATGGAACAAAAAGGGGTGGGGGATTTTTTGGGTTTAAGAGGAGGGGTGCATGCCTGCAATAGCCTCCTCGAGATGATCAAGTTTTTCATGCGCCTCCGCTCTTATCACTATTGCTTTTGTGTACATGGGATTAAGCTCCAAAGCTTTGGTACATTCTTTAATGCTGTCATCGAGATGATCAAGTATTTCTCTCTTGGTCCAACTTTGTTTTGTTTGAAAATGATCAAAGTTTGAATTGTAGATCCAAATAAGTACATCTTTATTAATAGTTGTAATATGTTTGTCGTCATACTTTTTTGGTAACCTCTATCTTAATATCACTAAAAGGGGATCTCGCTTCTTTTACAAAATTCAAAATTCTTCTCACCGTGTAAGACCAAAACTTGATATAAATCTAACAAACAAATCTCTACAAACATTATCAAATTAGGTTTCGTTTAAACATAGAATCTGTAACACCCCGAATTTCGGTTAATGTTAAAATTCACTAATTACAGAATAAATAATCTCAGGTGTGAGAATTGGGGGAAACGGGCTGCGTCATTGCGTTCGTCTCGGAAAAATACGCGAAATAGAGTCCGAGTTTTCGAGAATCGGAGTCCGTATGGCCCAGTTATGGCCCAATGAAGTTTGCAGAAAATTCAAAGTTTAAAACAGATTTAAAATTCAGGTTCAAATTTTGAAAATGGGCCAATGGGCGCAGGCGGGGAAAATTCCCGCCTGGCTACCCAAGTCGACAGCCCTGTCGACTGGGCAGTCGACTTGGCTAGACCAATCCTATAAATAAGACCCTTAGCTAGCCCTAAATGATCATAATCCTATCTCCTAACTAAACTATGCCAAAATTTTCTATGATCATGGCCTCCACTCAAATGGCTAGCCTCCATCCTATTTCTAAACCATTTCTATGAAGGCTTTCATGTGCATACAAGCATCTTTGGGTTGTATGAGTGATCATTAGCTTGCATTCATCATCAAGTTGCAAGCTTTATGTTCAAGGCTAGAGTTTTTGGGTGATTTTTGGCAAGGGTTTGCTTATGAGAGTTAGTGGTGAGTTTCTATAGACCTAATAATCAATTGTTAAATTGATTATGATAGGATATGATAAGATATGGCTATGTTTGTGGATAAATGTGTTTATGCAAGTTTAGTATAGTGTATGTTATGTGTTTTGCAAGTTTTATGCTATATGCAAGTTTAATGCCATGTTTTATGATGCAAAACACTATGTTGAACATTTATGCATATGTAACATGTTATGCAAACTATATGTGAGAGTATATGCAAGTTATATGTAACATGATATGCAAGTTATGCATTTGGTTTTATGCATGCTAAGTATTTGGTTTTATGCATGCTAAGTATTTGGTTTTGTGCATGCTAAGTACTTGGTTTTATGCATACTAAGTGTTTGGTTTTATGCAAGTTTGTCTCTTTTTATGATATGCATAATATATGCAAGTTTGCCTCTAAGTATGGCATGTTATGCAAGTTCATATGCAAGTTATGATACAAGTTCATATGCAAGTTATGATACAAGTTCATATGCAAGTTATGATGCAAGTTCATATGCAAGTTCGCCTCTATGTATGACATAAGTACATGTGCAAGTTCATCCCTTTTAGACCTATGACATGTATGCAAGTTGACACCTTTTATGATAGGTCTATGACATGAACATTTAAGCAAGTTACCATCTTCATGACATATGTGATTCATGCAAGTTTGGGGTTGGTTATTTATGCAAGTTGGGTTTATGGTCATATATACAAGTTGACACCTTTTAAACCCATGATAATGCTAATGATATGTTAAGTTGAACCCATTGTGTGTATGATGAATCTTCTCTTTTGAAGTATGTCATGTTAACTTATTTACGTGGGGACGATGGGGTAAAAGTTAATGAACACAAAAAATTGTGTAAAGTGGGTATGATTAAACATACCGTAAAGTGGATGGACATAATTGGGAATTTACCTATTAAGTTAGGTCTACCCATATTATGGAATTGGGAATTTACCTATTGAGTTAGGTCTACCCATATTCTTAAATATTTGTAATTAATTAGGGATAATTAATACAAATTATGGGGGTGAGTAATTAGGTGTAATTAATCTACTAAGACACGAGGTTGGACCCTTTTGTAGCATAAGACTGCCCGGAACCGACCGGCAAATCCAGCGGCTACAAATGATTGGCCCAATGTGAGAGGTCTTAGACATAAACTAAATACGTGACAAGTGTAAAGACACGAGGTTAGACTCTGTTATGGTGTAAGGCTGCCCGGAACTAACCGGCATATCCAGCTGCCATAAAAGACAGTCTAATGTGAGAGGTCTTTACAAAGGTTACGATCTTAATTAATTAAGAAACACTTAACCAAATTAGCATGTAGAGGGGCATGAGGGGTTAAGTGGGTGCCTTGGGTGGCATGTAGTAACTAGTGGGGGTGCCTCGGGTGGCATGAGGAAACTAGTGGGTTGCCTTGGGTGGCAATAGAAAATACGATTAGAATACTTAACCAAAGTGGAACATGTAGTTAAACATGATTAAAGGGTTAAGTAAGTGCCTTGGGTGGCATGTGGGAATCAAGTAAGTGCCTTGGGTGGCATGCGGAAAACTTGTGGGGGCCTTAAGTGGCAATTAAAATATAATTAAATGACAAACTTAAGTAGTAGCTTGTGGGGGCCTTAAGTGGCAATTAAAATATAATTAAATGACAAGCTTAAGTAGTAGCTTGTGGGGGCCTTAAGTGGCAATTGAAATATAATTAAATGACAAGCTTAAGTAGTAGCTTGTGGGGGCCTTAAGTGGCAATTGAAATATAATTAAATGACAAGCTTAAGTAGTAGCTTGTGGGGGCCTTAAGTGGCAATTGAAATATGATTAGATGGCTTAACCAAACCTTAACATGTAAGTGGGCATGATTATAAAAGGGGTTAAGTGGGACGCACTAGATAAAATAGCAAGCTTAAGTAGTAGCTTGTGGGGGCCCATTTCAACCAATATCCCAAACGTATCTTTGTGGGCTCGACCCAAATCGAGGACGGGACACGCATATTGGGCTTGACTATAAGAGGCCAAAACGGAGTGGCGGTGGCAACGCGAGTCCAACGGGTTTCATATGCGTGTGTGGACCCGGGCTGGTAGGTAAGACGTTGTTGCATCGTGTAGGTATAAGCCGTGCACCATTGATTATCGGGTTGCCACTTTGGGGAGTGATACACCCCACTGTGGGGCCCGCACGGGTATCTACGGTAGGGAGCCGATCGCTTGGGGGTAGTGGGTACACCTAGTGGAAATAGGGGCAGACGGCACCTATGTAGTCAGCTAGGGGTACAAGAAACTACTAGGAAAAAATTACTAAGTACACTTAGTGGGATCAACCTTTATGTAGGAATTACCCTTGGGTGGGTAGAACTGGTGTGGTGCAGTGTAGGAATTACCCTTGGGTGGGTAGATCTGGGATGGTGTAATCTAGTAATTATCCTTGGGTGGATAAGTGCGTCTTTTCGGTTATCTTAGTACATCCTGTGTTTAGTTGGCTACTTAGTGTAGTCATTATCCCCAGAGGTACCGTACCTTGTTTATATCATACCCTAATTACTTTAATGATTGTATTGTTAGGGTTATAGGACTCACTCAGACTTATGTCTGACCCCGTTGTTTCTTTATCTTTTTCTCAACCCTCAGGTTTTCAGAGTGGGCCTAGCCCTAGTGGGCTTTGATCAGACTGCTTTATCTATCTTTTGGAGCTTGGACCGTGGATGTAAAGCTCAGTTTATCTTTTCTATTATGGCTATTAGGTTATGTAGTGGGATTATGTACTTTTGTTTTTATCAGGATGGATATTATGTACTTGACTCTTATTTATGGTTTTGATGTAACCAAACATGTTTTACTTTCCGCGGGAATGAAATGATATTTTAAACTCTCAAGTATTACTTATATCTGTCTTGTTGTAATTTTTCTGTTCTATATTCACTTAAAATACTCCACCAATGTTATGGCATTCCCTTAGTGAGTGACCGTAGCGGGCGTGGGGTGTTACACGTGGTATCCGAGCTTAAGGTTACCAGAACAGATAAAAATTTTAGAAAAACTATTTTCTAAGAATATTTTTGAAAGGAGTATTCTCAAAAACATGTCTTTTAAGAGAAAAGTTTTTGAAAGAAAAGCATAATCCCCAATAGTCATATCTATATCTTTCAAATGCTCCGTTTTGAATCTCTTCCTCTCTCGTTTTGAGTTTCCCCTCCGTGTGTAGATGATCTTTCTAAGATAGATAAGAATGGAAAACCACTTCAAGGGACTTAGACGTTAGTCGGATTAGAAGTTGGTTCAAGAAGGAGGAGGACTGGTAGGTACCTATTAGATAGACGATGGGAGGAAGGCTCAAATAGTTGTTTGGTTAATGAAGGATGAAACCTCATTGGTGGGAGGTTACGAGTGGAGAATGGGAAGGAGAGGGCTAGTAGTTATCCTTTTGGGAGGAATAGGACACCTTATTAGGATTGTCCGAAGAAGCAAGGGCAAGGTACGGAATCTCCTGGAGGGTAGTTGTATTCCCACACGGCTAGATGGGGATAGGACCGTCTAGGTTGGAATTTGGATTTCTTTATTATCCGGTTCGAACTTTATTTGATTCTGACGCGTCGAGTTCGTTTATCTCACCATTGTTAGTTGAGTCACTGCACTTAGACACCAGTTTAGTAGATGATCCCTTAGTTGTTTCAAACCCAATTGGGGCTCCATGATGTGTTTGGGTTTGAAAGTTTCTATACTTAGCGTTGAGTTTAGATGTGATGCTTTTTGGGCTTCACGGGCTATGGGTTAGTTTTGGGCATGGACTGGTTATCCAGTAATGGTGCCGTTCTTGATTTTGAAGGGAGAGTTGTTAGGCTTATGGCCCGCTTGGGTAACACTCTCGAGATCTCTTGTAGTCCCATGGAATCTGTTATGCTAAGTTATCTAGAATCTCTTGACATGTCGGTCGAGGGTTTGCGATCTGTTAGAGTGGTCCGGGAATACTCGGATGTGTTGGAGGAGGTGAAGGGCTTACCTCCGGAGCGGGAGATTGACTTCCGAATATATCTGGTAGACGATGCCAAACCAGTATCTTGGCCGGTGTGCCACATGGCTCCTCGTGAGAGGAGGGAACTCCATAAGCAAGTAGGCGATTTGCTTGAGAAGGGGTTCATAAGACGAAGTATATCGGAGTGGGGTGCTCCAGTAGTCTTTGCCACGGAGGCGGATGGGTCCCTCAGACTTTGTGTAGGCTAAAGAGAACTAAATAAACTCACAAAGAAGAATAGACACCCATTGCCGAGGATTGATGATCTCTTTGATCAATTAGTGGGCGCCTCAGTATTTTCGCAGTTGGATTTAGCCACGGGGTTTCGTCAGTTGAGAGTGGCTGAGGATAGTATAGAGAAGACTGCCTTTAGGACTCCGGATGGGTTTTTATGAGTGGCTGGTGATGCCATTTGGTTTGATGAACGCCCCCGCATACTTTAGTGACTTGATGAGAAGGGTGTTCAGGGAGTACCTAAATAAGTTTTCGTATGAGCTCAATAGGTTGAGCAAAGCTAGTTATGGGATAAACGGTGGTTTTGGACCGAGACCGGCAAGGACATCCAGAGTTGGACAAGGGCTTAGTTATTTAGCCGTTTTTACTAGTATCATCTCACGTAGGTCGTCTGAATTGGAAGGAGGTATCCCTTGGGTGTTGGTCTGATATTGGTTTAGGCCTTTGGGGCTTGCACTTGGGGGATGTCCAGTTCGACTAGGATGGTCTGCGTGAGAGATGGACAGTTGTGATGATTTTGGATGGGGTAATATCCTGGTTTTCTCTACAAGTGGAGAAAAGCATGCCCTACATCTTAGGGAAGTGTTGGAGACTCTTTGAGCGCATAGTCTTAGGGCAGCAAAAGTGGATGGGATTCTTAGCATCCTATGAGTTTGAGATAGCGTATACCGATGGCAAGGGTAACGTAGTGGTAGACGCCTTAAGTAGAAAAAGGTTGTCGTTGAGTTCATTGTCCGTTGAACGACGGGGCTTGGAATTTATTTCGATGATTGACTTTAGACCTTCCGTTGACTTTGTACCCGGTTTGCTAGCCTCCTTGGAGGTTAGGCCTACTCTTTTGGGCCAGATTGGCGGAGCGCAGCGAGACGACCCACGGTTGGTTGAGTTAGTAGAGAGACTCATGAGGAGGGGGAGTCGTCCAGCCATTTGAGTAGGTACACCCTAGATGGTAAGGGGTGGTTGCGTAGAGACGGTAGACTTTGTGTACCACAAGACGAGGGTTTGAGGAAGGCTATTCTTGATGATGCACATCGGCCGAAGATGACCATTCATCCCGGTGGGGACAAGATGTACCAAGACATGAAGCGAGTTTTCTTTTGGGCCGGTATGAAGAAAGATGTGGCCGAGTATGTCGCTAGATGCTTGGTGTGCTAGCAAATGAAAGCGGAGCAGAAGAAACCCGGTGGGTTGCTTCACCCATTGGAGGTTCCACTATGGAAGTGGGATAGTGTCTCGGTGGATTACCAAGATCGAGGAAGGGTAATACGGGAATTTGGGTTGTAGTAGACTGACTTAATAAGAGTGCCCATTTCATACCCGTGAAGAGTAAAGAGAACTGCTCCATGGCTAGCTTCAGTTTACATTCGAGAGGTTATTAGATTGCATGGTGTGCCTTCCAGTATAGTGAGCGATTGAGATCCTATCTTCACTAGAGAGTTTTGGAAGAGTTTGCAAAAGGCGGTAGGGACTCAGTTGTGTTTGCGTACCGCATATCATCCTCAGACGGACGGCCAGACCGAGAGGGTGAATCGTATTTTAGAAGACCTTTTGAGGCTATGTATCTTAGATTTTGGAGGTACATGAGAAGAGCATCTTCCATTGGTGGAGTTGCCCGACAGACTTAGCGGTGTACATGATGTATTCCATGTGAGGAAGTGCCTACATGAGACCGCAGAGACGGTAGAGCCGAGCTTACTTAAAGAAGTAAAGGTAGAGCGTTATGTGATTATTCGACGAGCTCCTACCCGCATCCTTGGGTCAGAGATTAGGGAGTTGAGAAACAGAGAGGTTCGACTAGTCAAACTGAAAAGGGGAGAAGGTGAGAGCAATGCTACTTGGGAGACAGAAGCGAAGATGCGTTCGTTATACCCATTCCTTTTTAAGGGTATGTCCTTTAAATGTCTCCTTTATCGTTTGTCTAGTGCTTATCTTATCTTTAGTATGTCCTCTCATTAGTACCTTTGACCTTTAGATAGGGTAAACCTATGGTTGAAACATGTGTTTGAGACATGTTATGTTTGATGGATGCATGTGGATGCAAGTGGTTGCTAGTGGTTGCTCATGGATGCATATACACACACTCTAGACACTAGATCGGCTCAATCACTTCATATTGCATATTGCATATAATTGTGTGTTGGTAGCTATATTTATGGATGTATAATGATTGTGTTATCATATGGATGATGCACTTTGGAGAATGATTGTGCACTCATGTAGATATTGTATGTGTCGACAGGGTTCTCTCGCATACATAATGGATGCATGGCACTATCATGGTTTGCATATGTTCATACATTAGATAGGGAACATATACACACACTTTTTGCATATGCTCATACATCATTAGAAATTGTATTAAGGACAATGGATGCCCGTGTTTGATGGATTGAGTAGATGGTTGTTTGGATGGTAGGATATGCATTCTCCTTAGCTTAGAGATTTCGGGGACGAAATCCTTTAAGGAGGGGAGAATGTAACACCCCGAATTTCGGTTAATGTTAAAATTCACTAATTACAGAATAAATAATCTCAGGTGTGAGAATTGGGGGAAACGGGCTGCGTCATTGCGTTCGTCTCGGAAAAATACGCGAAATAGAGTCCGAGTTTTCGAGAATCGGAGTCCGTATGGCCCAGTTATGGCCCAATGAAGTTTGAAGAAAATTCAAAGTTTAAAACAGATTTAAAATTCAGGTTCAAATTTTGAAAATGGGCCATTGGGCGCAGGCAGGGAAAATTCCCGCCTGGCTACCCAAGTCGACAGCCCTGTCGACTTGGCTAGACCAAGTCGACAGCCCTGTCGACTTGGGTGTCGACAGGGGGTGCTCGGCCAGTATGGCCTGGTGCACCATTTAAGTGTTTGGGCTGTGTTTTGGGGCTGGTTTCTGGAAGCTTCCGAGATCTGATGGTCCTAAACTAACCTAGGGTTAATCTAAGGGTCTAAAACACAACCTAATCCTATAAATAAGACCCTAAGCTAGCCCTAAATGATCATAATCCTATCTCCTAACTAAACTATGCCAAAATTTTCTATGATCATGGCCTCCACTCAAATGGCTAGCCTCCATCCTATTTCTAAACCATTTCTATGAAGGCTTTCATGTGCATACAAGCATCTTTGGGTTGTATGAGTGATCATTAGCTTGCATTCATCATCAAGTTGCAAGCTTTATGTTCAAGGCTAGAGTTTTTGGGTGATTTTTGGCAAGGGTTTGCTTATGAGAGTTAGTGGTGAGTTTCTATAGACCTAATAATCAATTGTTAAATTGATTATGATAGGATATGATAAGATATGGCTATGTTTGTGGATAAATGTGTTTATGCAAGTTTAGTATAGTGTATGTTATGTGTTTTGCAAGTTTTATGCTATATGCAAGTTTAATGCCATGTTTTATGATGCAAAACACTATGTTGAACATTTATGCATATGTAACATGTTATGCAAACTATATGTGAGAGTATATGCAAGTTATATGTAACATGATATGCAAGTTATGCATTTGGTTTTATGAATGCTAAGTATATGGTTTTATGCATGCTAAGTATTTGGTTTTGTGCATGCTAAGTACTTGGTTTTATGCATACTAAGTGTTTGGTTTTATGCAAGTTTGTCTCTTTTTATGATATGCATAATGCAAGTTTGCCTCTAAGTATGGCATGTTATGCAAGTTCATATGCAAGTTATGATACAAGTTCATATGCAAGTTCATATGCAAGTTCGCCTCTATGTATGACATAAGTACATGTGCAAGTTCATCCCTTTTAGACCTATGACATGTATGCAAGTTGACACCTTTTATGATAGGTCTATGACATGAACATTTAAGCAAGTTACCATCTTCATGACATATGTGATTCATGCAAGTTTGGGGTTGGTTATTTATGCAAGTTGGGTTTATGGTCATATATACAAGTTGACACCTTTTAAACCCATGATAATGCTAATGATATGTTAAGTTGAACCCATTGTGTGTATGATGAATCTTCTCTTTTGAAGTATGTCATGTTAACTTATTTACGTGGGGACGATGGGGTAAAAATTAATGAACACATAAAATTGTGTAAAGTGGGTATGATTAAACATACCGTAAAGTGGATGGACATAATTGGGAATTTACCTATTAAGTTAGGTCTACCCATATTATGGAATTGGGAATTTACCTATTGAGTTAGGTCTACCCATATTCTTAAATATTTGTAATTAATTAGGGATAATTAATACAAATTATGGGGGTGATTAATTAGGTGTAATTAATCTACTAAGACACGAGGTTGGACCCTTTTGTAGCATAAGACTGCCCGGAACCGACCGGCAAATCCAGCGGCTACAAATGATTGACCCAATGTGAGAGGTCTTAGACATAAACTAAATACGTGACAAGTGTAAAGACACGAGGTTAGACTCTGTTATGGTGTAAGGCTGCCCGGAACCAACCGGCATATCCAGCTGCCATAAAAGACAGTCTAATGTGAGAGGTCTTTACAAAGGTTACGATCTTAATTAATTAAGAAACACTTAACCAAATTAGCATGTAGAGGGGCATGAGGGGTTAAGTGGGTGCCTTGGGTGGCATGTAGTAACTAGTGGGGGTGCCTCGGGTGGCATGAGGAAACTAGTGGGTTGCCTTGGGTGGCAATAGAAAATACGATTAGAATACTTAACCAAAGTGGGACATGTAGTTAAACATGATTAAAGGGTTAAGTAAGTGCCTTGGGTGGCATGTGGGAATCAAGTAAGTGCCTTGGGTGGCATGCGGAAAACTTGTGGGGGCCTTAAGTGGCAATTAAAATATAATTAAATAACAAACTTAAGTAGTAGCTTGTGGGGGCCTTAAGTGGCAATTAAAATATAATTAAATGACAAGCTTAAGTAGTAGCTTGTGGGGGCCTTAAGTGGCAATTAAAATATAATTAAATGACAAGCTTAAGTAGTAGCTTGTGGGGGCCTTAAGTGGCAACTGAAATATAATTAAATGACAAGCTTAAGTAGTAGCTTGTGGGGGCCTTAAGTGGCAATTGAAATATGATTAGATGGCTTAACCAAACCTTAACATGTAAGTGGGCATGATTATAAAAGGGGTTAAGTGGGACGCACTAGATAAAATAGCAAGCTTAAGTAGTAGCTTGTGGGGGCCCATTTCAACCAATATCCCAAACGTATCTTTGTGGGCTCGACCCAAGTCGAGGACGGGACACGCATATTGGGCTTGACTATAAGAGGCCAAAACGGGGTGGCGGTGGCAACGCGAGTCCAACGGGTTTCATATGCGTGTGTGGACCCGGGCTGGTAGGTAAGACGTTGTTGCATCGTGTAGGTATAAGCCGTGCACCATTGATATCGGGTTGCCACTTTGGGGAGTGATACACCCCACTGTGGGGCCAGCACGGGTATCTACGGTAGGGAGCCGATCGCTTGGGGGTAGTGGGTACACCTAGTGGAGATAGGGGCAGACGGCACCTATGTAGTCAGCTAGGGGTACAAGAAACTACTGGGAAAAAATTACTAAGTACACTTAGTGGGATCAACCTTTATGTAGGAATTACCCTTGGGTGGGTAGAACTGGTGTGGTGCAGTGTAGGAATTACCCTTGGGTGGGTAGATCTGGGATGGTGTAATCTAGTAATTATCCTTGGGTGGATAAGTGCGTCTTTTCGGTTATCTTAGTACATCCTGTGTTTAGTTGGCTACTTAGTGTAGTCATTATCCCCAGAGGTACCGTACCTTGTTTATATCATACCCTAATTACTTTAATGATTGTATTGTTAGGGTTATAGGACTCACTCAGACTTATGTCTGACCCCGTTGTTTCTTTATCTTTTTCTCAACCCTCAGGTTTTCAGAGTGGGCCTAGCACTAGTGGGCTTTGATCAGACTGCTTTATCTATCTTTTGGAGCTTGGACCGTGGATGTAAAGCTCAGTTTATCTTTTCTATTATGGCTATTAGGTTATGTAGTGGGATTATGTACTTTTGTTTTTATCAGGATGGATATTATGTACTTGACTCTTATTTATGGTTTTGATGTAACCAAACATGTTTTACTTTCCGTGGGAATGAAATGATATTTTAAACTCTCAAGTACTACTTATATCTGTCTTGTTGTAATTTTTCTGTTCTATATTCACTTAAAATACTCCACCAATGTTATGGCATTCCCTTAGTGAGTGACCGTAGCGGGCGTGGGGTATTACAGAATCCTAGCATTTTTTTAAAAAAATTCAAAACTTTCTTCTACAAATATTACCAAATCTAATACCACTAAAAAATAAAATATGACAAATAAATTTATAAAAATAATAATTAATGCCTTCATCTACAAATTCAAACTATCTATATACAAATATCTTTAACTCTTAATATCATTTGAAAATAAGAACTAACAAACGAAGTTATTTTACAAATATTTTTACGCATTGTTGTAATACGTTTAGTTCACATTCTTGTCATCAACGTAAACTGCTGAAAATGCCTCTTTATCTTAATATCACTAAAATGAAATCAACCTTCTTTTACAAATTCAAAATTTTCCTTGCTATGTATGACTAAATCTTTAATAACATGAAAGAACTCGGTCTGACCCGAGTATTACATACATGAATCAATCTAGTTTATATATCAGTTAACGAAAGGTGAAATATAATATCAATCAGATACTAATTCCTTTCCTTAAGAAAATAAATCTCAAGGCACAGATTTATACGGAAACTCTGATACGTTGATTTCCTTTCCATCGAAAAGGAATGTCACGCATATGTCAACAAAGCACATCATTCATAAGTCCACAAGGTTAGTAGAGGGCTATGTAAGCGAGAAACATGAATATGGATTTAACACTGCCTTAATACAAATTACCCGAACTCCACTATTAGGGTAATCGACACTTGGAATGACGTAACACGAAGGGAAGACTCTGAAATCATAGAAATCACAAGACAAAATCACAAAACCACGTAACTCACCGATTCACAAAATTATGGAATCTTTAAAACACAAAGTCATGAAATCATTGAACACGGAATCATGGAATCACTGTACCACAGAATCATGGAATCGCTGAAACACAGAATCATGGAATCACTGAAACTCTATTATGGGTTCAAAACCACTAATAAAATCATCATAAATAATTAAAAAAAATCAGTGATAAACACAAACACAGAGTTTGGAGCCAACATAGAGTGGCAAGCCGAAGCTATGCATGCACGTGCTATCACACGGGATAACTTAAAGCCATAGCCAGTACTAATATCACACATGAGGGGTACCCGAAGGTCCACAGAGTTCACACAGGATTGACCGAAAGGTCCACAGAGTTCACATAAGATTGACCCGAAGGTCTAATATTGCGTTCACACAGGAATGTCACAAACTCTCAGATAGTAACCCGAAAAATGGTAATTGTGTGTCTCATACCACACATTCTCACTTAACGGTTCGCACACCGCAAGTCAGCTCCATACAAGAAAACACAGGATCACAAGAAATCACAGAGTAACACAACGGATCACTGAGAGCCACTGAGAATCTCGGAAATTTATTACTTCAATCAGACGGATCTAGGATTTAATTGATACGGTATACCGACGCGTCCCATACCACGCGGTTTACGGTATCATTCAATCACCAACACGCCTTCTCGAAGGGTGCATATACATGTAATTTTTATATTAAAAACATACTTAAGAAAATTGTTTGAAACATGTAGTTTCATGAATAATATCTTAAAAACCGTAAAGTTTGGAAATACTTGTTAAAATATGTTCTCTAATATATTTATAAAACCTTGTCAAAACGATACTTTGTCTCAAAACTATATTTTCATACTTAAAACATTTCGAAAAAGATTTATAAAAACTCGTTCATGTGTCGTGGAATCACAAGAAATTTCACTAGAAATGTATGCTCTCAACAAACAAGAAATGTCATAAAACTCATGACAATGGCTTGTGATTGTTGTTGCTGTACATTTGCTCTCAGGACATCAACAAACAAGCACAATTTTGATAAAGAAAACATCAAAAAAAAAACCCTCAACACATGAAACTTTATGTCTAAGCTTTCCAAAACATATAAAATTATCGCGATAAGAAACGAAAAAGTTATGCTCAATTTGGTTTCAGATTCAACAAAGTGCTACTGTTGATATTTTCTCTCTGGACAGTACTAGAAAAGCACAAATTTGAACAAGTTATCTGCAAAATCATAGAAAACACAAAACGTGAAACTTGTAGAACATGTTCTAAGCTTTCTAGAACATCCAAGATATTTGAATTCGGATAAGAAAAGAAAAAGTTATGCTCTATTTCATTTCAGATTCGACAAAGTGCTACCGTCAATAATTGCTCTCGGGACAGCACTATAAAAGCACAAATTTGAATAGGTAATCAGCAAAATCATAGAAAACACAAAATATATAATCTTACTTCTTAAACACTAGTGTGTAACCCGTGCGTTGCACACGATAATGTTATAAAATATGGATTTTAAAATTCTAATGTTAAAATTGAAACTTTATTATACAACACACGGTAACTTGGCAAAATAACTATAATATAATTATTGTTGTTGTTGTTGTTTATACATGATATGTGTTTGTAATTTATATTTCTTTAAAGAAAAACAATAATTTTATTATTCTTACTACTATTATTAGCAAGTATTCTAGTTGAAACTAACATATTATAAATATTTTAGATGTAGTAACAAATATTATTTAACTTTTTTTTATATATGCTATATTTGATATTATGTAATTAGTTAAAATATATTGACTTAATAGTAAATAATTTGAATAAATTGAGAACGATTCTATAAAAAGATTACAGAGATTTTAACGTGGAGTTATTTGAAGTTAAAAGTAGAATTTTTCATGTTGTGTATGATAAATTTATTGTTTGTGTACATAAATAGTTATAGTTAATTTACAAATTCACATTGTTATTATTGTTCATGTACATAAATAAACATATATATATATATACATATATACATATACATATATATATATACACATATATACATATATGTGTGTGTGTAATTAATCTATATATCTATATAATTAAACACACTTCTTTGATCATAGCTTGGGAGAGTAGATTGATGCAACAATTCATATGTTGCATTAGTTGTACGCATTTAGTTGTTAACTTACAGCTAAATGCCATATTGGCAACCAAGCTAACGTTATTTACTACTCCATAACGGATGACCATAAAAGATCCCATTTTACCCGTTCTTTTTTTTTTTAACCTAATCAGGTAATGACGTTACATTATTAATTTGAATTTCTTGGTGCAATGTACAAATCACCTAATCTCACAATGCTTTAGTTGACAAATAACTTACCACTCAAAAATTGAAAAGCGGCCTTTATAGCAAAGGAATGATTTAAAAAGTGGACATCGATATCCTAAGGAGGCTATCATCAGCTCTATTCCTACAGGACTTGTTCTTTACAAACAAACCTCTTACATGCATTCTTCAAAGAATGCTCAAACTGTAAAAAGTACTCCAAAGTTAGCCTTTGCAGCAAATCGTTGAATCTCGTCACGTCATGAATCACTGATGCCATGGTTACATGCACCTTGATTATAAGTTGATCGATAGTTGAAGGCTTTTGAACCAAAATGCTAGAACTTTAGGACTGACAGTCTGGCTAATTTTGAACAAATCATATAAGAGGTAGGTCTCTCTATATAAATAACCGGATTTAATTAAAAAAAAAAAAAAACCAAAAAGCAGCAGTAAACAACAGGCCCCGTTGTATTTCCAAATTTCACCCGGAAAGAGTACATGCAACGCGTTATTTTGGTTCTCTATTCCTTTCTCCAGACATGTACCATATCTCTAAACATATACTACACCTCCAATAATTCAACCATGTTGTTGAAACTATTTACAAAGCAATTGCTCAATATGCTCCTTTCATATCACTAAAATATTACAGCCAAAATAAACGCTATATACAAAACTACATTGCTTGTAATATACAACACATACAAAATAATGAACACCCGCTGTCAAAAAGGGAGAAAGAACAATCAAAATGCACCTGCAATCTTCAATCATATTTAACTTCAACTTTGCAGAGTGCTTGAATCCAAATATTACTCTAGTTCGTTTTTGTCATCTTTTGCAGAGCTATGGTGTGATTTTCTAAGCCCAGCCAGAAGTGGCAGCAAGGTAAACATGGTAGGTTGCTCCTGCATACACGTCCTAATAATTGGAATAAGCCACCCATAAGAAAGCTGCTATTCAGCTTTGGTTTGCAAATATGCATGGCTAGGAAATGAACTTGAATAAAAGTAAATTCATATACAGCCGAAGAGGAAATATAACATACATTGAAATATTTTGATTGGAATATGCAGAGTACAAAAGATGATAGCTAATAATAAACCATTAGTTAACTGTATGAGCCAATAGTTCAACCATTTGAATGAACATTCTCTTTAAAACCAATAGAAAATTACATGTTATATGATAAAACAATCAAATAACTTTACCCATATTGCAAAACAAAGGCAAACACTAATCATACAAATTCTAGTGAATTATTCGAAAATGCTAAGTTTTTTTCAAAAATTCATGTAATAAATTAATCCAACAGAATAAATTGTTATTTTTCTACCAAATACAAAACTAAGACAAAAGTTAATAGCAAATGATGCCTTTAGCAAAAAGATCACAAAATACTCCAGATAACTTACGTGATTTAAAAAAAATTTGACCGCATGTGGATTTTAAAAGATACAAATCAAACATCAAGTCGAACTAAGCTAATTCTACAAAAAAGAAATGCATTCTCCTACATTTTATCCATATTTTCAGTTGTTAGGACTGTATACCTATCAAACCTTCTGCCCTGTCAACTTTCGATGGTAGGATAGAGGCCTACCATGGTAATGACGGTTATATATATATATATATATATATATATATATATAGCTATCGAACCTATAAAATAAGACCATACGCGAACAATGTCTATAAAGTGTTATTTCAATAATTAAGTGAAGAAACTTGAAAATTTATACAGGAAAAATATATAACTATATCATCAAACGCAATAGTTTTTACATAAAAAAATGAATTAAATTAGGAAAAAAGGTAATGATATTAAATGAACTAAAAGGTTGGAAATAAGGTATGAGCATACCTGAGTTTACACAGATTAAATCTCCAAAAAAAAAGGTTCAATTGAGGACTGCGGAAATAAGCAAAAGCATTCATACCTAGTTTTTTGTGCTCTAGACAAAAAATAAATCACATTAAAAACAGTAACCAAATGTATTCCTATGGGAAATAAGATGGCAGTTAGAAGAGAATATTGTCTTATTCAACTTTCGCGTGCAGAATATTGTCTTATTCAACTTCCGCGTGCACGTTTACTAACTTGAGTTAATGTGGCAAGCGATCAAAATTAATTTTGTACGCTAGACTATTAAGTATTTGTGAAAAAAAATATGGGTAGAAATTAAAGTCACATATTTTTCCAAATTGTGCTCTATATCAATTTAGAAAAACTATTTGTAGAAATAGCGTAAAAAAAACCAAGAATAAGGAGACCTACATAACGCTTGCCTATATATATATATGCATATACATATATATACATATATACATATATATATATATATATATAGGAAAGCAGCAAGTTTTGGTTGGTTGTTGCTAAAATGAAATTATGTTTTCTATAATTGAAAGTAAAAAAATTTGGATAAAAAAATCTTGGAAATATTTTGGAAACTGCTGTTTCCATTGAATTATAGTTATGTAGCTAAATTCATGAGGAAATCCGAAATCATAAATGGTTGTTCAAAAATCTGGAATTTCAATATGGGGAGTTCAGGGAATATCTGGATTTCCATGAACTGAAATGGAATAAAAAGTGTACTAACAAAAGAAAGATTAAGCTGAAAAATGCAACGCTTGAACTTTATCATGAACTTTTAGTTTATATCTCGAAACATTTATACTACAATGTAAATTATAAATGTTTTTAAAAACAAAGGGTATTTCATACTTAATTTAAGGTCAAAATCCCAGCTTTGTGTGCATGTATCTTTCTTTTCTGAAATTAAGTAAATTTCAGTCGTTGATATTTAACACAATAAATTGAAAACGATTATTTCTTCGATGTAAAATAGTAATAATTAAAGACATAGGGCAGTCACATCCTAAATCTCGAACTTAACTTCATTAAATCAAGCAGTTAAGTTTGTGCCATTATTGGACTTAGCAACGCTTGTGGAAATTCTACATTTGTTATTTTCTTAAGAAGACTTAATGCTTTATGGTTTTTTTTAATCGTTTATGTATATTGAATTTCCTAAAACTGCCGTTAGGATATTATTGTCATCCAATCTACAATTGAGATACCAATCATTGCATAACTTTGGTTCATTAGTATAACTTAAGGGTTCAATAACGAAAACCCCTTACGATGGTATCGTAATAACATACGATTTAGTTCATTATTATCTATTAAAAAATAAGTGTAATGCCTAATGCCTCGATTTTTGTTATCTTACGCAAAATTCTAGTCTGTCTGTGTTCAGATGCTTCATTTTCGCTTCAAATTCTTTTACTTTTTCTTTGACATCCTTTAAATTATAACATCTTAAAAAGCCTTTCCTCCCTATTATAATGTTATTTTTTTACCTACCTTCCTAATAAAGATATCCTAATCCAGTGACATACTAATATACCCATGAAAAAAAACTGCATATGAATTACAATAATCAACCAAAGCATTAAAAAAACATAACCTAAAAATGCCAGTTAAGGTAAAATGGATAGTTAAGGTAAAATGGATGAACTCTGTTGTGGTAGCTGATAGCACAAATTGTGCATGCTCTGTCAATCAAACTTCTTGCAGATATGAACCTGTGACCCTAAATAAAAAAAATACTTAAGATGAACTTGAAGAAATTTCATAAACGTATGTTAGTTAACAAATAAAATGTAAATGCAACATTAATGGGCCGTGAAACAGATGTGAAGGTCTACAGCTGTAAGGAAGAACGTGGTTTTGATAGGCTAATCTCTATGAATACTTGTCGCTTGTTTAACTTATAAAGGTACTGACAAAATATATTATCTTTTGTGATGACTCCTTTCAAAAATATGAAGATTTGATTATTTTAATATGTTATGCCTGTTTTTTCTTTATTTCTTTTTTGTGACCATGTTCACATGTAGATGGGATTTTTTTTTTAAACCATGTTCAAGGCATAACCACTTTTCATGGTCTACCTACCTATGCACTGACATTTAAAATTGATGTACTGAATTCCAAAGTGGACTGTGGACAATCAATATCATGCATGATGTGAAAATAAACAAAATAATGGAAGTCAAGAAATGAACATTTACAGTACAGAATACACACTATGTATGTACAATAGGGGAAAAGAGGAAACAAAGAAACGACATATTACAGTATTTAACATTGGACACTTTAGACAATACACAATTTAATTTGTATAGTATTTTTCAATTAAAAAACACAACTGGCAGTAATATAAAGCTTAAGTAGTCCCAAAAAAAAAAAACTTTAAGTTACAAATTTATAGCTATCATTTTATTATTCTCCAAGCAAACCAGTCTATAACAACAACAAAATTAAATCAACAAAGATCTTACTATGTTTGAGCACTGGGTATAATATTTATGTTCTATGGAGGGCGCGACATCTCATTTAATTCAACATATGAAGTGATTGTACAATGAGAAAATTAAAACTAAAGGAATGGGTAGTGATGCTTTCGAATGATAATTCCTAAAATGAATAGTATTTAAGAATGAACAATGCATATGGATTCAATAAAGAAATCTGCATGCCATGGTTTTCCCATTTAAGTTTGCTATTGCTAACCCCACTATCAATATCATTAACTGTTGAGAAATGGTATAAACGCCTATAATGTTTGCGTGCTTTCGAGATGAACCAAGACTTTGCCAAGTGATAAACTTTATGTAAAAAATTACTAAAGCTGATCTCGTACATTAAAGAGTTCGTTCTGGGACAATCCCCAACCGTTAAAACTATAATAAAAAGCTATTAATTTCCAAATAGGCAGATAGCCAACAAAGTCAAAGCTTTGCATAAGCCATATATTAAAATTTAGAAAGCATGACTGAAGCAACCATATCAAACAAAAATAACACGTTTGAGAACGGATATGTTTCCGAAGCTCAAATGGTGTCGTAGCAATGGAGAGTGGATAGTTCCCATGAATGACATTAAATGGTAAGATAGCTTTGCAAAAACAGCAAATTATAGATTCACAACCCAAACTATGTCAATAGTTAATGCCTTCTTGCCTAATTTATAATGGAACAAAACCAGAAAATGTGCCTCAAGCAGGATAATCAGTCAATCCCCATAGATGGTTATAACTAACAATTTAAAATCCACCATATGCTAAAATAACATAACCCACAAACATGGGATAGTGAGTGAGCAAGACGAAAAACACAGTTAATCTACAATATTTTCTAATTTTAATCATGCAGGTCATTTCCATAGTTGCAAAAGATTTGAGATAAATTCTTCCAGTTTTTATAAAAATGACATATGTTGGCTTTCATTAAATTAGAGAAAGTGAATAAGAAAATCATTTGGAGTTAGATGAATTTTTTTATATAAATATCATACATTATATATCTACTTCAGAATCAAGATTATAGGTCAGTTAAAACTTAAAAGCTTGAAACTAATCAATAATGTTATGGGAAAGATAACCTCAATTTAAAGAACACGATAAATGACTTGTAGACAAAGCAAATCTAGAGATAATAAAGAATCAGAGCGTGCAACCCACAAACCTTGTAGCAGCTACCATGTTGAATTTAAGAGCCACTTCGTGATAAATGCCATTACATCACCTTGATAAACAAAAAGAATATATCCACAAATTACAATAAATTAAATGAACCTTTGCAAATTATTGTATATGTGTTTATAATAAATTCAGAAAGGCTTGGAAGAAAAATAACCTTAAATTGTTTGAGTACTTACCAAGGAGCTGTAAAAAGGGGGAAAAAACAGTGAACCTTCATAATAGAAGGCCACATCAAGGCCTTTTGCTATGGCAGACCAAAAAAAACAATTGTAAGACGCTCTACTATGACAGTTTGTTTATTCAAACACAATAATGACCATGCAGCTACAAAGGAACAAACACTGAAAAAAAATATAACTAAAATTTATATAATTAAAGTGATATAAACTCCACATTTAGATCGAACAATAAGCTTCTTCTAGCAAACAACATACTCCCTTCCTACATTGAAGCCAACTGACCAAGCATTTGTTTCCAATTAATTTGGTATGTAATAATGTTGTTAAATCATCGTTTTAAAAGAATAAGTAGTATTTTTACTATTATTTGACTTCAAAAATAATGTGGTACAATTGTAAATAATTGATGTGAAAATCAAAAGCGTAGATTGACCAAACATTAAGGTTTTCATCCTTGAGCAAATTATAATGTAAACTGTAGAAAACACATAGATTGCAGAAAGAAACATGTACCTCTTTAATCGCAATACACAGAGTCTATGATTAACAGTTTGATGACGCTTAGAAGTGGACCTGAAACATATGAATAGACGAACACATCAAATATTTAATTACATATGTTAAATAAACACATGAAACAACTTACTCCTTAATAGGATGGTTCAACCGTTAAAAACTCAATCTGAAGTACCATACAGCTTTGAGCTAATGATCGTTGACATAAAATGTTTTTTTTTTTTTTTTTGAAGTCAGGTTACCTATTTGACTCCTTAATGGGTAAACCGGCCGTACCGTTAGATAGGAATACCACCATGTTTCACTTAATATTATAAGTAATATTATTGTCCAAAAGTTGAAATAATGAAGTTGCATAACTCAAATTTAGTAAGATATGTAATTATAGGCTTACTGTAAAGTTTTATCCCCATTTAAAAGTCTCTATTAATAGTAGAACATACGCACTAACCTGCTTTTTTTTTCTTTTCAGATTTATGTTTAATGATTAAATATCAATTTGAATATGTCAGTTTAATTTGAAATTTTGGAGTGTGGTGTGAATTGTTAATATTGCTCAAAGCTCATAGTAGAAGCAATATCAATTATAAAAGCTTGAAAACTTTAAACTTATTATTATGTGTCCAAACGTTTGACTATTTATGTAAAACTCGCCTATGCGTTTTCATTCCCATTTAACCAAAAAAGTAACAAAATCCAAGAGAGAAACAATGAATGAGCAATATTAACGGATAGATGTACCAAATCCAAAGCCTTAAAGGCATTTGAAAAGGCACGTAATAATTAAATAGACATAAGAGCTTGATTGCTATTAAAAAAAATCGATGCTAACTTTGAAAAGTCTTTTATTCCGAAATATGATAGTTCATTAATCAACTATCAGTGCAAACTGCACTTATGAAGCTCGAAGAAAGTAGTAGATTCAGAATACATAAAACTGGGAGATGAACTTGTATCTTTCTAGATTACCTTTACATGTCTAACCAACAGCTCGGTGGACATACAAATTTTACGCAAATAGGATTATATGCTTCAAATTGAAAATAACATTAGATTTGTATTATGAGGATTGTCAAAAAGAACCCTTATCATCATCAATCCAAACATGGCACAATAATTGAAAACAACAAAATTTTCAATCTAGATAGAAAGATAAGCATAGGGCTTCCTAGAAGATCAAATCATCACCTGATTGCTTTACTGTCTTTTAGGCTTATTTACCGCAAAGAAATGGTTTAGGAACAACAGATTTGCAAACTCGGATATCTAATAAAAAATAGTTCGAACTATGAAAATATAAACAAATAATCAGTATGGAACAAAATACGTGAAATAACTTCAGCATTGGTGGGAAAACAAAATATGTGGAGTAGATGCGAGAGTAATAAGAAAAGGACACACAAATCAGATAAAAAATAAGGATGATAGAATGACAAAAAAAACTTAGCAACGTAATTTAGGGCAAATATTACCTTTCGTGATAGTGTTGAGTTGCTCCCAGGTGGAAGAGAAGAAAGGGTTTTGGCGGGTCAAAAACTAATGTCCTTAAATCCATCGTGTTGATTTCTAGGCGAATGGGAAACAAATCTGAAACAAACTGAGAAAATGTGTTGAAGGTTTTGTTAGATAGGGAGAGCCAAAAATGACGCTATTTAGTTAGGGTTCAAGCGGATAAGGGAATGAGAATGAAATTCTTACTTCGTAAAGAAGAGACAATTTTGGGGGAAAATAACCAGAAGATGGCCTATTCTATAGGGAGCAAGAAAGAATGACCGTTCAGTTTTAAAGGGATAGACTATAAAATTTCGAAAATAAACTGTCCAAGCAGAGAGAATTAAGGAAATCAGAGAGTACTCTTAGAATCATTGTTGTATTATTTTGATTCAATAATAGTATCTTTAGATTTTTAATGAGAATTGAGAGAATTGAGAGAATTAAGGAGAATTGAGAGAATTAAGGAGAGCTGAGATAAATGAGAGAATCAAGGAGAACGCTTGAAAAGCTTCTGCTTTACTATTATTTAATAGATTACCAAAGTTAATACCACTTAATGATAAAATCTAACCAAAAAAATCAATTTATAAGAAAAAAAACTAATGCCTTCATCAACAAATTCATACCGTCCGTTTATAAATATTTTTCAAATCTTAATATCATTTGAAAATAGGATCTAACAAATTCTTTTACAAATAAAAAACATTTATCTACAAATATCACCAAACTATAAATCTTAATATTACTGAAAAACATGGTCTATTAAATAAATTATTAATTAACAATACACTTCTGTAAAGAATATTTTACAGGTGAAGCGCGTGCCTTATCAGGCGTGAAGCTCATGCCGTTACACTCGTATTGAATATATCAAGTTGGATTGAATGGTTTTAAATTATGGTATTAGCTGTATTTGAATCAAAATATAAATCAAACTGAATCGTAAAGGCAAAGATTAGATTTGAAACATGATTTAAATCGTAGGAATAAAAAGTTATGTAAATCAAGATAATATGTAGCTTCCTATTTCCTAATATACATATTGGTATTACTGTATTTATTAATTCTCTCCCTGACTACCAACAAATAAAGAGTTACCTTTACTCCTTAATTAGTTGAGCTTCAAGTGTTACGTTCGATATAACTCGTGTGATAAACACATAATGGTTGGCTGGTAAGTTATCAAATTCTTTGTTTTATTTGAACCCCAAGAACTGCCAGTAAAAATAACACAAAAATCAACATTCGACTCAATAACACTGCACATGTGCCAAAAATGATAGATCGCATGTGCTTTGCAGAGACAGTAGCTCAAATGTGAAGAAGCCTCAAGTAATAGTTCATTTTTGTTGGCAGTGCCTATGTAAGGGGCGAAGAATGATTATTGTATTATTATTATTTTCTTAACATCGTTTCGCTATTGCAACATTGCTTTCCATTATTTTATCAAGATGTAAGATTAGTTTTAGAAAGAAAGAAAAAACAGATACATCATACTTGTTTGCTGCATAATCCTAACATGTAATTTAATCTAATACCCGTCATTTCGTACCACAAGAAATGTTATTAAACAAGCAATTCAATTGACAAAAAAATATACAGTATGAAAGGTAAAGAGCTCCTCTTAAATCTAGAAGACATTATTGAACTTATAAGAAAAACTTATCTTTAATCTATATAAGAATTTTGGATATTGCTTCAGACAATATTAAAATTAGCGTGCTTGCATATCAAACCTTATTGCATTTGTATTCATAACTTATATTAATAGTATTAAAAGAAATATTCATGTTATAAACCTACATATTAAATTAGTAAAAGATGATTTATGGAGGGAGATGATTCATTAGTCAACAGCCTATTTGGATGGACATGGGTTACTTTTTGCATTTAGAAAGAAAATTGGATTGGTTTTGGCTCTCAAAAAGCAGGAAAAAAATTGCTTATTTAAGTTTATCCAAACAAAGATCGTTCCCTGGCTGTTCTCAAGAACAAAATAAATCAAAATTTGTCATACCATATTCAAAACTAAGTGTCTGTGTATTTGTGATAAATTATGAAATATTGAATGATAGATAAGAGCTTAACTATATATAATGAAAGGATTAATAAACCCTACTCATAAATATCTCTCATTCCCTTTTAGAGGAATTCCTTCCCAGACCAAAGTTGAATTTCACATATATGTTGCACTGGTTAGGGAGATATCTTTACATAATTTGAACAGTTTCAAACCACTGTTATCACGGCACTCGACTAGTTGCGACTAGTCGAGATGAAGTCATCAACTTGAAGCCACGACTGGGTTATTTGTAAGAATGTCGGCCGACTTATTGAAATTTGTCGACTAGTCGACTTGATTGTCGTCTGGTTTTGGAATGACAGGTTTCAGGGGAAAAATAACGAGCCCACACCAAAAAAAAAAGAAGATTAGGATCGATTCTTTATATCGTAGGAAAAAAAAGGAAAACCCTAGAAGTTTGAAATCGAAAAAAAAACGATTAGAAAATCGAAGTCGAAAAAAAGGTTCAAACTCAAAAGCCAAAATCAAGTCACCTGCAAGTGTCGAAGTCGAACCCTATAAGTTCGAAGCATCCAAAATCCACCGCTCTTTCAATGCTGCTCTTCCACTGCTGTCGTGAAAGTGAGATGGAACCAGATTCTCTCATCTTAAATGATGATGAGGATGTTGATGATGATTATAGACATGAGCCGACTACTATTCACGAAACTAGTGATTGTGAGGCAAATGAAGAAGTGGAGCTAGATGACGATCTTTGAATTGATAACATCATTTGTGTTTTTTATGTTGCACTTTATTAGATTTTAGTAAGCTTGTTGAAACATCACTTTGGTTTGTATTTTCTTTGCAATTTGCACTTTATTAAATTATATGCATCATTTTGTTTATTTGCTTTGATCAGTAGCGACAATATATTTATCAACTAGTCTACGACTAATCGACTAGCTGGACCTCTGTCGACTCGACTTACTGTCGTAATAACCATGTTTCAAACTTCTAACCCCTACTAATAAATCTCTCTCATTCCTCTTTTTTAAATGACATTTTTTTTTCTAGATCAAAGTGAATTTCACATGTTTCAAACTTCTAGCGCTTTGGCCGACCAGGAGCTTCCGCCAGAAGAAAGGACGACCAGGAGGCTAGAATGCGGAGCGGACCGACCAAAGAATGACCAAGAAGCTCGACCCAAAAAACGGTCCGACCAGAGATGGCGCTACCTTCCAGAAATGTGCGACCAGGATCGAGAACACATCGGAATTGGTTCCCTCAAACATGGGGTCGGTCTCCAGAGAAGGACGACCAGCTGCCCTTTGCATTTGGAGCGATCAGAGATCTTCTTCATCTGGAGCGACCAAAGATCTTCTGTATTTGGAGCGACCAGACGATTTACCAAGCCTTTTGGCTCAAGCCATGAGTTGAGAAGAAACGACCAGTCCTGTGGCATTGCAGAACCGACCCTGTAGCTTTTATCCAAAGACAGAGCGACCAGGTGTTTAAGGAAGGGAACGACCAGTAGAGTTTAAAGAAAGGAACGACCAGACAATGACCGACCCCATGTAATAACTTCAGGACCGACCCTTTCTTCAAATGCACCAAACCGACCTGTACAAGCTTATTGATAACCCATTGATCGATTTAAGCAGATAACAAATAGCACTAGTCTGCATTACACGAGCACATGCGCATGCGCGCACACACACACATACGGTTTTGCTAATATGGATTGCTGTAGTAATGAAGAGTCAATGAAAACATTAGAACGATCAGACCAATTTGTACATGTGCAGTTGACAGCTATGAACAGGTCTTATTTTGTGTATACTGACGTACAAGTATGAAAAGATCCAACAGTACAGAAGCAGGACAAGTTCACAAACGTAAAACGCTGCTACCTTAAAACCATTATAGCCATATCAACATGTTCCTACTTACAAAATCAACTGAAAAAATTATTCACAAATATGTTCCATATATGAACTGTGATGGCCTGCACAAGTGTATTCTTCGTATTAACCGACAGTAACACCACAATTTTTCCTAAAACATAGCAAAAGGATTTTTCCATCTAATTATTTTTAAGACAAATAAAATAATGGCTGATTATATTCATACACCATAAACAATTTAACCTTCATTGTAAAAAAAAAAAAAAAACCTTATTTAATAAAAAGTTAACACCAATATAAAAAAAGAAATTTTCGCAACGCACAAATCCTCTTTATCCAAGACGTTTGTAGTTCACTTTTTTTTAAAAAAAATCTAGCTAAATTTTCACCACATCATCGGTTAAATTAAAATCTAGTTCCTCCCAATTATGAAATTTTGTTGATAAAATACAAACTGGTATTCAGATATAATCTATTTGACATTTCTACTTCAAATTATACAAAAAATTAAATTTTAAGATTCAATACTAACAGTACCATGATTCATAAAGAACTAGATTCTCTTTACCTTTTACATGAATTGAATCACGTTTAAATTTGACATCAAATTTTGAATTATTGAATATTTTAATATTATAAAATTAAATTTAAATTTCAACATATGCGTTAAATAAAGTAAATTATATTTAAGTACTCATTTAAAATTTCCAAATTGAATTTGGAGAATTTTAAGAATAGGTCCTCTAATTGGAGCAGTAAGTCTAATGACAGAGAGAGGGAGAGTTAGTCAAATATGTAATTGTTTTTTTTTAATTCCAAAATGACAATAATTTTATGATACGTATGGTGTATGTCAAGTAAAAGACCAGTTTACATGATTCATGTAAAAAAATCTGGCGTATGCATTGTTATTAATGGCGCACAGCGCAAAAGGCGCGACATCAGTCTAGAGCCTTGGCGCACGACACTGCAAATGGCGCACGCCTTTCTGATTTACTGCGCAATTTTGCTTTTTTAATTTAACATATAACAACAAATTTAAAAATTTAGTATTTTTGGCTAAAACATATGCAATCAAAGCTTTTACTATTTTGTAAAAAGAAACATCATCATATTTGAAATCATTAGCATAGAATTTCAAGTATAATAGTTTTCAAAATCCAAAATAATAATACATATTACTAATAAACTTCCGAATCTGATTCAACAATCATATTTTCCAAATCAACATCTGCATCATCAGATTCATACGGACAATTAGATTACATCAAGTCTTTTTATTGTTATGATGTGGTTATATTTAGCAACACAAAGGACAATTGGTGAAGGAGAATAGCATATCGATTGGTAATATTGTTTCCCCGATGCAATTGGTGACTTCATGCAAAATAAAAAAAATAAAAAAGTGATAAATATTTATTGATAATCTATTTGGTGCATCTACAAACTGTTTGAAATAAGATACACAATCAACTGAAATACATGTTTTCTGTACAAGCAATATTACAATTTTATATAAGAGTATTACACAAAGTAAATTATGTTTTCAATATCGATATATTTGTTTCTCTTAAAGGAAAAAGAACTGTAGAAAAGTCACCCATCAGAACCTACAAAATAAATAAAAACTAAATACAAAACATTAGCAAACACAATAATATGATCAACAATACTTTGAAAAGCCATCCATCAGAACCCAAAAATAAAAACCAAATACGAAACGCTAGTAAACGCAATAATATGATCAAAAATAATTTTATGTGAAATGCACAAAATGAAAAAATAAACAAAACAAGCAAAAAATAAAAAACGCCATTTTGCGTCGCACGCCTTTTGCCGCGCCTTCTCATATGTGCCGCGCCGCAAAATGCTGCAGATGTCGCGCCGTGCCTCGTGCCATGGCGCGCGTTATAGTGCACCATTCATAACTATGGGCGTATGTATGGTAAATTAGTGTGTTGTGTATGAATATAGTTAGCCCAAAATAATATTAAAAAAATAACTAACCAATTTCAAGAAGCATGCACCACGGTTTCCATGGTACATAGCACGTGCACATTCTGATTCTGGCACTTTGCTGGCAATATCTAAAGCATTCTCATATTTCAACAAAGCATCTTCATAATTCCCTGCTCCAAATAGCTTGTTTCCTTCCAATTTTTCATCATTAGCTCGGTTCAAAATTCTCTATGACACAATATATGAAATTGAATTAGAACAGCATTTAATAATAGAAAATAAATTACAGTCTACATGAGAGAGACTGAAACCTCATATAATTGATCCTGAGTGAGAGCATCTTCAAATGATTCGTCTTCTTCATTTAGATTAAGGTTAGTAGATTGCTCTAGCTGAGGTTCGGGTACTTGCTCAATAACCACCATTTTCTCTCTTTTGCTTTTACTTTTTTGCTATACAAGAGTAAATCAGGAATATGAATTTACCAGATTTTAATTCAAAAAAACATTCAGGAATAAAAGATATAGAATATAATTGTGTTATTGAGCTGATAATCAACACACACACACACACACACACGTGTGTGTACATATACCCAATAATTACACATCAAAAATAACATAAAAAACGTTCAAATAAAATGTCTCTTGACTAACATTTTCAATAGATGGTGCCTTATTTGGTAACTGAGGAAGGGAAAAAAAACTGAAAATTGAATATTCAAAATAATTTTGTTTTTCATGTCACGTCTATGATACACAAAAATTCAAAGCTTAAAAATAGATGACTCATTTTTTTAACACTGGGAAATATCACCATCCTCTGTAACATAGACCATTATATCCCTCTTCTTCTATTAGTAAAAACATAGATAATTCACTCGATAAATTTACAAAGTCATAATCGATTAAACGCATTGAAAGATGAAACTAACAATAGATTTCACAATTTCTACAGAATTTTAGGTATAATATATAATTTTTTCTATCTTCGCTTCTAAATTTCATTATTATTTGAAAACTGATCATTGTTTGATTTTAAGAAAAAAAATTACACAGCTTTAACTATGTGGTCAACTTTGTCGCGCTAGCATTCTTAATACCAAAATAAATAACAAAGAATTAAATGAATTTATTGTCAAGAAATTAATTTGGTTAATAATTTGAAAGTCGTGACGCATTTAGACAAATACTTATGGTGTAGGGTAGACAAACATAAATTTTTGTAGTATAATATGGTTCTCTGATTTGTCTTTGCTATAACGCCATGCTAATTTCTTTAGCATTTTTTTCTTTTTTGAATTAGAATTAATAGAAACTGTGGTGTATATATGGTATTAATAAGAAAAAAATTGTGATATTTTCAAGATATGGTAAAATCAAGTGTATTTTTAGGTGTATTTAACATCGCTTTAAAATAAAAATAGAACTAAAAACTTCCAAGTGTTATTCGACCCAAAAAAAGGAAAACAATTTTTTTGCAAGCTTATAGTCTATGCTTTACGTTTTGATGCCTTATGCTACATTATAATCATAGTAGTTAAGGCGCTAAGGCGTAAAAAGGCGCAAGCATTGAGCTTGGGGCTTTTTTGAGCCCGGGGCTTTTTTGAGTGCCTTTTATATGAGTTTGATCTGCTATTTTACTAACTACAAATTAATTTTTAAACCATATTTTATGAATGCTACTAAGAAGTGAAAGAAATTTCTCTTCTAACTTATGACATTCTAGATTAAGGCATGTAAATTTTGATACATTGCGGAAATTGATTAATCTAGAATTTATACTTAAGTATACATTGCGGAAATTCGGTTTATTTTGAATCCTGTACATTCATTTGAAATTTGAAATCGAATTTTCGAACTACCGCGCCATTTCAGGCTTGTTATATAATTAAAATAAATTTATTCGTTTTAACTTCGTCGAAAATATATTTTCCGTCGTTTATTTAAAATAATTCATTTTAAATATTCAAAATTCACTAAAATTGCCAAAATAAAAATTTTAAATTGGCTCGGATTTCCGGTTATTACATAAATACTCATTTATAAAAATTTAAATTGCTAATGTGGTTATGAAAATGGATTATGTTAATTTTTTCTTGAACTAATTGATTTTCGGTATTTGGTTTGATAGTACATTGATGTAAGGGAGGAAGGAAGCGTTCGTGTAGAGGAAGGCGCTGGTGGCCTCTGCATTTTTTTTATTATTAACTTAGACGGTGGCCAATAGAGGAAATTTGAAATATTTGGGGTGCTTTCAGTTTTGGTGGTCAGAAGTGTAAATAAGGGTGTGAATAGCAGCACTCGTTAACAATAAAAAATATATATATTAAATTGATTACTAATCGAAGAAAATAGTTGAACAACTTGTGAAAATATCATTTTTAATTGTATATGTATTTGATACTAATCATATCCATACCAAGCAATGGTATGTTGGAAACCATATGTACGTATAAACATCCAACAAAACTGTTAAAAAGTTAATCTAAAAGTCATAAATTAAATATACTAAGAATGCATATCTCCCATTTCTGCATTATCATGTTTTTATTAGCCATTTGCAGCAGAAGAGATTAATTTTTTTTTCATCTGATTATCATAGTTAATGTACTCATTGATTATTCAGAAGTTGAATTAATACAGACTAAACATATCAAGCGTCTGCCTAACTTGACCTTCTCCATACCAGAGTGTTTGCCTTATGTTTAGTTGGATCAATTGGAACATTAATCCGGCTAACATGCAAGCCAACTATGATAATTCAACTTCCGAATAATCAATGAGTACATTAACTATGATAATCAGATGAAAAAAATTTAATCTCTTCTGCTGCAAATGGCTAATAAAAACATGATAATGCAGAAATGGGAGATATGCATTCTTAGTATATTTAATTTATGATTTTTAGATTAACTTTTTAACAGTTTTGTTGGATGTCTATACGTAAATATGGTTTCCAACATACCATTGCCTGGTATGGATATGATTAGTACCAAATACATATACAATTAAAAATGATATTTTCACAAGTTGTTCAACTATTTTCTTCGATTAGTAATCAATTTAATATATAATTTTTTATTGTTAACGAGTGCTGCTATTCACACCCTTATTTACACTTCTGACCACCAAAACTGAAAGCACCCCAAATATTTCAAATTTCCTCTATTGGCCACCGTCTAAGTTAATAATAAAAAAAATGCAGAGGCCACCAGCGCCTTCCTCTACACGAACGCTTCCTTCCTCCCTTACATCAATGTACTATCAAACCAAATACCGAAAATCAATTAGTTCAAGAAAAAATTAACATAATCTATTTTCATAACCACATTAGCAATTTAAATTTTTATAAATGAGTATTTATGTAATAACCGGAAATCCGAGCCAATTTAAAATTTTTATTTTGGCAATTTTAGTGAATTTTGAATATTTAAAATGAATTATTTTAAATAATAACGAAGGAAAATATATTTTCGACGAAGTTAAAACGAATAAATTTATTTTAATTATATAACGAGCCTGAAATGGCGCGGTAGTTCGAAAATTCGATTTCAAATTTCAAATGAATGTACAGGATTCAAAATAAACCGAATTTCCGCAATGTATACTTAAGTATAAATTCTAGATTAATCAATTTCCGCAATGTATCAAAATTTACATGCCTTAATCTAGAATGTCATAAGTTAGAAGAGAAATTTCTAAGTGTCACTTCTGGAGGAGGGAAGTAAGATTCTTGAGCCATGTTGTTTTAGAGAATGGTATTGCCGTGGATCTTGCGAAGGTGGATACGGTACAAGATTGGTCTACGCCCAAGAATGCAACAGACATAAGAAGTTTCTTGGAATTAGTTGGATATTATCGTAAATTTATCCAAGACTTCTCCAAGATAGCAGCACCGTTGACTCAGTTGACCAAGAAGAATCAAGCTTTCGTCTGGGACGAGAAGTATGAGAGCGCATTCAAGAGTCTAAAGGACAAGTTAACATGTGCACCAGCGTTAGTCATACCTAGGGAAATGAAGAGATGACAGTATACACGGATGCATGTGGTACCGGACTAGGTGTTGTATTGATGCAAGGACTAGGTGTTGTATTGATGCAAGGAGGTAGGGTTGTAGCTTATGCAAGTCGGCAACTGAAACCGCATAAGAAAAGATATCCTACCCATGATTTGGAATTGGCAGCGATCGTGTTCGCATTGAAGATGTGGAGACATTATCTCTTGGGAGAAAGATTCGAGTTGTTTACCGATCATAAATCGTTAAAGTGTATCTCTTCTCTCAGAAGGATTTAAATTTACGACAGCAAGGGTGGTTAGAATTCTTAGCTTCCTATGATTTCGACATCGCGTATACACCAGGAAAGGGCAATGCGGTGGCTGATGCATTGAGTAGAAGACATGCTAGTTTAGGGGTTATGTTTCTAGAATGGAAGCAACTGGAGTACACCGCTAGGTATGATTTCAGACCAAAGTGCGAATTGGATCTAGAAATGTTAGCAAGTTTAGCGATCAGACCCACTTTGATTGAGCGGATTGGTTACAGCCAGAGGGACGATCCTAACCTATTGGAAATCATCTCAAAGTTAGAGATGGGAATCGACGAAGAGATGAGCAAGTATGGGCTTGATCAAAATGGGTAGCTTAGGAAGAATGGAAGACTAGTTGTAGCCAATGTCAATGAATTGGGAGATGAAGTGCTTAGAGAATGTCATCGCTCAAAACTGACTATACACCCCGGTGGTAACAAGATGTATCGAGACATGAAGCAGACCTACTTCTGGTAAGAGATGTAAAGAGACATTGGGAAGTTAATATCCAAATGCATGAATTGCCAACTGGTTAAAGCTGGACAAAAGAAGCCTAGTGGTTTGGTACAACCATTAGAGATTCCAGAATGGAAATGGGAACAAGTCTCAATGGATTTCATTGATGGGTTACCAAGGACTAGATCGGGTCATGATAGCATTTGGGTGATTGTGGAACGATTGACCAATAGTGCAAGATTTATACCCGTCAATTCGAATAGAACGGCAGCCAAGTTAGCTGAACTATATGTAAAGTGGATAGCGAGATTTCATGGAATACCCGAAGGCATTGTGAGTGACCGAGATCCGTTGTTCACTAGTGGATTTTGGAAGAGCTTACAAGAGGCGTTAGGATCAGAATTACATCTCAGTACCGCGTATCATCCTCAAACTGACGGACAGATAGAGGGTGAATCGAGTATTAGAGGATCTCTTGAGAGCTTGCATATTAGACTTTGGTGGATCATGGAATGACCATTTGTATCTAGTAGAGTTTGCATATATAATAATAGTTATCAATCCAGTATTGGTACGGCTCCATTTGAAGCTTTGTACGGAAGACCGTGCAACTCACCGTCATGTTGGTTAGAAACTGGTCATAAGTTTGTGCTTGGACCAGATGTGATAAGAGAAACTTTAGCTAAGATTAAGGTTGTCCAACAGCTAATGAAGGTTGCCCAAGATAGGCAGAAAAGTTATGCTGATAAGAGGAGAAGAGAATTAAAGTTCTCCATTGGTGACTTGGCGTTTGTCAAGATTTCTCCGTTGAAAAGCGTAATACGATTTGGCAGGAGAGGCAACTTAGCACTAAGATTTGTCGGTCCATTCCCAGATCTTGAGCAAATTGGGAATTTGGCATACAAAGTTGAATTACCAGAGAAGATGGCAGGAGTTCATAACGCATTTCATGTTTCCCAGTTAAGGAAATTCGTGCACGACCCCGATGCGACTATTTTACCTGATCAGTTGGATGATATCGAGATTGAACCCGAGGCGGTTGGGAACCGCAGGCCTATGCGTATTGTTGGAAACGATACGAAGCAGATTCGAAGGAAGGCGGTGAAATTAGTCAAAGTTCAGTGGGCGAGAATGAGAATGACTATACTTGGGAGACAGAGGAGAGCATTAGGAAGACGTATCCAGAACTCTTCGCCTGGTAAGATTTCAGCTTCGATTTAGTCTTTCTGCATGCTAGGATAGGTTTGTTTTATTTGTTTTGCATGTTTGATTGTTGCATATGATTGGTAGGCATGCGGGATCCTTTGTATGTTTTGGGTTAAGAAATTTCGGGGACGAAATTTCTTAAGGGAGGAGAGTGTAACGACCCGCATTCTACGCATCGAAGGATCGTAGAATATTTATTTCTTTCACATGCAAAGTCGTATGGTCATGTAACTTTGGTGGACGACTATTGGGGTCATTTCCCATGTTCATTATTTTTACCGATTTCTAAATGACCGTTTTCCCATAGCTGATCTTGTTTCGGCCATAAGTTTTGATTAGAAAGGAGTTTTGACCTGAAACCACTTCCATTAGATTCGAATGATGGTTTATCTTTCGGTAGAGTGGTCACTTTAGCCAAATGGACTCACCGTTTGGGAGATATGGCTGAAACAAGTTTCAGATGGTGAAAAACAGCTTAATTGGGCTTAACCAGGTGATTAACAGTTAGGCCCAAATTAGAATTTCGGGATTAAGAGTATAAGAGGGCTGTTAGAGTTAGAGAACACCCTTTTTCTCACTTTCACAGCCGCCACTTTCATTCTTGGAACCCTAGTAATGGCCTCCAACATCTAAAACACCCCAAATCACCTCCTAATCGCTAATTAAGCCTAATCTACATCAAATCAAAAAGGATTAGCACAAGGATCGAGGAAGAGCTGATGTGTTGCATTGGTATTCGCACCCAAACAGAAAATCATTTCAGATCTAAAGTTTATTTGTGGCAAAGGTGAGTGATTTGCAAGGTTTCTCACTAATTATGGTTAATTAAGGATAATTAGTGTTGATTAACGAATTTATACATTAATAAATTTTAGGAAAATATTTAAAAATTACGAAATAATGTTTTATCCCTCTATTAGAAAATTTGGCTAGTTTGGTTAAGTTTTACTAATCCTATCATTAGTTTTGCTTAAACATATTTAAGGGAAAATATGGGATTTTGGCTATGTTTAATCCGTTTTAACCTATCTAGTTGTTGTTTTGGTGTTTGTGATCACTTCTATTTGTTGTTATAACTGCATGGTATGTTTTGTGATTGTTTAAAATAGTTAGAGTGGTCGAAAACGTCATCGAGTGGCGTACAAACAGTCGCTAGAAGTTGCAGGAAAAGTGCAGGAAAGTATCCAAACCGAACCGGATCAGATGGGAACACGGACAGACCCGAGATGCAACTCATGAACCGAACCGCTCGTGGAGTGTCTTCTCCGAACCGATCCGCCAGAAGCCCTCTGACCCGACCCGTATAGTCACCTCCGAGCCGAACCAGTAGGGGAGGCTGTATGATGACCATGGCCGATCCGAACCATGATACCCGACCCGAACCGATGCACCATGGAGGAGCTTGAGGAACTCGACCCGATCCGAGGTGATGAAGGCCACGAGCCGAACTAAAGAGCTTGGACTTGAGGTGTGGACCACAAACCGAACCAGGAGCACGATCTGAGGCAAGGTAAAGTGAAGAACCAAACCGATCCGGAGATGAAGACTGTTAGACCAAAAAGTGGTTCTAACACCCAAATTGATTAAAAGCAGAATGAAATGAAATCAAAAATAAAAATGAACACTCAGGATTTATAGTGGTTCGGCGAAGAAAGGCCTACGTCCACTTGTCTTTCACTATTTTCACTGATTTAGTTGCAAGTACAATGAAATATTCACTTGATTTCTTTCACAACTCACTTACAATCGCTCAATTGTGTAAAAACAAATAATGAAAGAAGATTTGGATTTTCCGGGAGTGCTGGAATTCGGGTTATGAAGGTGGTTGAACTCTCAAAGTGCCAGAAAAAGATCCTTTTCTTTGTCTCCAGACGGGGTATTTATAGGTGAGAATTTGCTCAGAATCCGATCCGGATCGGAGCCACGTGTCATCCATCCCATCAGCCTCAGGTTCGGATGAATTACTATGTTGACAACGCATCAGAGTATTGGACGTTGAGGGTAGGAACTGGTCACTGCCGATCCGAATTACCAGGCGCTCATGCAGGAGAGTGACGTGGAAGACAAGCTCGGGTCGGAGGGGTATGTACAAGGGGTTCAGATCGGGGTACCCGATCCGACCCGGATTGACTTGGAACCAATTCTCTCTTCTCTTTATTCTGCTCCGCTCAGATCTATCTCTGTAGCAATCAAGTGACTTTCCGATCCAATTGGGAATATATTGCCCTCCGATCCGAACAGCTGTGCCTTTCTGATTTCAACAACAATAGTTCACCGATCCGAACAGAAAACCTTATCTGATCCGAACCGATGCGCTGCTCCGATCCGACCTGCTTCAGTACTTCCCAAGTTTTTCAAGTTCTTCAACATTTTACATCTTGACTTTGTGTTGCCCAGTTCACAAAGTGGGCTAACATGTTGCCCCCTCAAAGGATGCTTCTGTTGGAGATGGAGCATGCTTTGACTATCAATGCATAGCGCTCTTCGTGGTAATTTCTCTTTTGATTTTCCTTGTTTTTTCCTCTTTTTCTTCAAATTTCAATTCAGTTTGTTGCTGAGCTAAAGGACTCGGTTCGGTTCGGATTCCGATCCGAACAGACCCCTTCTCCTTTCTATTTTCCACTGGACTATTGGGCCAAGCTTTACTTCTGGACTGCCTATCCGATCCGAACGGGGTTTTGCTATTGGGCTATCGGTCCGATCCGAATGGGGAGACGAATAGTCACATTCCTCTTCTATATAAACACTGCCTCCTTCCTTCATTCACTTTTACTATTTTACCGCTCGAGCTCTGCAAAACGAGAAAAATTTAATTCGTGAAACTTCAAAATTCTTCTTAATTCTCGAAGTAATCACACTGGTAGGTTATAAAACTTTGAACAATCCCTTTTTTTAATTACTCCCGATTCGAATTCGTAGACGATTAGGATGATTTGAGCATGAAATTCTGATGAACTCGCCGCCGTAACCCTCCCTCGTCATCATCACCAATAAACTCGTCGTTGTCTCGAGATTGGAATGGAGGAGATTATAATCCGTTGTTAAGTGCACCAGCATAGAATTGCTTGGCTTCGATTTGGGTGAATGGCATGAAATTGGCCTCGGAATTGGATAGGGAAGAAAGAGGGTGAAGGAGAAGAAGAAGATGATGGAGAATCGGTTCGGTTCGGGGAGACATGGAAGTTGAAAAAATGAAGGGAAGAAGAAGGGAGTTCAGGAAATCGGACCGGGTCGGGGCACGCAAAGAAAGAAAAAAGAAAAGAAATCCGGGAGATCGGATTGGGTCGGAGCAAATATTTGAAAAAGGGAAAAAGGAGCTTACCTAATCGGATCGGGTCGGACCGTAAAATGACGGAGGAGAAGTATAACTACGTGATCCGATCCGAACCGTTAGGGGACTTTGCCTCCGATCCGATCCGTCTTTGATTTCTGAGTTTCAATATAATATTCAAGCCTAATGCCACGCCCCCGATCCGATCCCAATGAATGGATCCGAACCGAACCGAAGCACAGTCTACCTTAACGCATAAAAACTCGTCTAACTGGCCCAATCAACTTTTGGCATGATCTTCAATTTAATGGACAATTAGGATAGTGCCTTGCGAACGTAACCGGACATCAAGAATTACTTCAACTCTTTATATCTTGCCAAACTTTTTCGTCGCACTTTTAAACATTTACTTTGCACTTTCCGTAT
This sequence comes from Allium sativum, assembly GCA_030737875.1. NCBI lineage: Eukaryota > Viridiplantae > Streptophyta > Magnoliopsida > Asparagales > Amaryllidaceae > Allium > Allium sativum. The sequence continues at coordinate 889,141,550 of CM060910.1, read as the reverse complement.
ACACTGTTTACACTTTAGTTTGCACACACGCACGGGGGGATACGGGCTAATTTGCTCTAATGTGTGCTATTGCTTCTTTAATAGTTTTATGACCATGAGACCCAAACGCTCTTCCAGATTAGCCGAGAGGAAAGAAGCCCCGGAAACCTCTAACAAGATTACTCTCGAGGACATATCTTCTCCGTCGGATCCAGAATGGGATAATGAGGGTTCGGACTACGACGTCGGAAATCGTAAAAGTGACGAAGCGTCTTCAGAGAATGAAGTTTCTTTAGGGTTTGAAGAAGAAGGAGGGGTTGGCGACGACCGAGCTCCTGATGAGTTTGAATCGGCTATCATATTGGAATCGCCCCAAGATTCTGTTGAATCAACAATTGATAACGACCGACTTACCCGAATTTGTTTGAAATACGGGATAATGAAAAGAGACACTCTAGTGCCTTCAAGCTCTGACCGTCCCCACAACCCTCCAGAAGGATATATGGCGGTCACTCGGTTGATGTGTATGGTCGGCGCTATCCCTCCATTTTCTCCCTTCATTGTTGACTTTCTAAGACAAATGTGGATTGCCCCCATGCAGCTGCATCCCAATTCTTATGCCTACTTGCACACTTTGTATATAGCATACCGTGAGATCTTAGGCATAGAGCTCACGTTCGATGACGTTCATTTCTTCTATAACTTCAAGCATCGGACTCGAGAGACTCCATCTTTCTGCTATTTTGAGTCAGTTCCAAAAAGGAAGATAATCTCGGCACCATTCAGCAGTAAAGCTGGAGATTCCAGACTGGAATTGTTCTACGTGAAGCGACAACCTGGATGTGCCAGGAGGTGGACAAAATCAAGTAAAGCACTGATTTTCTAAATCCGGTCTCTATACACTTGAATCATCACCTTAACTTGTTTTCCTTTTTGTTTGCAGTCGACAATCCCAAACAAATATCAGATCAGGTGTTCTTTGACCGGATGCACCAACTTCTTAATGGCGATCAGAAATTCTTGACTATCGATGAAGTCCTTAAAGACGAATATCTTCACTTTCATGGGCTGTTATCCGTTTTTCGTAGTATTGGTCATGGGATGGCTCCATACGTATATATTCCTCCAGTGGAGGTAGTCCCAGAGACAGGAGAAGGCTCAGGAGTTCCTACAGTGCCTCTTCAAACTTCACCTTCTCCATCTTCTACTCAGGATGACGAATTGGCTAACCTGGCCGAAAAGCATCGTGAAGGATATACTGCCCCCGAGGAGGCTACTTCTCTAGAAAAGTCAACATCCTCTCAAGAGTCGCCACTCAATGCTTCCGAGGGAGATGTCCCCAGTACTGATGACCCAATATTTCAGGGTTTGGGGGATCTCCCCTTACCTGAAACTATATACACTTCAGAGGATTTTAGGAAGGATCCTTTAGTCTTCACCTCTTCTGAAGAGACTACTCCTGCTAAGGCCAAAGAGCCTGCCCGTACTAGTCTAGCTTCAGACTCGGGTTGGATGGGGGGAAACACACCACTTAGGACACACTTTATACAACAGCATTAACATTCATTGCACCTCTTTCTCCGTGAATCCATTGATTCTGAATTTCGTTTGTCTTATTGTGCAGGCACGATGTCTCGGTCCTACTATGATATCAGGAAGCTTCGCCGCAGCATGTCTAATCCACCTCAGGATATCGAGTATGATCGCCGCGATGATCGCGGTAGGGAGGAGAGAAGGCCTTATGATCCATATCGCTCTCGACCCTCACGTTCTCGCTCTCCTGTTCGATCGGAATAAGAGAAATACAAGGGTTATCAAAGCCGTAGGGAAGAAGACAGGCCACAATCGAAAGACTCCACCTCTTCCCACGAAAAGCGCAGCAGAGAGAGAAGTCCTCCAAAGGATACTGAGTCTCGAAGTAAGCGCAAGGTCCCTGCTACTAAACGACCTAGGACAGACAAAGAAACTACCGAATCCTCCACACACAGGGACACTGAATTGACGATCCCCGCTCCTCCCCCACTAGATGCGGAAACTGCAATAAAGCGAGCGTATTTGGAGGAGTAGTTTCCCGAACACTACTTCGAGACTCTGGCTTTTTTACCGGCCCTTGAACCTGTTTCTTCTAAGTGGGCAGATGAGGCCAAAGCGAAGATAGACGCGGTTGAAAAACAGTACTCTGAGATGTTTAAATATTCACGCAATCTTTCCAGAATTATCCGTACTCTAATCACGAATGCTGATTCAATGCAAAAAACCGCGGAAGAAGATGCTAAGGCCTTAAAGAACCTTGGTAAAGATTTGGAGGACACACAGGCCCAGCTTGCTATTGCTCAGAGGGACGCTACCAACTTCAAACAACAATTTGAGGACATGCAAAAACGTTATCATGACTTGCTTGAATCTCACACTCAAGAGCGTTCTGAGTTAAAAAAGCAAGCTGATGAGGCTAAGTCAGAAGCTGCTAAGGCACGCCTTGCTTATACTGACCTCAAACGGAAAAATGCCGAGTTAGCAAAGAGGAATGATGAACTAGAAAAGAAGAATGCTGACTTGGCTTCAAAACTATTGGAGGCAGAGAACAGAGCTGCCCTGGCTGAGGGCAATGTGGAGTGTGCTATCAAATCTGCGGAGGAAGCCCGCAAACAACTGTCAGAGGCGGAGGCTGATATTCAGGGTTTCGGCGAATTAATGATTGAATTCTTCGCACATATCATCCGTCGCTGAAACATTTCTTGGATCGAGGATTATCCATCCACTCTAGTTCAAGTATGGAATCAGATCGTCGAGTGGGAAAAGGAGGAGCTTAAGGTCGATTCCATCGATGAAGATAAGCTAATGGAAAAATACTTGAGGGATGATGAGCCGGAACGTCTAGCTGAAGGGCGCCGCCTCATTGCTGAGGCCATGGAAGAAGAGAGACGGAAGTCTAAACAGAAGAATGTTTTCGAAGCTGGTTCCTCTTCTGCTGCCCCTGCGACTTCTGAAGTAGAGGGGTATGATCCTGAAAATCCGGGAATCCCCCGAACAACTCTACTATCCCCTATTCCTGAAACAGCATCGGAGGCAGTAGTTACCCCTGCCGAGAAGTCTTCGGAAGGTATCCCTACCTTTCCTCCTCAATTTGTCAAGGCTATTTCTACCTTTCGCCACATGATTGAGCAATCGATGAAAAGACACTTATATTTTCCCATTGTTTTCGCCTGAGTTGATAACTGTTGCTTCTCATTCTGTAGGTATTGAGCCATCTGAAAAGACAGATGTGACTCAAGGAGCCACCGCCGGGGCAGAACCTACAAAAAAGGCAAAAGGAGGGGAGGACAAGGCTGCTCCTATGGACTTGGGAGAAGGAAGTGTGCCGACTAAGGCCGCCACTCCCCATGATGAAGAAATGATAGCAGCTTTAAAGGATGATGGCGATGACGGAGGTCATGAGGAGGAATCAGAAGTTGCAATAGTCGGGGAGTCAAAAAATGCTGATGATGTTACTTTGGCTGCAATGAAAGCTGATCAAGACAAACGCTTGCAATTGAAAGCCGAAGAACTAGACCCTGAAGCCCTCAAGCCCCTCGCAGTTGTGGATGCGGGATCAAGGTTAGTTGTTAAGCTCTCAACTAGATCTATTACAGAGGAACTCGCTAAAAAATCTTCTCTTGATTCCAGCGCTCCGCCCTCCGGGAAGAAGTCTACCGGTTCCAGCACCGCTTCTTCAGGAAAGAAGAAATCAAAACGAATCTTGACAGAGGCCGAGAAAGAAGCAAAGGATGCGGAGAAAGCCGCCAAGAAGTCCAAGGCTCACTCAAAATCTAAATAGTGGATTGCCTTGTGTCGTTTTAGCATTTAGTGAACCAACAATTGCTGCTGCAAGAGCGGCTCTCGCACCTTCTTTTTTAGCTACTCCCCTGTACAAATTTATTCATTCGTAAATAAATAAAAAATAATTCATTTTATGCAATGTCTATTTGTCAGTAGTTCTGCACTTATGTAAAAATGCATGTCTTACTATAGTTATGAAATGAAGTTACGGAGGGAGGATATATGCGTAAACATATATGCCCCCAGTCAATTCTCACAAATTATTTAATGCTTAATCAAGCAATCTGAACACTCCCGATTTTCTGACGGGATAGCATTTCCTGTGTCGTCAATGCCTGTCGTTTTTTCTGGCATTTCTTTTATACTCTCCTATCTTATACCCAGGTTAGAGTTCTTACTGAGGCGGTCCCTTGTCTGGGTGCACCTTCATGTCCCAGAGGAAGTCATTTTCCCGTCCTTTTATACTCCCTCTCTCTCTCTGGAGAGTTAGAGTTCGAACTCAGCAATCTATTCATTCCTCGGTCTTTCGGCGGGGAAATATCTCTTTCTCAGCGCTCAGTCGGAGACGCTTTTATACTCTCTCTCTCTGGAGAGTTAGAGTTAGGGGAAGGATTTCTTTTTCAGCGCTCAGTCGGAGACGCTTTTATACTCTCTCTCTCTGGAGAGTTAGAGTTAAGAATGTTGTTTTCTCATTCTTTTATGTCTTGTCGCACAAATAGTCGTTGTGCTTTTTCTTATGTTTAAACTGTCTTCAACCTTTTCAGGTTTTGAATCATCCTGTATTCTATAATCACCACAGAATAATCGATGAATGTATATATGTAATGCATAAAAGTAAATAACACACAATATTTTTATAGTGGTTCGGCTAAGTCGTAGCCTACATCCACTTTATAGTCCTTTATTCATATCGTCAGATTTTCCCAAGGCAAGTCGTGCCTTATTACAGAGTTCATAAGAAAAATAACAAAGAGTACAACATTTCTAATCCAAATATCACATTAAGTGTTGGGCATTCCATGCTCTAGGGACTTCTTCGCCATCTACGGTTGTTAACTTAAAGGTTCCTTTTCCAAGTTTCCGTTGGATGACAAAGGGTCCTTCCCACTTTGGACCGAGGTGAGGAATGGATGGAAAGACTCTCTTCAGCACCAAATCTCCTGGTTCAAAAGTCCTGAGGCGAACTTTTTTGTCGTAATAGCGTGCCATCTGACGTCGATGTCTTGCCGCACGCAAATCTGCTTCGTCCCTTTTTTCTTCGACTTCATCAAGAGACTCAAGTAAGAGTGCCTGATTCGTCATCGGGTCATAATATGTCACCCTGTGGGAAGGAACTTCCAGCTCAACTGGAATTACTGCTTCTGAGCCAAAGGAGAGAGAGAAAGGGGTGCGACCAGTAGCCGTCTTAAATGTTGTTCGATATGCCCACAAAGCTAGGGGCAATTCGTCAACACATTTTGCCCTTGCGCGCTCTAACCGTTTCTTGAGGATGGACTTTATTACTTTGTTTATTGCCTCAACTTGCCCATTCAACTGCGGATAAGCAACCGCAGTGTATCGCTTGTCGATCTTATACTTCTGGCAAAAATTTCTGAATTCAGTACCATCAAACTGGGTTCCGTTGTCAGTTATAATGGTCCTTGGGATCCCGAACCGGCATATAATATTTCTAACCACGAAACTTATCACCTTTCTTGCCGTGATTTTGGTCAAGGGCTCAGCTTCCACCCACTTCGTAAAATAGTCCACAGCGACTATTGCGTATTTCGCTCCTCCTTTAGCAATTGGTAGAACTCCAATGATATCAATTCCCCATGTGGCAAATGGCCAAGGACTCACCATTGACTTGAATTGGGTCGACGGTGCTCTGGGGATTTTGGCGAATCTCTGGCACTTATCGCAGCGTCGTGAATAATCAGCTGCATCTTTATTAATTGTGGGCCAGAAGTATCTGTATCGCAATATCTTTTTTGCTAAAGTCTGACCTCCTGTATGATCTCCACACTCACCTTCGTGCACTTCTCTCAGTACACGTTTGATACCGTCGTGTGCTATACATCGTAACAAGGGCATAGAAAATCCTTGCCTATAAAGAGTATCATCTTGCATGACATATTTGGTAGCCTTGCGAACTACGGCCCTTCTTTCACTCTTCTTTGATGGGAGTGTCCCATTCTTAAGGAAGTTCTTAATTGGGGTCATCCATGACTCTTTTTCCGGTTCCGCTTCGAAAGCGAACTCAACTTCCATTGACTCAAAGCTTGGCGATTCCAACGTTTCAATTGGAATTATTTCAATCTCTTCTGGATTGTCGGAACTAGCCAGCTTTGCCAGCCTATCCGCCTTCTGGTTTTCGGCTCTTGGGATGTGTGTTATATTGTACCGCTCCAAGCTACTCAATAGCTCTCTCACTTTCCTGAGGTAGGCGATAAGTCGAGGTCTCCGAGCCACAAATTCCTCTCGCACTTGGCAAACAACGATTTTAGAGTCACAGAATATGTCCAACGTTTTTATTTCGAGGTCTTTAGCAAGCTTCAGCCCGGCAATCAGGGCTTCATATTCAGAGTCATTGTTAGTCGCCGAAAATTCTAATCGTAGTGCGTAATATAACGACCGTCCTTCAGGAGTGACTAAGACGATTCCAGCTCCGGACCTTCGGTCGTTCTTGGCTCCATCTGTGTATAGTTTCCACGGATCTATCTTTAACTCATCCTCGGACTTAACCACTCTGTCATCGATTACTTCCTCCTCTGGGATGGTGAACTCCACAATAAAGTCTGCCAGAACTTGCCCCCTGATCGACTTTCGTGGTTGAAAATTCAAATCAAACTGACTTAATTCTATATTCCATTTGATCAACCTTCCCGATGCTTCGGGTCTCTGCAACACCTGCCTCAAGGGCTGGTCGGTGTATATGGTTATTGGATGAGCTTGGAAATAGTGATGAAGTTTTCGGGATGCGATTAGGAGGCTGTAAGCGAGCTTCTCAATCTTTGGGTAGTTGCGCTCTGCCGCTGCTAATTTCTTGCTTACATAATACACTGGCCTTTGTACTTTGTCTTCTTCTCGAACCAGGGTTGTGCTAATGGCGTGAGCCGAGACTGCCAAGTAAACAAACAATTCTTCGTGATCTATGGGCTTTGACAAAATCGGCGGTTTCTCTAGCAGTTCCAATAAATTTCGAAAGGCCTCAACACAGTCCGGAGTCCACTCAAAGTTTTTCTTTCCCCTTTTAATCAAATCAAAAAACGGAACGCACTTGTCTGTAGCTTTGGAGATGAATCTACTCAACGCGGCTACTTTCCCTGCAAAACATTGGACATCTTTAATTCTTCTTGGTTCTTCAATGTTTCTAATCGCTGCTATTTGGCTAGGATTGATTTCAATTCCTCGGGAGCTCACAATGAAGCCTAGGAATTTTCCCGACGCCACTCCAAATGAGCATTTCAGAGGATTCAACTTCATCCGATACTTTCGCAGGATACCAAACATTTCCGCCAAGTCTTGCGTATTGCTGGAGGACTGTTTCGATTTGACAAGCATATCATCCACGTAAACTTCCATAGTCTTCCCTATTTGATTATAAAACATTCTGTTCACCAAGCGCTGATAAGTGGCTCCGGCATTTTTCAATCCGAACGGCATTACGACATAACAATATAATCCCAAATTCGTAATGAAGCTCGTATGTTCTTGGTCTGGCACGTGCATAGGAATTTGGTTGTATCCAGAATACACATCCATGAAAGAGAGAAGTTCATGACATGCTGTCGAATCTACAAGCTGGTCAATTCTGGGAAGTGGGAAACCATCTTTTGGACAGGCTTTGTTCAAATCTGAAAAATCAATACAAGTCCGCCACTTTCCATTCGGCTTCTTTACCAAGACGGGATTCGATATCCAGTCAGGATATGTCGAATCTCGAATAAATCCGTTCTGTTTCAGCTTCTCCACTTCCTCTTTGAGAGCAGCCGACCTCTCTGGGCCCAGCATACGTCTCTTTTGCTTCACAGGCGGATGTTTCGGGTTTACATTTAGTTTGTGACTTATAATGGATGGCGATATCCCACACATGTCAGCGTGTGTAACGACCCACATTCTACGCATCATAGAATCGTAGGATATTTATTTCTTTCACATACGAAGTCGTATGGTCATGTAACTTTGGGAGACGACTATTGGGGTCATTTCCCATGTTCATGATTTTTCCCGATTTTTATATGACCATTTTACCCCTAGTTGGCACTGTTTTGGCCATAACTTTTGACTGGAAAGGAATTTTGACCTGAAACCACTTCCATTGGCTTCAGATGATGGTTTCTCTTTCCGTAGAGTGTCACATTAGCCAAACGGACTTACCGTTTGGGAGATATGGCTGAAACAAGTTTCAGATGGTGAAAAACAGCTTAATTGGGCTTAACCGGGTGATTAGCAGCTAGGCCCAAAGGGGAATTTCGGGTTTAGGGGTATATAGGGGCTGATTAGGGTTAGAAAACATTTCTTTAGACATTTTCCAGCCGCCACTTTCATTCCTCTTAACCTAGCCATGGCCTCCACTCTCTAAATCTCTCTAAAACACCCAAAATCACTTCCTAATCAAGGATTAAGGCTTAGAGGCATCAAATCAAGGAGGATTAGCACAAGGACCGAGTTAGAGCTGCTGTTATATATTGGAATTCGTGCAAATCAGAGGTTCACTTCAGATCTGAAAGTTTTATTGTGGCAAAGGTGAGTGATTTGCATAGTTTTTGCACTAATTACGGTAATTAAGGGTAATTAGTGAAGATTAGCGAATTTATACACTAATAAATTCTGGAAAAATATTTAGAAATTCGAAAATAATATTTTATGCTTCTGGTAGAAATTTGGTTTAATTTGATGAAGTTTTGTTAACCTTATGATTAGTTTTTCTTAAACATGCTTAGGAGAAAATAAGGAGTTTTGGCCACTTTTGATCCATTTTGCTTTATTAGAATTGTTGTTTGGTGTTTGTGGTTGCTATTATATGTTGTTATCACTTTATGGAGTGTTTTGTGATTGATTAGAAGTGTTAGATTTGTCAAAAACGCCGTCGAATGGCGTAAACTACTTGCTGGAAGAACTGCAGGAAATACTCCGAACCGGATCGCCCCTTCCCCATGCGAACCGATCCGATTGGAGCTCGCGCTACGACACGATCCGATTCGCCTATGGATGGTGACCACGAACCGATCCCTCGCGTATGAATTTCACGATCCGATCCGATGGAAACTGGAGACCACGATCCAAATAAAAGGCACGAACTGAACTGGCTTTCCAACCCGATCCACTTCAGAAGCACGACCCGAACCAGTGGGAGTGCCTCGACCCGATCCGACCTGGTGAAGGCGGTGCGATCCGCGAACCGATCCGAGGTGGAGCACGATCCGACGATGGCGACCCGACCTGGAGAGTGTGCCACGATCCGAACTGGGAGAGGAGGTTACTCACGATTCGACGGTGATGACTACGAACTGAATGAAGACCGATCCGCAAGTGAAGACTATAACCCGAGATGCAAAGGAAGTCCAAATGAGAAGTTAGAGCTCAAGATTCAGATGGGAATCAACGAGTTCGCTTTATGGTTGGGCTTTGCTGCGGGACGCGTGCCAAGGAGTTATTGACGTCTATAGCTTTGGACCACTATGGTAGGAGGTACGAAGGCGGATTCAGGGCCATTATGGCATAGGTAGGACCAAGGGCTACAACCAATGAAGTGGGTCATTGAAATGTTTGGTCATGACTCCGTATGTTTAGCTTGGTCATAGCAGGGTTTCTACAAGTCGGGATTCGTCGTTACCTCAGTTTGTCTAGTGTTCCAAATTGATAGATGTCGTACGCTTTACGCACTGAGTGAGAGATGTGAGGATGGTTGCTATGGATGATTTGTTTGCTATCATTGTGACATGCACACCCCACCCCCGTATTCTTACACTATTGATTATGGCGCCTTGGAGTATTGTACGGTATGTGGTACTAACTCTTTGGTTGCAGGTCCAGGTTCAGGTATGGTTTAGTATACCTGTTATTATTCTGTTTAGATGCTTATCGCTCATACCAGGCTTTATGTCTGACCCAGAGTTTTATGTCTCCTCTTATTACTCTGGGTGCTCACACGAGCAGACTAGAGACAGGTTAGCTGGTGGTGCATGGGTAGATGATCCGGAGACGAGCAGGAGGCTTCCACGTAAAATATATACATAATATTCTCCCTGTATTGTTGAAGATCACTGCTTGGGCATTGGTGGTGTATCTTCTACTTTAGTTTTCTTTTGTTTTAGAGACAGTAAATTTGGAAAATTGTAATAAGCTGTATTTGGATTTTCCGCTGCTCTGATGATTGGTGTTGATTTTAGTTATCAGCTTATGCACTGTCTCACCTGTTTTATGTCAAGTATATTATTATTATATTTTATCCCATGCGCTGTGAGACATTCTACGGGTCCCTTGATTAGTTCATTCCCTTCTTTCCTTTCTTTGGCGACCGTTCCGTGCTAACTGGACATGCGTACAACGCACTTCTGGAGTAAATGTCGATTGGTGCGGGGCGGGCCGTCACACTTGGTATCAGAGCTCTAGGTTGCGTAGTTAACCTAGGGACGTTATCAGGGAGAGATAGTATACGTATACGAGAGAGCGTATTTGTGATTATTTTGGTTTTCAAAAGCTATATATATACTATTAGTAGTATAAGAATGAAGTCGTGCTGCACTAACACTACTATGGGGTCGTTAATCGTTTTCTTTTTCAGATTGACGATGAGCCGATATGTTAGAGGTACCGGTAGAGGGGCCAATAATGGGAATGCTGCTGACATGAGGACGATGTTTACAGACCTCATGAGAGAGATGCTTAGAGATGTACAGAGGGCAGCTCCCAATGGTGGAAATGATGGTGGTCCAATAGTGCAGGCGCCAAGAGTCGACTTCGCCAAGCTGAATAAGGATTATACTAGCCTTGGTGGGAAGCCGTTCCATGGAACGGAGTCGGCTACGGATGTTCAGGATTGGGTGGATAGTTGCGAACATATCTTCGAGGATTTGGGTATCGAGGATGCGATGAAGAGAAAGCTAGCGTCTCGTCAGCTGCAAGGGCGAGCAATGAATTGGTGGAATGCTATAAAGGCAGCTACTCCCGAAGACCAGGTTACTTGGGAGCATTTTAAGGCTCGCTTTAGCGAGAAGTTCATTCCAGCTGCTCAGAAGTCAGTATTGTTTAAGAAGTTCTTGGAGCTCAAGCAGAATGGCAGAGCTGTCTCAGAGTATATTGCTGAATTTGACACTTTGTCAAAATATGGGTTATCTCTTATTGATACTGCCGAGAAAAAGAATGAGAAATTCATAACTGGTTTGGATCAGTACTTGGGGGAAAAACTTATTAACCACATCGATGAGACGTTTGAATCGATTGTGGGGAAAGCGCTAAGATCAGAAAGTCTCTACCCTAAGTCGAAGACTGAGGTTGCATCTGCAGAAGAGCCAAAACCACAAGCAAGTGGTGGAGGCAAGGGTGGTTCCCAGAATAAGAGAAAGCAGAACCAAGCTAAGGATGGCCAGAAGAAAAAGAACAAGCAAGATGTGGAGTGCTTCAGCTGTGGTAAGAAGGGCCATTATGCTAGTAATTGTCGGGCCAAGCCAGCGGATAGGAAGTGCTTCAACTGTGGCCAAATGGGACATCACAAGGACAAGTGTCCACAGCCCCCTAAAGAAAAGCAAATGGTGAAAGCATATGCCCTTAATGCTATTCCTTCTTCGTCGAATGCCCCAACTGCGGCGGAGAAAGGAAAGAATGTCGTCATTCAAGGTATGCTTTCTGTTTATGATGTTCCCGGAGCTTCCAGATCTTTCATATCTAGTGACCTGGTAGATAGGTTGGGATTGGAACCCGAGATTGTCGATAGACCTTTAGTAGTGACGAACCCGATTGGTGGTTCGACTAGCCTTAGCATGATTTGTCGTAATGTGGTCTTATCGAGTCATGGATGCACGTTTGTTTGTGATTGCTTTGTTTTGGGCTTTACTGGGTTTGGCATTATTTTGGGAGTAGATTGGCTCCGAAGGTACGGGGTGGTGGTAGACTGTGAGGGCTTTTTAGTGACAGCTAGAGCGGATGATGGGCGGAGGATAGTGTTTGGTGGTCTACCCAGTAAGGGGGTATTTGCTAGTTTTCTAAACTCCCTCGACATTCCGCATAGTGAGTTGTCAGGTTTGCCCGTGGTTGGCCAGTATCCGGATGTTTTCGAAGAAGTGACCGGACTTCCACCACACCGAGAGATTGAGTTTCGTATTGATTTGGTAAAAGATGCCAGACCTATAGTGATGTCACTTCGTCGTATGGCACCAAGAGAGCAGCGAGAGCTCGAGGTGCAAGTCAGCGATCTTTTGAGGAAGGGATTTATCAGAAGGAGTGTTTCTGAATGGGGAGCACCAGTTGTGTTTGCTACCAGGGCGGATGGTTCCCTTCGTTTGTGTGTAGACTACCGCGAGTTGAATAAAGTGACGAGGAAGAACAAGTATCCTCTACCGCGGATAGATGATTTGTTCGATCAGTTGAGTAGCGCGAGAGTATTTTCTCAGTTGGATCTCGCGACAGGTTTTCATCAGCTCAGAGTGGAAGCTGAGAGTATAGCTAAAACGGCATTTCGAACGCCGTTTGGATTTTATGAATGGTTGGTTATGCCATTTGGGCTGACTAATGCCCCGGCATATTTTGTGGATCTTATGAATAGGGTATTCAGAGATCAGTTGAATAAGTCTGTCCTTGTGTTCGTTGATGATATTTTGGTCTATTCGAGGACAGAGGAAGAACACAAAGAACATTTAAGAGTAGCGATGGAGGTGTTGAGAAAACACCAATTGAAAGCCAAGTTTTCTAAGTGTCACTTCTGGAAGAGAGAAGTGAGGTTCTTGGGCCATGTTGTATCAGAGAATGGTATTGCCGTGGACCCGGCGAAGGTGGCTACGGTACAAGATTGGCCTACGCCCAAGAACGCAACAGATGTAAGAAGTTTCTTGGGATTAGCTGGATATTATCGTAAGTTTATCCAAGGTTTCTCCAAGATAGCAGCACCATTGACCCAGTTGACCAAGAAGAATCAAGCTTTTGTCTGGGATGAAAGGTGCGAGAATGCATTTAAAAATCTAAAGGACAAGTTGACAAGCACACCAGTGTTAGTCATTCCTAAGGGGGATGAAGAGATGACGGTATACACAGATGCCTGTGGTACCGGACTGGGTGCTGTATTGATGCAAGGCGGTAGGGTTGTAGCTTACGCAAGTCGGCAATTGAAACCGCACGAGAGAAGATACCCTACCCATGATTTAGAATTGGCAGCGATCGTGTTCGCGTTAAAGATGTGGAGACACTATCTCTTGGGAGAAAGATTTGAGCTGTTTACAGATCATAAGTCGTTAAAGTATCTCTTCTCTCAGAAAGATCTGAATCTCCGTCAGCAGAGATGGTTAGAATTCTTAGCTTCCTATGATTTTGACATCGCATACACACCGGGAAAGGGCAATGCGGTGGCTGATGCATTGAATAGAAGACATGCCAGCTTAGGGGCTATGTTCCTTGAATGGAAGCAACTGGAGTTTATCGCGGGGTTTGATTTCAGACCAAAGTGTGAATTGGATCCAGAAATGTTAGCAAGTTTGACGATCAGACCCACTTTGATTGAACGGATCGGCTCTAGTCAGAGGGACGATCCTAACCTATTGGAAATCATCTCCAAGTTAGAGATGGGTATCGATGAGGAGATGAACAAGTATGGGCTTGATCGAGATAGATGGCTTAGAAAGAATGGAAAGCTTGTTGTACCCAATGTCAATGGATTGAGGGATGAAGTGCTTAGAGAATGTCATCACTCAAAGCTGACTATACACCCCGGTGGTAATAAGATGTATCGAGATATGAAGCAGACCTACTCCTGGGAAGGGATGAAAAGAGACGTTGGGAAGTTTATATCCAAATGCATGAATTGCCAGCTAGTTAAAGCAGAGCAAAAGAAGCCTAGTGGGTTGTTACAACCATTAGAAATTCCCGAATGGAAATGGGAGCAAGTCTCGATGGATTTCATTGATGGTTTACCAAGGACTAGATCGGGACATGATAGCATTTGGGTAGTTGTGGATCGACTGACTAAAAGTGCAAGATTTATACCAGTCAAATCGACCAGAACGGCAGCTAAGTTAGCAGAATTGTATATGAAGTGGGTAGTGAGATTTCATGGAGTACCTAAAAGCATTGTGAGCGACCGAGACCCGTTGTTCACTAGTGGGTTTTGGAAGAGCTTACAAGAGGCTCTAGGGTCAGAGTTACATCTCAGTACCGCATATCATCCTCAAACCAACGGTCAGACGGAGAGGGTGAACCGTATTTTGGAAGACCTCTTGAGAGCATGTATATTGGATTTTGGTGGATCATGGGATGATCATTTGCATCTAGTAGAGTTTGCATATAATAATAGCTACCAATCCAGTATCGGTATGGCTCCGTTTGAAGCTTTGTACGGAAGACCGTGTAACTCACCATCATGTTGGATAGAGACTGGCGAGAAGTTTATGCTTGGACCAGATGTGGTGAGGGAAACTTCAAATAAGATCAAGATCATTCAACAACGAATGAAGGCAGCCCAAGATAGGCAGAAGAGTTATGCCGATAAGAGGAGAAGAGACCTAAAATTCTCCGTTGGTGACTTGGTGTTTGTCAAGATTTCTCCGTTGAAGAACGTAATACGATTTGGCAGGAGGGGCAACTTGGCACCAAGGTTTGTTGGCCCATTCCCTATTCTTGAACTAGTCGGGAATTTGGCATATAGAATTGACTTACCAGAGAAGATGGCGGGGGTTCATAACGTATTTCATGTTTCCCAACTAAGGAAGTTCGTTCACGACTCAGATATGACTATTTCACCTGATCAGTTAGAGGACTTCGAAGTAGAACCCGAGGCGGTTGGGAACCGCAAGCCGGCCCGTATTGTCGCACACGACATGAAGCAACTTCGAAGGAAGGCGGTGAAGCTAGTCAAGGTACAGTGGAGCGAGGACGAGAATGATTGTACTTGGGAAACAGAGGAGAACATTAGGAAGTCACACCCAGAACTCTTTGCCTGGTAAGATTTTGACTTCGATTTAGTTTTCCGCATGCTAGGATAGGCTTGTTTGCTTGTTTTGCATGTTTGATTGTTGTATGTGGTTGTTAGGCATGCGGGATCTTTGGTATGTTTTGGGTTAAGGAATTTCGGGGACGAAATTTCTTAAGGGGGGAGAGTGTAACGACCCGCATTCTACGCATCATAGAATCGTAGGATATTTATTTCTTTCACATACGAAGTCGTATGGTCATGTAACTTTGGGAGACGACTATTGGGGCCATTTCCCATGTTCATGATTTTTCCCGATTTTTATATGACCATTTTACCCCTAGTTGGCACTGTTTTGGCCATAACTTTTGACTGGAAAGGAATTTTGACCTGAAACCACTTCCATTGGCTTCGGATGATGGTTTCTCTTTCCGTAGAGTGATCACATTAGCCAAACGGACTTACCGTTTGGGAGATATGGCTGAAACAAGTTTCAGATGGTGAAAAACAGCTTAATTGGGCTTAACCGGGTGATTAGCAGCTAGGCCCAAAGGGGAATTTCGGGTTTAGGGGTATATAGGGGCTGATTAGGGTTAGAAAACATTTCTTTAGACATTTTCCAGCCGCCACTTTCATTCCTCTTAACCTAGCCATGGCCTCCACTCTCTAAATCTCTCTAAAACACCCAAAATCACTTCCTAATCAAGGATTAAGGCTTAGAGGCATCAAATCAAGGAGGATTAGCACAAGGACCGAGTTAGAGCTGCTGTTATATATTGGAATTCGTGCAAATCAGAGGTTCACTTCAGATCTGAAAGTTTTATTGTGGCAAAGGTGAGTGATTTGCATAGTTTTTGCACTAATTACGGTAATTAAGGGTAATTAGTGAAGATTAGCGAATTTATACACTAATAAATTCTGGAAAAATATTTAGAAATTCGAAAATAATATTTTATGCTTCTGGTAGAAATTTGGTTTAATTTGATGAAGTTTTGTTAACCTTATGATTAGTTTTGCTTAAACATGCTTAGGGGAAAATAAGGAGTTTTGGCCACTTTTGATCCATTTTGCTTTATTAGAATTGTTGTTTGGTGTTTGTGGTTGCTATTATATGTTGTTATGACTTTATGGAGTGTTTTGTGATTGATTAGAAGTGTTAGATTTGTCAAAAACGCCGTCGAATGGCGTAAACTAATTGCTGGAAGAACTGCAGGAAATACCCCGAACCGGATCGCCCCTTCCCCATGCGAACCGATTCGATTGGAGCTCGCGCTACGACACGATCCGATTCGCCTATGGATGGTGACCACGAACCGATCCCTCGCGTCTGAAGTTCACGATCAGATCCGATGGAAACTGGAGACCACGATCCAAATAGAAGGCACGAACTGAACTGGCTTTCCGACCCGATCCACTTCAGAAGCACGACCCGAGCCAATGGGAGTGCCTCGACCCGATCCGACCTGGTGAAGGCGGTGCGATCCGCGAACCGATCCGTGGTGGAGCACGATCCGACGATGGCGACCCGACCTGGAGAATGTGCCACGATCCGAACTGGGAGAGGAGGTTACTCACGATTCGACGGTGATGACTACGAACTGAATGAAGACCAATCCGCAAGTGAAGACTATAACCCGAGATGCAAAGGAAGTCCAAATGAGAAGTTAGAGCTCAAGATTCAGATGGGAATCAACGAGTTCGCTTTATGGTTGGACTTTGCTGCGGGACGCGTGCCAAGGAGTTATTGACGTCTATAGCTTTGGACCACTATGGTAGGAGGTACGAAGGCGGATTCAGGGCCATTATGGCATAGGTAGGACCAAGGGCTACAACCAATGAAGTGGGTCATTGAAATGTTTGGTCATGACTCCGTATGTTTAGCTTGGTCATAGCAGGGTTTCTACAAGTCGGGATTCGTCGTTACCTCAGTTTGTCTAGTGTTCCAAATTGGTAGATGTCGTACGCTTTACGCACTGAGTGAGAGATGTGAGGATGGTTGCTATGGATGATTTGTTTGCTGTCATTGTGACATGCACACCCCACCCCCGTATTCTTACACTATTGATTATGGCGCCTTGGAGTATTGTACGGTATGTGGTACTAACTTTTTGGTTGCAGGTCCAGGTTCAGGTATGGTTTAGTATACCTGTTATTATTCTGTTTAGATGCTTATCGCTCATACCAGGCTTTATGTCTGACCCAAAGTTTTATGTCTCCTCTTATTACTCTGGGTGCTCACACGAGCAGACTAGAGACAGGTTAGCTGGTGGTGCACGGGTAGATGATCCGGAGACGAGCAGGAGGCTTCCACGTAAAATATATACATAATATTCTCCCTGTATTGTTGAAGATCACTGCTTGGGCATTGGTGGTGTATCTTCTACTTTAGTTTTCTTTTGTTTTAGAGACAGTAAATTTGGAAAATTGTAATAAGCTGTATTTGGATTTTCCGCTGCTCTGATGATTGGTGTTGATTTTAGTTATCAGCTTATGCACTGTCTCACCTGTTTTATGTCAAGTATATTATTATTATATTTTATCCCATGCGCTGTGAGACATTCTACGGGTCCCTTGATTAGTTCATTCCCTTCTTTCCTTTCTTTGGCGACCGTTCCGCGCTAACTGGACATGTGTACAGCGCACTTCTGGAGTAAATGTTGGTTGGTGCGGGGCGGGCCGTCACAGCGTGGGTCCAGGCAAACACGTTCAAGTTTGCCTTCAAGAAGTCCGTTAGTTCTTTGGCTCGACATGGATCCAATTGGGAACCAACCTTCAAAACTTTTGTCGGATCAGTTTCATCAATGGGAATTTCCACTGTCGCTTCATTAGGAGTTGCATTTCTAGCCTCTGGCTCCTCGTCTTTTCTGGGATCCAGGTCTTCAGGCGTTCCTTTGGGCAACTCCTTCGGGTCGATTTCTCTAATTGCTATGCCGAGCCCCCCTTTGGTGGAGGCGAGGCATCTTTACTCTCGATGTTAAGTCCTTTCATCAACATCTTTAATTCGGCAACATAACAGGCCCGTCCGGAAACTTGATCCCCTCTCATTACTCCAGTTCCGGCTTCAGTTGGGAACTTAAGCAATAAACACCAAGGGGCGATACAGGCTCTGAATTCAGCAAGGGCAAGCCTTCCCAAGAATGCATTATAAGGCGAATCTACGTCCAATACTACTAACTGAAGCATCCGCACTCTTCTGCGTTCTCCTTGCCCCAAGGTCATGGGCAATTCTATGTATCCCATGGGAGCTGTTGACGCCCCGTTGAAGCCTCTAATCCATCCTTCACATGGCTTCAAATCTTCAGATTCAAGCTTCATCTGATCAAATGACCTTTTAAACAAAATATTGACAGAACTTCCGTTGTCTACTAATACCTTATGGACCAAGGTCGGCCCAATAGTGGTAGTAATAACCAACGGATCATCAGTGGGTGATTGGATCCCAGTATTATCTCTGTTGCGGAATACCACGTCGTCAAACATGGTCTTCTGTTGTTTTATGGGGGTGATATCCTCCATATCATCACCTTCATTCACATCTATGTGCTTGGCAGCATTTACATATTGATCCATTGCTCTGAAACTACGGATTGCCGGGTGAGGTCCACCCACTATGGAGTTGATAAAAATTCCTTTACCTTTCTGCTGCGCTGTAGGCTTGGGAGCAGGTAGAATCTGTTTTGGAGCTTGCTCTCCTTGCCCCCTGTCCCTTGGGGCAACCTTGTATTCATCCAACTTCCCTTCACGCAGCAGCTTCTCAATCACATCCCTCAAATGCCGACATTCATTGGTTGAATGCCCATGGGTTCCATGAAACAAACAAACTTCCCCGTCGCCATTTCTTTCTCGGTCGAATCACGAGGTGGCGGTCTTTTATACTGCAAAATGTTGTACGTATCCAGGTAAATATTCTTCAGGGTGTCGTTCAATGGTGTATAATTCTCGTAGGTCTGGAATCGGGGTCTTTTGTTAGGATCACTTCCCCTATTTCTATTTCTTCTGTTACCGTTCGCATTACGGTTATTGTTGTTGCCCCCGTTTCCAGCATTGTTGTTTCCACCCTTATTACCCACATTTACTTCAACTTTTCCGGAACTTTCCCCATACTGCTTCACGACGATGTTACTCTGAACATTTTCTTTTGATGCCGCTTCAGACTTTCTCTTCCGATTTGCCCTGGCTTCCTCTCGTCTTAAATAAATATCGGTCTTTTCATAGAATATTTCTCTCGTGGAGGGCGTCTTTCCAGAAAGGTAATCCCCGAACTCGAATTCAGGATCAACTCCTTCTTTCAATGCCATCAGAATGGTAGGCTCATGAGGATCACTAACTTCAGTCACAGCTAAGTTAAAGCGGTCAAGATACGACCTCAAAGACTCTCCTGGCACCTGCTTAATTCTTGATAATTCAATAACACTTTTGGACTTTCGGGTATGTAGTCGGAACTGATTCATAAAACGTTCGCTCAGTTCCATGTAATTTGAAACTGAACGAGGGGGAAGTTGGGTAAACCAGAACAGCGCCACATCTTCTAAGTAGATCGGGAATGCTTTACACTTTACTTCATCAGGGGCAGCAGCAGCATTCATGAGCCACGAGTATCGCATTAAATGCTGTCCCGGATCAGTTCTCCCGTTATACTTATCCATCTGTGGCAGGTTAAAACGCCGGGGAAACTGGAAGTCGAGGATATCGTCGGTGAAAGGAGTATGGCTTCGCTCGATGCCATAATCTTCATTCGTATAGCTCCGGCTCTCGGACATGATCTGGCGCACCATTGCCTGTACATCAGCATTAGTTAGGGGCCGTTCAGGTTCCCTGGCCCTAGTATCCGGGTTCCTTCTGGGCTCTTGTTCAGGAGATGCCCTTCTTCTTCGAGCTGCTTCTGCTCTATTCCGTTCCCTACGCTCCCGGTCGATCTCGGGAGGAGGGGACTGGAGCCTTTGCCCCCGAGTGGGGTCATTGTTTCCTAGTGCTCGTGCGATATCCTCACGAGACCCCAAAGATCCGAATGTCAGCTGCTCCACATTCTTAGGTCGTTCGAGCGGCCTTCGTTCACGGGGCCGCTCTTCCTCGGAAGATGAAGACTGATCCACTGGTGTGTGACGAACCAGTGATGGGGTTCTCTGTCGACGAAGTTCGCTAATCTCCCTGCTCATGAGCCTCATATTTTCCTGCATCATGAGATTAGTGCGCTCGTGGACTTTCATAGCCTCCCTAATACTCTCGAGCATGTCAAGTAAGCGCGAGAAATCTCCTTGAGTAATGGGCGCAGATGGATTAACCTGATCACTGACCCTGGTGGCTGGAATCGGAGCATTTGTAGGGACTCGAGTAGAGGTTCCAACATCACCAAGAATCGGATCGGATCGGAGATGGGAGATTGGGTCGGTTCGAAGCTGGGGAGCCTGGTCGGATTGGTATATGGCAAGCTGCTCGGGTCGGTTCAGATTGGGGGAATGCACTGCTTCAAAATCTCCTACCCGGATCGGATCGGAGCTCTCCCCCTGGAGGTGGTTCGGATTTCCTGCATCGGTTCATCCTGCTGCTGAACTCTGCCCACGAGACCTTGTCACAACCGCATTTTGCTGATCTTCGCCAGCTCCATTTCCTCGACCAGATTGAACTTCTTTGCCTTTTCCTTTGGCCATGATTCTTTGACAATCACTTCAACAAATATCCAAGGGCGTTGAAACTTGAGGATTAACTTCTTTGAACTCAACGGTCCAAAAAGTAGAACGATAATCCCGAAAAACAAAGAATTCAGATGAGTTTCTCAGTGAAAGCACCAAAATGTTAGACCAAAAAGTGGTTCTAACACCCAAATTGATTAAAAGCAGAATGAAATGAAATCAAAAATAAAAATGAACACACAGGATTTATAGTGGTTCGGCGAAGAAAGGCCTACGTCCACTTGTCTTTCACTATTTTCACTGATTTAGTTGCAAGTACAATGAAATATTCACTTGATTTCTCTCACAACTCACTTACAATCGCTCAATTGTGTAAAAACAAATAATGAAAGAAGATTTGGATTTTCCGGGAGTGCTGGAATTCGGGTTATGAAGGTGGTTGAACTCTCAAAGTGCCAGAAAAAGGTCCTTTTCTTTGTCTCCAGACGGGGTATTTATGGGTGAGAATTTGCTCAGAATCCGATCCGGATCGGAGCCACGTGTCATCCATCCCATCAGCCTCGGGTTCGGATGAATTACTATGTTGACAACGCATCAGAGTAGTGGACGTTGAGGGTAGGAACTGGTCACTGCCGATCCGAACTACCAGGCGCTCATGCAGGAGAGTGACGTGGAAGACAAGCTCGGGTCGGAGGGGTATGTACAAGGGGTTCGGATCGGGGTACCCGATCCGACCCGGATTGACTTGGAACCAATTCTCTCTTCTCTTTATTCTGCTCCGCTCCGATCTATCTCTGTAGCAATCAAGTGGCTTTCCGATCCAATTGGGAATATATTGCCCTCCGATCCGAACAGCTGTGCCTTTCTGATTTCAACAGCAATAGTTCACCGATCCGAACAGAAAACTTTATCCGATCCGAACCGATGCGCTGCTCCGATCCGACCTGCTTCAGTACATCCTAAGTTTTTCAAGTTCTTCAACATTTTACATCTTGACTTTGTGTTGCCCTGTTCACAAAGTAGGCTAGCAAAGACCAAAACCCGAGATGCAAAGGTAGTCCAAGTGGGAAGTTTATACTCAGGATCCAGTTGGGAACAAACGAGTTAACTTCAAGAGTTGGGCTTTGCTGCGGGACGTGTGCTAAGGGGTTGTCTATGACTTTGGATCACTATGTGTGGGAGGTACGTGAACGGATTCAGGGCCACAGTGGCCTAGGTACGACTAGTGGACTATAGACCAATGAAGTGGGGTCATTTGAAAAGTTTTGGTCATGATCCAATGGGATAAGCTTGGTGGAAGCAGTAGTTGTACAAGTCGAACTCCGTCATTACCTCGATGGGTCTAGTGATCAAAATGGTGGATATCGTATGCTTTACGCACTGAGTGAGAGATGTGAGGATGGTTGCTATGCTTGATTTGTTTGCCATCACTATGACATACACACCCCCACCTCGTATTCTTTACACCATATGTTAGTGGCACCTTAGAGTATTGTACAGTATGTAGTGCTAACTCTTTGGTTGCAGGTCCAGGTTCAGGTATGGTTTAGTATACCTGTTATTGTTCTATTTTGCTGCTTATCGCTCATACCAGACTTTTGACTGACCCAGAATTTTGTCTCTTCTTATTACTCTGGGTGCTCTCACGAGCAGACTAGAGACAGGTTAGCTGGTGAAGCACGAGTAGTTGTACCGGAGACGAGCGGGAGGCTTCCACGTATGATATATATATATATAGATAGATATTCTCCCTGTCTCGTTGTTGGTCACTACTTCGGGCATTAATAGTGTACCTTTCCTTTCTTTTGCTTTAGAGACATATTTAAAGTTGTAATAATGATGATGTGCAACATAAGCTGTATTTGGATTTTCCACTGCTATGATGTTTAGTTTCAGCTTATGCACTGTCTCACCTGTTTTATGTCATGTTATTATTATATTTTATTCCTTGCGCTGTGAGACATTCTACAGGTTCTTTGTTAGTTCACCAGTAAGTCCTCTCCTTTTCCCTTTCTTTGGCGATCGTCCCGTGCCGGTTGGACATCGGCACATCGCATTTTCATGGGAAATGTCGACTGGTGCGGGGCGGGCCGTCACATCAGCTGAATTGATTAATCTATTGGCACTGAATCCGCTGAACTGAAGATTTGAGAATCACGTCTTGTTTTATTTTTTCTTTCGTGCGCAGGAACAGGAAAGCAGAGAACGATAGCTGGAGCGGAAGAAACAACACGTTCGTAGCTTCGGTTTTTGCCCTCTTTCCGCCTTTCTATTTTGGGTTGGGCTGATTTATTAACATATTTTTTTTAATTCTGAGTTGCATTTTTAGACTGGGATACAGCCCAACTGAGCATAGTGCTCAGTCCGCCCTTGAAAACTAATATATAAAAAAACATTTGTAATTATAATTACGGTAGAACAACCCCTTCTTTTTCAGCACAAGTCCACGAATCGAATTTACCAAAATCCTTGCCTTCACAAAATAAAAAAGGCAGCAGCAACACTAATTGAAAATTGAAGATAGTGGCACAAAATGAAAAATTTGGGGCAGCAACTCCCACTAGAGATTTAAGGAACTAAAATTAGCATAATTAGGTTTGCAACAAGTAAAAACAAAATAGAAACTAAAATTAACATAATTAGATTCAGGGCAAGTAAAATCAAATGCAAATTGAATCAATCAATGGAAGAGCGGAGACCAGAGAGGGAAGTCACACCTGTTGTGGTCCTTGTGGAGCTTATTTCCGATGATTCGACGATTTTCAGGGTACGTGCGTGGATGCTGCTGAGTGCGGATCGTGTCAGAGAATTGCGACGTCGTGGTTGACAACGTCGGTGATGCAAAGGGGAGGACTAAGGAGGCGACATAGTATATTCGGCAAAAATTATTTTGTTGCCCCGACGCGTTCTGGTGCCCTAGACATTTGTCTTGCTTGTCTTAGGGGTTGGGTCGGCTCTGCTATGAAATTCCAACGTGCATTTATACATTAAAATTCCTGTAAATTTTATATCTACATGAAATTATATAATTTTATGTCTTCTCAACATGACTTATATTTATATTTGTTTATCCAATAGATTAGCATGCACTTATATTTGCTGAATACACAGCAAACAAATAAATGTTTTTTTCTCCTATAGATATACATACCAGCATGGATTTGTATTACTATATCTCTTATAGATTTTTGTACCAGCATGCACTGTTGTGTATATTTATGCAAGCATGGACTGCTATAGATATTCGCATAAGCACACACTGTTTTATATATACATACATACATACATACATATATATATATATGAGCGTACATTTATACATTTGAATGAACATGCAAGGTGTGTTACTGTATGAATAATTAATGTGTGAATAGTCATCAATTACATCGCAGTTTGTACATACATGCAGTAGTGTCATTCAATATTTTTTTTTAATCTCCTGTAGATATTTGGAAAACAACACCAATAATTTATCACTAAGCTCGGTCTAGGAGAATGATAAACTGAATGGAATCAACGTCCTTGACTGGCATTGAAATTTAAGGATTGTCTTTAAACCAGAAAGAAAATTATATATACTTGATGGGTCTACTCCAGAGGCGCTACCAAACACAACAGCTCAAGCGGAGTTGAATGCCTACAAGAAGCATCAAGATGATGGTCTTGATATCAGTTGTCTCATGCTTGCAACCATGACTCTAGGGATTCAGAAGCAACATAAGTTAACGGAGGTATATGAGATGATAAAGCACCTAAAGAAATTGTTCGAAGGGCACATTCAACGAGAAAGGTATGATACTATTAAGGCATTGTATCACTACAAAATGGGAGAAAACGAACCTGTTGGTCCACATGTGCTGAAAATGATTGGATACATCGAGTATCTTGAAAGGTTGGACTTTCCATTAACACCTGAAGCTCAAACTTATCTTGTTTTACAATTAACATACAACAACTATTCTCAGTTCGTAAGAATTATCTCATTAATAAAATAGAAATACCCTTGACTAGGTTATTAAACATGTTAAGAACTGCTGAAAACAATACGAAGAAATCAGAACATGTTGCCATGATGATAGTACAGAAGGGACAACAGGTTTAAAAAACTACTACCAAGACCAATTCCAAAATGGACAACAGGTTCGATTCTCTCTCATTCATGAGATAATTCATCACGAATTGAGAATAAATGTTTAATGATTGTAAAACAAGATCGGTTTGAGCTTCAGGTGTTAATGGAAAGCCTAACCTTTTAAGATACTCGATGTGTCCAATCATTTTCAGCACATGTGGACAACAGATTCGTTCTCTCCCATTTTACACTGATACAATGTCTTACTAGTGTCATACCTTTCTTGTCAAGTGTGCCCTTCGAACAATTTCTTTAGGTGCTCAATCATCTCTTATGCCCTCATTAACTCATGTTGCTTCTGAAGCCCCGGAGTCATGGTTGCAAGCAAGAGACAACTGACATCAAGAGCATCATCTTGGTGCTTCTTGTAGGCATCCAACTCCGCTTGAGTTGTTGTGTTTGGTAGCGCATCTGGAACAGGCCCATCACGTAAATATAATTTTTTTTCTTGTTTAAAGACAACCCTCAAATTTCAATTTCAGTCAAGGAAGTTGAGTCCATTCAGTTTATCATTCTCCTGGACCGATCTTAGTGATAAATTATTGGTGTTGTTTTCCATTTAATATCTACAGGAGATTAGAAAAATATTAAATGACACTGCTGCATATATGTACAAACTGTGATGTAATTGGTGACAATTCACACAGTACTTATTCATATAGTCACACACAACTTACATGCTCATTCAAATGTATATAAATGTAGCTCACTCAAATATATATATAAGATCAAGAGCACCCCAAATAGTGTAGCACCCCTTTAGCCCTACTAATTTCCACCACGAAATCATTTTTCTCTCTCCTTCCACTAACTTTCTCTCCCCCCACTAACTTATTTTACTATAAACTAGTGGCTATTAGAGAGGTGCAAATGGGGTGCCAACAAAAAGAGGTGCCATATAACCTTCCTCGTATATATATATATATATATATATATATATATATATATATATATACATATATATATATATGTGTGTGTGTGTGTGCATGCTTATACTGATATATATAATGTGTGCTTATGCTAATATATATAGCAGTCCATGCTTATATAAATATATACACAACAGTTTATATTTGGTACAAAAAACTATAGAAAATATAATAATATAAGTCCACACTGGTATGTATATCTATACGAGAAAATAACATTTATTTGTTTGTTGATTTGAATGTCGACAACAAATATAAGTATATGCTAATCTATTGGAGAAACAAACATAAATATAAGTCATTCTGAGGAGACAAAATTATATAATTTCATGTAGATACAAAATCTACATGAATTTTAATGTATGAATGCATGTTGGCATTACTATCCAGAGGAGATATTAATTATAACTGCATACTGATATAAACGTTTACAGAAAATACAAAACATATAATTGCAGAACATTTATATATGTTGTGACGTAAAGGATAACTATTGATATAATTATTTGTAACTATTCATATAGTTACATACAGGTGCATGCGCATATTAATATTTATAAGTGCATGCTCCCACTCAAAATTTATAGCCATCTTTTGCAAAATATTACTGTGTATATGATATTTTTTTTAGTGAGCCAAGATTCATAATAAATCATGATTTGAGTTAGCTTTGGCAAATCCTCAAAACACAATCTTTTAGGTAGATATTTCATGTCAATTGTATCATTTATACAATGCTTGGACAGCATGAACAAATTTTGTTCATTTCCATTTATTGGACCTTTCATGCTTTATGTCCTAAGCCCATAATCTTATTGGATCGATAATGACCATATGGGCCAATTAGCAAGGTAATTATGAGATGAAGAAAACAAATTTGTTCATTTTCGCCTATCTCTTTCTCGTTTTCACTAATGGTCTAAAATATAAAAGCAAACCTTTTCAATTTCAAAACCTTATAAACTAAATTTTTCCAAAAATTCAAACCAAATCAAAGGGACCATTTGGCCTAATTGTAAGGCAATTATGAGATAGAGAAAACAAATTTGTATATTTTCGCCCATCTCTTTCTCATTTTCAGTAATGGTTTAAAATCTTAAAACAAACCTTCTAAATTTCAAAACCTTATAAACTAATTTTTTCCAAAAATTCAAACCAAATCAAAAGGATTTTGATTATTAAATATTAATAGAAGATATAAAACCAAGGTGGTTGCCAGAAGAAGCAAACCTATGAGAAATCAAGTTCCTAAAGTTAATTCAGATCCAAATCGATGAGTTAATCTCAGTCTTGTAGCTTATAGATGGATGCACGTTGTTGTTCTAATCGAATGAATGGATTATTCAATTGATTTCAATCTCTCGTCTCATTCTCATCATTTGCTATACGATTTTCAGTTTGCTGAAATTGACTTCATATGATCATGAATGCATATAATTGTACATATTTATATGCTTGCATGTTAGCCGGATTAATGTTCCAAAAGTCAAGGAGATCAATCGTTGAATAAACGAGCGCCAACGAATGGACGGTGAGCAACCGATGTCGGCCAAGGTTCAACCCAAGCATTGCCAACAGTGGACCGGTCCCAAACGACCATTGCGTCAGTCTTGACCTGGACTGAATCCCTGGTCATGTCGTGTGGCCATCCGTTTGTGGGCCTATTTATTCGTCCATTTGGCTCTTAGGCGTTTGCTTGATTTTAACACTCTAATTCATGATGTTTTCAGTGCTACTTTGGGATTTTAATTTTCGGATTTTTGAACTCATCATGTTTTTATTATGCCACAGATTTTGATTTGTTCTTATGTTTACTCATGATGTTTTCGAGTTAAATTCTATGTACTTGTATGCTAATAACTTTTGAAAACAATGCTAGCAAGTTTGAATTGAAATCTCATATCAATCAATATAAATTTTGTAGTAAATAAAGTAACATCGTAAACAATAATCAATATGATCTATACAATTTTAAGACACCCATTGTATTATTAATTAGTTACTATATAAGTAAATTTATAACAAAAGTAAAGGCTCTAAAAATTAAATTTCATACAAGTTTATAACAAAAATGAATATAGTTTCTTGAGTGAGTGCATTTTCATCTCTAATTGTAGTAGATATATTCCCCAGTCATGTTCCCCCATTTCTGGGAACAAATCCTATAGATACAGCTTCAAAAATCAAACGTCACTCACAATGATACAATTTTTTCATATTTTATTGTATATATTAAAAAAAAATCGATTTTGATAGTTAAAATTTCATGACTTTGCAAAATTTCACTAGTAATTCAGATTTCAGAATAATATTATTTTTGTATAATCTGGAAGACGGGTATTTGTAGTCTACAAACAACATAACATACACTGGTAATTCTAAACTGTAAAATAAGCTAACCACGTTTTACCTATGTGATAACATGCTTTTATCAACATTAATGATTCTGCCGTGATAAACAATTAAATCAACAAAATGAGACATGGAACTTTATTAACTATTAAGATAAAAACACCATACCTATGCACCAAATTTTCTGAAGACGTGACGAAACATGAATCGGTGAACTCGAGCTTGCGCTCAACTCGTTGATCGAAGGCGGTAGCAAATCCTCGACCTCGACTCGATGATGGAAGGCGAACAGAGCTCGATTAGATGAAAGGCGGCTGGGCTTGAGATTTGAGAGTGAAATCTGTAAAGTGAAAACCGAACCCTAGCCCTAATTGTAGACAAGACAAGAGCAGTGTTACGTTGTTTCATTGAATTCGTCCTGAAGGATGCGGTCAAGTCGGATGTGTGAATGAATGGGATACGAATTTCAAATGTATCTAATACTTAAACCTGGAACACAACTCCAACAATCCATACGTGGACTCATAGAAATGCAACAATTTCTTTTTTCTGCTTTTCCGTGCACGGTTTCCTACCGACTTTTATAAAATTAATAATAATAAATAAACAACTTTCCAAATTACTTGCCGCACGTTGTCACACACCCACTGTATATTTTTTCCTATTCTAAATCACTAACAGCTTTGCTTACATCAACTCCATCCCCTAATTACTGCCGCCTTCGCCTCCTCAACTCGTAATTCCCACTACCTTCGCCATCTTCACCAACGATACCGTACACCAATTTGCACCGAAATCAACAATCGATCGTCCCATAACTGTATTCCCCAATTGTCGCAGCCTTCGCTATCATCACCAACGACATCCGATTTCCACCAAAAACAACAATCGATCGTCCGTACCTTCATTCCGTAATAAAATTCGACTGTTTGTCAGATAAAAATGGGTCGACGTTTTCTTCCATCTCTTACACCAACTACAGGTAACTACTATTTTCAATAATATTTGGATACAAATTTATTTGGTTTCTGTTCGTAGATTAATGTATTTGTTACCAACTCTACTTGGATTTCACCTGAACATCTACTGTTTTTAAAAATTAAAGCTGTAAGGAATGTAATATTACCTATAAATGGGGTTAAATTGACAGATAATGTTAGAAGTGCTAACCCAACTAAACTTAAGGCAAACACTCTGGTATGGAGAAGGTCAAGTTAGGCGGAGGCTTGATATGTTTAGTCTATATTAATTCAACTTCTGAATAATCAATGAGTACATTAACCATGATAATCAGATGAAAAAAAATTTAATCTCTTCTGCTGCAAATGGCTAATAAAAACATGATAATGCAGAAATGGGAGATATGCATTCTTAGTATATTTAATTTATGATTTTTAGATTAACTTTTTAACAGTTTTGTTGGATGTCTATACGTACATATGGTTTCCAACATACCATTGCTTGGTATGGATATGATTAGTACCAAATACATATACAATTAAAAATGATATTTTCACAAGTTGTTCAACTATTTTCTTCGATTAGTAATCAATTTAATATATAATTTTTTTATTGTTAACGAGTGCTGCTATTCACACCCTTATTTACACTTCTGACCACCAAAACTGAAAGCACCCCAAATATTTCAAATTTCCTCTATTGGCCACCGTCTAAGTTAATAATAAAAAAAATGCAGAGGCCACCAGCGCCTTCCTCTACACGAACGCTTCCTTCCTCCCTTACATCAATGTACTATTAAACCAAATACTGAAAATCAATTAGTTCAAGAAAAAATTAACATAATCCATTTTCATAACCACATTAGCAATTTAAATTTTTATAAATGAGTATTTATGTAATAACAGGAAATCCGAGCCAATTTAAAATGTTTATTTTGGCAATTTTAGTGAATTTTGAATATTAAAATGAATTATTTTAAATAATAACGACGGAAAATATATTTTCGACGAAGTTAAAACGAATAAATTTATTTTAATTATATAACGAGCCTGAAATGGCGCGGTAGTTCGAAAATTCGATTTCAAATTTCAAATTTCAAATGAATGTACAGGATTCAAAATAAACCGAATTTCCGCAATCTATACTTAAGTATAAATTCTAGATTAATCAATTTCCGCAATGTATCAAAATATACATGCCTTAATCTAGAATGTCATAAGTTAGAAGAGAAATTTCTTTCACTTCTTAGTAGCATTCTCACATTTTCTCTTGTTAGTCTTGTCTGACTCAACTACATTTGTTTTGACAGCAATATTTTTGATTATTTTTTTCTCAGAATTTCTGGTATTTTCCTCAATGCGCAGTCGAACTATGAGCTCTTCCATTGCCATTTCCTTATGTTTGTGTTTAAGGTAATTCTTCAAGTTCTTCCAAAAAGGAAGCAATTTCTCAATAGTTGCGGTAACTTGAAAAGACTCGCTAAGAATCATCTTTTCATCTCCTAGTTGACGGATGAAAGTTACAGTTCTTGAGTTTAACTGATCACCGTCTTTGAGTCAAGAAATTTTGAAGTCAAGAAATTTTTCAATAATGAATTTCTTCACGCCTACATCTACAGTTTTGTACTTCTTTTCCAGAGTCAATCAGAGTTGTTTGGACGTTGCAACATTACAATAGACATTGTAGAGGCTATCATCCAAACCACTCAGAATGTAGTTTTCACATAAAATGCGAGTTTTTTCAGAGAGTAAGAGCCTCCACTTTAGTAGCATCAGGTTCGAACTCGGTTACCACAAGAGCATCTCCAGTCAGAAACTTGACGAGGCCCAATGTTATTAAATAAAACATCTTTTA